>JANBXA010000141.1:7740000-8340000 GCA_030556225.1 Cricetiscus sungorus
TTTGTTTTGAACTATAACAACATACCATAAAATTATAAGGTGTGCAATTCAGGTTTTTTTTTAATGAAAATCTTCATAAGGTTTTGTAACCATTACTACTATCTAATTCCAGGACCTCAAAAACAAATTCCATACATGTGAGCCATATATCCTCTGCTCTAGGGCTCCTGGCAGCTAACACTTTCTGTCTCTATGAATTTGCTTATTTCATGTAAATGAAATCTTACAATATTCAGCCTGTGGTCCTGGCTTTTTCCACAAATGTAATGCTATCAAGGTCCATCTATATCGTAGTACACATCAGCACTTCATTACTTCTAATGGATGGATGATATCCTATAGTACAGACATAATACTCTGCATACCCATTGCATGAATATGCCCTTCATTAATCTCTTTATCAAATGACACACACTTGAGTTATTTTCGCTCTGAACAATTGTGAATAATACTGCTTCAAGGTCTGTGTCTAAGGTTTTGTGTTGACATGTTTTTGGTTTTCATGGACATTTGCCTAGGTTTTGACTTGCTGGAGTAGATGCCATGAGCAATTTCTGGAAGTTCTGCTTTCTACACACACACACTTTGTGTTACATCTGTCTCTTTTGATTGTATCCTAGCAGGTGGGAAGTGGTGTCACATCCCTTAGTGACTAATAATAGTGACTAATAATGTTTAGTCTATTTTCACATGAACATTTTTTTTGGAGAAATTTCTGTCCAAATTTGATTTCTCAATTAGAGTACATAGCTTTTATTGTTGAGTAGAAAAAGTTTATTAATTGTAGACACAATTCTCTTATCAGATATATAACTAGCAAGAATTTTTTTCTCATTTTGTGGCTTGTCTTTTACTTTCCCGTTTGGGTTATTTGGACCACAAAAAGCTTTAATGTTGTTGGGATGCATTTGTTCTTTGCATTGAGTATCATAGTGCATTTTATAATCCAAGAGCACAAAGATTTATGCCTAGTGTGGTGGTTTGAATGCAAGTATTCTCCAGGGACTTGTGTGTGTTAATGTTTGGTCCCTAGTTGTGAACTACTTGAGAAGGATTAGGAGGTGTGTCACTGGGGGTGGGTTTTGAGGTTTCAAAATCCCCAGTTCAAGTCCAGTCTCCTTTCTCTCTCTCTCTCTCTCTCTCTCTCTCTCTCTCTCTCTCTCTCTCTCTCTCTCTCTCTCTCTCTCTCTGCTTCTTCTTTGCCTCTGCCTATGGATCAGGATGTAGAGCTCTTACCTATTGTTTCAGTGTCATACTGATCATCTTGCCATGATGATCAGGAACTAATCCTCTAAACCTAAGAGGTTTGTGGTTTTATTCTTACATTTACATTTTGGACCCATTTTAACTAATTTTACATGTTGTTCAAGGTAATTCACCCGTTTACATATGAATATGTACTTGTTCTAACATCATTTGTTCATGATGCAAATCTCTATACTGAGCCTTTGCCCTCCATTGGAAATCAATTGACTTTAAATGAATGCGTTTATTTCTGAACCATCAATTCTGCCCCACTGATTTATTTTCTGTCCTAACAAAAATCAGTCTTGACAGTGTGTCACTGTTTGAGTGAGGTGTGTGTGTGTGTGTGTGTGTGTGTGTGTGTGTGTGTGTGTGATAGGACAATTTATGAAAGTCAGTTCTCTGCTTCTACCATGTGGTGTGGTTTCTGGGGATCAAACTCAGATTTTCAGGCATGGTGTAAGTGGCTTTACTTGCTGGGTCATCTTGCCAGGACTTTATGGGAACATTTTGAGATTAGAAAATGAACCCTATCATTGTTTCTATTTATTTTTTAATTTTTGTCTATTCTGAGTCTCTTGCTTTCCCTATAAATCTTGAGAAGGAAGTAGAAAGAAAACCAAGAGATGGAGGAAGGAAGGGTTGGAGGGAGGTGGGGGAAGGAGGCAGGAAAGGGGGCACTGCCGGGATTTTGACAGGGTCAGATTGGGAGTAGTGCCATTTAGCAATGTTGCCTTTTGATCTTCTACCAGGAAGTGGTTTCCTATTCATCTATGTCATCTTTAGTTTCTTCCAGTGGTGTTTTGTGTTCAGTGCAGTCATGTTCTTTGTTTCCTTATAGAAGCAGTGAGATACTGGTAGAATTTAGTCTTTAGTTAAAGTGGAATGAGAATAACAGAGAAGCCTGAAGAGGGGCCATTGTGGCAAATCCGTGTGCAATTCTTGAGTATCTGGCAGTGTCAAAGTAATATGAGAATATTTGGGGACCACAAAGGCAGAATGCCAGCTGTGGGCTAAGATATATAATCTACAACAGAGCGGGAGGGGAGGAGGGGGGAGAGGGACAATGTGGGAGGAGCGTTTGGGAGATCTTTGGCATCCTAGGAAAAGGCCTGACCCTTTCCACTGCTGCCTGGAGGAACATAATAGCTTTACAAACTGGTCCGTTCTGGGGACATCTGAATTCAGTTGCTCACAGTATGAGATGGACATGTTTCTCCCCATTCCTTGAGGCCTGTCACATTGCAATGGCCTACTGGTGCCAAAAGTTCTCATTTAAGCAACAGACAAGATTCCAGGACTGGCCTTGCTCTTCACTCCCAGTGTGCGATGGCAAAGGGGAAAACAACAGTAATAGCTGGGAATAAAAACAATCCCAAGGACTCTCCTGAGTCTGAAGCCCAGTGCTGGAAAAAAATCTAAGAAATTCCCTTGAAAAGAATGGGGAAGAAGCCACATAAAAGATTTTATTACTTATGACAAACTCTTGCTGCTCACATAAAGTTTTATAGACTAGAATAACACTATAAATATGCAACATATATGTACACACACTCTAATGTATTGAGGGGGCTGCCTCTGCAGTGTTGATTTTTAGGCTAAACATCTTTAAATACAATAGAAAAAGCAATGCCAGGAACAGAGCTTTCACAGACTCTTATATTCTAAGAGAGTCACTCTCTACCCCCTCCTTGTTTCATTGAGAATAATCCTCAACCATCACAAACAGGAGCTGACACAGACATTTAATGTAGTGTGCAGATGTGTAATTCCTTGACTTACCAAGGATGTTTTGCTTTAGTATTTCTTAAGATGCTTGGGCATCTCATAGCTATCATTTGTCCTGGCAACATTTCTGGGAACAGATTTTTAAAAATAGGGGACACCAGGGAGCAGGGAAATAAGCGCATTTATCTACCCATGATATAGGTGGGAAAACTGAAGTGTGAGGGATGAGTAGACTTTTGTCCACTCATCAGTGTATTAACTTCTCAGTTGCCAAAACCATGTGTATTGCTGCTGCCTCTGGACATTAAGGTCCAATTGCTATCCTGTCTTTCTTCTCATAATTGGTCTTCTTGGGAAATCCAATTATTTTCAAAATGCAAATCTGATCATGTCACATCATGGTAGAAATTATTTCTGGGGTCCTAGAAATTATCTCTGGTGTCCTTTCATGGATCTCATGATGAACACTGAATTTTTTTTTAAAAAAAAATACAATTCACATAGTCTGGCCCCCAACCCTCTTCTAGCTTTATTTAATTTATCCACCTGAAGCTTCAACTCTCTCACCCACTACTTCTTTATGCTTTAATTATATGAAAAGCAGCCATTATGTGCTCCGAACAATGGAATAAAGGTCTGTCAGTTTGTGTCTGCTTCAGAAACATTGGAATAGAATTCAGGGCATGTGAAACAATGAAAACGTTACAAAGAAGGCAAAGGACTGGAGAGATGGCTCAGTGGTAAAGAGCATTGGGTGCTCTGCAGCAGGACCTGGGCTCATGCTTGACATCCAAGGGGCAGCTCACTACCATCTTAAGTCCAATTCTAGGGGATCGTATCCCCTCTTCTGGCCTCCAAAGGCTGCACACATGCATTGCATAGGCATACATGCAGGTAAAACACCTATACACACAAAATAAAAACAAAGAGGGAAAGGACAAGAAGTTGTCCACCTTAATTTATTTAAGGAAGATCAATCTCACTACATATGTGTCATTTGCTTTAATCAATGAATCCTACTGGGCAGATGTGGCAGAAGCAGTAAAGTCAGGATTTGATCCAAAGTCTACCTTGCCCTGAGCTTGACATTTTTCTTCTTTAACTGGCATACCACTTCTGTATTTCTCATAGCCCATTGGCATTGCCAATTCATAGAGCCTGGCACAATCTGACATGATTGTCAGCCTCACAGAACTGTTATGGAAATTATACAAATAAATACAAACATAGTACCCTAAGGGGGCATCTGGCATAAGGGGTGGATCAAGCCAATGTTAGCTGCCATTGTAACCTCTTGTCCTCCTCTCTAATACTCCATGGTTCTTTCCGCTGGACCCTCAACTCTTTACTTGGTCATTACAAATACCTCCTCTTTGATTACCTATACAAAATATCTCTCCTGCTTTTCTTCCTTTCCATTTTAAAAAATTTAGTATATGTTTTCCATTTTAAATTTGCAACATATGGTCCTAGAATACATCATTACCTAAGGGTGTTCTTTATCTATAACAATTCTTTTTCACACCACATCAGGTGTGTGTGTGTGTGTGTGTGTGTGTGTGTGTGTGTGTGTGTGTGTGTGTGTGTAGGGGATGTTCTGTTTTTGGTTTTTGGATGGAGATAGAGACATTTTTTGGCAGAAGACATCATATGCGATGGGGGAATCGTATTAAATGAAGACTGTCTTTCACACAGCATGCTGGGAGCATTCATTTGGGAAATGCAGCCGTAACTAAACACGGAGGTTAACTTTGTATGAGCTCCTTGCAATGAAATCAGACGGACAAGCTTCCTGGCAAGGGATGGACTTTTACAACGCCCTTCTCTCTTTCTCACCACACTTGCCAGGTCAGCTGAGAGGCTGGTGATGTTTGCAGTTCCATCATATCCTGCCTGCTTCAACGCCACCAGTTTTTTAGACCTTACACTTTCTCTACTATTTCAAATATTCCATCCCCAATAACAAGTGAGAAAGAAGTAAAAGGGGCTAATGGGAATACTGAGAGGAAAGACAAATGAATTACCAAATTAGACCCAACATATGGAAGCTTTTCACTAGTCAGTTGACATAAGCTACTCAATTTAACGTGCTAAGAGTTTGTCAGATAATTACTGCTATCACCATTTTACAGTTGAGGAAATGGGGTCTCTCGGAGGTTAAGTGCCTTGACCGCGTTGGTACTATCCAACTGGGCTTTAAGCCAAGGGCTACTCAACTCAAACCCTGTGGCTCCCCTCCCCCTTCGCTCTATGGACGATTCAGGGATGCTAGACAAATTACCATTGACTTATATTTGCTTAAAACCCCATGCAAGTCTCAGGCTCACACCAGGATCCCGTGCTCTACTGCGCCCAGCGCACAGACTCCAGGTCTCTCAAATAGCATCGAGGAAGGGCTATCAGAGGCTGCCCAACTTTCCCCTCAGAACTCTGGGAGGGCTTGTTTCCTAGTTCATGGTGCAGTTCAGGTTATCATTGCTGGATTTCTCGCCATGTGGAACTCTCTACAGAGCAGTTCTGAGCTTGTCAGCAAGCTCCTCTTCGAATGACAAGAAGAGAGTAAGAAGCATCAAGAAGGAGAGGGTCACACCCATGGTCTTTGTAGTCTACTCTCTAAAAGTGAGCCCGCACACCCAACCTACATCCGATGGGAAAGGTGTCACATAGGCCTTCAAAACACCAGGAAGTGGGGGTCATGTGGGAGTTTGAAGAAATCGTTATTCTGAGTTCATTTCTAAACTAGTCTTTGCTTCCCAAAAGCTGTTTGTGTCTGAATGATTGTGAGGAGAACATGAGCAGCCTACCTGTGCTTAGTACTTCACAGGGAAATTTCAACATAGCACTTTTGTATAAGTTCAGAAAAATTCACACCAAGCTCTGAACTAGAACATTTAAAGTAGATCTGAAAGATGCAACTGTGTATGTACCCACTTCTACTACAGCATCACATATTTTATGCCTGACAAAACAATATATATATATATGTATATATATATATGTATATGTATATGTATATGTATATGTATATGTATATGTATATGTATATGTATATGTATACATATATATATACACACACACATATATATATACACACACATACATATACACACACACACATATATATATATATATATTACAGATTACATATTATGTTATGTTGGGTATATATACATATATGATATTTGAAAATTCCTCATACAGCACTGTGTAAGATAAAGAAAATGCAAAACAATAGAGATAAGTAGCATTTGTCACAGTGTACATTATATTCCTGCAATTTTTATTTTACAGTTTTATTTCCACTTCATTCATTTTTACTTTTGACTGTTTCATGCACATTCCCATCGTGTTGCGACTAGATTACATTGACCTTGTTGCCCTCTTTCATCTCCCTCCCACTTGTGCAGGCTCCCTTTCCTCTTCCCCGAGGACCCTCTCCTACTGTCCTGTCCTTTGCTGCAGGTCTTGTAGAGACAGCCACACCTGCTGTGTTCACGATGGCAGTACCCATGAAGACAGCCCTCACAGAGCTCCTCCCTGTCTGCTGGATCTTCCGGTCTTTCTACCCCCTCTTCTACAATGTTCCCTGGATACTGAAAGGGTTGACATAGATGTCATATTTAGATTGAAAATTGTCACTTATAAGTTTCTATGTCTTAATAAAGGTAAAATGAAGACAGTTCTGCCAAAGTCATGGTATAGTGCTCATAAAACTCCTGGCATAAATTAAGATGATTAATTAATTTTCCTCAAAGTTTTAACTTTTGGTTTCTTTACCTAGAAAATACTTGCCATGTATATATAATAATATAATATCTAGGTTTGCAGTCCAAATAAGACTCAGTAAAAGATAAATGACAACTATTTATATGATGAATATTTACCAGAATTTATAGAGCTAGCAAGAAAGAAGAGAGGGGAACACCAAACACCAGGGTGTTAAATGCCTTCTGATCTTGGGATCTAAGCAGAGGAAGTTATAAACCTCAGCAGTCATCTCATAATGGCTGCTCTCATGGGCACCCACAGGACAGACTGAAATTCTCTTGGCATCTTCCTGAGAGACCCCAATGGTAACTCCTTTGTTCCCTGGGCCTCATTCAGAACTGTGATGCCCTGGGCCTTGCCTCAAAAACAAGTCAGTAGCAGCAGCGTGGGTAGACAAGAGTGCATTTTTTTCAAAAACATAATCCTGTCTTTGGCATTGCTAATAGTAGCCACAAGCCAAGGGGGCAAGAAAAGCACATTGAAAGCCCGTTCTGGGAAGTAACCTGGCCTCTGACCTCCGCTAAGGGCCAGAACTCCAGTTATCAGACTGAAGGCAAACATACCACAAAATAAGCCATGGGGAGACACCACTTCATGACTAAGTGCTTCCAGGAACTTGGAATAAATGCAAATACATAAACAACCCCTGCAGCTTTGAAACAAAATACTACTAAGGACCAGGGGTTACTCATGGAACTTCATTCTTTTTTTTTTTTTTTATTAGAAATCTCAGTTCCAGCAACTATCAGTGTCCCACCCTCATGGTGAGCTCATTTGGGACTCATCCTTTCTAATGACTGTCTTCAACAATACATGGAATTTCACTTGGTTTTGACACCTCTTTTAGTTTTCTACCTGTGATTTTAAAAAAATCTGGTTACTTAGTAATAATTTACATCTTAAGCCAATAGTTTACTTGCTAATTATTTTTGTATCTTGGTTACAATTCTTTCTTAAGTAAGTAAAGACAGTAACAAGACACAGATCTGAAACCCTTCATTTTTAATTCCTGGTGTATCTTGAAAAATGCTTTGGTTCAAATTTGATGGTTCGAATTTGAAATGCCCCATCTTGTTTTGAGTGCTTGACCCTCAGCTGCTGGTGACACTATTTGAGGAGGTATGGAAACCTTTGGAGGCATACACTACCTGGACAAAGCAAGCTACTGTCTGCCGGATTCTTAACCTGTTCTTTGCTTCCCGCTGTGCCAGAATGTTAGCAGTCTCCACCGAATGGCCCTGCCACCGTGATGTCTCTGCTATGACCACCCTGCTAGGTTGAAGTGAAACCTTTTGAATCCAGGAGTCAAAGTAAAAATTCCTCCTCTACATTGTTTGTCAGGGTGATCTGTATGTAACTAATGCAGGGCCATGGAGTAGGGAACAACTCAGATACTGAGTAATTCTTATGACTGCTCACTCCTGGCTATCTCACTATGGTAACATTAGCACTCTTCAGTGCAACCTATCCTGCTCGGTCCTAGGAGCATTTTTCCTAAGGAGGTTTTGCCATCTATAGTTTTGAAAGCAAAGATGGTTCTCCCTCTCACCACAAACCTCCAGGAATAGAAACAGGAGCAGAGAGCTCTTATTTGTAAGAAAGACAAGATGAGGTCTAAAGAGGGTGCTTAGATGAGCTAGCTGCACCCTAAAAGGTATATGCAGCCATCCCAGTAATTACAGTCCTAACAATTTAACCATGAACTGTTTATTTTTGCATAAACAGCAAGGTGTTATCCCATGAAGCCCTGGGAAATGCATCAAGACGAACTCTTTGGGGAAAGAAAATATGCCTATTCATGGCATTTGTTGATTTGTTCAGAATAACATTCACTTCCTGGTCAGTTTTAAGAAACCTTAGTGAAATCATTAAATAAGAAGTTGGGAAGAAAGTAAGCAGTGTTACCTGGGGCCAGCCTGGGGATGAGGGAAACCAGAAACAACCTTCGCTTCTTAGGTTTGCATCTAGGAAGTTAACAAAGGATGGAGAGAGAAGGCAGGATGCAAGGGATTTGTTGCAAAGAATGTAGTGCGGCATGGGTGTGGACCTTTGTGTGTGGCATGTGGGGCCAGCAATGGACTGAGGGAATGACAGGCCAGCTGTGGTTCCGTTTCATCCCAAGTTTCAATGGAACAGCCTGAATCTCCTCTCAAGATGGTTAGTGACAAAACAGAAGTTTTGTCTCCAACTGAACTCCATTAATAAAAAAAAGTTTCAAGTAATCCATTGGTTACAACAGTCAGTGTAATAATCGTTGATGAGCTAGCCTCTCTCCTAGGAGCCAACATCAATAGGTTACTATTACAGAAAATGGCCATACAACAAGGCACAGCCAAGACAAGGAACCGGGAATTTCAGACTGAGCCGGTTAAAGGTCATGTGTGTATAGGAAATGGAGAATGCCAAAAGGCTAAGAGTGATGCATTAATTTGCGTCAAGATAAGAGCACTATGTAAGAAGGGCTATTTCAGAGTGATCTTGTTGCCCAATTGTCTCAGTATATTAACACATCCTCTGAAGGCTGCATCTCCTTTGTGACATGCAGGAACTATTCAAAGTACTGCTTGCCCCAAGAGTTTATTGTTGGTAATGTGAGCATGGGGAGACTCTAGCTCTCAGTAAGTATTTATGGAGAGAGTCTTGGCCCAGGATGTGGGATAACTCTTTACCTTACCTATAGTACTCCACAGCTGAGTGTCTACATGACACCTGCTCCCACTGGCTGGCTTTCTAAAGAGCGCAAAGTAATGCCACTAGATACCTCTAGCCAGCTCCTTCCCGTTCTGCTCTGTGACCTACAGGAGAGGCTCTCAGACACCATTTCTCTGCTTCCTTTCTCTTTCATGGGGATTTTATTTTGGAGCTTCTGTAATTCATTTAAGCACTTTTGTATAATTTAACTATATTTAGACATACGATTTAACTGTAAATAAACATAAAAATACTACAAACATAAGTGTAACTAATTTAACTATTTTGTAACATGAACTTGCACTAGAGGCCCCTGGGTAAATGAGTCCTTTAAAAACAAGCCAAAAAAATTTGCAGTGAATCAGAAGCATACGGTGAGTATCTCCTACAAGTTCTCAGTTTTAAAAAGAGCGTTTGGCTTCTTCTTCTTCTTCTTCTTCTTCTTCTTCTTCTTCTTCTTCTTCTTCTTCTTCTTCTTCTTCTTCTCCTTCTTTTTTTAAACTATGGGAAAAATGGTAATTTTCTTGCCTAGAAAACTTTAACAATCCCATTACAGTCAACAGTGAAAATATTTTTGTAGTGCAACTCACTTTAAGGATATTGAAATAAAAACCCAGTGGTAGCATCAAGTATCTGTTAAAACATACAGATAATTAGGACAAAAAAGTTCTCAGGATCGGCAGGAGCAAGAACATGAAGATGGTTTGTTTCGTAAGTCATCGTCTTGCTGCCTAGTTTTAGTGACTAGCCCAGTTCCTTTTGAGTTCTTTAACAACGTTGGACCAGAGTAAAACTGCTTCTGCCAAAGGTCACCTCCCTCAGACTAAGCAGTTTCTCAGAAAATGTCCAACAGACAAGGCTGGCCCCAACAAAACACTGTCCCCCTTGCACAGAGAAATACACTTGGTAATTTAATTTTTAAAATATGTGTGTTTGTCTATGTGAGTGTGAGTGTGTGTGAGTGTGTGTGTGTGTGTGTGTGTGTGTGTGTGTGTGTGTGTGTGTGTCTGTATCTGTATGAGTAAGTGCCTTGTGAATGTAGGTGTTCTAGTGATGCTGGAAGAGGACATAGATTCCTTGGACATGGAGTGACAGGAGTTTGTGAAAGGCCTCATATGTTTGTTGGAACTGACTTCAAGACCTCTGGAAGAGCAGCAAATACTGTTAACCACCTAGCCATCTACAGAGTAGCTCCGTTGTTAAAAAAATTATAGATGGTAAGAAAAATTTTAAATTTTTATCAGACTGATTAAAGGGGTTCTGAGTAGTGGAAGACAGCTCCTATTACAGCCCTGACATCCAAGCCCTATCCCTTCATGTATCCTCTTTCTCATCACTTCTGCCTGCTAAGCCAAGTCCCATGCCATGAGTAGGAAGGGGATGGGAATGCACTCACTATCTAGAGCTCCATGCACTGCATCTGAACCTATCCCTGTGCTAACTTGTCCAGGGCTCATTGTTCATTCTCAGCTGCCCTGAAGAAGCAGAGGAACAAACCCGGAGGAACATTCATCTGGGACACTGCATGCAGAGAGTGGGCATGGCTTGATGTGATATGTCATGTGGAGTCAGTTCTTACTGTCTGAATAGTTTGAGAACCTTTGCCCAAAATGGAGAGAATAACATCTACCTTAAAATATTACTGGAAGCATCCAGTAAAGCAGGAGTAGAGTGCCTATTGCAGAACAGAGTCCAGTCGATGGCTGTTCTCATCATATCTCCACATTCCCTTAAATCCTCTCTAGAACGAAATTTTCTCTCTCCCTTCCCAGTCCTCACTCTCTACTTAAGAGGAGGAAGAAATGGCTATGATTGTCTTCCTGAGAATAACCAAAGGCAATCCAATTTCAAGTTATGTTTGAGACTGATGGAGAACAATCTTCCATATGTGGCTGCTGGCCACAACAACTTTTAGATAGCTCTAGAGGAGTTAGCTATGGTGAGGTCAAAGGTTACATAGTGAACCAGGAACAGCTCCCAACAGAAACGAACTCAGCTCAGTCCCAAAAGGGTAGGCATCCTAGCTCTTCCAACCAGAGGCTGAGACATCCTGTAACCTTCTACCATTTGGCTGAGCGAGCGGAGTGCTGGAGCTGTCCAAAGCTCTCTATGCTACACACTGTATGTTGTGGTCCATCTGTCTGTCTGCCCACTCATGTTTGTTTCCAGTGTCAGCTGATGGAATCTGAACTCATGCTACGCTATGTGTTGTGTTTCGCTGTGGGGAGGTGTTTTAATGTCCTCGCTCGACTGGAACCATCTCAGTGCTGCTATGTCCAGTTATTTTGACTAGAACAAAGTGCTGCCCCAAGTTTCTATGTAGTCGTAGCACAGAACATTTCAACTTTAAACTCAAGTTACCTACTGTAGGAAATTCTTGCTAAAATAATCACACCTGGATCTACCTTCCTGCAGGTTCCTGAAATTGCAATCAACTCTTGGACAAATCACTTATGTCAAAACACCCTTGTTTACATTTCTGACCCATAATGAAAAAAAAAAATCTGAAATTAGTATAGCATCCTTCCTCGACCTTTCTCCTTTCTGTCTGGAATCCAGTACATCAATTGGGCAGGGCTGGTGAGATGAAGTAGCTATTTTTTGTTCAGATTTCTGTGGTTTGTATTCAGTCCACAAAGCGTGTGTTGACCGACCCAGACAATGTGAGGCTGAATGTATTCACTTCTCTACAAACATCATATGCCATGTGCACCAGGGAGTGTGCAAGCACCGGAGATCCAAGGGTTTACTACCAAATCCATGCCTAAAGGACTCACAGTGGAGTGATACAAATGAGGGGAGCCAGTCAATTGGAAAGCAGGGAAAACTTCCAGTTGAACTTCCTTATCTCCATCCCTCACAGAATTGAGCACTTCCTTCATAAACTCAGGCTCACCCTTGCAGCCAACAAAAAGACATCACACTTTCCTGGCTTGAATTATCTGTGTCAACTATTATATTACAGGACCCCACATTGACGGGATAAGTGAACAGTCACTGGGTTTATGATACATGCTTATCTCTTAAGTTGGCAAGAGGATCTCTGTATTGAAACTTGACAATCTCAACAGGAAGTGTCTGAAGGCCACCCTTAATCTACAACCCAGCTCCTCTTTGTAGTCAGAGCAAAAGGCTTGACTTTAAGGTTTAGAGCTGAAAGTGAGGCTCCTGGTGTTAAGATTGAGGAGGGATAGAAAATAGGAAGTAAGTTTTAGACCAGCAACAACTCATGGTGTTTACCTCCAGGTATTTGGTCCTGTACACTTACTTCCACCTGTCGACACCCAGATATTTAATTGTGGCTTCCCACTTCTTTACTATAAAGCATAATTGGTTTAAAACACTGCTGACCCCATAGAATCTTATGCTTTGGAGAAATAAGTTTGTTGGATTCACTTGAGTTGAGATTTCAGGGTAGTAAGGGCATTGTTCTGATGGTGGGGAGGGAAGAGGAGACGAGACTGAAGCTGAGGTATCACACAATCTTCACTTGTGATCTCCTGTAGGCTAACCTTGGCACATACAGAAAACATGAGAGTTCTGGTTTGAGAAATGATGCCCCAGACCTGAGATCTGAAAGTTCTCCAAGACAGGTAAGCCTGATGTATCTGATAAATAAGGCACCTTGCCTTCATTCCCCTGTTTGTAGTCACAGGGAGTTTCTGTTCTAGAGCCAGTCAAACTGCAACGGGCACCTACACCTTGGACACAACAACAAATGGCCACCTGTGGCTCTTACACTCAGGGAGCTGATCCTTCATCTTTATAGCTGCTCTAAGTCATCAATCCTGTACCATCTCCATCAGGGACCCAACCTTTCATGCTTTATGTGTGACCCGTCTTCCCAGCAAAGTTCCAGTAGCTAAGTAAATTGTGAGAGGTAAATGTCTGCAGTAAGGAGGTTCAAACTTTTAGCTTATTCTTCTTTTAAAGATTTATTCATTCATTCATTCACTGGGGTATATGTGCATATGTGCAAGTTTGTGTAAGTGTGTACCGTGTACCATACATGGAAGTCAGAGTACAATTTGCAGAAGTCAGCCTGTCCTTCTCCCACATGGTCACAGGGATCAAACTCAGGTCATCACACTTGGACCCACTGAACTATCTCACTGCTTCTTGCCACAATTGTGGTCTTGTTATGCTTGTAATTGTACAGGACAGTTGAGCATGCTGGTGCTTGTCTGTAGTTCGGCATTTGGGAGGTGGGGGGAAAAAGGATTGGGAGTCCCTTGGCTACACAGCAAGTTAGAGGTTAGCCTAGGCTACACAAGACTCTTAAAACACTAGCAAACTGTACCAGAGAAGCAAGTCTTGAACAATGAAAAGAAGTTTTGGTCACAGAAGGAGGAAGTAAAAGATTAATTATCAAAAGACTGCTATGGAAGGTTAAGGAAACAATTTCCTCATAAACTGAGTGATCAGCTCCATGAATGCAGAAACATGATTGGTTGTTCATTATTGCATCTCCGAGGATAATCACATACAAATACTCAGTAAGTCCATTGAGTACTTGAGTGGATCAGTGGATGATAGATGAATAGACAAATAACGGAGAGGTGATTATCATGAAATGTTTCATGAAGGAAGTGAATTTTCAATATTACTAGTCTTATCGTGGTCCTTTCGGCTGCTTTAACAAACTTCCACTAACTAAGATGTTTATACATAATGGAAAAGTATTGCTCACAGTTCAGAGAGCTGAGAAGTTAAAACTCACGGCACCAGTAGATTAATCTTTGTTGAGGGACCGCCTTCTGATTCAAGGAAGGCATGTTCTCATTGTAGTCTCTCATGGTGCCCAAGGCTAGCCTGCTCCTTCTCATAAGGGCAGTAATCTATCCCCAAGACATACCCCCAAAAGCTCCAAGACTTCATAGTATTGCTTAATATGAATTGTGGTAGGTCACTTAGACCATAGCAGAGGAAAGAATGACAAATCCTTGGAGTCATCTTCCTGGTTTTCCCCAGGACGTTCAGGAAGATTGGGAGACCACTAAGATGGAGTAAGCCTTCAAGAACTTGTGGCCAGTATTCCCAAGCAAGGCCAGGACAGTCATAGGCTGGAATCTAAACACTAGTCTGATACAACAGAAAAGAAGTCTCTTGTTCTAAAGGCACCTTCAATGTTGTTGAGCTGAGGCCTCTTCTGCCAGTGTTCTATCCACCTGTGGGGTAGCTCACAGAGCTCCAGGATCATGGCTGACTGTGTCAAGAGTGATGCTGTTATGAAACAATAGTTGACTTCTGCTAAGCACAAGTTGGTCAATGGGTAAATGGGGTCTCAGCAGCTTCTAGTTTTCCCCATCCATTTCTGAAGGTTTCCCCAAGATTCTTCAAATATTTCTGATGTCACCCTAAGACCACAGGAGCTCACATAATAATTAGGCTGAGGCTATCCTAAGGCTTTCCACAAGTCAGGCAAGCCCTTTACCACTGAGTTACAACCCCCCCCCCGCTTACCCACACAGGTTCTTAAATTCACTACATATTCTATCCATACATTGACAACAAATAAGCCTATAGATGGACCCAAGAATCACATGCTATATTCAGCTTCTACAACCAATAGCAAGCAACAAGAGCTATCTAAGCCAAAGAACAGGAATGCACACAGCGTCTTTCAGTGCCTGGCATATAGTAGGTACTCAGAAAAGTAGCCCTTGTCTCATAGCAGCCTCCTGTTCATCTTTCCTTGTCTAATCCGTGTTTGGTTGATTGTTGATTGCATCTCCACTATTGCTGTGTTCTGGTACCCCACTATCATCAGTCCTGTGGTGCTCTCCTTCTCTTTGGCATCCAGGACTGGTATCTGTCTCATGGTATGAGACTATTACCCATGTCTGAGATGACAAATTGCTAGAGTTCCTTAATATTGATTTCCTCATATTACCTTGTGCCTCCCAATGTAGAATCCTCTGGTGCCATCTTCTGCCTTAGTTGCCTGCCACAAATTCTTTTTCTTACCACTACATTCATGCCTCAGGGCTCTTCTCCATGGTCAGCTCCTCCTGGACTACTATCCTAACTTGTTCACTTCCTCACACTCAACTGGGGATAAATGGCTACCAGGGAATGTTCACCTTCAACTCTATTCTCTAAAATAATGGCAAGCACTAAGTAGTCACTAAAGGTTTGTTTAAAAAATAAGTAAAGGAATGTCTTAGAGCAATCCGGACAGCCTGAGCTATAACCTGTGTGTGCCCTCTGACTTTCACACTGAGAGTCCCCTTGCCTCAGTTGCTCCTTAGGGGAGTCTTTGAAATGCCCCTGATCCCTCTCTTTGGCCAGCCTCCTGTCCCAAGTGCTCTCTCTCTAAACATGTCATGAGTTATGTCCAATATTAACTGATGGTTGCTTTGTTTAATGTTGTATGTGGTCTCATTAGCTGCACATTTAACTTTCATAAATTCATCTATGGACTCACAGCTTCTGACGTCAGGATTTACTAATACAATTTTTTTTATACAACTTGGCTCTGAATTATATGCCATTTATTTCAGTTGGCATAAAGAAATGCTCATTTGTTCTGACAGTAAAAGGGGAGTTGTTATGTTTATTTAAGCATGGTAGACTATGTTCTGTACTTTCCAAATAATTTAAGGGATCTTTCGAGAATAGTTTTTGTCTATAAAAGAGTTTTACCTTGTGTTCTGGGTTGATTGTGTTTAAAGAATTCAAGTGTATCTATCATTCATTATGTATCTACAAAAGACATGAATTCCATTCTAAATGTGATCACCATGCCATCATCATGTGAATAAACTCAGTAGCAATTCCTTAATATGAACAAATATATGTCTTACTCATGTTCTATTTTTGACCTAATTTTAAGGTTTGAATTTGAATCCAAATAAGGTCAATATCTTGCAACGAGGTCCTGAATTTATTTTAATTTCTGTAGGTTCCTTCTCCATTGATTTTCTAAAGTTCTATTTTGTGTATAAATGTTTGTCTGTATGTCTGTGTGTGTTCTATGTGTATTCAGTGCCTGTGCAGGGCAGAAGAGGGCATTGGATCCCATGGACTGAAGTTACAGATGGTTGTGAGCCACATGGGGGTCCTGGAAACTGAACCTGATCCTCTACAAGAGCAGCAAGTGCTCTTCACCACTGGCCCTCTCCCCAGGTCCTCCCTTGTCTTTTTAAAAGTGTTGTCTTTTTTTATTTTTGTAGAAACCACATTGTTAACCCAAAGATTCTTAGAGACTAGATTTCTCCACGTGCATCTTTTCAGCCCTGTCTAATGTAATGCTTGTTCCCTTCCATGTGACAGATCATGAAGCTTGACGGAGTTCACATTTCACTTTGTTTTCTTCAAAACTGGTTTTGTGTTTCCATAAATAGATACAAAAATATGAATAAAAATGTATGTGTACATAGAATTTAATCATTCCATTCCTACTTGGGTCCTGGAAAAGCGTGCAAATTAGTGAAATTCTGATTCCATTTTTCCTACTTTATACATTAACTGTGATAGTGCTAATGGGTAAGCTTTCCCTCACCTAACATTAGCTTAGTTTGTTTAACGATGGCAGAATCAAAATTCAATTGCTTCTTCTTATTCTTAGGGTTTGAATTAAGTCATTTATCTTATATTCTCCAAAGAATAATAAGGGGGAATGAAAACTATCATTATGCTCTCATGGATTCAAATGCATTTTACTAAACTGTTTGTGTGCACGTGCATGTGCGTATGTTCGAGCATGCGTGCATGCATGCCTGTATGTCTGCGAGTGTCCTTATTGACACTCAAATTGTTCTGTCTTTACCAAAAGGGAGATTATTTAATTGGTTTGCTCTTTTTCATTGCTCTAGGACTTGTGTTTGGGTCTGCACATAGTTTGGAAGTGCCTACTAAAGGCACATGTGTTAAAGGAAACTTGCCATTCCATATGAGGCAGTGAACCCTTTATGAAGTGGGGAATCATGGGCAGAAGATAGGTCATTGGGAGGTGTGCTTGATGGGGATACTGTGGCTTTGGCCCCTTCTGGTCTTTCTCTTTGCTTACTGGTTGTCATAGCATCACCAGCATTCCACCACTACACACTGTCATCACAAGCCCCAAATCAATGGATCCAAGTGGCCATCGACTTAAAGCTATGAGGTCATCAGTGAAAATAAACCTTTCATTCTTTAAGCCTGATTTTTTTCAAATATTTTCCCACAACAATAGAAACTGGCTAACAGAGTGTCATTTTGCAGTTAGGTGTGTAGAAAATTTTCAGGTTTGATTTACAGGTTCCCGCCTTAGATCTGGAATCGGACTCATCTTCCTCCAAGAAACCCTGGTTCTATTTAGTAGAAACAGCATTTTATATAATAATTCTGGCATTATGGGTATTCATTCCTTTTCAAGTTGTTCATTGTTTCCAGGTCTTTGTGTGTGACAGAGAGGTAGGAAGGGTACAAGTTATAGAAATCTCTCTAGCTCAAATTCAGGACTACCAGGCTTCTACTTACCCATACCATGTTCAATATCTCCTACCCCACAGCAATATTCTTTTTATTAATGACACAACATTGCTGTGAATTTTCTTAGCTCTCATTGCACACACACTAGAACATTATCATTTTCTTAGATTACTGAAAATAGTTTATAATGTTTGCAATTGTTTTTCATCTTCTTTTCTGTTTCCTTTTCTACTCAGTGTGTAGGATTAGGACACACAGCCTGGGCACTGAGCTTTAGACCCACTTAGAACAGTTCCTTGCTATGTGGTTGCCATAGCTTGCTTTCTACTGCTGTGATAAACACTATGGCCAAAAAAAGCTTAGGGGAAGAAAGGGTTTATTTAAGCCTAACACTCTCAAGTCACAAGGGAAGCCAGGGCAGGAACTAGAGACAGAATCTAGAGAGCAGAACCATGGAAGAAGACTGCCCACTGGCTGGCTCCTGGGTTCACATCCTGCTACCTTTCCAGTACAGTCCAGGCCCACACGACCAGGGATGCTACAACCCACAGGAGGTTAGGCTCTCCTGCATCAGTTAGCAATCAAGAAAATGCCCTCAACCATGACAACAGGCCAATCTGATGGAAGCAATTCCTCAACTGAGGTCCCATCTTCCCAAGTACATGAAGTTGGCAATGAAAACCAGCTGTGACAATGGGTATGACACAAAACAGATACCTCACTATGCCCATTTGCTTCACTTTTCATTTGGTTTTAGACATTGCTTATTAAAAAAATGTTTTGGCTTTTGAAACAGGGTATTCCTACATAGCCCTGGTTGACTCAGGGTTCCCAGTACTATAGCCCAGCCTCTACACTGTGGTGATCCTTCTGCCTCTATTTATGGACATTTACCAATATCTCTAGATCTAACTTAAACCTCTTTTCAAATTTAATTTGTGTGTGTGTTTCTTAGGACTGAATTGCTTTTCAAGTTTAGTTTGGGCTTATTTTTATTTTATTTTGTTTTGTTTTTTTCCAGACAGGGTTTTTCTGTGTAACAGCTGTCTTGGAACCACTTTGTAGACCAGGCTGGCCTCAAACTTACAGAGATCTGCTTGCCTCTGCCTCCTGAGTGCTGGAATTAAAGGCATCTGCCACCACTGCCTGACTAGTTTATAATATGTAAAACACTGGCAAGATTTCAAACACAAACTTGTACATGAAAAGTCTAACTTCACTACATTTCCTAGTCCCATTCTAGGAAATGATGAAAATGTAAAATGTAAAAGTGTGTGTGTGTGTGTGTGTGTGTGTGTGTGTGTGTGTGTGTGCATCTTTCCTTCCTAGAGGAAAGATGAAACTGATGTGTAATCTTCTCCACACCTGCCATGACTTAGCAGTACCACCTAGGGGTCACATTTCTGTAAAAGTGTGTGTGTGTGTGTGTGTGTGTGTGTGTGTGTGTGTGTGTGTGCATCTTTCCTTCCTAGAGGAAAGATGAAACTGATGTGTAATCTTCTCCACACCTGCCATGACTTAGCAGTACCACCTAGGGGTCACATTTCTGTACAAATAAGTGCACAGTGCCCCATCTGTGGGCACACTTACTCTAGAAGTGGCTATCTGGCTTGTTTTCAGTCTTCTGTGCTTACTAAGAGTGCTACAATGAATTGTTCTGTGCATATATTTTTTATAATTCTGTTAGGACTATCTTTGGGAAAGATTCCTAGAAGTCAATTTCCAGGGCAAAGGGTAAGTGCATAAATAATTTTTTACTAGATCTTGCCAAATTACCCTCCACTGAGTTCCACCCTTTGTATCTCCACTAGAAATGAACTAAAAGCTCTCATTTCCCCATGGACTTGCCAACAGTGTTTGTTGTCAGACCTGAAATGCTGCCAATCTGATACTACGGCTTAAACGTCTTTATAATTATTGTGTTTAGGGCTGAACATATTTTCTTACACTCAAGAGTTATTTGAATTTTTAAGTCAAGAATCTGTATCAATTTTCTATGGAGTTATTAATTTTTTCTTTTATATTACTACATACCCTTATTAGTTAAAAATATGAACATCATGCTAGTTTGTATTAGACTTTATTTTATATATTACTATAATTGGAATCCATATTGTCCCTCTGATGGGGGGATGTCCTTCTGTGTATATGTTTCTCTTATTGGTTGAGGAATAAAAACACTGTGATCAATAGAGGCAGGGAGATAGGCGGGGCTAGGAGACAAGGAGAATTCTGGGAAACATAGGCAGAGTCGTCATGTAGAGCCTGGAAAGTAAGAATGCACGAGGCATTCTCCAGTAAGCCAAGACCACATGGAAATACACAGATTAATAGACATGGATTAATAATTAAAGTGGAGCTAACAAATAAGAAGCCCTCGTCATTGGCCAACAGATTTATAATTAATATAGTGTCTGTGTATTTATTTGAGGCTCAAGGACCATGGGACCAAGCAGGACAGAAAGTTCTCATTACATTCCCCAAAGGCCCATGTATCCAAGAATTCAGCCTGTGACTTCAATATTGGGTGACAGGACCTTCAGTAGATGGGGCCTAGTGGAATGAAGTTGGTTTAAAACCCTGTTCTCTCCATCCATCCCTTCCTCTTCACTTCACAGACACCATGAGTAAACTGCTTCATCTACATGTTCTCAAGTGTAACAAAATCTAAACAACAAGAACAACCTACCATAAACCATTGAAACCACAATCTGAAACAAACAGTTCTTCCTTTTACGTTTTTCATCTCAGTTATTTTGTCATGGCAATAACTTCACATGATATGCTTCTTTACATAAAATTTAAAATATTATACATATCTTTGAGGGTTCTCTAGAGGAACAGAACCAATAACGTGAATAGTCCTTACAAAGAGGAGTTATTGGAATAGTTTATAAGATACTGGCTGGGTGTTGCAACAATGGCTGTCTGAAACACCAGAGGCTGAGGACTCAGTAGCTGCTTAGTACATGAGCTAGATGCCTCAGAACTCCATCTCTGGTGGTGACGGTGTGGATTAACCTGGGACACTTTTAGCCTATGATTTCTTTAGGTCTTGTGTGTTGGATGCATTTGAACTTATCTTGCTGTGCATTGTGAGACATGTACTCAAGTTCAGTTGATTTTATGTGAATGTGTAATGACCTTAACACCACTTTTTAAAATGATATTTCCTTACTGATTTGAGATTCTGCCTCTATTAAATAGCAAACTGGCACATTAAGGAAGTAAAGACTTGTAGTTACTCCATTTTACATAGGGCCAAATCATTTGCATTACCGAGAACACAAGTGATATTATATCTCTGATCAGACATTGATACATATGTTGATTCTGGAACACGAAGCCATTGTAATGAAATCTAAAGGTACTAGGCAGAGTTTTCTGCAATGAAGAAGTAGAGGAATATACTGTGACACTATTTGGGAACCCACTTGTGCAATTGTTGAGGCCAAGCTACCCACAATGTGGTGCTCACAAACTGAAGAACCTGAAGAACCAGGACAGCGGGTATAATCTGGGCTGAGTCCCAATGGTTGCTGACTAGGGATGACATTGATGCGGCTCTTAGGATAAGGGCAGAGACCTAAGAACTAAAATAAGAATGAGGGCGATCAGTATGAGTCCCAGAAGCCAAGGACCCAAACTTCCAGGGCTCCCATATTGGAGGGCAGGGGAGAATACAGGACAGGCTGGGAAGAGAGAGCACACTTGACTTCCTAACCTTTTTGCTTTAGCCAGAGCCTCCATAGATCCAAAAACTCTGCCCACACCTAAGAGCTGGAATCTTTTCCCATTCTACAAATTGAAACATTTGTTTCTTCTGGAAACATCTGCACAGAAACACCCAGAAGTGATGCTCTCTGTCTGCTACCTGGGTGTCCTATAGTAAAGTTAATCCTGGAAGTCAGCCTTTCTTCATTTCACGTATACCTTCTATATCTACTTACCCTGGTATTATTCACCAAATGAGATAAGAGGTCGTAACTTTTCCCAACAAGATACACTGTACTTCACACAACTGAGACAGGCTAACTCCTTCTCCAGGATAGGAAGTAAAGTCTTTGGGTGTTGTTTAATTTCTCCTGGTCTCCTGTCACCTAAATCCTAGAAATACAATTAACAACACTTAAATGTTGATATAAAGTTAGTGTACCTTACATCACATGACAGAGAAATAAAGGAAAGGAAATAAAGACATTTGCTTAGTATGTGACTTGCTGACTTGTCACAGTTTCTGTGAGATTGCTCTGCAGGTAAAGACCCTTGTGCCTGAGCCTGACAACCTAGTTTCAATACCTGGATCCAAGTGGTGGAAGGGGAGAAGGGAGCTCTGCCAGTTGTTCTCCAGCTTCATAAGCACTCTGTGGTGAGCAGTGTGCGCGTGCACGCTCACGCACACACACACACACACACGCACACGCTAAAATCCAAAACATTCTAAATGAGGTAATTCAGAGAATAAAACCAACAACCAGGTAGTGATTCCCCAGATATCACGTTTGAGCCCCAACAAGGCAACATATGCCCAGTGAAATTCAAAAGTGGTCGTCTGAGTATTTGTATATATTGCAGCTATCCTATGCCTATTATAACATTATCTACTGAATGGGGGCATGGTATAGGTGGTATGATATTTGACATTAAACCTCAGTGTCATGTTGTAATGAAAAGAAGCATTAGAAAATGGATATTTCCCTAACAACTACTATGTTGGGGAGAGGGTGGGCACTTAGGTTTTCCAAAGATGAACACAACGCTATCTGCCATTGCGTAAGCTCCTCTTCTGTGGGACTTTGTCACCCTCTCAAGAAGTGGCACTGTGGCCCTTTTCTTTAAATATGGACTAAACCAGAAAAGCAATGCATGAGCTTTTGAAGCTCAAGCAAGAGAAGTGTTACACCTTCAGCTGTGGTCGTTTAAAATGCTTGCCCTGGATGCTCCCTGTCAAGGCAGACCAACTTGAAAGCCAGCTGACAGACGTAACGCCTGTGTGGATCAGCCATGTGCATGTTCAGTAGTGGGAGCTGAGTCCACTCTTCAAGTCTTCCTGGCCCAGGCATCAAAGCAGGAGGACATTTCCAGATGACTTTAGCCTGCAGAAGTTAGAACCATCCCCAATTAAATTATTTCAGCCTTCAAGGTCTTGGCAGCCAAGCAGAAACAAGGCTCCCTTCCTGTGGCCTATCTGACTTTCTAATCTACTGAATCTAAAATAATAAAAAAAAATTGTGGCAAAATTTGAAGGAGTTTGTTATGCAGCAACAGATAACAAAATGAACAAACCTGTTTGACTTGCAGGGTCTGGGACAATGCAACAAAGACCATGAAGAGAACATCTTTTTACATTCAGACAAAAAAAAATCATGAAGTGAGCTGGATTAAGAGGAACCAGGGCAGAGAATATCTGTACTCATGACAAATAAGGATCAAGCAGTCCCAAGAGGAGACAAGACTAAAGATTGATTTTAATATACTTTATTACATTTATTTGTTATTTTGTATGTTTCAGATGGGGCATGCAAACATGAAACAGAGCATGTGTGGCGATCATGTGACAGCTAGCCGAGGCCAGTTTTCTCCCTCCACCACGTGGTCTAAGGGTGGTACCCAAGGAGTCAGTTAAGCAGCAACTGCTTTCCTCCACTGAACCATCTTGCTGGCCCTAGAGATTAATTTTTAGAGCATTTTGTAAATCATTCCAGGATTGATGTATATACCAGCCTTCACTGTTCTGGGATGCATGGAAGATTTTCCCAGGGTTTTGAGTGCATCATTCCGAATTTCCTTCTTTTGTAACTATAGAATCTTAAACATGAAGAGAAAACAAAACAAGAAAGAGTTAGGACTTCTGCCTCCATCATGCAGAAATACGATCCAGAATTACATACGCTCTTGGTAAACAAGTTAAAGCCAGATGAAAGGCAGGAAGCAAGTGTTTTCAGCTTCAGTAAGTAGACAGACCAGGAGAAACGGAAAATGAGGTGCATCCTGCCGCACCACACTTTCTGCCTGGAGATGATTCCAAGCTTGCACAACTCTGATGGGGAATTCGTGCAAGAGACCACTGACTGTGATCTGCTGCGAAGAGTTCAGGGAAAGCCAAGTTGGCCAGAACCAAAAGCTAAAAGGCAAAAGTTGACACCAAGAAAAAGCCCTGGATATTTGCATAAGAGCTGAATAACTGTCTGCAGTAAGGAAGGAGAACCCGGCATGGGCAAGCAGGGGTGACATCAGAGAGAAGGCCACTATGAGCTGTAAGACAACTCCAGCAGCTCCTGCAAAGTCAGGGACTGGTCCGGTCCCTTCCGGACAAAATGAATAAAATGCATATTCCAAAAAGGTCAATCCTTAAATTTAGGGCTTAAAATGTACAATAAAGCCAATCCCTAAACGATTATAGAATGTCAGCCAAATTTGGGGTTTTATAAAAAGTAATACAACACAATACAGCATTTGACAATAAAGATCAGCACCTACTGTAATGCCATTATACAAATAAACAAATGGAGATAAAAGCCAGACAATAGTTACACAATCAAGGAAAAACACAGCTTTGATTAAGCAGGAAAGAAATTAATATAGCTATTATGTGTCCCTTGCAGTGGGATTTCATCATTTCAAAGATAATACATGATTTCAAGCAAAATTAGTAATTTGTTGCTTAGACGATACTAAAGTAAAAGTACAACAGTAATTTAAAAGAAAGAGGTGGAAAGGAATTATATAATGGTCAGATTTTTACAATCTACACAGAGTGATGCAGTTTAAAGATCCCTGTTGTAAGTGAAGCGCTAAAGTAACCACTAACATGATTAAGATAAAGGCATATGTATAAGTTACTCTCCTGAGGCTGTGACAGACTACCTATGCAGAAAACAGCTGTGGGGGGAAAGGGTTTAATTTGGCTTCCAGCAGTGGAGAGAGCACAGGGGCAGGAGCAGGAGGCTGGTAGATCGCATTCCATCCCCATACAGGGAGCAGAGGGAGAAAGAGAACAGGAAGTGAGGCAAAGCTACACCCTCTCAAAGCCCACCCCCAGTGACACACTTCTTCCAGCAAGGCTCCGCCTCCTAAAGGTTCCATATGCTCCCAAATAACACCATCAACTAGGACCTAGTGTTCAGATGCATGAACCCATGCATTTAAACCACCACGGCTCAGATAATAAACCAATAATGAAAGGAAACTTGAAGTATGTAGGAATGGAAAAATAAATAGGAGAGAAAGAAAGGGAATGGAGAGATAGAAAACAAAGAGCAAGATTGTACATTTAAACCAAACTCTATTAGTATCTTACTAAATATAATTGCAACAATGCAGAAATGATCAGATTTTATATTTAGAAAAGCAGAGTCCTACTGTAAGTTGCCATGAAATACGCTGCTCTAAAGACACCGATCCACTAACTGAAAGATGTGGGAATGCGTTGTGACAATGCCAAAAAAGAAAAAATGTAGAAGAGGCACAAGACCATCAGAAATTTGATTCAGAGAATCAGGTATGGAGAAGACATTCTGTAATCATCAAGGAGTCAGTTTTTAAATGATGAGGAAGCTTGAAAGAAGCAAAAACTGGTCCAACTGAAAGCAAAAACATCAACAACTACAAATGGCGGTTTCAGTGTTCCTCCCTTGGTAACTGCTAATGGAAGTATTTTCAAAGGCCCAAACAAAGCTATCAGTCAATCAACTAAATTGGCATTTCCAGAACAAGCCATCCAAAGCACAGAATAAACATTTTCAAGTGCACAAAGCCATCCACTTAGGTTGGGTCTTGAGCCTTAAAACAGGCTTCAGTAAATGCAAAGGGATTGAAATCACACAAGCATATTCTCCCCCTGCTGCTCAATTATACAAAAAAGAAAGAAAGAAAGAAAGAAAGAGAGAGAGAGAGAGAGAGAGAGAGAGAGAGAGAGAGAGAGAGAGAGAGAGAGAAAGAAAGAAAGAAAGAAAGAAAGAAAGAGAGAAAGAAAGAAAGAGAGGACGGCTAGGAAATTCCCAAATATTGGGAAACTAAACGATGTAAGTAGAAATCAACAATGGGTCAAAAGAGAAATCACAGGGGAAGTTAGAAAATATTTCGAACTGGATACAAGGATACAAATGGATGTTCAGCATACCAAAGCTTGTGGGAATCTGCAGAAACAATACTTACTCATTTTTATTCATTATGGGGGCTCAGGCAAGCACCTACTCTATCACTGAGCTGTGTCTCTAGCCCCAAAATGTGCTTAGAGGGAATTCTACAACATTTCATGATGATGCAAAGAAAAAGGATTTTAAATCAATTATCTAAGCTCTCATATTTATAAAAACAAGAAAAATAAATGCAAACAAAATTTCTGGAACATTATAAGCAAGAAATGTGTGGAAACCAATAAAATTGAAAATAGATCTAAAATATAGAAGAAACCAAAAGATAATTATTTGAACGTATCAATAAAGTTGATAGGCCTCCATCTGTGTTAACCCACTTATTCTGGTTTGTTTGACTTCCCCAGTGTTAGCATTAAACACTTCACATGTCAAGAGCACTACCAACACCTAGTTACTGAGCCAATCACTCATACTTTTAAAGTTTATTTTTATTTATGTTTGGTAAAATGTAACAGTGTCTGGTTTTACACCATGTCTGGTTTTACACCACAGCACTTCTGTTTAATAGTGTACTTGAGGTATTGCCTCTGTAATAAGGAAAGGGGAATGCACACACATAAGAACAGAGGCTGTAAATTGGTGTGTTTGAAGTTGAAAAGATAGTTTGTGCTAAGCGAGCTACAGAAAAGACAGCAGAACCAAAAAAAATATATTATTAAAAGAGATTAACAATTTTTAATTGATTTATTTTTATGTGCATTGGTGTTTTGCTATGGGTTCCAGTCCCCTGGAACAAGAGTTACAGACAGTTGTGAGCTGCCATGTGAATGCTGGGAAAAGAACACAAGTCCTCTGGAAGAACAGCCACTGCTCTTAACTGCTGAGCCATCTTTCCAGGCCACCCTACACTAACAAATTTAAGCAAATCTCATAAAATAATGACTTTTTTAGAAGGCTTGATAGTACTAAAGAATCTAATTCTTCTTGCACGTTTTCTCTGGTAACATAATACCATTGACTGTTTAGCTTAAAGATTTTTCTTAAGGTACTGGAAGCTAAAAGTCACAAGAACACGGCATTGGTAAGTTTACTGGTACTCTTCCTGCTATGACAAAAGATCTGAAGAAGCAAGTTCAGAAGGAGTTTATCTTCACTGTGCTTCCAGAGGGTATGGCCCATCATGGTGATAAAGGCATATAATTCAATGGAAAATATATAATAATAAAGAGCAATTCAACGGGAAAGATATATTGGCTTCAATAAACAGTTCCAGGACAGTCAGATGACCTTATGAAAAATGAACCTCTCTACAGTAATAAAAATCCAAATCGGTTACTTATCTCAACATAAAAACAACTTTTAAAAATATTTTATTTATTTATTTTTCTTATTTTACATATCGATCCCAGTTCCCTTTCCTTCCCTCCCTCTCTCCATTCCTCCCTCCTTCCCATGCCCCCCGACCACCCTCCCATCCCATCCTGCCCACTCCACAAGGGGGGTTGATGCTTTCCAGGAGGGGTCAACAAAATATGTCAAGTCATTTGGAGTATGGACTAGGCCCTCCCTCCTGCCTCTAAGTTAAGGGAGCATCCCTCCATAGGGAAAGTGCTCCCAAAGTCCTTTTGTGCACCAGGGATACATCCTGATTCCACTGTCAGAGGTCCCTTAGACTGCCCAGGCCTTCTAACTGAGATCCATGTTCAGGGGGTCTGAGTCTGTCCAATGCTGGTTTCCCAGCTATCAGTCTGGGGTCCCATTAGCTCCTCCTTGTTCAGGTCAGCTGTCTCTGGGTTTTTATAGCCTGATCTTGTCCTCCCTCTCTGCATCTGGATTCCAGTGTTTAGCTGTGGGTGTCTGCTTCTGTTTCCATCAGCTACTAGATGAGGGCTCTATGATAGTGGATAAGTTAGTCATCAATCTCATTATCAGGGAAGGGCATTTATGGTAGCCTTTCCACTGTTGCTGAAATTATTAGTTGGGGTCAGTCTTGTACATCTCTGGACATTTCTCTATAGAGTTAATTTTTTCTTCAAACCTATAATGGCTCCCTCCCTCTTTTATAATCTCTCTCTCTCTCTCTCTCTCTCTCTCTCTCTCTCTCTCTCTCTCTCTCTCTCTCTCTCTCTCATCTATTCCTCCCCTGACTCAGTCTTCTTAGTCCCAAGTGCTTTCCTCTCCTCCCCTTCTCTTTCTCCTAGCTTCCTCTCCCTTCACTGCCCCCCTCTGAATATGCTCAGGAAATCTTGTTCCTTTCCCCTTCTGTGAGGGACCTTGTATGAATCTCTTAGATTCCTTCTTGTATACTAGTATCTTTGGTGGTGTGAATTATAGGCTGGTGATCTTTTGCTCTATGTCTAAAATCCATATGAGTGAGTACATACCATGTCCCTCTTTTGTGATTGGGTTATCTCATTCAGGATGATTTCTTCAAGTTCTATCCATTTGCCTGCAAATTTCAAGATTCCATTGATTTTTTTCCTCAGAGTAGTATTCCATTGTGTAAATGTGTCACATCTTCTTTATCCATTCTTCAGTTGAGAGGCATCTAGGTTGCTTTCAAATTCTTGCTATTACAAATAATGCTGCTAAGAACATAGTTGAACAGATGTCTTTGTTGCATGGATGTGGATCATTTGGGCATATGCTTAAGAGTGGGATTGCCGGGTTCTGTGGAAACTGATTTCCATTTTCCTAAGGAACCGCCATACTGATCTCCAAAATGGCTGTACAAGTTTGCACTCCCACTAACAGTGGAGAGTGTTCCCCTTTCTCCACATCCTCTCCAGCATAAGTTGTCATTGGTGTTCCCAATTTAGCCATTCTGGCAGGAGTAAGATGGTATCTCAGAGTTGTTTTGATTTGCATTTCCCTGATAGCTAAGGACATTGAGCACTTTCTTAAGTGTGTTTCATCCTTTTTGATTTCCTCTATTGAGAATTTTGTCTTCAGTTCTGTACCCCATTTTTTAATAGGGTTATTTGGTGTTTTGGTGACTAGTTTCTTGAGTTCTTTGTATATTTTGGAGATCAGCCCTCTGTCAGATTTAGGGTTGCTAAAGATCTTTTCCAAGTCTGTGGGCTGCTGTTTGGTCTTGTCAATTGTGTTCTTTGCCTTGCAGAAGCTTCTCAGTTTGAGGAGGTCCCATTTGTTAATTGTGGATCTCAGTGTCTGTGCTACTGGAGTTATGTTCAGGAAGTGGTCTCCTGTAGCAATTTGTTCAAGGGTACCTCCTACTTTCTCCTCTAAGAGGTTCAGTGTGACTGGGTCTTTAATCCATTTGGACTAAAAGAAAAATACAGGGGGGGGGGGGGAAAGACCTTTTGACCTTAGGATTTAAGAGAAGTTCTCATAGGTAAAATCAGGAACATGGAGACGGTAGAAAGACAAAAAATTGGGCATCATCAAAATGAGACCTTTGCTCTTAAAAAACATTGTTCAAAAGATTGAAAGTAAAAATTCTTGTAAAAATATGTATCCAACAGAGAACATGTTTAAAATATATAAAGAATTTTTACAATGCAATAAAAGTCAAATAATCCAACATACAAATACACAAATGTCAAATAAAACCCATTAGTAAAAGTTTTCAACTTCCTTAGTCATGATGAAAATTTAAATCAAAACCAAAGCAAGGTAATGATGCATGCTAATTATAAGACATGAAAGGCTGTTTCCTGAAAAACAAACAAACAAACAAAAAACTGAAAATAGTAAATTTTAACAATAGTAATGGACAATTCTTGCATGCTCATTATAAAACTTGAAAGACTGCTTCCTTCTTTAAAAAAAAATCTGAACATCCTGAGTTTTAGCAATAATTATGGAGCGCTTATAATTGCTGGTTGACACACACAGTGCTGGAGCTCTTTGGAAAAGAAAAGTTTCCTGCAAATATAAATATTAGTAGCCACACAACCCAGCATTCCCAGGTAGACATCACGTCTTGCTATTTATTTTTCAAAAGATATGGAAACATGTCCATACAGATATTTAGAAATAATTAGTATTTGTAGCTTTGTCCATACTCACTAACTAATTAACTAACGTAAATGCTGGCCAAGTGGCAAATGAACACACATTATATTACATTGTAAAAGGAAATACAATACAGCAATATAAAGAATAGTTACCGATATGTATGATGTCATGGATATATTTCATTGTATTATGGAACCTATCAAGGATTGAGCACATTAGTCTCTTGTGTAAATTCTAGATTCACTAATGAGACATAAGTCATATTAGTGACTGAAGAGGATAATGGATGAGGGGGAAGAATGATTGTGCAAGGGAATGAGGAAACTCTGGGGATACAGACCTCTGCTTTTATTGTGTCACAACTAGATAGTTTTTAAAGTGACTGAAGTGATGGAGGGTTCAGAGATTAAAAGACTAAAGCATATGGTGATGGGGCTGTGGCAGCAGCAGCACCAGCACCATCATCATTAGCATCAACAACACCAACATCATCATTAGCATCATCATCATCATCATTAACAGCAGCATCATTAGCATCATCATCATTAGCAGCAGCAGCTCACCAGCATCATCATCATTAGCATCATCAACCTCATAAGCATCATCCTCATCCTCATTAACATCATTAGAATCAGCAGCACCATCATCATCATCAACATCATCATCACTAGCAGCAGCAGCACCACCACCATCATCATCATTAACATCATTATTAGCATAATCATCATTATCATCATTAGCAGCACCAGCATCATCATCATTAGCATCATCCTCATTAGCATCAGCAGCAGCACAGCATCATCATCATCATTAGCAGTAGCACCAACATCATTATTAGCATAATCATAATCATTGGCATTAGCAGCAGCACCAACATCATCTTCATGAACATCATCATCCTCATTAGCATTATCCTCATTCTCATTAGCATCATCATTAACATCCACATCATCAGCACCATCATCATCAACATCATCATCATTAACATCAGCAGCGGCACCAGTATCATCATTAGCATCATCATCCTCATTAGAATCATCATTATGATTAGCATCATTAGCATCATTATGATTATCATCATTAGCATCATCATTAACATCCACATCATCAGCACCATCATCATCATCACTAGCAGCAGCAGCAGCACCAGCAGCATCATCACTAGCAGCAGCAGCAGCAGCAGCAGCATCATCATTAGCAGCAGCAACAGCAACATCATCATTAGTATCATCATCCTCATCATCATCAGTAGCATCATCATCATTAGCATCATAATCCTTGTTAGCAGCAGCAGCACCAGCAGCACCAGCATCATCCTCATTAGCATCAGCATCAGCATCAGCAGCACTAGCATGTCATCATCATCAATCATCATCATTAGCATCAGCAGCAGCAGCAGCAGCAGCATTAGCAGCTGCAGCAGCAGCATCATTAGCAGCAGCAGCAGCCCTAGCAGCCTTAGCAGCCTTAGTAGCAGCTGCAGCAGCAGCAGCAGCCCTTCCTTGCTTCACTCTGTACTGTGTCCTTTATATGCAGTATTTCAGTCAATCTTCAAAATAAGCCTGGGGTGGGGGTGGGGTGACTGCTGCTGCTTCTGCTTGTCATGATGAAGAAACAAATTCCCACAGAGTTCAAACAACAGGTTCCAATGTCCTTTACTGTTCAGCAGGTGTCGAGAGTCCCCAAGTTTCTGCTTTTAATGTATAGTTTTATCCTGTACATTGCATAGACTTGTTTCTGGTTGGGCAATACAGCAACCTACACCAAATTTCTTCTTAATGATTTGAAAAAAAAAAGCGTTGGTAACACAACAGCAACAGCATTTTCATGCATTTATGTATCATACTTTGTGCATACCCCCATACACTCCACTCTCTTCATCTTTCTTTTCCCTCCCATTAGTCCCCTTTGTTCCCCCAAACAATTTCACTCCTACTCCTAAGTCATCAGTACATACATGATTTTATATATCTATAAAGTTTAAACTCACAAGTGAGAGAAAATGTGAGATGTCTTTCTAAAACTAACTTGACAAAAAGCATGTTTTCTTACACATGACATAACATTCTTTCTCATGGCTAAAAAAAAAATTATTGTGCACAGAAATCACATTGATTAGTCACTCTGTTGCTGGACTCCAAGATTCAACACTAGCATTCTCTACCATAATCAATCCTTTGCAATATCCTTACCATGAAACTCAGAAAATAAATCAGATTAGGGCATTTCTTCCTAGATCAAGACTTTTAGAATGTGGCCTTCCCTGACTAACAAACAGCAGGCACTTGAGGACTTCCTGTGAGCTGCAGACTGTTTTCTGGAAGTAGCTAATGAGACAGAATGTGGTGGAGATTCTCTATAGTCTGTGGAAGGGCAGGAGAAAAGACAGGCATGGATAAGGGGGAAAGTCTGGTTTGGCCTGGTGGGTTTTTGGTTAACCCAACTGGAAACTCTGGAGCATCTGCTGGCCAGTAAAGAAGGCCAGGTTAGGCCAAAATGACAGAGCCTTATACTGCTACCATACACCATCACTGGACCATGAAGCATGTGGCCTCAAGCAAAGCAACTCTGGAGCCCAGGCAATCCTGAGCTGCTGACAGCCTGAGGTCACCTGTCACTGCACAAAAACACTGGGTAGACAGACCTTCTTTAAATAGAGGCTCTCCATCAAAGTGGAACTCCTCACCATTCCACCCAGCAGGGTGTTGTTCTCCTAGATGCTTCAAACCACCAAAATAGGACTAAATTCTCCCCATCTTCTTAAGAAGTTAAAAAAAAAACCTTCTAATGTATCATTTTTAATAGATGTACTGATATTTTTTTAAAAAGCCAAGCCCAGAAGTGTGTGTGTGTGTGTGTGTGTGTGTGTGTGACTGTGTTTAAGCACTTGCTTTAATGAGTTGAAACAAAATCCATTCATCCAAACCCCATGTACAACATGAGGGCAAGAAGGTATCTAGTGATAGCAAATGGTGTGCTGCCTGGTCTTGGAGCAGGAAGAGGACACCACTTTGTGACATTTAAGAGCATCCAGAACAATTAACTGTTGAATAATAAGGCAGAGGAGGTAATTGGGAAGAAAAGGCAATATAAGCAAAATCAGGGTGAGTAGTTGAGATGTGAAGATTTCTCAGCTGAGATTAGTGGACTCAGGAAGAACATGGCCTCTGTGGTCCTTAGAGATGGCATGTGAGTGTTGTGAAACTTGAAAGGGGCAGATGGACCAAATGACCAAGGCAAGCTAGTGCCTGACTTTGACAGTGTGATTTGTATAGCCTTCTGGATTTTTTCCTTTTTCCTTTATTCCCATGTTCCTTTTTTTGTTCATTAATTAGTTCCTTCTTTCCTTCTTTTTTTCCTTTCTTCCTTCCTTCCTTCCTGCCTGCCTAAAATAAGCATTTCTTTAGTTCTAACCTTAAGCCTTGTCCTCAGGACCATAGATTTGTTTTCTTTAAATATATTTTTAATTTATATTTTAGAATTTTATACATATGTTCTCACCCCTACTACTTTTTCAACTCCTTCCAGTCCACCTTACCCTGACTCCCTCCTAATTTCATATTCTTTTCTAACCTAGTGTCCAATTGGTGCTGCCTATACATTCATAGGTGTAGAAACCACCCTTTGGAGCATGACAACCTTGTAGGAACCACATCTCTGAAAAAAACAGACTTCCTCCCCAGTAGTCAACAACTACCAATAGCTCCTCAGCTATGGACTAGGCCTTGTGACACCCCACACTGTAGCTTGTATGTTTTCCTCCAGCCCGCCCTCCGCTGGTCTGGTGTGCCAGCCCCAAACAATACTCAGAGACTCTGTATTTGATACAATCCTGTTGGCCATTTACCATTATTGTTTATGGCTAGCTCTGTCTTAATTATTAACCCATTTCTAATATTCTAAGTATTTTCACGTGGCTCATCTTACCGGAGAGCAGCGGCTGGCGTCTTCCTTCCTCCCTGGTCTACATCTTGACTCCTCCTTACCACTTCCTCTTTCCTCCTTGTCTCCTAGCCCCGCCTATCTTGCTTTCTCATTGGCCCAATGGTGCTTTATTAATTAACCAGTATGAGAAACGTATTTACAGAATAGCATTTCCCATCATCTCCTCTTTTCTGTCTAAAATAAAAGAAGGGGTTTAACCTTAACATAGCAAAATATAACATACAACAGTTATCAAATAAGAATCACAGTTAACAAAATTTAGTCCATTAACATTTTGTAAGACTTAAAGAAAATATCATCTATCCTATCTTTGTGAGTCTAAAGTCCTATATGTAACTTATCTTTAATCCTAACTAAGGAAAACTATAACCAAAACTATCTGTCTTCAACTCCTTCAAAGACCATAGAGGGAGAATATATAAACTCTAGAAATGACAGAGACAACTCATTGCCTGGTCAGTCACCTGAAGTTCTTCTGTAATGTTCCATCTTCAGCCCATAGGCCATAGTGTGTCTGGCAGACTCTTCAGCAGAGCAGGAAACTTTAAACTGTCCACCTATATTGACAGTTTGTCAGTCATTTTTCTCTGTGTCCTACAGAATGTCTGCTTCTTCCATGAAGCAGGAATCCTGTAGCAATGTCCATCTTGAATCAGCAGTCACCTTTTTGCGGGTCCTGCATGTCCAGTTTCTACAACATAAAGTCAAACAGTCCAGAAGAGCAGTACCTTGCCCAAATGGCTAGTCTTGCCATATTAGAAGCAAACTCCATAATGTGTTTCTTCGATGTTCATCTTCCTTTCTGATGCAGGTGGTGTTACTAGGAGCAGTTGTGCCTCATTGTCAAGAAAAACCCTAAACCATTTTAAATGCCATATTCTGTAGGTCTTTGAAAGGTTTGAAGAATGCCTATTCATCTCAAATACATCTCTGCATATCTAGAAATCCTAACTAACTTAACTCCAAGTTTTAACTATCATAGGTAACTCTCTATAATCTGTACAGCTAGCTAGTCAAGGGTGTATTGACCTCAGAATGGAAACTAGGATATGTGTTACATTGACTAGCTAGCTGAATTGGTGCACCTTCTTATTACAACCTGGCCAGAGTGTCAAGTAAAATTCCAGTCAAGCATTCTCTGCCATATAATGACTACCTACATATGTTACAGCCAGTTCTGTTGAGAAATTTGGTTGCTTAAAATTTTCTTCCAACAGGATCCCATGGAGAAATCATCGTCCCATTTCAGCAGGAAGTAATCTTAAGTTAACGACGCCCCCTTTCCCCACTCTTAGAATTTAGGGATAACATTCATCTTCATAGGGTTGGTCTTAGTTACTTGGGGTTGGGTTTGGAAGGTGATACTTAGACTTGGTTATCTCTTTTAGACAGGAATAGGGTATGGTTGGGAAAGGTATGGTTCAGAATGGATATAGGTAGATTAGCCTATTTTCTTGTGAATTATTTAGTAAGAGTGAGACATTAGTATTACAGCTTACATTGTTATATATTATTATTTGTGGTAACCTATGTAAAATTAAATTTATTCTCTTCCTGGAAGAATTGTATCTTATATTTGTTATATTGTGTGAAACCTTTCCATTTATGCTGTTTTATGCACATTGTACTTGCCATATTCTATGTATGTATACTTTTGTTTGTGTTCAAGTCATTTTGTATTTTGATACAATTTGGGATATTTGTCTTGCTGCCCTTTAGAGCTCTACCTCTTGTTTAGACATTTTTACTCAACCTCTACTTTAGGAATTTACAAGTACATATATATGTATATATTGTTTAGGTATTTATCCTTGCTTTACTCAAGGAAGTTTTATTCAGGTTTGTTAGCCAAGTTCCTGAGTATTACAGATTATCCTCACCCATGTTTCCTTTGCCTATGAGATTAGTCAGACATAGATGCTTAATCTTCAATCACTTCATAGACCTGCAGAACATGGCATTTAAATGTTTTTATATTAGTACTCTGTTGACATGAGACACTGTTGCTCCTGACAGCACCATGCACTTTCCCAAAAGTATGTTGGACACGGTTGTTGCTCCTTCTGGAGTTCATCTTTGCTTTGGCTAATGGCCTCTTGGGCAAGAAACTGCCTCAACCTTGACCACTGTTTTGGACATGCAGTCCCATGTACTTGCAGGAGACAAACATAGAAGATTGCTGAACCTTGCCAAGTCAGGATAAGACAGCCTTTCTACCTCCCTGCTTTTGTTGTGGTCTGTCAAATACTCCTGGCCTTAACCAAAATTGGCTGTACCAACATTGCTGTGAGACCTTGGGTGACTGTCCAGGTAGCTTGCTGTTTCTGTCCTCGCTGCACCTTTTGGAAGTTGCCCATCCGCACTTCCTGTCTACCCTAGTATCATTATTTTCCTTCTTAGGTCTTGATGAGGTTGTAGATTAAACTATCTTAAGTATTATTCTCTCTTCCTAGTTAGATATATTAGGTACTAGACTTAAGCTTTCCAACTTAGGACAACTCTATTGTAAACTCCCTTATGCCTTCACCCTAGGACTAGGTATGTTTGTGGTTTTGGTCTCGATTTTCCTTTTCTTAGAGCACACTTGTTATTCACTGTTTTGTATATAGTTTTGTATCAAGCTTAAATCTTTTCTTTAGACTAAAAGGGGAATTGTAGTGGGATATTCACTGTGTCTGCTTCTGTGGCACTGACCACACCCACTGAGGGATGGAGCCAGGGACAGAAGTGACCTGTGGGGCTTGGTCTCAGAAGGAGGCAGAGAACACTCTCTTTTCTGGCGGGACAGGGAGAGAGGAGATTCCAGTTTTAACTGCTGTGTTCATTTGTGTTGTGAGTTGTTTCTCCCTTAATAAACATCTATTGGGCCTATTTGTTTATCCTGACCCTTATTAAACCGCAATACCACCCCACCCCATCCATGAGAGACTTTCTCCTGAGGCTTCCAGCTCTTTGTGGAGAGAGATGGCTTTCAGGCCACACTAGTAACAACAAAGAGATGACCAGATCAGAAGTTGCTGTGAGGTCTCCAATAGAAGAGCCCTGACCTATGGGACAAAGACAGACTTCCCTGGTTTCAGGCATGTCCTTGCCTCCTGGCCCCAGGCCTGGGGCATGCCTTCCCCTTCTGATTTATAATGAAAAGAAGCCACAGTCTCCCCAGTACTTTCTACACCATTGCATTCTTGCTTCTCCCTGCAGCTTTCTGTTCCCTTGATATGGTGGCTTTTAGCAAGACTGGAAGCAAATATTTAATTCAACATGATCCCCTGGGAATCAAGAATAAATCTAACAGATCCTCTTAACTCAATTAATTTCCAGAGAATGTGCCTCTGGGTAGCACAGCTGATTTACATATGGCAAGTCAAGCAGGAGTTACCAAATATTTTCTGGATTTGTAAAATGGTTTTAAAGATACCCTGATGAGTCAGTGTTTAATCCCTTCTCTCATAAATAGGATAAAAGATCTTTGCAGTGTTTTCTCTTAGGTAAATAGATTTCAAAACTGTGCCCACAGAGTGTCCCCGTGTTCATTTCAGCTGTCCATGAATGATCACACCTCAACTCATACTTCCTGCCTTTTGTTTCCTTCAATCATGGCCTTGATGTTGTTTAAATAGTGCTCTGTATATGTTTAATTTCCTTCTTTTCTCCACAAAGACCCAACTATTGTTTTTTCTCTTTCTTTTTTTTAATCACTTTATCTTCCATAGTGGGCCATGAAAGTGCCCTTGAGCTGAAATTGAAGTCATGCTTTATTTATACAAGTAAAAATATATTTAGACATTTTAATGCATAGCCATTTATTTCATCAGTTGACTACTTGGGCAGAAACGTATTTGTGTACACTTCATCCACGTTGTGGGGCTTTGCCTGTAAGGCTGCTCTGCTGATAGGGATTGCTCATTGTGTGCAGTGTGCGCATATGCATATGGATCACTGGAGAGCATGCATCTCCCAAAAATATGTATAGTAAGTCTGTTTTTTTCATCTTGCAGATTGCACTGTTGGTAATGCTCTCTCTTCCTTTCAGATCCCTGTGTATAAGCCAAAGACAGGGAGTCAAAAGGGACAATTAGATGCCATTTCATCTGAATATCCAAAGTTGGGACGCTCCCAATGTTCACCAGCCTCAGCTGAACTTTCAGTGAGAAGACGTTGATCTCTTCAAAGCAGAGAGAGGACATTGCATTGTTTTTTCATTTCTACTAGAAAAATTTTATACTTAACCAAATATTTCTGCTATCTAACTTCCACCTACTTGCCCTGCCCTTTGGAGTCATATAGGAGATGTATAGACCAGTCTTGGGAGTACAGTTCTGGTGTCCAGTTCCCTTCAGTCCTTCCTTGCTGTCCTAATGTCTATTATCTGAGCTTTATGTACATTTTATTTAGCTTTTGAAACCTTCCATGTGGCCTGGATAGGACACTAACATGGGGCAAGACCCCCCCCCCCTTTTCTTCTATCTTTAATGTGGGCTTATTAGGGATTGGCCAGTTTTGGCAAACAGGAAGCACTCTTTTTTGTTTGTTTGATTTTTGTTTTGTTTTGTTTTGTTTTGTGTTATTGTTTTTTGAGACAGGGTTTCTCTGTGGCTTTGGAGACTGTCCTGGAACTAGCTCTTGTGGAAGTCTTTCTGGAATAAGCACTGTGATACCTGTGAGTGGAAGAGATGAAACGTCACTGTAGGAGATTAAGCCAGAGTAATTCTTCAGGACTTTAATGCCAGGCACAGTTCCTATTCTTATTTTATACTCTAAAACCACAAGGTGGGGTGGGCAAGCAAGCAAGATTTTACAAAAGTTTATGTGGCAATCAGGAGGTTGTTAAGGGCAACGATTCATTGTTTTAATACTTCTCCGGGTCATTCTGTTCCAGGTAGCAAGTGAAGTCATGTTTGGTAAATGGCAGTACAAACAGTGCTTTAAGTAAATCTCTAATAAATCAGTTTCTAATAGTTGATCTTTTCTACCTTACCCAATCTCTAGATACATAAGATGAATACACTTCTATTGTTTATCATTCACCCAGTTTCAGATATTCTGTTGCAGTAACAAAACATGGACCAACAAAAGAGTTAATAGCTTTGTCTTTGGCTACCTCTGGATAAATTTTTATTCCAAAGGATACAATGTGAAAATTGATTGCATGTCTTACTCAAATTGTGTTATGGCAAAACATAACTTTCTTTTTCTGAAGTTTAATACTCAATCAAAAGTGAATTAGATGTCCTACCTAAGTGTTCTAATAACAAAGTACCTTCATACTTATTATAGCAGTTATATGCTGTGTTATAATTATTTACATCTTTGACCCAATTGGGCTCTTTGATGATTGGAACTAACTGGCTCACTCAAAACTGTATGCTATATAGTGGTGAGATCTAATAGCTAATAGGTACTCAATAGATATGGATTTAATTCACAGTCAGAGTGATAGAAGACTGCAGAACAAGAGTTTGGGAAGAACATAGAACCTGAAGTATGTAGGGGAGTCATAATAAGTGGGGTTATCTTTTCTGGGTTCACCCGCAACTCTCCTCTTCAAAGAAGAGGTGGTCATCACTGATTATGCCACAGAATATACAGAGTCAATCTGCCTCTCCTCACTCACCAACAGGGCTTTACACCCTATTTTCTTATTATCCCATCCTATAAAACTATCTAAATACCTGCAAAACACTGATGTACAAAGATCAATACCAGGATCCCCTTTAGCCACACTGGGCAATGGTACTTATGGGGTTGAAATTTAGGAGAAAGTTGGCATGACAACATGGATTTTAGAATAATCAAAGTAATGAAAGAAATTAAAAGCAAGATAATGAATGAGGATTTTTTTAGGGAGACTGTGTTGAGCAAGAAAAAGGAAGCAATATGGCATATGAAATAAAAAACACAGAATGCTGCAGCCAAACTGACTGAATATAGTAACATCTGTCACTTTCTTAGGCAAATTAAGAACCACATGGGCTTTATATGGAAAGACACTTCTGTCAAGATGGTAAACCAACCATCTTCTGATTGAATTTAAGTCCCAGTCCACGAGATGATACCTGGCATCATTGTCAAGCCAAAAACCTGTGTCTTGACAAGTCATGGGTCCCAGGGGAGAACATACTACTATTACTTTATTAAGTGAGCATAGTATTATACAGACTCCTAGTGACATCATTATAGTAATATTTCAATTCACGTTTTAACCCTTATCAGATAAACTTCTATTTGGAGTAGATGATGATTTACAGAAATTCACAACTGGCAAAGGTGCATAGAATAGGAGAGTAAGAACTATTCAGTCTTAGATGGGTCATCTTTAACACATTTCCTCCAACAAGACTCAAAGAACATTGCAGAAGAGGGGACAGAAAGATTAGAAGAGCCAAAGGTGATAGATGATCACAATGAAACAGTGTCCTCCAGACACTGCAGGGAAGCTGCAAATAAAATATGAAATCACAGTGGTTGTGACAGCATGCACAAGCCCCATGCAAGCTTGAGACAGACCAAATCTCAGCATGGAGTGGGGAGGTAGACCAGAAGTCCCACCCCTAGATGAGGAACTGTTGTAATTGATAGGTGCTGCAGAAGGGAAAGTCTGTTTCCTTTAAGAATATTTCCCCTAGTAAGTTGACCATCTTTCAGTAGAAGATCACACATCCAAGAACAGATAGGTAGGACAAATTATACTTGATGGGTTAGAAAGAGATGGAGGAAGGGAGAAGACAGTGAAGTACAGGTGGATCTGGGAGGAGTTGTGAAACATGAATATGATCAAAACACATTGTATGGAATTCCCAAAGAACTAATAAAACAAGAAGATGGAGCTGGTGCCAAGGGAGAGAGACCATCCTGGGAGACCCTCCACAATCAAGACCCTTGGCCAGCAGGAGATAACTCAGCTAAGCATGTCATCCTTTAGAGACTAAGCCAGTGAAAATCCTAGACCCACTGACCACACAGGGAACTGAAGTTGACTTGAGCTCAGACTTGCGAATGCTAGTGTATGTAAGTGAAGGTTGTGTCTATAGACCATGCAGAGAATAGCTATGGGCAGAAATCTCTAGTAGAAAACATCCAGAACTCTGAAGGGCTTATAAACACAAGAGAAGACTGCCCACTAAGAATACCTATGCAAAACAAACAAAAGCAGGTGAGAATACAAAAACCCAAATATAGAAGAGTGTGCCCACACACCAACAAAGACAGACAAACTGCCACCAAGGAAAGTCAAGGCAGTTCAACCCCTCCAAAAGCTTATAATTCTTAAACCCAAACCAAAGTTAATGAATTGGTTGAAATGCCAGCCACTGAAAATGTATCTTTTAAAAAATTATCAATGATTAATAAAGAGGATTCAAGCAAGCAGTTGGATGGAGTAAGAAAGTTCAGAATCGGTTTAAGAAAATCTGTAGCATGAATGAGAGATTCTATAATATGGAAGGTTCCAATTTGTACACAAAGGTAAACACATCAGAATAGCATCAAACCTCTAAGCAGAAACCCCAAAACCTCAGAAAGAAAATATGTATTTCAAGCCCTGAAATTATCTATTGGCAAAGATCATTATGTCTGACAAAGCACCCTTTTTAAGTATATGGAAATAAAACATCCTGAGATGAGTACAAACAGAAGCAATTCATGACCACCAAGTCAATATTATAGAAGATAGATAACAAAGAAATCCTATATACAGAGAAAGAAGGCAGATGCTCAACAAACACAAGAGTTCCAGAAAGAATAAATTCATCAGAGGAGCAGATGAGCAAATGAACACGAGCAAAGAATCAACTCAGTAAATTGGCAAAACCCCAACATGGATAAAGGAAGAAAGGAAATCAAATAGTATTGGATCAATCATGAAAACAAACAAAATTGTAAAAATAAGCAAGTACCTATTTTTGTTGTTTTGTTTGTTATTTTTTATTTGAAATGTATATTCTTATATATATGACATATATGACAATGTGGCACTGTGTAGCTCTGGTTTGCCTAAAACCTACTGTGTTGACCATTCTGGCCTTGCACTCTTCATGCCTCTGCCTCCTGAGTGCTGGGATTAATGTATGAGCCACCATGCTCAGCAAAATAAACAAATGTATCTTAGTAACAGCCTTAAGTGATAGGTGCTTTGACTCTCTGGTTCAAGGGAAATTCTCAGAGACAAGTTCAGAGCTATGGGTCCATCAAACAATCAGTGATATTCCTAACAAGTATCCTAGTAATGAACCATTCTCAAGGGCTTAGAAACACAAGAGTAGACCAATCTAAACATGAAGCAGAGAGGAAAAGGATGTTAACAGATTAATTCTATGAAGCCAGGATAGCAATGGTGTCAAAACTGGGTACGTGCACAGCAAAAAAAAAAAAAAAAAAAAAAAATTCTGAAGGAAAATGCTTACAAACAAAATCCAACAACACAACATACTAAAAAAGTTACTGTAACAAAGTTAGTTTCATCCTAAGGGTGCAAGGGTGATGTTCAAAACATATAAACACATATAAATAAAATAGTAAATGTAATATCACTAAAATAGAGCTAAAAATAAAAATTACACCACTATCTCAAAAGATGCAGAAAACAATATTAACAGAGCTTGTTGGCCTCATAACCTGAGTTCAATCACCAAATTCTACAAAATGGAGAGAGAACTGACTGCTGGGAATTATTTTCTGACTTCCACATGTGCTCTATGGAAGTTTCTACATACACACACACACACACACACACACACACACACACACACACACACACACACTAAATGAAGAAAATAAAGGCTGTCTTCAATGAAGTTCAGTATCCTTTTATGATAAGTCTTGAGGAGCTAGGAATAGAATGAATGTATCACAACGTAAGTGGGATATATATGCTAAATGAGAAACAAACTGAAAGCATTTCTTCTAAAATCAGGAGTAAGATAAAGATATTCACACTTTTGTTTTTTATTCAATATTTGAAGTCATAGCCCAAGTAATAAGACAAGGAAAAAAGTAAGAGCACAAATAGGAAAGGAAGAGGTCCAGTAAGTTATCCCTATTGCAGACAAAGCATTCCTACACTTAGAATTTCACCCTAAAAACTCCACTAGAAAGCTCTTAGAACTGAGAAACCCCATAATCGAGGCCTCAGAACACAAATCAACAGAAAAATAAATATCATTCATATTTACCAATAAAGTTTGTACTAAGAATTCAGAAAAACAGTACTATTGGAAATTGTCTTAACTGAGAACCCAATGAACAAATGTAACTAACAAATAAAGTACCTTTACAAAGAAAACTTTAGAACCCAAGAAAGAAGACACTAGAAAGTGGATCTCACATGTTTTCTGATTGGCCGCATATTGTGGAAATGACTACATTACTAAAGGTAATCTACAGATTCAATGAAACTTTTATCAAAATGTTAACAGAATTATCAGAAATAGGAAAAAGACAATCGTGAAATCCACATGGAAACACTTAGAGATGCAAAAATAAGCCAGCCCATTCTGTAAAGGACTCCAGTGGGTTAGGAGATAATAGCAAAAACTCAAAAGTGGGATTGCATGGGTCAGGTCGGCACCTGACAAAGGTTAATATGGTCAAACTCCATGGTGCATCCATATGAAAACTCAAATGATACTTATTTTATACAATTAGTGCAGTCTAGTAAAAGAGAGTATCAAAAAAGATGGAATAGGAGAGAGGAAGACGGCACACATAGGCCGAGTCTCAGTGGCTGACGGTGGAAAACACTGGGCAGAGCCTACATGGCAAGGAATTGCTTGGCTTATTTTTGAAGCAAGGTTCTGGGCTAGAGAGATGGAAGTTATTTGGGAAGAAAAGATTTCAACACCACAGAGAAAGAAGGTAATTAGGTAAGAGCAAAATCCGAGAAAATCGACAAGAAGAGGAAGGGGGCTGAAAAGGAACAAAGAGAGGTGCTCTACTCCTCAATGGTCTGTCCATTTCCCAGATGCAAAAGGCAACATGGTATTAACCCATGTGCTAATCTTTGTACAGGTTGTCAGATATCCAGGTCTTTTATAACATGGAGAATGAAGTATAGTACGATAAGATATTGGTAGTAAGGAGAGAAGGCTGATAAATTCTACTTTTCATGGTATCATAAATGCTAACATCTTATCAGAAAGAAGACCTGAAGTCGAGCAAGGAGGTTGAAGGGAACATTGACAACAAACCCAGAGGGAACGACCCAGTGCACAGATAACTGGTGGGAATAGGACAGCTGATTATTAAAAACTCAATCTGCTCTCATGAGCATCTTCTATGAACCAGACCATGTTCTGAGTGCGGAAGCTGTCCCAGTGGGTAGTCAGACAACTTCCTCCCTTTCTGAAGTCCCACTGCAGTGGGAAGACAGTCAACTGAGAAACAAGTCCTTGCAGTAGTGGTAAGTGTTAAGAAGGACGGTGAGTTAATGTGATACACAGGACAAAAGGTGGAGGAGGGGCCTAGGGATGTCATTTTTTATTTAGAGTGCTCAGGAAAAAAAAAAACAAAACAAAACGAAAAAGTAACATTTGGATTCAATGCTGAAGCTGGGAGAAAGGCACCTTTTAGCTTTGTATGGCCTATAGGGGTTGTTTGCAATACACACTGAATATTTCAGGCTACAGGAGAACAGGTGAACAGGCACCACAGCAGGAAACTCAGTGCCTAAAACAGGGAGACAGCTGTGGGGCAGAGGGATTGGAGAGCCAGAGAGGGGGATGAGTTTTCCATGTGAAGACTTGGATCTTATTTTACAAGATACAGGGTGAGATATGGTTCACATTGTGAGATAAGTCTCACTGTTGTGGAGAGAATGAACTGGAACAAAGCAAGGATAGACAGGCAGGCAGTGAAGAGTTATGAAAGTTGTCCAAGTAAGAATTACGCTGACAGAGGTGAAGATGAAAAGAGGTGAATACGTTTGGGAGCTTATTCTGGAAGCAGGACATATGACTTACTGGTGGATGCGATGGGCTGGTTCAGGGAGGAACACCAAAGAATGATTCCAAGGTTTTATCTCAGCTGACTAGGAAGTTTATGATGTCATTTACTGAGATACTCAGGAGTGGAGGAAAAATAGAATTGGGTTTTGGGAATTAATTTGAGATACACAGTAGGCATCCAAGTAAAACTGTCAAGTAAGCATTTGAATACATGAATTGGGAACTGAGGAGAAAGTATACATTTGCATATTTACATAAATGGTGACAGCTGAATGGTAGGCCCAGTTAGAAGTACTTAGAGGGTAATGACTGAGAAGAATTAAGCACTCACTAGTCAGCAGGAAAGGAGCAACCTGGAGAGGAAAGCGGGCAGAGTGACCACGGGAAAGAAGCACACGGGTCATGGTAATAATGGTACTGCTGCAGAAGATGGGAGAAGTGTGTCCTGAAGGAGGAAATATTTGGTGTGGGGATGCTGCTCCAAGGCCAAGTTCCAGCCAGGTGGAAAACACCCACCAGTGGAGCAATGCAGGGGGAATCTTAGGAAGAGGCATCTGAGACCCTGATGATGACTCAGGGTACATGGTGGTTTGAGTAAGAATGACCCCATGGCCTCATATATCTGAAAGCTTCAGGGAGTGAAATTCTTTGGTAAGATTAGAAGGATTAGGAGGCGAGGCCTTGTTGGGGGAAGCCCACCATTGGGGCTGGGCTCTGAGGTTTCAAAAGCCCATGCCAGGCCCAGTCTTTCTGTTTCTACCTACAGATCAGGATGTAGCTCTCGGCCACTGCTCCAATATCATGACTATTTCCACAGTCCTGCCCTGCCCCCACCGTGATGATAATGGACTAACCCTCTGAAAGTGTAAGCATACCCCAATTAAATGCTTCCTGTTATGAGAGTTTTCTTGGTCATGGTGTCTCTCCATAGCAGTAAAACAGTGACTATAACTTGGTGACACTACCACTCTGACGTGACATCGGAGAGAGAGTTGGCACCTCCCCAAAGTTGAGTCTGCTTTGGGAGAAGCTTGTGTGACACATGAGGAAAGAAAGCAAAAGTTTTCTGGACTTCTCTGTCTACCCAGGCAATAGTTATGCATTTCTAACCACCAAGTAGCCTCTCCAGACTTCCTTCTCATCCTTGGTGAGACGTAAGTCTCCCAAGCTCTGTTTATTTATTTGCTCATTCAGCAAATAAGCATCAAATTAGTATGCTATGCCATGTCCTGAGTCAGAAAAAGACCACAACTCTGCCTCTGAATCCTTGCCTTCGACTTACTGAGCCTTTTATGTGTACCTGTAAAGATACCCCTGATGGGATAGGGTAGTGGGCTCCTGATACTGTCTCTTCCCCAGAGCTGCGCTAGGCACTAGTTCCATTTATGTTGGGACCTTGAGCACAGAGGCGTGCTATTGAAATCAATATTGTGTATTCTCTGGTTTGTGTACAAATTCTGATTCTGTTATTCAGTACTTGGGCAACTGGCCAAGCCAGCATATCTTAATCTACCTCAGGTCAGACCAAAGGGGAGAGCCTCAAAGTGCTCCTGACTTCACTGCTCCTCAGATTCACTCACATTGCTATGCTCTTCTCTACATGGCTAGAGACTAATTCTCAAACTGAAAGCTGTTACCTTTTATACCTCTCAAATCCTGGGAATAAAGGTGTGAGCTCTCATTCACTCTCCTGTAGCCCAGGGTGGTCTTGGACTCAGACATCTGTCTATCTCTTAATTCTGAGTCCTGGGATATGTACCTGGCTTCTATGAATAACTAATATGGCTGATTTGCTATTTTGATCTCCAGCGGTTTTAATAAATCATAAACAATATATCGCCTCACAAGTTGATTAACTTTTCTGTGCCTTATTGTCCTGAACTGTAAAATGGGTATGATGACAGCATCTACATCATAATGCACTGAGAGAAATAAGATGTGTTCCTGGCACATAGAGGGCTGTTATTCTTAACCAAGCATGTTGATGGTAAAATATTCAGAGAAAATATCAGGATTTATGAGGGAGTAATTAAATCCATTTATTACTCCACAGCTAGAAGTCATAATTGCCAACATGTTGATGGATATTCTCCTACTCTCCTCATGATGCAAAGAATTATATCCCAAAGTCAAGGTGTTCAAGTGCCTTTTATTGGGACTATTATGTGGAGCTCCTTGGATTGTGTCCTTTCCTTTCATGCACAGTGCTGTAGAGTTGGATTACTGCATGCTAATAAAATGTAATGTTAAGGGTAATAAAAGCCATTTGTTCATTGGGTGTTTATTACTGATTCTAGGCATTCTGTATACAGCATTGTATTGACTTATCATGACATCCTTTGTGGTAGATATTTTCTCCATCTTATTCTTGAGAAAAATGAGGGCCAGGGAAGGTGGCATTACTATTACAGACCAGGAGCCAACTCTTTTTTCTATCTTTCTCCCCATAAAAGTACTTACTCTGTACCATATTAATACTAGCTATGGTCATACAAATTGAGGCCAAAGAAATGTGAGCCAAAGGGACACAAGTCATTTCAGGCACCAATGGTCCTGTTGCTTAACTCTGCATTAACTCCCACTCCCCCAACCCCCCGCCTTACTCCCACTCCCATGACACAATGACCCTGGAAAACAGGGCACATAAGGAGATCAGGACTGAATGGATGGACGGAAGTCATTGAAATGTTGGGACTACCTGTTGCTGCCTATAAGGTCTAAAGCAGTGCACACCCAAGGTACAGGCTCAGGCTCATGAGTGTCATAATTGGGACTTGGAGACAGAGGTGTAGGACCCACAGTGCATGGTCAATCACTTATGTAATAAAGGTCAGGTGAAGATTCTGTGAGAAGCAGAGAATATGTTGACCATGACAGCTGCCACTGTGTCATCAGCTTTCTTAATCCACCTTGAATGTGGCCTCAATCAAATTATCTTTCAAGTCATATGGCATTTCTCTGGATCTGCACATGTTGCTGGAAAGACAATCAAAATAGGATCATCTTACCCACTGATATGTGTGCTAGACATATAAGAATTAAAAGAGGTCACAAACACAGGAGATATAAGAGAGATGAGTAGAGAAGCTTGAAAAAATAAGCATCAAATAGGATGGGTTAACACATCTTTTCCTAGGAAAGACTTTTAGTAATAAATATTTCAGAGTACTCTGTAGGAAGCAAATCCTAGGGTTGATGGGACACACAGGTGAGAAAATGTGTAAGCCAAGTAGTTGAATGAAAGGCTTTAAGCACCTGACTTTGGACACCCAGGCATGATGAACAATTTTTAATGATAAAGATAATAACAATCAGAAACCTGGGGAGGATTTACTTCATTTTATAGCTTATGGATCATTCCAAAGAGAAGTCAGGGCAGGAACTCAAGGCAGGAACCCAGAGGCAGGAGCTAAAGCAGAGATTATGGAGAAATACTGCTGACTGATTTAATCCCCATGGCTTACTCAGTATGCTTTCTTAAGCACCCATGACTACCTGATTAAGGGTGACACCACCCACAGAGAACTGGGTCCTCCCACATCATTAGACAAGAAAATGGTCCACAGGCTTGCCTGCAGACCAGTCTGATGGGGAAATATTTTCAGTTGAAGTTGCTTCTTCCCAGAGGACCTAAGCTTGTGTCATGTTGACAAAAACTAACCAGCACAGATCTAAACATCAGATGGTCAGACCCACATTTCTACACGGTACTGACTGTCATTCCATGACCCTTCCTTGGGTGGGTATTTTTAAAAATAGAAAAACCTGCAGTAGCTGCTTGTGGCTATTTCTATTGATTTCTTCCTTCATGACAGAGGATCTATTGACATTGAATATGACTCCCAAATTACTCAGAGAAATCTAAGACAGAATTTTCTAAACCACTGCTAACCCATCACCACAATCTCATCAGCTTAGGCATTTCTTAAAACCAAAACATGAGTAAGAAGGAAAGGCCTATCTTATAAGTCAACAAAGAAAAAAAAATGGCTACAATGGCCTACTTCCTCCATCCCAGGCACCCTCCCCTTAGGGATGGATGTGATAGATGACAAATGAGGTGTTAATGGGTCCCACTGGACCAGAGTTCATATGCATGTGGGACTCAGCCAAGGTCCTTGTCTAGGGAGAGCTGTAGGAAGTGGCCTGAGCCTTGGAGTATTATCTTGAAAGTTGCAGGCAAATGGATGGAACTTGAAGAAATCATCCTGAATGAGGTAACCCAGTCACAGAAAGAGGAACATGGTATGTACTCACTCATATATGGATTTTAGACATAGAGCAAAGAATCACCAGCCTATAATTCACACCTTCAGAGGAGCTAGGATACAAGGAGGGTTCTAAGAGATTCATACAAGGTCCCTCACAGAAGGAGAAAGGAACAAGAGCTCCTGAACATATTAAGAGTTGGGGGGGCAGTGAAGGGAGAAGGAGCTAGGAGAAAGAGAAGGGGAGGAGATGAAAGCACATGGGACTAAGAAGATTGAGTCAAGGGAGAAATGGATGAGAGAAAAAAAGAGAGAGAGATACTATAAAAGAGGGAGCCATTATAGGTTTGAAGAAAAAATTGACTCTAGAGAAATGTCCAGAGACCTACAAGACTGACCCCAACTAACAATTTGAGCAACAGTGGAAAGACTACCATAAATGCCCTTCCCTGATATGAGATTGATGACTAACTCATCCACCATCATAGAGCCCTCTTCTAGTAGCTGATGGAAACAGAAGCAGACACCCACAGCTAAACACTGAGCCAAACTGGAATCTAGATGCAGAGAGGGAGGACAAGACCAGGCTACAGAAACCCGCAGAGACAGCTGACCTGAACAAGGAGGAGCTAATTGGCCTCTAGACTGATAGCTGGGAACCCAGCATTGGACAGACTCAGACCCGCTGAATATGGATCTCAGTTAGAAGGCCTTGGCAGTCTAAGGGACCTCTGACAGTGGAACTAGGATGTATCCCTGGTGCACAAAAAGACTTTGGGAGCACATTCCCCATGGAGGGATGCTCCCTTAACCTAGAGGCAGGAGGGAGGGCCTACTCCAAATGACTTGATGGATTTTGTTGACCCCTTCAGGAAGGCATCACCCTCCCTGTGAAGTGGGGGGGGGAATGGAATGGGAGGGTGGTGGGGAGATGTGGGATGGTGGAAGGGAGGGGGGGGAGGTAACTGGGATCAATATGTAAAATAAGAAAAACAAACAAACAAACAAACAAATAAATAAATAAATTAAAAACCTTAACCTTCCTAAACTTGTGTTCTCTTATCTCTACAATGTGGACAACAGGAGCACCCATATAATGAGTTGCATGTAAATATTTAATGAGTTAATATAATAAGTCAGAACAGTGATTTGCCACTCACCAAGATTAAAACACATGCTCACTCTTCTCTTCTTGCTCATCTTCATGGAGAAACTGAGGATGAGAGAGATGGAGGAATTTGCTGGTTAAAGCCAGAGCTAGAGTGTAAACTAAGTCTACACAAAATTATACTACCTTCTGCTTTTTTCCTGAGAGGCATCAACATCTAGGAAGGTCCACCCAGTTTTGTCTGCCAAGTTCACCATCCACGATGACTATTTCTTTTTAAATCTGGCTCCATTGATGGCTGCAGAATGTCTGCTGTGGAAGTCGGGCCCTCATGTTTCTAGGTTGTCTTTTTGGAGGACAAGATCAACCCATTTGAAAGAAGAAATGTTCTCAGGAAACCTCTGCTTTCCTTTTGAGTGAAGCTGGGTCAAACATTGAACTAGTTACTCATCTGTAAGGGATATGAAGGTATTCTTGCAGTTGGGAGCCACTGAAAGTTTTCAGCTGCCCCCTTCCCTATGCTCTCCCTCCTTTTCTTCATGTTCATTAAAACCTTCAAGACTGAAAAGAACCAAATACTTTTTAACATTGTATGTCTCCAATTGATTAGCGATTGATTCTAAGAGAAAGATGATAGAAGTAGATGTCACGAAGAAGGAGCTAGGAACCAGAGCTCAGGTCAGCAGGGCTGGCCTCATGAAAGGAACAAAAAAGGAGCAAGTAGGTCCCATTCTCTTTTCAGACGCCACAATCAGGCCAGCCATAGCCTTCCACTAGACACCTGGGTTTCCAAAGAGCCATTTTCCTGCCTTCTCAGCTTCCACCTGGCTCTGCCAGAAGAAACAATTGAAGAATGTGCCGGTACCTACAGAGCTAGTGGAATTTTGTTTTAAAAACAACTCAGGGTTGACATTGTAGAATGTATGAGAATCATAGTTTCCCATAAGCAATTCTCTTTGTCTCTCCATGACAACCTCTGGCTAGGCTTTGCTAAGTCCAGAGGCAGAGCCACAGGCTCTAGTGAAGAAAACACTCCATACTTACGAGCATTCTACTAAGGAAAGCAGCTCCCCCTCCCATGAGTTCATTATAAAGAGGGAAATAATATCTTTATAGCAGAAAAACAAAACTACCAAACACCAATTGTGATGATTAGTGTTGACTGTCAACTAGACAGGATTTGGAACCATTCAGAAGATGAGCCTCAGGCACACCTGTGAGGAATTATTCAGCCTCTGGGCATGCCTACAACATACAAAGATATAGATAGATAACACAGGGTCCCATGGAAACTGGTAAAAGCTGATAGAGTTTCTTGTGTTGGTGTGTCAACTGTTCTCCAATTACGGCATTGTGTAGTTTTGAGATGCTACCACTGGGTGCAATTAGAGGAAGAGTATGGGATGATCCTGTAAATCTATAGTTACCTCAAACATAAAAGTTTGTAAAACATCATGAGGGGGTTGAGGAGACAGCTCAGTTGATACAGTGCCTGCCGTATGAGCATGAGGGTCTACCTGAGCTCAGATCTCCAGTACCTATGGGAAAAGCCTACTATAACAAGACATGTCTATAACCAGGACTTCGGAGTAGAGACAAGAATGTTCTTGGGGTTCACTGGCTAGCCAGCTTAGTCAATTAATGGCTGCCAGGTTTAGTTTGAGATTCTGTCTCAAAATAAATAACTTGAACAGCCATTGAGGAAGACAACTGATAATCAACATCAACCCTCTATGTGCATGCATGCATACATACATACATACATACGTGTTGTGTGATGCTGTTTCTGGGGAGACATGAACAAATGTCTATTCACTCTAAGATAGGGAACTGAGGACAGACCAAAGTGAGGATATCACCCTAGTTCTACTTGAAGAACCAGAGTGTTTTATTGGGGTTACTTGCAGGAATATGACTGAGGGGGTTACTTACAGAGGGAGAAATGACTCTAAGACAGTTGAATCACCAAAGCCCATCCCAGCATGGATGACAGCTCACAAAATCTGGGAACCAGGAGCCAATTGCACAGCCTATAGACAGCTCAACAGGTTGGAGAGTGTCCTTTCCAGGTGCCTCAGTTGGTCTGGGCCTCTTCCAGGCAGCTCAGCTGGTCTTCCTTCTTCCAGACGACTGGGCTAGTCTGAGAGTTCTTTCAGCGGGCATTACTATTTATATACTCTTGTGAAGGAACAAGCTTAATGAATCTGGTTAGTTTCAGGGACTTCCTGAAAGCTATTTTGAGTTGTTTATTTCCTGTCTTAATGAGCTTCCCTGTAATATTTTATACCCTACCTCCAACTTAGAACATACTGTTGTTTTACCTCCCCGTAAACATCTGTTTTAAGAACATCTCCTCCAAGATGGGATGTTTTAATCTCAGAGGAAACTGCTACACAACTATACACATGTATGTGAACCACATGAACACACACACAAACTGAAATAAAAATGTATGTTGAGGCTGTAAAAGTCAATTAGGAACAATTCTACACTGAGCGAGAGAAACTAAGATGCTACAATAGCTCAATATAACTTGAGATTGTGGACATCAGTGGGATGGACTCTGTAGTTTGTTTCATAGTATTGCACCCATGTTCATTTCTTGGCTTTGATTAAATGCATTATTATTGCTTTGATTTTGTAGAGAAATGTGCCCCAAGGCCCATGTGTTTGAACACCTGGTCCCCAGATGGAAATGCTTTTGGAAGGCTGTGGAAGGTTGTGAATCACTGGGTGTGGACCTTGGGTTTTATAGGCTGTTTCCACTTCCTGTCTGCTCTCTGCTTTCTAAGCAAGGGTGCTGTGTGACCATCCACTTCACAACCGTGCTGCCAGCTACACCTTCCACAAAGTGATGGACTAAATCCCTTTTTAAACCCTGAGCTCAAATAAACCTTTCCACCCTGAAGTTGCTTCTTGTTAGGTATTTTGTCACAGTGAGGAGATAAGTAACTGACATGATTATGTTTGACAGTAACATGGGAGGGAAGTAGATAAAGGAAAGATGGGACTCTGAATACTATTTCTGCCACCTTTTCTATGTTCAAAACAAAACAAAACCTTACTAAACAAATTTCTGTAAACTGTTTTTCTTTTTTGCTTATTACTTAGAAATAGCCTTAAACCTCAGCTAGAAAGATAGAAATTAGCCATCAAAGTTTAAAACAGAGAGAAACAAAGGCCACATACAGTCTCTCACTGTTTTTTTCTCATTGCCTCTTCAAGTTCAAGACCATACTTGACACTGAAGCTGGAAGACAAATCCCTTGAGTTTAAGGCAAGTTGGTACTCTTCCTCCTCATAGGAGCCTCTCCAAGCCTCTCTGAATTGCCCCAATATGGTGCTTGTTTGCTGCAAGCCATCTCCTGCCCTGGCCTGCCCTTAAGAGAGGAAACCTGTTGGGTGTGGTGGTACAAATCTGTAGTCCCAGCCCTCAAAAGCCTGAGGCAGGAGGACCATGATTCCATGGCCAAATTGGACTATATGGCAAATCTGAAGCTAGTCTGGCTTATATAGTAAAATCCAGTCTCAAAAGAAAAAAAATTAAGTTTCATTTCTTTTTTTGAAAGAAAGAGAAGAAACCCTAGTTGGCATGTATCCTCTTTGGCCAGTTTCAGTGAATACATCTTGGCTCTATCTTCTAGCCTAGATGAATGAGTAGCCATGACTCAAAATATCTCTCAAGTATTGGTTGAAATCTTGTATGATTCTCCTCACATCATGCATGTGAAATAGATTTCTTCACACACGTGTTGTATATGTCACACTTAGGTCCAGGAAGCTCAGAAGTGGCCATAGACTCCCACCTGGCAGGGTCTACTGTGCAGGCATGTTCTTGGCCTCTGTTTCTGCCATGTTCACAGGCCAAGTTCTTCTGAAGAAGTTTGATATTGCTATGGAGACTTTGCCCCCTTTCCTTTAAATGAGTATTTTTCCAAGCATGGAATTCAGAGGAGAGGTCACTTTCTGCCTGGGAATCTGTCTGCTTTCTTTTTATGGCCATTTCTATATTGAGAAGGTCCTAGGTTGGCCATGAAGTGTCCCAAGCAAGTGTCTAAAGAGCCAATTGCTGGTTGTCACCTCAACTGTCCTTCAGGAGACTCACCCTTCGAGCTCTCTTCAACCCAATAGTTCTGCTGGAATGGAAAAAAAATATCTAATGATAAACTATTTGTTTCTTCTTTGAGTTCTTATCTATGCAACTCTGGTCCAAGGCTGGACTGATCTGGTTTTTATCCATCTAACTGGAGAGGTTACAGCAGGATGGACAGAAGTTTGGACATAACAGTCTGGGAAAACTTTTCCCATAAACCTGACTTGATACATCTGTCCTGCTGGCAGCCGGAGGCCACCAGGATTCCAGCTGGCTCTTTGCCTCTTCTAAGAGACTCAGTCAGACAAGGAGCTCTCTCTCTCTCTCTCTCTCTCTCTCTCTCTCTCTCTCTCTCTCTCTCTCTCTCTCTCTCTCTCTCTCTCTCTCTGAAGCCCTTCACTCAGACCGAAGAAGGCATCCTGCCCAAGACAGCCACAGAGAAGTTGGCATACAATAAGCCCAACTACGATATTCCAGGTGCTCACATCCGACAAGAACAAGATGGGAGAGAGCAGCATAGCCGAACCCTAGCGCTTCAGAACACCTACAACCATGTGCAAAAAGTCTTCACTTTTATCCTGGTCTGCTTCTTCTAGCTGAGCTGATACAACATAAATCTAAGTTGCCGATGTCCAGATTCCAGAGTAAATACGCTCATTTTTGACATCAGAGATCCAGCCTAGAACGTCCTGTACTTCACTTTCAGGCCGGAGCACTCTAGCATCCCTGACTTTAAAGGAAGTCCACCAGTGTCCAGTGGTATGAGGCCTTTGTCCTGTTCTCACCCCCTGCATTCACAGCTCAGGCTGCTGACCATGTGCAAGGAGTTCAACCCACCACAGGGTAAGATTTCAGGCTTCTTCAGGGGTCTTTGACATGTGGTGATGCTGCTACACTGAGGCGGTTGCTAGGATTCCTAGGTGCCGCATATTTTCTTGGTAGATTGTGGCCCTCAATGGAGGCTGCCTAATGACTAATGCACAGTTTTAACTTCAGTTTTCCTGATCCTGCAGCTCACAACAAATACCACAAATACAACTGGGGTGTGTGTGTGTGTGTGTGTGTGTGTGTGTGTGTGTGTAACAGCCCCAGAAAGAGCTGTGAATCTTTACTTGCCTCTCTACATAACTTGTTTGGAAGATTCTGGAAGATGCTGGAAGGAGGGGCTGCAAAATCCTGGCTGCCATAGCATTGGCCTCTGCTTGATGAGGGGAATAATCTGTGGAACTTGGTGATATTTTCTTTCTATTTATTCTTTATATTTTAATGGAATTCTGTGGTCCAGACTTGGTTTCAGGCTCCCTGCTCTCAGAGTCAGCTAAAGTACAAGGGGGAAAGAAAGTAGTGGGGGAAATTAGATTCTTGATTTGTGTCCAGATGGTCCTAGCCGAAAATAGACTCAGAGATTCTCACTGCAGACTTGCCTCTGGTATGAAACTCCCCATCCCCCTTCAATTGAGGTCTTCTTGGTAAGAGCAGGAATGGGAAAAGCACTGGGAACATTCATTTCTCTTTTTCCCAGCCATGTATTAAAAGGCCTGCACAGGTTCCAGTCCAGGGCTTCTGTGGAACACCAGGAGCTGCACCGCACACAACAGGCCTGGGTGATGTGATTTTAACCAACTTGGCTCCAAGGCCATCCCAAGGGTATGTGGCAGCAGGGAAGCATGTGTGGGCCATGCTGGGAAGCACAGCGGCAGCTGGCCCCAAGCGAAGGGCTCATTCAAGTCTGTCACCAGCAGAGTGGCCTGCCCACACTCCCCTGGCGCCATACTTAGGAAACTTGAACAAGGAGAGAGATTAGGGCCTAGCCTGTGCCCTGCAGGTACAACAACGTTTCACAGAGCCACTCACTGCCTGCTTTCACAGGGAGAGCTGTATAGGCATCCTTGTCCTCTGCCTGAAGGTCTGCTTAGAGGTGAGGGATGAGGGTCATTTGTGAGGATAGAGCAGAGAAGCCTTGGGGACATTGGTTCATCAGAAATAGAAAAAGTGAGATTTCATGGCTCACCTTGGATTCTACAAGGCATGGGCTTGTTAACAAAAACCAACCTGACCTAGAGTCTAGCATCAGCCAGCTGAAGGCCATACTCCATTTCCGACAACCACTCCAAATATTATCACACAATTCCTCTCATTTCTTGATGTTTGTTTATTGGGAGAGACATCCATGGTAGACACTACACAAGGTCGATGTCTGTCCTCAAGTCCAGGATGCCCTTCTCTGGCAAGCAAATCGTCTTTTGAATGTCAGTAAAATGAGTATCAATCAGGTGGAAAATGCTTTAAAAGAAAAAGAAAAAGGAAAAAATCCCCTGGATTTCCTTTCTGGTGTGTGACCAGCCTCAGAGTTGTCTTAGTCACTGTTCTACTGCTGTGAAGAGCACCATGACCAAGGCAGCTCTTATAAAAGAAAGTGTCTAGTTGGGGTTTATTTATGGCTGCATAGGTTTAGTCCATTACCATCATGTGGGTAAGTATGATAACACACAGGCAGATATGGTGCTGAATAAGTAGCTGTGAGTTCTACATCTTGGTCTGAAGGCAGCTGGAAGAGAGACACTGGACCAGGCTTAGGTGTTTGAAACCTCAAAGCCCACCCCCAGTGACACACTTCCTATTCCAACAAAGCCACACCTCCTAATCCTTCTAAAGTAGTTACACTACCTGATGCCTAAGGATTCAAATATGTGAGCCTATGGGGGCCAGTCTCATTCAAGCTACCACAAATGATGAAAGTGACCAGAAAAGCAGGATGGGATTCTTGGCCCAGGGCTAGAAAGACAGCTAGCAAACATTCTCAAGAGAGCAACCCCATGAAGGCCAGACAGAGGACAGCAAGGCTGTCACCAGTTGCAAGACAGATTGTGAGACAAACCCAGTCCAGACATCTCAGCCTGGAGACTCAGAGTTCACCTGTGGCCACATTTGGACTCTGATTCCAGTGACTTCTTTTAGAACTTGAGGGTTAAAATTGATGGCTTTAATATTCTCTTATTTGGTGTTTGCTCAGCTTGAAATCATCATATGTGCAAAGCTGTCAATATGTTTGAACAGAGAATACTAATTTGTTGCATTTTAATGCTCAACAAAGCACTTTCATATTTCTTACTTCTTCCTTTCAATCTGGGACTGACCTCTGAGAGATAAAGGAGATGATGGGATTTCACAGGCCATTAAGCTCTGTGAGGGTGGGGACTATTCTGTTTGTCATTGGAATTTAAGCAGTAGTACCTTGCCACATAGAGCCAAGATACTTATATAACTATCTTATGAAGAAAGGGGTGGATGAATTAGTGGGAGGGGGAATGATGGATATATGGGTATGTGGATGGATGGATGGATGGATGGATGACCAGAATTTGCCTCAACTTTTAAAACTGATTGAAAGGTTGGGGAAATGGCTCATCTTGTAAAGTGCTTGTCAAGGAAGCATAAAGAGCTGAGTTTGGGTTCCCAGCATCTTACACAAGCCAGATGCAATGGAGTCTCTGCAACCCAGCACTGGGAGCTGGAGACGGATTTGATGGCAGCCACTAGTTGGAACAGTGAGCTCCAGGTTTAAAGAGAGCCCCTGTCTCACAAATAAGAAGAGAAAAATCAGAGTGTTTGCTGTGAGATGTGTCTCCTAGTAACATCAGAAGCTACACCTGTAAGTCTCTCAAACACGACTGCCCAAAGGTGACCCGAACAATGATGACACTGACAAACATGCCAAACTGGATGGGAAAGTCCCACGAGGTCTCAACCCTACACTACAGGCAACTAAGTAAATCTAGGAGGGGAGGTGGTCCTCTTAGGGAAGAGTACAACGATTGGTTGTCCAGTACCACATGGGCCAGTCCTGAAAACGCACATACACACAAGTAATATTATATGGAGTCAACATATTATATTTAGGAAAATATATGTACAAACATATGTGTACATAATAACAACTAATGAAATAAGAGGCCATGAATTTGAAGGAGTGGGAAGGGTATATGATAGGGATTTGAGGTAGAAAAAGAAAGGAAAACTTAGTAATCAAATTAGAAAGGGGCTCTAATGCCAACCTCTGATCTCCACATGCACATATACACTTGGGTATACCATACATACATGTGTACACACATGTACTTACAGCACATGTACTTACAAAAACAGATTGAGAGAGAGAACAAGTAAAAATATTCTCTTTAGAGAAAATTAATGCATTCCCAGTTCTACCTACTAATGAATAAATAGTTTTGTCCAAGTTTCTGAACTTTATTTTTGTTATCTACAAAACAAGGATAATGACATTGCTTCTGTTTTCATGTTGGAAAAACAAACAAACAAACAAACTCATTCAGATTTGTTCAACGTCATTGTTGTGAGGATAGGAGCCCTGGTTGGAATTGGCACTACGGATTTCCAAGCAATCGATTGCCCTAACATGTAATGGAGAAGGCAAAAGCAAACTATTTCCGAGTATCCTCATAGGGTACTGCTTAGAAAGGGAAAACACATTAGTACATTTACTCCAGAAGTATTGTTATTATTCTCACATGATAGAGTGACTTGCCTAAGCTTCCTCAGTTGAGTTGGAATTGGAGCTCAGATTTGACTTCACCACCTGTTACATCTTTATATTGGCTGATGCCAAGTCCAAGGTCAGAAGCCTCCCGTGTTCTCCATCTGCCCTGGAAACAGACTGTCAGTGCCTGCCAAAGGCTCTGGTCCTGAACTGAAACAGTTGTCACAGTTTGAGCTATTGACTGATACATAAAAACAACCCTGCAAAGTTGGATTATCTGGATAAAAATCCTGGTTTCCCAGAAATACAGTATAGTTATCAAACCACTCTTGAGTTGTTCTTCTTCCTCCCCTCTCCTCTCCTCTCCTCTCCTCTCCTCTCCTCTCCTCTCCTCTCCTCTCCTCTCCTCTTCTCTCCTCTCTTCTCTTCACTTCTCCTCTCCTCTCTTCTCCTCTCTTTTCTTTCTCTTCTCTATTCCAACAGTCTGAAAAACAGCAAGCAATGGCAACCTTTGTGAGACAAACCCCATGGAACCATTTATGACCCAAAATAAACTTGAAGATATGGAGAGCTATTATGAAAGCCATGGTGGAGGGTGATCTGGGAGAAATGAAAACAGCTTAGTTTTTCCCTGGCTTCCCCAGCTTCCTCTTATAGTCATTGGTGGAGCTAGCTTCTAGCAAAGAAGCAAGAGTACAAAGCTACTTAAGACTGATTCAGAATGTTCCAATATGGGGCACACCTGTGCTTGGGAGGGAGGGAAGACAGGGGGTGGAGGAGAAAGAAACAGCTTTAATGCTGGAACAAATGGAAGCTCTTCATGGGTGGGGCTCATACATGCTGGTCTCCAAGATAGGTATCTCTGTGAGTTAAGGCTCAGCTACAAGCGAACAAAGGATCCAGCCTAAATTAAATTAGTCTAAAGCAAAATATTAATTCACAAATCCTGTAACTCACAAGCCTAAAGAGGAGTTGTTATAACTTGAATGTTTGTGTCTTCTTCAAATTGCCATTGAAAACCTACCCCATGTGATAACATTTGAATGAGGGGCCTTGGGGAGAGAATTAGGATTTAGATAAGGGTATGAGGTGAGAGTTCCTTGTGGGATTAGTGTCCTTTGCCTTTATGGGAATCAGCCAGCACTTCCTCTCTGTTTCCATTTCCTGTTCCTTCTACATCCTTTTTTTCTTCACCCCTTTCCCATCTGAGGATGTGGTTAGATTAGAAGGCAGCTATCTGCTACTCAGGAAGGAGGTCCTCACCAGAACCCATCCTTACTGGCACACTGGGCTCAGACTTTCTAGACTGCACAGTCACGAAAAATAAATTTCTGTCAATTAAGTTACCAGGTCTATGTGATATTTTGTTATAGAAACCAAAGCAGATCAAACTTTACCTTAGTGTAGGCACTACTGGTTAAGAGGGGTTCCAAGCTCACCTTACTCTCCCAGGGCTCTACTGCTAGAAGATGCTAATGCCCTATCAAACCAAATAGTTCTGGGGTATATTCCCTCAAGTTCAGGCTAGAACAGAAGACTAGGCAGAGGCATTTCTTCTCATCTCAGAATTCCCAGGGACATCTCATTGGCTGTGTGGGGTCATTGCCATTCATGAACTAATAAGTGAAGAGGTATGTGATGTATCTGTGCCCAAACCACATAGTCCACCTGATGTGAATGAAATGATGCCATGAAATTACCAAGTGACAGTGGTGGGAGTGGGTGCTGGAGGCAGAAAAATGTCATGACTGCCGGGCAGTTTTACAGGGCTTGAGGCAGGGGCAAGCTATATCTCAAATATAGTCTCCAGAGCTAAGAGTAAGACAGGATAAACAGAGGAACACTGGCAAGTAGCAGGCTGATCTGTTTCAATAGCTGGTACGCCAAGTTTGTGATCAAGGCTTGAAATAGTTGACACCAAACCATAAGTTGAAAGGAAGAGGATAAGATGAAAATTCCTTCCTTATGTCTCTTAGTTCCAGATTCAGCACCTCAGGATCTGCAAGTGTTGTATCCCATAGACCCGCTTCCTAACTGAATAGCTTGCAGGTGGGCCTCTCTTTACGCTGCATCCTTGTGCTGAAATGCTGTGTGTGAACTGAATTTAAGAGTTTGTTGTTGTTTGTGTTTTTTCAAATTTGTGGCACAGAAAGACATTCCAAAATCCATCTGTGGTATGAAAAAGAAAATTTTATTTTCTCTTTCAGTCTGGGTTGTGGCCTATTGTTCTAATTTAGTTTAGTTTTGTTTGTTTATGTAAAGTAGAATCTGTTGGGATCCTTAGACACACACACACCTACCACCACCAGCAGCAACAGCAAAACAAGAAATAGGCTACATAACAGTACCTGCAAAGCAAAAGATGCTTTCCTTCAGCAATTAATTTCCTGTCTGAGTCTACCCTTGAGGGAGTGAACCTCCTTAAGTTCACTTCCCCAGACTGTTCTTTCTGACAACAAATTCCATAAACAAATGGCCTTCCAGCAACTCAATAGCAGAAAGATGCCAGCAGCCAACCGTCCCTGAGAAAACAAACAAAATTCTTTTCAATGTCTGTTTTCACCCAATCAAAGTTTGGCCTCCTGACCTTATCAGTGGTAGCAAGTCCTGCTGAGTGAGACAGATTTCAGCATGAAGCCTAAAGCATTTTGGCCAAAGGAGTCGCTTCCCTTCCCGTGGCTGTCCTGAAGTACTGATTGGAAAAAGTTTAATCTGTTGATTAAAGCTGATTTTTCAGCTCTGAATAGCAGGAGAAACTCTCCAGTCTCCTGCCCCCTCCCGTTTCTTTGTCTAGTTATAGCCAGGGCTTGCTGGCATGGGGCAGAGTCTGGAAGTCTTACTTTCACCTCATGACCTGGAAGCCACAACCCAGATTGGAGGTAAGGAGCCACTCCCTGTCCTTACCACCATTCAAATAATTGTTGATTTGGAAATAGCCACTGTGTGTCACACCCAAAGGGAAGAGTCTTGGTTTGTCACCTTGACAGTGTCTAGAATCAACTAAAACATAATCTGTTGGGGCACTCTTGTGAAGGATTTTTCTTGATCAGAATATTTGGAGCAGGTAGACCCACCCAGAATGTGGCAGTAGCCCATAAAGAAAAAACTTGGTTTTTACATGTTTGACGTCATTTTTGCTGGCAAGTTCGTGTATGCTGTTGCAGTGGCATGTCTTCATCAATATTACTACCATCTTCTCCAGACTTCCAGTGTAGACTGCAGACCAACAGGTCTCCAGAAAGCCTCCAATCTTGCAGTGTTAGACTAATATTGCTGAGACAGATAGCCTTGTGGACTGAAAAAGTACTGGATTCTTGGCCTCTCCAATTTGAAGCAGCTATTGTTGAACTACCTGGACCTAATCTTACAAACCAGTCTAATAAATTCTCTTTTAATATATATTCAAAACTCTGATGTTCAATCACTATAGACCTGAAGCTGTGCTTATTAGGAATTGAGCAACAGGCTTGGAAATCCAAGTGTCTGTCACTGGGAGGATGCACGCAACCTCTTGAGAACAGAGTAATCCCACTGAACTTTGGGGTCTCCTGACATTGACCATGACATAAACTCCTCAAAGCAGGGCAATGAGATTGGATGTTCAATCTATGTGGGAAAGGGATAGGGCACATTGTAAATGGCATGTTTATCTTTATTTCCCCTCCCCAACCATTCCTTCATGATTGGCCTTTCCTGGAAGTAGCAGGCACCCTGCTCTATGTGCTTCAAGGACACTTAAGCTTCTAACCCAACATATCTCCCTGTCTGCTGGATGCCAAAGCTCTTCCCACAGAGTCACATGGCACTGACCCTGAAAAAGCAAGCATGGATGCCAGACTCCTTTCTGAAAACCAATATCGGGGCACTAGAATGCTCTCATCTCATGTTCCCAGTGGTTTCATGGATATCAGTGCTATTTGGGTGTCCACACTGCTAGCACATAATCACTGATAATCATTGTACACACCAATGAGCCGTGCGTCTGTCTCAGCACCTAGTAACTGCTTTTCTGGTTTCTTCCCATTCCTCTTTGTTTCCATATTCGGCAGGTGAATGGATGTAAAAGAGATGACCTACATGCAACAGCGCATTTTCAGCCATGAGAAAATTTCAAATCTTTCCATTTGCAGCAAGATAGATAGAACTAGAGGCCATTGTGTTGAGCGAAATAAAGCAGGCACAGAAGGACAGGTATCAATCTCACACCCATTGCATTGTGGGAACTCTTACCAGGGTGCCTGAACTAATTTATATTCCCACCCTTTTCTCCATATATATATATATATATATATATATATATATATATATATTCTCCAAATATATATATGTATATATATATATATATTTAAACAAGCAATTGCTTTTCTGTCTTGATTTGCTTCTTTAATTGCAGCCATTGTAATTGGAGTGAGATGGTATCTCATTGAATCTTAGATTTGCATTTTCTTAATGGCTCAAAGCACCTTTTCACACAACTGTTGGCTGTTGTATTTCTTACTTTGAGAAGTGACTGTTTGGATTATTTGCCCAGATTTAGTTGGATCATTTATCTTTGTTGAGGTTTTTGAGCTCTTTATGTATTCTGGATAGTAATCCTCTGTCCAGTGAGGAGCTGGTGCAGGTTTGCTCCCATTCTTGGGGCTGTGTCTTCACTTTGTTGCCTGACTCCTGTGCTGTAGAAGATGTGATCCTGTTTTTCGAGTTCTGCTTTGTTTCCTATGCATTTGGCATTCTGTCCACACAGTAATTGTTCATAACAATGCCATAAAGAACCTCCCCCAGGACTTCTTAGTTTCCTTTTAAAGTCTGAGTTTTGCACACTATCATCCATACAACATTTTAAAGAAGAGGAAACTGGAACACAAGCATTAGCTGGGTCAGGCAAGGTTTGAAGAAGCAAAGAGCTTGGGAAAGGGACAGAGAAGTATGTGAATGGGTAGGCTTTATCCAGATCACAATCGTCATGAAGCCTAAGCTCCAGAACGAGTCACAAACATAACTATCTCTGTGTGAGTATTTTTTAAGAAGAAAAAGGGGGCCCATGTAGGCATGGGGTGGGGTGGGGTGGAGGGTTCCCAACTAGTGAGGTACCAGCTCTGCACCCATATGAGTAAGCAAGACAAGGAGCATTTTCCCACGCCAGGTTCCAAGGAGAAAAGGAAGCAATCATATGACCCTCCCTTCTTAGCTCCTGTCAGTCATGACTGTGAATCTATCCTCCAGAGTTTACATTGAAGCCTTGAAGGCTGAGTAGCAACAAACAGGAAAGTGATACCCCCACCCTCCCATCCCCACCCCCACCCCACCTCCACCCCCACCCCAGTTGGCCTCACACAGAACCTGGGATTAGCAAAGGAAATCAAATCCAGATCTGAGAGTCAAGGTACCTGACACTCCCAGGCTCCCCTTGCCGTCCTGGCTCTCCTCACACTACTGCTGTGCATTAGGAACCTGAAACACCACACAAGCCTACTGCCAGGGATCTCCTGTGATATCTGTACTCTTCTTTGTGATATTGAGGTGCTTTCACAATTGAAAGCTCCAGCCAGCTGAGATGGGACCAATCAGGAAGCTGCTGAACTCACTGAGGTCCTTCAGGCAGCAGACCCACTTGTGAAGGCCTCATACGCTGTCTGAGGATTACAGATGCTCTTTGCTAACATTTCACATTTGTGCTATTAAATGAATTTATCCAACTGTAAGGGGGAAGGGGAAATGGTCTCTGATAGCTCTCCTTACAGTTTCCCACACTACAGGAGATCAAAACTCCTTTCAACATACTAGAGAGGGGCTGTGCTAGTTGACTTCTATTTGATAGGCTTCTAAAACACCATCAGTTCAATCATTTGACAAAAAACTGCTATGTGCCTGGACCACAGAAGGCTGCTGGGCTCTCATACTCCCCACAGGGGACAAATTCCAGACAAATTCCATCGTTAGTAAGCATCCAAATTGCAGTAGGAATAGACATACCTGGTCTACTGGAACACATCACAGGGCCACAGGTGAAACTGAGGCTGAGCAGTCAATGAGACATTTGTCCCTGCTGCAAAACACTCTGGTTTTGCCTGCCCTCTGGGCCCATTTTGTGCTCAGATTCAAAGCTCAGCACCATGCTTCCTGGTAAGATGGACAGCCATGCCACCGATCACACAGTTACATGAGGAGAACCCCCCTCAGCAGGTGTTTCAGAGACTCTGTGCAGTATGGCCTGCTGGGAGAGGGGCCTACTCTGCAGTCTTCCCCTTGCTGAGGCCTGGAGACATCAGGATTAGAAGGAGCCAAAGGAGAACCCGTGCTGGCCAACTTGTTCAACACACATGTCATTCAATCGGCCACTCATTCATGCAGGAAGTGCTTCTGCAGTCCGCTATAGACTAGACACCACTCTGGGGCTTAGTATTGAAAAGATCAAAAGGCATTGCCCCGTGGAACTCATGTCCCAGTGTGGTGATTCAGAGCCTGTTCCCCAGGCTCTATGTAGTTACCTTCATCACCATGCTGGAAGGTAATCACCATTATCAACCTCACCTTACAGACAAGGAAACTGAGAAAGAAAGTATGTGGCCTCCCTAAGGTTGTCAGCTAGGAAGCAGAGTTATGGATCTGAACCTAAGCACAGCAAAGCCTAGGCTTCCAAGTTACACTATGCCATGTCCTGTCAAAGGATGGCATGATGACACATTCAGTGGGAAACAAAGGTAAGAAGCAGGAGAGGGGCTGTGGCCTGTGTAGGGGAGAGGGAGTGTTCAGACTTAATTCTGGTGGTAAAGAAAGTTCTCACAGTGGGACACTAAGCAGGGATTCTAAGAAGGAATGGGTACAAACAATTAGCCAAGGAGCATCCAATGACTGGACAGCAAGTACAAATGCCCTGAGGAGTGTTCAGGAAGCTCAAGTTCATAGGAAGGGGAAGTAGGATGCAATGACTTCAGAGGGGTAAGGGGGCTGATGGGTCTGATTGTGTAGGATCCTAGAGCAACCTCAATGCATGGAGTATCTTCTAAGCAAGACACAAAGTATTAGGTCACTAATCCATCAGGATTTTTGTTAAATATTTCCAATCCCCATGCCACATGATAGGACTGTCCCCGTTGAAAGACATGTGACTTGTTCTCCCAACAGAATGGAAGCATGGGTAGTTGGTTTTTTTATCTTGGAGTTTTAGAACCATTGTGTGTGTTGATTGCCCTGTCTTTGACCCTATTTAGGTGACTGAGGAAGGCTGCCTTAGGCCAGACACCCTGTGACTGCCATGAACAGAGTCCCTTCAGCCAGTCCCACTGGGTTATGCAGTTTGAATGAGTAATTTTTGTTGGCTTAAATCACTGAGACTATGGTGCTCTAGCTTAACATGCTCTAATCCCAGCTGACTGACATAGACTCCAGGAACAGGTTTGGGGAAAGGGGGAGCTTTAGATGCCTAATTCTGGAATCAGATGCTGCTCAATGCTGGCTGAGAAGAGTCAGGCTTGGATAAGCTTGACAGCACTGCCATAATCCAGGGAGAGACAGCAATGGAGGTAAGGAGGTAGATCACATTCTACATGTGAGATGGAATGACAAGGGTTGAACAATAATTTACATAGTGAGCAGTAAAGAAAGGAGACAAAGATGACCCCAGAGCTTCTCTTGAAGATGAAAAGCTCTCAGCTCTTTAGCCATATCCCTCCACGTCTGCTCTCCATGAGAAAAAAAAAAAGACAACCTTTGATGTGGCAGGCAAAATGACCCAAATTTCACCACTCAAAAGTCCTTCTTCTGGGCTCAGCATTGCCCTTCTTAGATGTTTTATTTTGAAATGTAAAGGACTAAGATAGGGGGAGTGTCCACATAGGGACCAATTCATTTTAGACACTTGCAATTCCAAGATACCCTGGTCCACATCTCTTGTTTCATTTGGAGAAGCCATGGTCTGCAGAAGCAAGTGACCTTACACAAGGTCATGGAAAAACATAACTGGGTTCCAGAGAGGCAGCTCCTGACTTAGCAGGGCTTTCTTTCCTACACCGTGCCCAGTCCTAATGAGGGTGCCCCGGGCTGGGTTTGGCTTTCCCCAGGAATGCACATAAGGGGTCCTCTCCTTTACTGCTTTCTGTGGATCAGTCTCAAACAGAACTCAGGGAGCATCTTCAGTTCCAATATCTTTGAGTTCACTGGTTCTGATCCAGTGAACAAATCAGAGAAGAAAAAAATATTATAAAAGGAACTAAAAAAAATACATTCTGCCTTTTTGGTGTGTTTCTGACATCAAAAGGCCTGGGGCACATTCAAGCCCCTTCTTCACTCTGTCCTGTGTGGTGTTTTCCTGCCTGACAGCTTTGTGCTGTTCTTTTTGCAGAGCATTCTCTGCACTGCTCCCCATGGGTCGGGCACAGCTAAAAACAGACAGTGGCAGCCGCCTCTCCGTCTCCTAGCATAGTGTCTCCTAGCACACCAACTAGAATAATTTGGATTATGCATCACTGTGTCATACTTCAAATCTGAATAATGCCCGACTGTGATTTTTATTGGATTTTTATTATTCATTGTACCTTTTAAAACATCAATTTGAAATCATTAAATTAGAAACCTTCTCTGATGTTTTGCAAATCTTGGGCAATGCCCAGGCCCAATCACTTTTGTTTGTCATAGACCTGTTCTGAAGTCCCAGGGAGCCAAACTACCATTTTAGGTAGATTGGCAATACCCCAGGGTGGCAGAGTGGTGAGCAATAGGCTAAGATCACAATCTCCTCTTCTGGGATGCTGGTAAAAGTATCCCCCAAAGAAAGGAACACAACCACAGAGATTCACAGTCCTGGAGGCCAAGTAGCCACCTCAGAGCCATCAGCAGCTGGAGGGACAGCTTGCAAAGTGCACAGGGCCTTGATGTTTGAAAAACGTGTAGGATAAACTAAAACTGTGTTAACTTTCCCCTCTGAAGTTTAGGCAAATATCTGTGTTACATAAAAGTGCCGAAAAGTGCATGGAAGTCTATAAAAATGTTAACTATGGCAGGGTGTTTCCAGTGAGTTCTCTTTCATTGGAAAAGAGATGTCCCCATAAAAAGGCATGCTCTGTGCTCCATTCCTCTGCAAATACTGGACTTGATGTGCTGGCTAAGCCTCTCTTTCTTCCAATGCAATTTTGTCTTTCCACACACACGTGCAAGGAGTGTGGAAAGATCTCCAAAGCCACACTTGGAAGCATGCGACAGTGGGCTGTTCCTGGACACAGCCTGTTTCATATATTAACTGCATGCTAAACTCCATTAATGGCAAAGCCATATGTGCCGTCTTTAGTTTTTTGCCCCCCCCATTTATACCTTTATTCTAGCCTAACTGATCCCAGCTGTTATTAAAGAACACAGTTTAAGCCCCCATTACAACAAAGACTTCTTTACAATGAAAGATCTAAACAATGGCCCGTTTCTTCGAATAATTTTACTCAGTTCAATTTTAATGACTATTTTTGAAGACAATTCTTCCAACTCCTGTATTTGGTTCTGCTGATGTAGACATGAAAAGCGCTGAGTCCTCAATCTCAGAGGGCTCAGTATTTGAAATGACAAAATTCCAACACAACAAAGAGCTGTGGTTATCCCTTGAACTTTGTTCAGATGGGACCTAATGTAGGGTGGCAAGTGGGGATGGTGGTTTCACCCGTAGGAATTTTAGAGCAGTATTCTCACTCTCTTCTTGTATTTTTGCAGCTCTTTGTTGAGCCAATGCTCCTACATTCTAGCAGTAGGATAGAAGTCCTTTCCCATGAGCCAGTCTTCTGCATTATAATAGGCTAAGTTTCAAGAACCGGAAAAGATGTGTCTGGTCACTCCAAACTGCCAGTTAGGTCTCACCATATGACACTGACATCATACAAGTGAATTAAGATGGATCTGCCCTGAAGTGTATATGACATATAAACTTTAGTCCAGGTCTCTGTCCCATTTGGGTAGTAAAATAATTTCATCTCTGACCATCGTACATACATCACATGTGGGAGCTTTCCTTTTTTGGGTCTCTTGTGTAAGCATATTTTCCCTCACCACAAAATGTTTTTCTTAAAAAAAATAAAAAAAAGAAGAAGAAGAATGAACTTGTTGCTCCAACTACTTGGTGTCTGGCTCTGGGTGCAGAGCTTGAGGGTGAATGGTGAAATCGTAATGTGTTTCTGGATTTTGTGGTTTCAAAGTAGTTCCTCTTTCCAAACTAAAGTGGGTCCTCTGCAAATGTGCCACAGCTGACCTCTTCCCATCATGGCACTTGTCTCTAGGCACCTCTGGTTTGTCTGATCAGAAGGCAAGCATCAAGCTGGAGTTGAATAAGGACCCCTCTACTGAACACACATTATGTGCATCTTGATTAAAGCTTTCAACATCCCATATGAACTTATATGGACATCCTCGTCTGAGAAGGTGACGCCAAAGATGTTCAATAATGTATAAAAACACAATGCAACCAAATGGGCTGAGGCTTGGTGAATTCAGAGCTTACATAAAATGGAAGATCATGGACTTAACTTGTGTTTCTTATAATTTCCCACATTTTCTAAACACAAAAAAACAAGCAAACAAACAAACAAAAAACATGCTATTTGTTTTAAAGACAAAGAAGAAACATTGTTGGAAAGTGCATAAGTCAACCTCAATGAGTTATACATAGTTATTCATATTGAGGGGGCTGCCTCATAGAACCCAGCACTCAGTTCCTCCCTGGTGTTGGGCCTAGAGGGCCTTGCTGGAGACAACATGACTTCAAGCAGCAAGCATACACCAGAGAAGCCCGCCTGTCAGGAAAATGCCTTCCCCCAACACACTTTCTTCTTAATTAAAATAACATTTTGAAAGTAAAATTATACAGTGTGTAGAATAAACAGCATAACAATAGCTGTGATTAATCTGTCAGGGATTGTATAATGGGATGCTAATAGAGAGAAATAAACTCCTGATGAAGATCAAAGTCATCTTTGCACATGGGGAACTTTTAAAATTAGAAAGATGATAAATTAATCTCCATCCCAAATAAAAAAAAAGCCCAACAAAAAACAAAACAAAACAAAACAAAAAAAACCCCACCCCTTTAGGCTTGCAGAATGAGGGCAAAAAGAAGCCTAGGACATCCACAGCCCAGGAGCTGGGGACTGGGAAGTGGAGCTTCAACATGAGTCCCCACCTTCTGCTCTTCCCAAGCACCTTGGGCCTACTTGCCCACTTGGAATGGTCACTCAAGCCTATCTGCATCTGCCCAAGTGCTGCTACAGCCCATTAGACACAGTCTGTGACAGGATTGTGTATGAAAGGGTCATGTGTGCCTGGGAGTTCAAGAGGAGAGGGAATGCACCTGCCTCTATGCAATACGTCTAAACTCTCCCATAGGCCTAGGGAGCAGGCTTGGTTTTAATGTACAGGGGCTAGGCTCTGAAAGCTTCCTGGTTGAAGTCTGAACTTCCTATCTTCTCTCAGAGTAAGTTATATGCCAAGAAGAAAGTCTGATTGTGACCTTTTCTCACACAGCCACCAAACATTCAAGATAGAACTGTAGAGGATGCATATCATCGGACAGCATCTAAGAATGGTGAACCTACTGTGTGCAGGCAGGGTGCTGGGATTGTGGCTAGCATGTGCGGGGGAGCCTGCTGAGTTTGGGGACAAGAGAAGGAATAGAGAAAAGCATATAGAACTTTATAACAGAGTCTAGAATACTGTAGAGATCTCATCTAAGGAATGTGGTCTCACGGAGATAGAGGACCCCTAACTTAGACCAAGGCAGTTGGGCTACATTTGGAGTTTGTGTCTGCTTAAGGGTGAGGCAGAGCTGCAGGAGGCCCAGAAAAGAGTGGGGGACCCAGGAGACGGGGAAGGACATGTACAGAGGCACGTGCAGTTACCCTGTGAGCAATTTTCCAGGATATTCAGATCAATTTTAGTGTTTTACTCCTTAAGCTTGCAATGCCCAAACAGCTCCACTCAATTTACATGTTAGTTTTCCCACCTTTTGAAGCCAATTCTGAACCCCTGCCCCCTGAAATATGTTTGCCCTGAGAAACCAATGGATAGTCTAAGACTGTTTTCTGAGAGCAGAATTACTTGAGAATTCTGTGATGCAGCATTGCTAAGGTTCTCTGGACCAAGGGGCCTTCTGCCTGACTTAGAATCTGGCAGAGGGTGAAGTCCTGTTTGAACCAGGCCCCTTGTTACCTGGAGAGATAATATGTACTCACCACTTGCAGTGCATCAGCTCACAACTCTGCACCAAGGAGACACACTGCCAGTGAATTAGAGGAGCCCAGGAATGCCCAGGAATGCTGCTTACTGCCTACTACTTACTGATAATACTGAGGGCACAGACAGCCCTGGCTAAGTGGGACTTAGAGGTGGGCTCTTCTCTATTTCTACCATGCTGGCAAAACCTGATTTGAGACACCTGACTCTTGCCTGGTTCTGTAAGGATCTCCCCGAATATTACTTAGTAAGGGAAAGTGTCAAGAGCAACCTATGGGCTTTGGAGACCAACAGAATAGCCCTTGATGGTTTGCTGGCGAGTTTTAAGCTACTCGGTCAACCCTGTGGGCATCATTCGTTCTTTCATAGAATGTGTACTTGCTGAAGATGCATCACACTCCAGGTGATATGATGGCTACTGGGAGTTTGACTGTCTTAAGAGTTTGAGAGTGTAGTGGAGAAAGTCTGCTACTGCTGGGCCCGGTGGCTTGCTCTTGTGATCTCAGCACTTGGGAGGCTTAGGAAAGGGGACTGCTGTAAGTTCAAAGCCGCCCTGGGTTATAGTGGGAGAGCATGGCTCAAAAAGAAAAAGAGAGAGGAGAGAGGGATGGGGAGAGAGAAAAAGGACATAAGGAAAGAAGAAAGGGAAGTAAAGAGAGAGAAGAAGGAGAGAGAGAGAGAGAGAGAGAGAGAGAGAGAGAGAGAGAGAGAGAGAGAGAGAGAGAGAGAGAATTCGCCTGTTGCCTACTGTGTGGACATAATGAAATGCATGTATATTCTTCCTTACTTTTCCCAGTATGTGATCTGCCATCATTCTTCCAGAAGCATGTGGTTTTCATAGACTCCTTTTAGGACTGCTGCAGTTGGAACACAGAAAGAAAGAGCCAATATTCATCTTTCCACATCAAGAATAGAATTTCTGAGTCCACAGCAAGACAATGCTTTTGAAAGCCAGGCATTCACAAGTAGAAAGAAAAACAACAAGTTTTCTGAATTCTTTTAGCTCCCATAAAGTATTAAGAGCGAAGTTTGATGCCTGGTGGTGGCGCACACCTTCAATCCCAGCACTCAGAGGCAGGTGGATCTCTGTGAGTTCGAGGCCAGCCTGATCTACAGTGTGAATTCTAGGACTGCCAGAACAACACAGAGAAACCCTGTCTCAAGAAACAACAACAAAGTGAAGCTTGGAGGATTTGATCATAGAGTCTTACTGTATATCTGGGGTAGAAATAACTCAAGATGTTAATTAGGAAGGTTCTGGTTTTAAAAAAACAGGTGAAAGACCTTCCTGTGAGTCCAGAGAGGAATCTAGGATAGGAAGAATGGGACAGGTAGGGTGCTCGCCTGCCAGGGTCCTCATTTTCCTTGTCTTTGGCATACACCCCTACATGTGGTTGAGCATTATAGGAAGAGCCATGTAGAAGGAAAGCAGAGAACACAAGCGAGTTATTTGTTTCCCTGAGCTCTGACCTCTGAGCTCTGACCTCTGACCTCTGGGAAATGCCTCATAGTTGGCTTGGCACTACCATGGTAGGGAAGGGACGGTGTAGCTTTGTCAGTAGATGAGCCTTCAGCGTAGATTTGGAGACAATGTTTGGACTGTTTACTTTAGCAGTATGCTGAGAGTGCTAGTCTTGACTTTGCTCATCAATCTCCCGCTTCTTATTATGCACACATTATAATGTCACACATGACCCACAAGACCCTAAAGACCTTTACTCCACAGACAACCATGACTTGTGAACTCCCTTGTGAACATATTTAGAGGCCAGAGGTAGTACCATTACTTGTGAAATGAACTGAAAAAGAAAACTGCCAAGGCCAGAGCTAAAGCAAAGCCAAGCAGATAGCAAAGAGGAGGATGGAGGGACAGATGACACAGAGCCCTCAAGTCTCTTTAAAGAAACTGAAATTTAGACAAGGACAGCTAGGATAATGATGAAGCTCATTGAAGCTCGAAGCTGGTCAAGTTCTGTATCCCTTGAGTGTCCATGTCTTTCCCTGCAGGCTTCCCATTCATTTATAGGTCTGTTTTTGCACTACATAGTGAGTGGGTGTTTCCACAGCAAGAATATTCCATCTTGACCTCTGTTTCCCTTTATGTAAGTCTTGCGCCTGAGCAAGACTTCATGAAATATGTTGAGCTGGATTTCAAGGGTTGTGGCATTAGGTCCTGTCTTAGATGCACCTCTGAGGTGGCGCCTCAGGAATCACCCCACTCAGGACCTGGATAGAGGCATACTTGTTTGAACCACAGACCCCGAAGAGACACAGAGGACCGGATACAGACGTGGAGACATCTGAAGATGGTACCAGTGACATCAACACCTGATCTAGGTGGTCCAGGTGGCAGCCACGAGTCACTAGGGACCTTTGAGGGGGCAGAGTCAATAAAGACTGGGAAGGTAGAGGCTCACGGTGGTCTGGGAGAGGATTTGATTCTCAGGTACATACTTGTCTCTCTCTGTGCCTAAGAAGACTTTGGGGGCTCTGTGTCAGCTGCCCCCCCATCCTCCTCCTTGCTACTTGCTTTGCTTTGCCCTAGATTTGGCCTTGGGGTTTTTCTTTTCCATTTCATTTCACAAGTAATTGGGCTTACTACCTCTGCCCTCTGACATGGCCTCCCGTCTTTTCTTGTGCTCTCTTGACTTACAATGTACATTTAATAATTTACATTTATCAAATATTAAATAGAATATGGGAATTTTTAGAGCTTAAATTCCACATATCTGGAGGAAGCTTTATTCTCTGGTCAAATATTCAGTGCCTAGAATTGGGACTGGGCAAAACAGGTGCTCAAAAGTACTTATTTAATACATTTAATCAATAAATTATAGTTTCATAGTGATTATTAATCATGACAAGCAGCGATTCTCAACAATCGAGTTGCAACCCCCATAGGAATCACATATCAGATATTTACATTACAATGCAAAGTTACAGTTATGGAGTATTGAAAAAATAATTTTATGATTGGGGGTTACCACAATATGAGTAACCGTGTTAAAGGGTTTCAGCATTAGGAAGGTTGAGGAAGAACCATTGGATTATTATTATAGCCTTATAACAGGTTAGTTCTTTCTCCCAAGGTCACATCAATGAGCCAAAACTTGCCTAGTCTCAAGCGATGGTTTTCTGAGCCACAGTGCCCCTACAGGACGTGAGTGGAACTGCCCTGTTCCCAGCCCCAGGAGCATCCCTTGATGAGACACTGCAAGAATGAGGGACAAGGGATGTACAGTGCTTGCCTAGCATGCATGAGGTCTTGGTTTTTATCTCCAGCAGTGCATAAGCTGGGTGTGAGGGAACATGTCATGCCTATAAGCCTAGCAGTGGGGAGATAGAGACAGGAGAATCAGAAATTTAAGGTCATCCTCAGCTATGTAGTGAATGAGGGTCCAGTCTGCATGACACCAGACCCTAGTTTAACAAACACACAACAAACACAGAAAAAGAAAGAAAACAGCAAGGACTGTGGATGGGGATTTGGGGTCAGAGCTGAGATGGAGATAGCTCTTGAGCTGTCCCTGCAGGTGGTTAAGACAAAAGACTAGCAAGCACTGTGCATATAGTGGGCACTGGTGGACTAGGGAGTGTGTCTGAGAGGTCAAAGATGAAGATGTAACTGGTTTCTAGAAATTAGGCTAGGACATTGGAAGAATGAGTGTGGCAGCGAGGAGGTAGAGGCAATAGAGGAGGTCTGTCTGTCTGTGCCAGGCTGTGTTGCCGTTGATGAGGTTCTCAATGGCAGCCAGCTTCTGCATCCTCAGAAATAACAACAATTACTGTACACACCACAAGCTGTCCTCCAAGTCAGCAAATGCATCAGCTGCTGGTTATTTTGATACCCTGGATAAAAAGCTCTTTCGAGAAAATCTAGTACATCAAAACATTCTCATTCTCTGCCTGTGGCACCATGCCTTCTGGCCACTGCCCTCTCAGCTGGTTTTCATTCCTATAAATGTAACTGGTCCAGACCTTAAGGTCCCTCTCTCAGCGACCCATAAGGATGCTTCTGTTGGAGTCCTTCATGAAAGCAGTAAAAGCAAAAGGAGAAGGCACCTGACTATGGTCTTTAGAATGGAGGCTGACCTATTATGAAAACTGCTGGAAACCAGCCCAGTATGGATGGCTCTCAATGTTTTTGGTTCCAACATGCATATCAGGTCCCTGTGCTAGGTCCTGGGGAGACTGACAGTGTTGTCGGGGTCTAATAATCAAGCCATTGTGGAAACAATTGTGGCAGCATGTATCACAGCTATCTTCTGGTATGCAGCACAGAGTAAACCACTGTTTACACTGTTTACACAGTCTTACTTGCTCAAGATCCTTCAAATTCAGGAACTCAAGCAGATCTAGTTAGAGCTGACAAAACAAACAAACAAACAAACAAACAAACAAAAAACAACAATTAAAAAACCTATTAAACCAGAGTATGCCACTAGAATATGATCAAAAATTTGCAGGTGGGACAGCTGGGCTTAGATTTTACTTTGTTTTTTGTTTTGTTTTGCTTTTGTTTTTTGTTTTTTGGTTTTTTTTTAAATACCTCTCTTGAAAAAGAACAAGTACCTCAAATCCTTTTGTCCTTCAAGGTGACACCACAAGGACACATACAAAAGTTCCACATTTAACAAACAAATTGAGCTATTCTGTAACTTTTAATTTTACCCCTAAAATCACAGGCAGTTATTATACAGGACTGGAGCTTCAAAAGCAGAGTAAGATGTGAAATGATTAATAGATAAATGTATTATATTGTCTGGAAATTGTTAGTTGTTTGATTAACAATGATAAGTTTTCTAATAGACCACAATGGCCATGATGTCCATGATGCTGCTTCTGTTTCTGCCATTCTGGTATCCCCTGGCCTCTCCCCTTCTTTTCTAAAATGTGTGGATCTACCAGACTGTCTGGACCACACAGACCATGCTTAGCAAAGGAGAAAACTCACTTCCAACGCCATCTCTTCCTTCTTCTTTCATCCTTCTCAGAGCGCCTAGAAACGGAACAAAGGTAGATGTGGGGACAAAGGTGAAGACAGAAAAGAATCCAAATCCAGATGACTGGAAGTTCCTTGGCAGAGCCTTTCCTTATCCGGGTGTCCTCCAATGGGGATGAACGACCACTTCAAATTGTTACTGGGAACCTCTGCCTTGCTACATCCCAGCTGCATAGAGCGTGATGTGTGCCTGGGCAGGACTGGCAAGTCACCAGCATGGTAAAACTCAGTACTCCACTACCTCACCCTCCCTCTGCCACTCTCCTGAATTCTTTCCTTCCATCCATTCATGGATGGAAGGTGGAGGTGGTGTGTGTGGGGGGCATACAATAAGGAAGGAAAGTCATTTCACAAATTCAACCAGCAAAAGGTGTGTGTGTGAGAGAGAGAGACAGAGACAGAGAGAGACAGGACAGAGACAGAGACAGAGACAGAGACAGAGACAGAGTTTCCAAAGATCTTTATTACAACTCCTGATGCAGACTTGGTGAAAAAATCTGACTTTAGGTATATTTCTACTGTATTGCTTTGGGGAAGAGCTGAGGTGGGAATATACTGGGAAAGAGGGAGGTCTCAGATGATCAGACCCCTGCCAGCTCCTGAATCTATCAGTTCCAAGAAATTCTGGAGACCCCACCTTAAGTAAGTAGATAGAGGGGATGGCAGGGTATTGGGGCGGAGTCTTGGGTGGGGCAAAAGGCTTGGCCGCCTTCTAAGACTGGACTCACCAATTCTTAAAAGCTGATGAAAGTTGTGGACCCCAAATCTAGGAAAATGTAGACAGCACACAGACACAATTCCATCTATAATATTAGAGGGATTTGAGCTCCTAGGAGGTTTCTGCAATCCCAAGCCTTAATTCTGGCTGTGGAAGTAGGGTATCTGGACATCTAAGACCCTCTTTCCTTTGACCCCAGCAGATAAACCCCTGTCTGAACATTCTAGTTAACTCTGCTTCTGCCTGGTTTCAGATAACCCACTAGTACTTGCCAATTCCTGGATGTTCCTTCAGCTTTCAGATTTGCAGGGTGAGGAGCACCTGATGTCCAACCACCAAAGGAGACCTAAGCTAGCAAGTCAGTGAGCCAGGGCAGAAGCTGAAGGGACTCTTCTAAATCTGCCAAACAACTCTGCCCTGCTCAGCCTGTCTGCCCATTGGTATGGGGGAACCAGGTATCCTACCTGGTGCCCTAGAAAATCTCCCTCTGCCACTGGGAACCCGATGCATTTTCGTTTGTCCTCAGAAGGTTTGAATCCTTCCCTGGGTATCTTTTTCCTGGTTAGGTCCCACCAGCTCTCCTTGAGCGATCCATCCCTTGTCCCCAGGACCCCTGCAGTGTGGCACCTTGGGTCCAGTCACAGCAGGTGCGGGGCTGGAGTGGGGGTGGGGCAAGGAGGGAGGGGTGGGGTGGGTGGGTGGGGGGCAGGATTTGGAGAGGGTGTGACTCGAGCCAGGGAGGAGGGGCTAAATACATTCACGAAGCCTGTTACAGCAGCTCTGTGCTGGAGCACAGCAGAGAGCGCCGGGAGCCGGAGGGGAGCGCATCGGTGAGTCAGGCAGCGCTGAGCCGAACCTCGACAGGGGTGCAGCGCGGTGCGGAGGGCCGGGTTGCTGGGCTCCTTGGAATGGTGTGCATGGATCCCTGTCTGGCGAGATCTTTGTGGGTTGAAACGCAGCTCTGAAAGAAGTGTTTGGAGTAGATGTAGGGACACGAGCTCATGGGTAAGCAAGGGAAGCGAAGGGAGTGAGGGTCTCTCTAGTCGTAAAATTCCCTGTCCCAGGATGTCTAGAAGTCCCAAAGTCAACACTGACGCCTGCAGAAGCAGCACTGCCTTGCAGGCTAGAAGGGGACAGCTCTCAAGAGAGCCTAGGGAGATCTAGGGAGAGGGATGCGCGCTCTGCGAGCGCGCTGGGGTGGCAGAGCAGTAGCCCGCGCGGTGGAGGGTGAGTGCTTAGCGCGCTGGCTGGGGAGTGCACAGAGTTCCGAGAGTGCCACGCCGCCCCTAGGAAAGAGGAACAGCCCAGGGCGCGCTAGACTCGGTGCTTGTCGCAGGGCTCAGAGTATAGATTGTGGGTGCCAGGGGTTGATTCAGGGAGCTCGGATTCCAAGTGCCGACGTCCCGAGCACCAGGACCCGTGGTGGGGCCTGCTGGGTATCTCAAGGCTCATCCCCACCGCTTGGGTCACCCAGTACATTCAGCTGTCTGCTGCCAGGTGTGGCAGAGACTGGCACCCCAGCATTGGGAAGGGCAGCGGGCACTCTGGGGTTCAGGCAGAGAAGCTGCAGGGGAGGGAGAGAGAGGACTCTGGGGTCAGGGTGTTGCAACGTGAAGCCAACGTAAACATGCGGCTTAGTTAGCTCCGTCTGATTACAATGCTCTTGCTTTCATAAAACTTTCTGAGATTCTTAAGGAAGGTGTTTTTGGCTTGACCTTTTTCGTCAGGTTTACTTCAGAGATTCAAGAAATGCCTGCTTGCTAGGCTGGTTTTTCCAAGTTGTTCCAGGCTGGAAATTGTAGCAGTTTGAAAGATAATTTATGGGTGTTTTGTGCATTAAAGAGTATTACTGCAGTCTTTTGGGTGCTGTGGGTATTAAGGGAAACTCAGTGCATGTTCCCAGCTGCAAACCAAAATACTGCTCTCCTGGGTGCCTCTGTCCCATCTGTCATGGGAGGCCAGTGGGAGCCCTGGAGAAAAGGCACTTGATGTATTGCCCTGTATCCATCCTGTGCCAATCTACTTTCTCCATAGGCATAGCCAGCTGAACTTTGCAAGCTCAACTGGTATGGAGGGCCATGGAACCTCCTCCCCCACCCCAATAACTTCTCCCCAGGGTCTCGAACTCCTGAAAATGTGCTATATTGGTTGACAATGTCGTATAGTTTTGGCCCCTGCCACCCTTCTTGACTAGTGTTATGGTTCCCTACAAAGTGAAACTTTCCCTTTCCGCAGAGTCACAGGCCACATTAAGCCTGATGGGTTTCATCTGTTGAGTAAGGCATGCGTCAGCCTGGCCATCTGAATACTAATTCATCATAGACAATATTTCCAGAGGTTGACAGGGGACAAGCAGCTGGAGAGGAGCATGGTCTTGGGGTTGAGACCAGCATGGCTGGTACTGACATACAGTAGACTTCAATGTCCCTTGTACTGGGTAGCTGAAAGAGGATGGAGCTAATGCCACGCACTTCTGTTCCTTCCCTCATCATTGTCCCCAATATTTTAGGCAGGTGGGGAAAAAGGAGAGAGAAGCCTCCAAGAGAAAATGTTAAGGGTACCACATATAGGAAGTCAGGGTCTCTGGAGCATGGGACCAGAGCTATAGGAGTGATGCAGAGGGTTTGATAGCCAGTTAAAATCAGTGTCACCCCTGGACAGCCACCCAGAGCAGCCCGGCTCATCTGGAAGTTATTTGTTTAGGACAGGCATGCTGATGTTGGCAGCTGTCAATTCTTTTAACTTTTAGCAAAGAATGGGCTTTCACTTTCTTCTCTCACCCACCTAACAGTCCCCATTTCCTGAGGTCAGTGAGAGGAAAGGATGAGGCCCCACTCTGCATTCTCCTCCAGGGAGAACTCTGTGCCCGGACCAGAAAGGGGCCCCAGCTGCCAACACCAGCATGGAGACTGGGGCAGGGCAGGGCAGGGCAGGGCTGGAGCCCCAGGGAAATTTCTCATCGTTACTGAAATTCAGCTGATGAGAAAAATCATACACTTCTAAACAAGAGCTGAACATGACAGCCGCTCACTTGTGGAGCACAGGGTCTCTGAGCAGCAGTGGAAACCACAGAGAATACAGCTACTGCCCTTCTTTGCTAGGAATGTAACTGAGCTGTGCCCACAGGCCACACAGCACTAACAGACCCAGCCAGAGACCTGGCCATTTGCCTTCTCCTAATAAGAACTTCCAGGCACCTGCATATCTGGGGCAGGCAGGCTGTCCACAGTCAGGAAGTAGAAGATTTGCTGAGGGTGTTCACAAAGTCTCTGGTTATCTGAGAAGCTAAGGACCTGTGTTTCCAGAAAGTGTCTCTTCTTTCTTTCTTTGCCTGTCACTTTCGATCTTACACACCAGGACTAAGATTAACTATGAGGGAATTAGTGTTGTGTCATAGTGATGTCAGCCAGATAAATAAGGAGGAAAGAATGACCCTTCCTAACCGTTTCCCGGGATGTTTGCTTCTTGACAGTGGGGATATGGTTATGATTTCTGATCCCAAATAGAGAGACTAAGATGACTCTGGGACCACTGTACAAAATAGAGAGAGTGAGGTTTTGGGATCATTTCCAACGGGGTAGAGATATTCCTGTCTGAGCTAAAGGGAATAGACCTTCCGTCACACAGTTTAGACAGGACTGGAGAAATGAGACTCCACCACAGAGGACAGGTGCTTGGGGCTACCATGTTTTCTTTGCTCTGTGGACTTTAGAATGTTTTTTTTTTTTTTTGAGGAATTTCTGTAGATCGTTGGCCTCTGACTGTGATATAGGGAGAATCAAATGTAAAGGTTGAGATGGTCTCTTGATTAACCTTGAGTAATCTTCCAATGGAGGATTTTCATCTGTAAGATGGAAAGGCAGCAGTCTGTGACTGTGAGCAAGTCATTAACCTCATGAAACCTGACTAGTGTATTGCATGATGTCATTTGTCAATGGAGCCATTGACACATCAGGGCAATTCTTGGTTAAGTGTGACCACTCTACACACACAGGAAGTCCAGCGTCCCTGCCTTACCTACTAAATGTCAGAAGTCATGATGGCAGCTAAGTTTGCCTCTATGTGTAAAGGGTGCTTCCAGTTAAGACTTCCCTTGGGAATGGGATAAAGGTCATGCTTCCAGGCCCTTCTGTTGAGACATCTATGATGCAGTCAGAGAATTGGGACTTTAGAAGCCCTAGTCTCTGTCTTCTGAGGGACTTCAGTGTTATGATCCTTCCAGGTGTCACCCTCTGCCTTCAGTGACTGGAATTTCACTGCAAATAGAGAAGAAGAGCAGGAAGAATGGGGGAAAGATACAGGGTATCAGGACAGGACACCTTCCTCCTCACCCATATGCTGTTGAAAGCACAGACAGACTGCCTGTCTGCTCAGGGAGATCCCAGCACTGAAGAAAAGCTTTCCCTTCCTTGTCAGAGGGATTATGCTTAGGCAGCAGGAGGTGCCTTCCACAAAGCTGGAAGGCTTGTCCCCCTCACCCCTGACACTGACAGCACTTAATATAACACGAGAACATGTTGATAGCAAATGAATAAGCTGAGCCAAACTGTGAGGGTAAATGAGATTCAATGATGCTGCATGGGAGGGATGCTGCTTCAGGCGCTTGTAACATTCTCAAATAGAACAGCTCATGTTCTCCTCACCTCTGTCCCAAGATTTCACTTGGGAAAAAAACAATTGAACCTCTTGTTTATTTATAGTTCAGATGGATAAAAAGAATATTTTTGGAGGATGTATTGGAACACACATTTACTACTTACCCAAAACTCAGTAGAAATAGAAGAGAAAACTAATGTGGAAGAGCATAGATTTCAGGGCCAATTCTTAATAAGAGCAAAAGAGGGAGAGAAGGACTGGGAGATTAGTGGTCCAGTTGATAAGGTGCTTACTGTGCAAGGATGAGGACCAAAGTCCATATCTCCAGTACCCATCTCAAAAGCCAGGTGTGCTGACATGACCCTGGAATTCTAGCACCAGGAAGGCAAAAACAAGTCAATCCTTGGAACTTGCTGGCAGGTTTAGTCTAGCCAAATAGGTGACCTCCAGGTTCAGTGAGACACCCTGCTTCAAAACATAAGGTAAACAGGGCAGAGGAAAACACCTGATATTACACATGTGTACACACACACACACACACACACACACACACACACACACAGGGTTCTGGGTAGTGGGGTATGGAGAATTTAAAGGATGACAAATGAGGCTAAGCTGATGACAAAATCTGCCAGGTAGGGTTACCTACAATACTTTCTGAATTGCATTGCCCAAGAGTTTGGCAAACCTTTTGCACGTGCAGCAAGTCTTTTTATTGGTAGAGGTGTGAGTCAGACTCAGACAGTCAGGACTTCCGTGAAAAGCTAGCAGCCTGAGAAGCTTTGGCACAGCCTGGGTGCCTTTTGCAGGTGGAATCCCCACGAGTGGCTGGATCTGGCTATGAAGTTGACTGGAATGCACAGCCCAAGTTTGGCCCAGAAGCTAACCCATGCTGAGCAGTTACAACCCACTGCTACTGGAATAGTTTCCCGGTAACCACAAGGTATTTGCTATCTTGGAGGATATTATAGAAGCACATATTCACTGCTCACCTCTAAGTCATTGGAATGGGAGAGAACATTAATGCATGGCCAAGGCTGATTTTCCCTGTTTCTTTTGGCTGTTCCTCCAATAGTGAGGGTTGGTGCTCTACATGCTGTTCCTAAGAAAGCTCAGGGACAATCATCCCTCCTGGTGGAGGCAAGAACTCAGCTTGCCCATGTTAGAGAAGAGGAGAGTGTCACATCAGTCCTGTGGCTCACAGCCAGCTCCATAGTTTAAGCATCGTTATTCATGATGTGACCTGCAACTCTTCTCAGCTCAGTCTGGTGAAATGATACCCCGTGTTTGGATCAGAGGAGACCTCACTCAGAGGTCAGCAGATGGAGTTACTGCCTCATCATCGTGAATAACCATGTGTTGAATGGTCCATGGCGAGTGGGAGTTGCCAGGAGGGACAGGTTTCCTCTGCACTATGATCATGAGTTTAACAAAAAATATAAATAATTACACACACACACACACACACACACACACACACACACACACACACACACACACACACAAAGAAAGACAGCATACTGGTTTCTTATTGCCTGAAAGGTACTCAGCCGATTAATCAGAGAAGGAGGCAGCACTCTGTGGAGAGCAAAGGCCCAAAGGACCAGTTTCCTCCCCTGTGGACAAAGTCCACATTGCTGTGGTCTGGCTGCTGTGCCCTGCTGGGATGGTGTGTCTGGAACACCAAAGAGCTTGGCGTAGTAGGAGCTCCCCTCCCTAAGCTCTTTCTCCACGTGGAGGGTGAAGAGGGTTTGGACTCTTGGGAGACGGACCTCCCTTTGTGGTGCTGTCATTTGAGTCCTCTGAGCTTCATGTGTCTCTGTCTGAGGCTATAACACTCTGCTGTGTTGGGGGCAAGAGATCTTTTGATGGCCTTGACGTCTTCTCTAGGAATTTACTCATCTGTGTCTTTGGGTTTGAAGGGAACTTGTGTAATTAACATTCTCACTTTGATGGAATTTCAACCAAGCATTTCATCTTTTAATTCTGTCTTCCTCATCGTATCTGGGCAAAAAGAGGCCAGTGGGCATTTGTTTGGAATTTTCTTTTGGAGCCAAACTTCTCAGACTTTGCTGTCAGAAAATGTTAGACCATTCTCTTGAAATAATGCTTTTCTTGAGAATCTCCATGTTTTCTGGCAGTTTTAGAGGTGTTTTTCCCCCTCACTGTATAACAACTCTTCTGCATGTTTAAGATCCTAAGTATTTTGTCACATTTACAAGGGGAGAAGGGTATGGCAAGTGAGCACTTGCTGTGCTCCCAGATGTAGGCCAGGGTAGGCAGCTGCTGCCTCCACAGTCACTGTCTGATTTTATTCTCTCAGCTGGCCTTTCTGTTAATATGCTCCTCACAGCAGGGTACTGTGGGGGATGTGTGACAAACACATAATTCTGTAACAAGGATCAAGAGAAAACTCACTCCTGAGGCTCGCTAGGTCATACACAGGAGTCAGGCCTCAAAGGAGTAGGAACCACAGAAAGTTAAAAGCATCATTCCCCACTGTGAGGAGACAGACCTACTATTTTGCAGGATTGTACGTCCAGTGGAGCCAAAATTTACAAGTGTTTGGATAATCAAAACTTTGAGCTTGAATCTATCATTTTCTCTTTGTCAAAATGTCCCCTTGAAGCCTGCAGTATCCATTACCTTTCTGTCGCTGTCATAAAATACCATGAGCAAGACAACTTACAGAAGAGTTTATTTGGCTTAGGTTCTAGGGGAATAAGAGTTCATCCATCATGATAGTGGCAGCAGGCAGCAGACATAACAGCAGCAGCAGAGAGCGCACATCTCCGACAGCAAGCAGGAAACAGAGAGAGTGATCTGGGATTGGCTTGTGGCTCTTAAACCTCAAAACCCATTGCCAGTGACATAGTTCTTCCAGAAAGACCTTATCTTCTAGACTGACCCACACAGCATGACCAACTGGGGACAGAGTAAGCAAACATCTGTGCCTATGGGGGACATCTCATTCGTGTCACCACACTGGGCCTGGTGGCATATGCCTGTCATTTCAGCTATTTGGGAGGCTGAAATACTAGAACCAAAGGCCCAAGGCCTGGCTGGGCTACAGAGTGAACTCAAGCACAGCCTGAGCAACTCAGTGAGACCTTAACTCAAAATGATGTGTAAAGGGGGGTTAGAGGTCAGAGGCAGGCCTTAGGTTCAGTCTCCAGTCCTAGGGGGTAAAATAAGTCCTGGTGGCTCAAACAAAATCTGTGAGAAGGCTCTTTTATCTTCTGATAAAGTACAAATTGTGTGATCCTAACTCCAAAAGGGAACAAAGAAATATTAGAAGGCTCTGGAGGGCCTGTGGGGTTTGATGGAAGTCCAGGATCAAAACCCATCAGAATGGGGTTTGTATTGTTCCAACTTCTCTGAGTTCTATGACCACATCACATAACCTCAGTGAGCCTCAGTTTCCTCATCTGTGAGAAACAATCAGAGTACCAGCCACAGAGCCCAGGCACCAGGTATCAGCAACAAAGCTTTGACATCAGTACCTTGCTGCTGATGCTTTGTGTAGGGGCAACTGTTAGAACCTGAGAGTGGTGTGAAGACAGGACTGGCTTGACTCAGAAGGGCCCCTCTCAGCATCCAGCATTCAGCCAGCTGCTCTCCTAGGACCAGGCTGCCCTGCCTCCTCTGCCCCTGGAAGCGCAAGAGGTGTAGGCCCTCTTGCCCTTTCCTGCTTCTTGCCAGGCCTGTGGCTGCTTGCCCAATGCCCCCATCAGAATCCCACCTCTTAAAAGCTATGGCAGGAAAAAAAATATATATGTAGTGTATTAAGTTAGAAGTTCTGCCCAGGACTCTGTACAGACATGCACAGAAAATATTCAAGGAATTCTTAGGAATAAAAAAAAAAAAGATTCACAAATCTGGATTTTTGCATGAGGACATCACAGGAACATGTTTTCTCAATTACTGCGCACATTTCTTAGAGTGAAGTCACCAGACCCCAGCTCATCCGGCTTGACTAGCATTCAGCCACACCTGACCTGGAGTTCACTTTCCATGACTTAATCTGATTCAGCCAACCCAGACACTGACCCTCAGCATCAGACAGAATCATCCCCAAATCCTAAGCCAGGGTGGGAGGTGCACACCCCTAAAAACAGCCCAATTTCAGATGCTGGGAATGGAAAGAGACAATTTATATTCTTGCTGTGGAAGAACAGAGTCCCTCAACCCTGCCATTTTCTTGTCTTTAGCTTTTATTGTTAAGTGGTGACCGCACGTGGCCTGGTGGAGCAGATGAATTCTTTAGTTTCTGAAAGCAGAGGAAACAGTCTCTTTTGCAGAAAAGCACACATCAACTGCCTAAAATATCACCCACTGGAGCCTGCGATCAGCAATTGTGTCCTCTGGATGGTTTCCTGGGCTGACGCTTTTCCAAGCAGTGGCTTTGTCAGATATTTCTAAATTCTGAGATATTTGATTAACGATGTCCCCTTGGCAGAGGATGGTCAGAGGACACAATTAGCAAAGTGCTTCAGTGGGACCCTGCCCATACCCACCCAGGCCAGCAGAAGGCTGAGAAACAGTCCAGATCAACTAGAGGAAGGAGAACGTTTTTCAACATACAGGGTGAGACCCGTTGGCAGACGGGGAGATAATTTTAGTAGTGCCATTCTTATGTGAAGGGAGGTAGGGAGTGATGAGAGCAAGAGGAGAAGGAAGAAAAGGGAAAGAGAGAGAGGAGGTGGGGAGGAAGGATGGATAGATAGATTTGGGTAAAAGATTTAAAAATTGATATACATGTGGAAGATTGGCTAATAATGGGAAGTGTTTTCTATTTAAACTATGACTATAGTTTTTAAAAAAGAAAATCATTGAGAGCTACAGGTATAGAAGACAGTGTTAGAATTGTAGGAAAGGGCAGGACTCTGAAACAGACAGTTTTGGAGTTCATTTGCATTCATTGTGTGGTCTTGGGTAACTTTGCTTCTCTAAATGTTGGTGCCAAGTACCTGGTGCTATGCTTGCCCCTAGCAAGGCGGAGGCTCCTGTAGCTCAGCATTCACCTCCTCTTTTCCATTCATTATTTCCTTTGTCACCTCTTCCTTTCCCCCATCTCCTCCTGTCTCCTCCTCTTTATCCTCCTCTATCCTTTGCTTTGTCTTCTGCTTTGTGACCACTGATCTTCATCAGAGCTGTTTTCATCCCTGAGCTTTGCTTTTCTTCTGCAAACCTAGCAAAGAAACGCCGAGGATTATCTCACCTCCCCACAGCTACTCCATCTCACATGGGCACAGCCGTCTTACTAGGACTCTGTTCCCCTAAATGTGACCATGACAGTGATCATACGAGAGACACCAGGCACCTGTCTCTGTCACTGGTGATGGTCAGAGGGATGCTGCAGACTCTCCTAGTCCTGTCACTTTGGTTCTAATGTGGGTGAAGTAACTTTGGATGGATCTTTTGCCTCAATGCATATATTTAAATGACAACAGGGCTGGAACACCATTGCAGTGTTGCTAGTTGTCAAATTGCTAAAGAAATCCCTAACCAGGACCTAGGGCTGAAGATTTTCTCATGACCCACTTGGAAGGGTTATGTTTCACTCCAAATAGAAGCATATGGGAAGCCAATGTGGACACTGGAGGTGACATCTTCAGGTAAGACAAACCTAACCTCGCCCTCAGCCCAACCAACAGTTGGTTCTTGACCCTAACTGCTCAGGTTCTCAGTGGAGAACACAGGAGAGAGTGACCCCTACTGTGATTGGACTCTTGAGCCAGGAAGGTGGCTGTCCCAATTTCCTGGAGAGCCTGGCAGATGTGGCTCCAGGGCAGATGGGTGGTGACAGACTGCCTGGCTCTTTGTTTGGAGAAGCCTTGCTCCCCTCCTTTGGCTCCAGCTCTTTGCTCCCCTGGGGCTCATTCCTGCTCTTCTAGTAAAATGCTCTTCCTCTAGGCACTGTTTTCAGCTCCAAGACTCAAGAAAGATTGTTGTGACATCTCAAAGGCTGCATTCCTGTCCAGACCAGACACTGACTCTTTCCAAGCAGTTTGAGGTTGCAGGACAATAGGGCAGCGAGGCAGGAGAAAGCAGACCTGGTCCTTGGGGTAATTTTGATTTCCATCAGGGTACCCAACTCTTTTCTTACCACTCACACATCAGTCCCTGAAAAACTAATGGCACTAGCAAAGACACATTTTAAGTGAGAATCATAGAAAAAGCGAAACACTTGTCCCGTTGAACCCAGACTCACCCTCAGCAGGTGGATAATAGCAAGTCAAGCACCTGGGAACAGGAGTGGGCCAGGCCAGAAAGGTGAGTTTCAGCTCCTTGCTCCTGCACCAGGGTTTAGGATAAAGTAAATGCCGTCTGACTTCTTCTGTGCCACAGGAGGAAAGAAAAAGATTTCTGCCTTGTCTAAAACTTGCAATGACAAATGGAATTATCTGTCCCAGAAATGACATGCCACGGAAAATGAAACAAATTACCTTCTTTTTTTGATCTGGATTCAAGGGTGTTGTTTCTGAGCTGTCCACAGTGGAAGCATGGACCCTTGGCAGTCTTTCTCTTTCTCCTCTGAAGAGGTCAGACGCCAAAGCCCAACTCTGGATATCATGCCCATGCGTCAGCATTCCTGGATCTTGAAAATGAAAGAAAATATGTTAGGGGTGGGTTATTTTCTTTTTTTGTACGTGTCCTTGATTTTGAATTTTTCCAAAAAAGAGCAAGATGTGTCAGGAAGCATGGATCCTATAGCAAAGCAAATGTGTGTCAAAATGCTCTTTATAAAGTGTCTTTGTTAAAGGGAAAAAGTCATGTAAGTCACCACGGTGTGCAGAATGCTCATTTTCTGGCCATTCCAACTCCGATGATGATTTTCAGTTGTGGATGTACATATGATGGTAGAATGTTGACCTGCATCATGGATGCTGGAGAAAAGTCAGCAAAGCTGCCTGTAGCATTTTCTTTATGAGTTGGGAAAGTTTTTTACATATGAAAGAGAATTTCTGGTATAATATGAGTTTGGTAACAACATTTAAGAGATTGGAGGTTAGTGCTTATTCTTTTTTATAAAAACCATCTAAGTTGGGCAAATCACAGGGCTTCCCTATGCCTGCTTCCTAATCCAAGGAATGAAGATGATATTTACTAACAGTCCCAGGGCCTCACAATGGATATATGAAACTAAGCTATAGACACAGAAGCGAGAAGCAAAGGCCTGGATGGGGCAAGTGGGACTCCGGTAGATACCGACTCTGCTCATCGTTGGGTGTCACTATCCCCAGATGAGCAATTGTTCTTCTCAACAGCAGAAACAGATGTGGAAGCACCTCCAGGAGCCTGAGAAGTAGTGGGGTGTTCTGGTGGTGGCTGGGTGGAGCCTTGCTAGTGTGCTAGGCATTAAGCCGGCCCTGGGAGCCAAAGTTCAAGGACCCTGAGGGAAAGGCCATAAGAAGGAACCAGGTTCTAGATCCAGGGGTGGGGCTTGAGTACTGATGATGGATGTACATTGCTGTAGCTGCCTGCTTGTCACTGTCCTCACACATAGAGCAGGCTACTAGCACACATGACTCCTTCAGATAAGGGTCAAGAGAGGCAACTGTCAGTCATCGGTGACTCTGCAGCAGAACAAAGATGAGTGTGAGGAATTCCCCAAGTACCTGGTGGCCTGGCTGAGGACATCTCAGCAGATGAGACCATAGTGCCAGGATGACCTGGAGACAGTCACTATTGTCCCTTATCCTTTCTTCATGGGTCTCATCCTTTTCTGCCTTCTCTGGCTCTTGCTGAGTCCCTAGAGGTTGCTTCAGGGTCCTCTTTATTTTCCAGACCTTTCTCTTCCAGGGTGATGTCATCCTGCCTATCATTAAACACGGCCTAAGATCCTGGATGCCTGTTTCCGCTCTGGACCTCTCCCCTGGGCCCTAGACTCTTCTGTTTTATAAGCATGGTCATTTGGCTAGCCACTCCCCTAGTTTTATTTTATTCCCACAGAATAATCTAGAAATTGTTCTTAATTCTATTTTCTTCCTCACTGTTCCTATCCAGTTAACCCATAAGTCTCACTGGATCACCCTCATAGTCTAGCCACTTCTGTCACTGCAGCTGCTAATTTTGTCTGAGCCACCACTGTTGCTCACCCCTAGTAGCACCCCCCCTCTCTGTTGCTCTCATTCCCCTGAATACATCATTTTTACATAGAAGCAGCTAGCATAACCCCTTGCAGGTGGAAATCCTGCTGTGATCTTGTTCAGTCTCCAATCACTTTCCATATACATAGATTAAAATCCACATTTCTGGTGCACACCTGCAATCCCCAAACTTGGGAGGTTGAGGCAGGAGGGTCAGGAGTTCAAGGTCATCTTTGGCTACATAGTATGCAGCCACCTGGGGCTATATGACCTGGTCTCAAAGCCATGTCTTTGCCATGACCTTATGGCAGGAATCCTTCACTAGAGGTCATTTTCCTCCCATAGGGACATTTAACAATACTTGGAAACAGTCTAGATATCCACAAAAATAGGAATACTACTACATCCATTAGCTAGAGAGCAGAGACAGGGCTAAATAGTCATAGCACCAGTGCACAGGACAGTCCACCCAAATAAAGAAGGGGCTGGCTCCAAATGCCAGTAATGCTGGTGGGAAGAAATGGTGTCTAAGTGAGCCAGACTGACTCATTTAGATGTCCCCAGCATCTCCTGTCACTCCTGGCTTTACCTGTCACACCACCACTACAGTGATCACGCTGTGACTTCATACACTGTGTGCAGAATCTCAGGATCCTGACAGGTGATGTTCCTGCCTATGGGGTCACTCATACCAACCCGTCTGTGTATGGTAAGCTTTGCTCATCATTTAGGTCTGCCTAGATGTCATCCACTAACTGCTCTAATCTGAAATCTGTCTCCACCCCCACCAAATCCAGCCACTCCTTTCTGCCATCTGCTTTATTTCAGAGTACTCTTAGAAATTATTTTCTTCTTTTACTGCTCCTTTCAAAAGAGTAGAGAATGAGAGCATGGGGTTGGCTGTATTCATCAAAGAGTTCATCACATAGTATTTGCCAGATGAGTTTAATAAATAATTGGTAAGCATGGCACAGTTGTGGCTTGATATAGAAGGTCAGAAAAGGAAGCAATTAGTGACAGTGATCTCCAGCTGTTTGAGGATGTGGCTGTGGACTACACTGCAAGTTCTTGGGTCATCTTTCCCTCTAGATGCAATGTCCTAAAATGGAACAGGACTTGACAACCATATCCTCCTCAGATGCCATGTCTGTGGGCAGCTCTCTTATAAATTAGAGACAGCTGTGGACTTGAACCTTTAAAAGGCTGAAAAACTAAGCTGGAGGCTGAAGGTACATGACACCATTTGAGAGAGAACTCAGGAAATGGGTGGGGGCTAATCAGAAGCAGCAGGGGCAATCTCAGCTCTGGGTGGTTAAGAGAGAGGGAAGGGAGGCCCCCAGCAAAGAGCAGGTGTCTCTAGAGAAGAGCCTCTGGTCCACTGTTCCAGGATCACAGAAAGGATGGAGACATTTCTGGTACCTGTCTGCAAGGAGTCAGATGAAGGAGATGGGTTGGAGCTGAGACACTAGGAAGGCAGAGGAGGAGAGGGCATCCAGACAGAGATCTGCACTGTGTAAGTCACCCTGGTCTCTACAGAGTTGGTAGCATATGGAAATTATTATATGAATGACATTTCCAAATGCTTGGACCCACTGTCTAACACTTGTGCTTGGAGTGTAACAGCCATTACAATAACACCACATGAGGTGGTGGTGAACCATGCCAATGATGGGTAGAGTGTCTTCCCCTCCATCCAGGTCAGCTCTCTGAACTAACTCATAGTGATGACACTTGTGGAAGATGAAATTGGAAAAAGAGTTGCTCAAGCTTACATGTCCAAGGGCCCAAATCCTAGGGGAGGCAAACTCTGGGGTTAGCAATTAGTAGAGAGAGTTCCCACTGAAGAAGGGTGCTAACCATGGACAAACAGCACCAGCCATCCAAAAATTTTCCCAAGGGTCTTGCTTGCAGGGCCACCTTGGGACATGTACTCATAACTGGTTCATTTTGTTGCCAGGATACTTCTGAGGAGATGACTATGTGGGATTAGCTGGACAACACCTCATTTTATTGGTCTGTTAATGTAGATTTAAAGCAACATACCTCAGATGGAGACAGCTTACTCCAACCTATCAAAATTATTCTTATGAAAATTTACAAGGTCTAAAGAGTAATATAATGGTGATGAAATGCAGATGTGTTGGAAGACTCATGTCTAATTTAGTCCTGACTCAGTCCATAGAAATATGGATTTTTCCCTCAGACATGGTCTCATAGTTGCCTGAGCACTGTGTGCCTTGCAGGGCTGGAAAATTAGGTTGTCAACCTCAGGATCAGAAGGTATAGGCCCCATGCCCACAGAACAACTATCCATCCCTGCTTCCCCAGAGCCTGATGTATCACTGTGGCTTCTCATTCACAAGAACCTGTCTGCCAGCTTGTCATTGGGCTGTCTCCTTCTTGGTGCACACGGGTTTGATGCTTTCGAAATTCTCCATCAACGTACAACCACTGAGCCTTCATTCATACTAGGAATGTGGCTGATAAAGGCTCGGAGAAACGTGTACTCCCGGCCCATATGCTGTAAGCAGCCACTACACACACAGAGCATTCCCTGACAGGGCAGCCAGCAGGTCGATATTAGTCTCTTTTTTTCCTGTGTACCATCAAATGAATTATGTAAACTCCTTGAATCTCATTTCCTGAGTTGTGGAAGTACATTAGTCACAATACTTCTCATATATAAAATGATTAAAGGAGAGGGGTCACATAACGTCAAGTACTCAGCCTAGTACTTGGCGAATTAAAGCTGTTCAACAAATGGCTGCCTTCCTCCTTATATACATAAAATCTTGGAAGGTGGAAGGCAGACATCAGTCCCGAAAAAGCTGTGGAGCTAGAGATTATTTTTAAGGTAAAGGAAATGAATGAGGATGGGAAGAAATCCCCAAACAAGGATTGTAGAAGGTTTGTGTCCACGTTTTAACACATGACTTGATGTTCCTTTGTGGGGTGAGCCTCAGTTACACCATCTGTAAGATGGAAATCATAATATCACTGTGATGAATAAGGACCACAGTGCCTAGAAAATTGTTAGCACAGCACACTAGCCTCAACAAAGAGCTTCTTTCTTGTTCTTGCTGCTGTTATTACACCAAGGCCTTCACCCACCTCTTTGCCCAGACCCAGCACATAGGTAGAGATTATACAGCCTCTACTCCAAGGGTCTTGTCCTTTCCTAGGGCATTTTTAGACACCCAAATCCTCAGAGATATAGAGAGCAATTGCCTCCAGATGGCTTTGTCACATGGAACAGCAATGGTGTACCCTGCAGCCTTTTCCCTTTCTTTGGAGGTTGATCTCCTAGCCCTCACTCCTCATTCCTCTGCGGGCTCAAAAGCATGGAATCTATGCCCTCTGAAGGAAGTTTAATTCAGCAACCAGCACAGGACAAGGAGCCAAGGCTTATGTTTTTCTATTGGCCCTGCCAGGGAGGGCTGAACCAGGACACAGAGAAAGAATTCTGGTCATCCACCTCCCTTGAGCACAGAAATAAATCATGGGTTTCTCATTTCAGATGAAAACTACCAAAACAAATGTGAGGGTGTTTCTACCCATGTCCCTAAGCAAGCGTTAAAGTGGAGGGACTTTTCGGTCCTATCAAAATTGGTGATTATAAATAATTTGTACTGCAAGGGAATTATCTGCCTTAACCCCAATCATTCACCAGGATGTTATGTCCTTACTGTGTGCACACATTCTTCTGGGTTTTAAACATCAAATGGGTATTCATGGCTAAAGGATATATCATCCAATCGGCACTTCTTATTTTTACTTTAATTTCAAGGAAGACATTAAAATTTGAGAGAAAGAATCACAAACTAATACCACAGAGTTGGCCATCATGTAGATTCTTCCATGAAGAATGAATAACAGTGGGAAAAAACACTTTATTAGATGCTGCTGCCCCCAACACATGCTTCCTGGACCATCTGACCCTCATCTCTGTCTCTCTCTCCATCCATTGATCTACCATCTATCTATCTATCTATCTATCTATCTATCTATCTATCTATCTATCTATCTATCCATTCATTGATCTATCTATCTATCTATCTTAGAGATAACAGCAAACACTGAAGAATTGCAGTCATTTTGCTCATAGGGAAAATGTCACCCATCATCTGGCTGAAAGTTCTTTGACTCTAGCCATAAAGGAATCATGGCTGTGCACAGAGGAGCTCTTTCAGGGCTGCTGTCTGGAAACTTTGTTTTCCTTCTATTCCTGGTAGCTGACAACAATTACCTGCAGGCAGAAGCAGTAAGTGGCGTCCCCTAGTGTTGCAGTTCCCTATAGCCCTGGGTATCAGAAAGCAGCCAGTATTAAAGAACTAAGCCCCTGGTTTCAAACTGTTAGCCTTGAAGACTGGACTGCACCTGCAGGAAGCTGCTTGCTTGACTTCCATAATCAGCTGTGGCTGGGATGGTCTGGGATACCTCCTGAGACCACAAAGGAGGTAATTCTACTTAGGAGCCAGGATGCCCTGCAGGTTACTACAAAGTCAGGCACCAAGGTGCCCACCATATTGCTCAGGAGTTAAGATGTTGAGAACTGGGAAAGTCAACACAGTGCTGCCACCTCCCTGACCACTGAAGGACAAGACAGCCTTTGTTGTCAAGCTATCTTCTTCCTTGCAGCTTTGACAGTGTAACCTCCACTATTGAACAATTGTGGCCATTCTGCTGCCATCACTACACCTCTATGCTGTTTCTGCTGCTTCTTATGTTACCAGTTCACACACGTTTCTAAAGGCAGACAAGAGAAGACACTTAAGAGAAGCTTAATTATGCCTAATGCTGCCATGCCAGAAGTTCAGAACAGCATTCACCCTGCTACTCACCGAGTGAGCCTGAAGAACCTGCTTCTGTAACCTAATGATGGATGGATGTTTGTAACAATCACAGCCATTCACTGGACCTATCATATCCTGCCTTTTAGCACCCTACAGCAGTCTCTCTGTTAGGCTACTAGGAGAAGTGCTCTTTCCCTGGCCAAGGTGGAAATAGTTAGAGAAATACATCTTCAGTGAAGGCTAGCCTTAACAAAAAGTCTGATACAAACTGTTACTAACATCCCTGGCTGGGGCTTCCTCAACAGGAGCCTGGGCAATCAGGCCATCTGTGCACAGTTGTCTCAAGATGACTATGGCATGTTCTAGATTGTCACAAGTAACAGTCAGACTTGCAGCAATATGGCAGCTAGGACAAGTCCAACGGTCACTAGCAAGGAGTCAAATTGCCCCGTATTATCTCTGCTTATTTACAGGCACATGAATTGCGGAAGAAGTGCAGTTTTAACAGTGTTTAATACCTGCCAGGTGCTCTTCATGGAGGTGGGTCCTCCTTATCTTTCTCAAAGGAAAAAAGCCAAAGCTAGTGGGAAAATAATGCCTGGCCTAAAGCCAGTGTGAATAGCAGAGCCACCCCAGGTCTCAGCATACTTCTTCCTCTCATTCTTCCTCTCATTCTTTTACTGTTTGGAGAGCTCATCTGAACGCCCATAGCATTGGTAGAGAAAGGAATGTAGTTTCTGAACTCCTGATGGGGTTTAGAAAACAGTCTACAAGGCAATCCGTGATCATTAATGCCACCAAGAAACCCAAAGTGTCCTTTCTGATGGCAGCAGGTTTCCTGAAAGAGGACATGATTCATCTAATATCTGAAAGGTGAGCAGAAGGAGGCAGAAGACAGCTGCTCCAATGATGAAGGGAAATCCTCTTCCTCACCCAGAAAATGCTTTCTCGTGAAGTGCTGTCATGAGGCTCACATGAGGCTCACATGAGGCTCACATGAGACTCACACCTGCTCACTTCTCTTACCATCTCCAGGCTTTGCGAGGTCACATGCTAACTTAGCCACAGTGGATGTTCTTACACCACAGAGAGCTGCAGGTGTCACGAATTCAAGCTCCTCCTCCTCCAGGTTTGAAATGGTACTCCATAAGTTTCATCCTCACCACCTGCTTCCCACCTATAGGCATCACAAACACTGCCCTTTACGCCAAAGGCCTGATCTCCCTCCTGCCGAAATCACCAAATGCGTGTTCTTGTCAACAAGTCCCTTTGGCTTTGGGGCTATTTATTTCAGACCCTGGGGCATCTGGCTTCTACTAGAATCCAGGACATCCTAACAAGTTCGTACCAAGCTGTTAAGAAAGGGCCTGTTCTTGTGGTCTTCGTCACCCCCTTGCCATCTAATGATATTTATCAACCACCCACGCCTGCCCAGAACTGTGTGAGATACTTAGCCAGGCCGATCTGTGACCCCTGAGGAATTCGGGCCTGGCTACGGCTTCCAGGCTGACATTGTTCTTCCTTGATACAACATGGGTTTCTGAGGCACAAGGGTCAGGGCTGGGAGCCCAGCCAGCCGAGGAAACGACACGAGATGGCACAGCTGTTGTTTGCCACTTCATCCCTCGTCACACGTAGTCGTGCGTGAGTGGGTGCTACAGGTTAGAGAACATGTGATGAAGTTTTAAAACAACAGAGTCTACCACCTGTGGACACTCACTACTCTCATAGTGCTAGAGAGGGATTTCCCAAAAGACAAAGCCAGTTTTGAGTCTTACTGAAGACTATCGGGAAGTAAGAATGGGCAGCCACCCCAGAGGTGCAAGTTTTGCTGTGGCAGTGACTTTGTTTCAAAGTGATGTGGTACCTATGAGGTGTGTGTGTGTGTGTGTGTGTGTGTGTGTGTGTGTGTGTGTGTGTGTGTGTGCGTGTGTGCATGTGTGCTTGCACCTATGTGCACATGTATGTGTGCATACATGTGTACACACATGTGCATATGTTAGTACTTTGTTGTTTCCCTGTGCATGTCCAGTAGGCTTCCACTCAAGCAAATTCACGGAATAGTCAGGGTAGCACTTCAGCTTCTGACAGCTGGTTTTGAAGGTCATCTCTTATGATTGTGAAGCATGAGCCTTCATGCTTCAGGGTAGGGAGTGGGAAATCTCCCCAACACAAGAGCTGTTGGGTGAATAAGGGGCAGCGGTGATCTGCTGGGATGGCTTGGGGATTAGATGTAATGGTAGTTGCTGTTTGGGGGTTCTGTGTTCTTGAAGGAGACAAGGAAGAGAGTATGACTACAGAGCCTGGAGTCTATAGGAAAAGAGATTTCACAGGGTAGGCACTGAGCCAGGCAGCCAGGCCAATGGATAGGAAGAGCATCCCACCTTTCCAGGCTCCCTCTCTGCTGGGCTGTGCTGGTAGTCTACCACAATGCCCCGAAGCATCCTGTCCTGACCCTGTCCTGACATCCACAGGCATCCCTGACTCTTTAGCAAAGTTCACTCATGGAGTTTCCCTGTCCAGGCATGAGGAGTCAGAAACAAAGGCTAGAAGGAAATTACTGTCCCATCAAAAATGGAGAGACAGAGTAGATCATGGTTGTGCATACTGTCAAGGCATCAAGTCAATGGGACAAGAAAAGATCTGCTCTCCAAACTGTGCCCCTGGCATGGACTAAACCTGCCTGCAGAAAGGACTCTTCTAAGCCGCACAATAATTCTGTGTGGTCCTGACCTTAGAATCCCCTGCTGGCCAGAGAAGAAGAACTTGAGTTCACACTAGTATCTTGAGGAGCCCTTGGGGAAAGAAAGATGACACTCTTGTTACCAACTTTCCAGTGTTGCCTAGGGATGGCTGAAATGTTCATAGTCTGAAGATGAAGGGGTACTTCCCTTATTGACATCGAAATAATTAGCTTGTTTAGCTTTCTGTCTTCCTTGTCCAAATATTGTTCAATAAAACATCTTATTGCTGATAATTATCCAAACATTACAGCAAATGAGGGACTCCTGCTAGGGCCAGGGATGCATCTCCAATTACACAGAAAGCCAGGGTGTTTTCTTTATTGCCACATAGTCACCTGGCTGGCATCCCTGGGCTGTGGCTCAGCAATGACTCTTTATCAATTCCAGGTGAGGATCACGCTGATAAAGAACAAATTATTCTCTGTGATCAGATCCTTAAACAGCGAAATGCGTGGGTGATAAACACAGTGGCATTGTTTCCTTGACTGAGTCTTGTTTTCCATGTGTGGGAGGAATTCCAGACTTGAGAATTCTATGTCCAGACTTCAGAGGTTTTCTTTTTTTTTCCTAATGAAGACAACACCACTAATGATAAAGAACAATACCAGCCTGGCTTCCATGCTCCCAAAGGCTCAGGGTCAAAACGTGACCTCCATGGGGATTGGAGAGGATCCAACAGCAACTACTGTCTTCTGTTGTCAAGTTGGACCACAGGCTCCACAGACCAGTTCTCTCTTGGCTTCTGCGGCATGAGGCAGAGCAGATGTGCCTCCTGCTAATGCGCTGGAGGATGGAACTATTCTTCTAGCTTATTGAAATCAGATGCACAATACTCAGAACTGCCCTACGAACAGATGGTGGCTCCATGAAAGCCCCATCAGAAAATTTCAAGAGCTGTGCCTCCATCTTCAAATGCTCTGACAACTGTGTTTTTAGCAGGCAAGCACAAGGAAGAAAGGCCTACTTCCCTTCTCTGTGCACACAGCGTGAAGGGGCAAGACCTCTGACAAGTAGAGCACTTACAGATAGCTATAGTAGCACCTTTGCCCCTTGATCCAGTTTTACTTTCACAGTTTCTGTCATCTGTGGTCAACCACAGTTTTCTGAAAGTATTCAATGGAAAATTCCAGAAATAAACAACTCAGTTGTAAATTGCATGCTGTTCTGAGTAGCTCAATAAAAATCCTGCTCCATCCTGCCAGGACATTAATCATCTTTTTTGCCTGGCGTACTCACACCATATGGACTACCCCTACCTGTTAGTCACCTGAATTGATTATCGGTTACTTTTGAGGTTCTGCCATGAGTATGGGGAGTACAGAGAAGCCTAATGTAGTGTCATAGCACCTGGGTTACTCACTTCATCTCTCCTCTCATCATGCAGGCCTTGTATCACAGCATCACAGTGCACTCTGTGCTCCGGTACACACTGTACTCTGGAGCGGGGGGAGGGGGGGACAGACAGAATAATTTATCACAGTATATTGTTATAGCTTTCTATTTTATTTTTAGCTATTGTTAGTCTCCTACTGACTGAATTTATAAGTTATAAGTTATGTAAAAATAGGAAAAGCATAGTATGTAGAGGGTTCAGCATTACCAGTGTTTCAGGCTATAAGGCAGGGGGTGGCTGTCTCAGAACCGATAAAGGGTGATTACTGAATAAAAACTTGAATATGACAGATAATTCTGGAAGAATGTGTCCTAAATGCTAATACTAGTTATCGCCTCATAGAAAGGATTTGAAGAAAATCAATATGGCATTAAAATGAATGACAATAAACCTAATGGAAGAATTTTACATTTAATCATCAAATATGTGACTTACCCATAAATCATTATAAGGTCTCATGGAAATACAAAAAGTACTTTATTCCAGTATTTCTATTTAATTTCAAGGCAATGTTATCTTAGAGAAGTAACAAACTAATTCAGTAGCTCTACAGTTTACATTTTAATCTAGATAGTTTTGACTTTCTTTTGTTTTTTTCTAAATTAAAAGTATAGCAACTGGGTAAAAGTTTGTTAGAGTAAGTTTACTAAGTGATTGGGATTGGAGATTTAAATAAGGAAATCCATTAGTTTCCTTTTTTTCATGAAAAGTAAATGGCTCAGGTCCATTGTGAACAAGAAGACAGATAATGCATCTAAAATATTTATCATAATATATATACCTATACATATATGTATATATATATGTGTGGATATACTCAATATATGTTTCATTTTTTAATCTTCTTTCAAAGATAACAGCAAGATCTAATTTTTAAATGTGTGTATATGATTTGTTGTATGGTGTGTGTGTGTGTGTGTGTGTGTGTGTGTACCCATCTGTGAGTGTGGCCATGCACATTGTGGAGGTCTGAGGATAACCATGGCTGTCAGTCATCTCATGCCTTGTTTGGACAGTCTCTCTTGCTCCTCACTGCTGTGCCTACCAGGATCACTAGCCCAGGAGCTACCAGAGATTTCTCCTGTCTCCATCTCTCATCTTGTTGTAGAACACTGCACTAGAGATACATGCTACCTTGTTCAGCTTTGCTTATACTCTGGGGATCTAAACTTAGGTGCTCAAGAAATATTTAAGAGAAGGAGATGGCGGTGGGTGGGGGGCTAGAGCTTCAATTGTCTTATTTTCTGAGTCTATGAGATATGTATGAATGCAAAATAAGCATCCAAACCCCAGCCAAGGTTCTCTAGCTTCTGCCAGCTCTTCACTCTCTTCCCAGCTACCCTTTGTTATGCTAAGATGGCAGGTAGTGAGGACTGGACAAGACCTTATTAATCATCCAAGGTCATTTTTCAGACACCTCGCCCAATGTCACAGGAAAGCAAAGGCATGACTGGCTCCAGCCCTTGATGCTTGTCCCTTTTCCCACTCTGATAGATGGTCTTACTTCTGGCTAATCTATGATGATGTTGACGTCCTAGACGATCTCATGACATCACACAAGCAGTAGCCTACCCCTGGGTCTACAGCAGGTACTAGATAATGGCTTGATAATGGCACATTGGTCCTCTGATGTGCCAAGTAAATGCTGAACAGTATAAACTGGAAGCTTAATAGTCCTTGCCCTCCAAACATTCCCAGAGACTTACCAGGGGAGGGCACAGCAGGGATGTGGGAATTTTAGGGAGGGGAGATTTATGATACTTTAATTTACAGATGAAAATATGAGAAAGGAATTGGCCAGTGAGCCCCAGCAAACTAGAACTTCAGGCTTTTTCCCCCAAATAAAGTTAATGTTGTGCATTAACTTTGCTTATATTTGCAGCCCGTGACTTCTTCCTTAACTCCAAATTTCTGTATCAGCCACCTCCTCACACTCATACGCTCAACATGAGCTATTTCAAATGCAGCCTTGTGAATGTATAAGCTTTTGAATTTGACTTGCCCAATCCTAGCTCTGTCTCTCAACACTGCTTCTTCTCCAATGATTTCCACTTCAGTGAATATGCCCTCCATCTAGCAAGATGCTGGAACACTTGAGTGTCTTGTTCCTCTCAGTTTCTCCTCCGTGCACATCACAGTCCATCAGAACCTCCCACTGACCTTCTTCCTTTGACATATCCCATACCCAATGCTCTCTTCTTCTCCTACGGTGTCATTACAGCACAGACTGAAGCTGCTATCCACTCAGACCATAGCAGGAGCTGCTTTCATCATCCTTTGCTCCCCACTCTACACGCTCAGTTGAAGTGTTTCCTTTAAAATACTCCAGGCTGTGCCATGGTCTTACTCAGTGCCTTCTCAGGACTCCCTTCCCTCTTGCATAATGAAGCCCAAACTCAGCCAGGACTACAGCACTCTGTAAGAGTCAGTTCCATTTGCCCATCAGGTCTGACCTCTGACCACACTGCCTGAGCCATAGAGGAATGCCCATGGTTCTCAGCTGATGCCTTGGCTCCCTCCCAGAACTTCACTCAAGCCTCCTTGTAACCATTACAGCACAGAAAGACCAAATCAGCACTTTTCCAATTTGTAATCCTAGCAAACTTCCTCTACTTGGCCTTTTCTGCCTTTTCCAATCTTATCACCAGCGGGCATTTTGCTGTTTACTGCTTGGTGTTGTTTGGTAGAATCTAAGCTCCTTGAGACCAGAGGACTCTTCTGTTCTGTTCACTCCTGTATCCCACCTCTAGTAGAATGCCTTAGCACATAGTGAGTGTATCCCATTTCCAGGAGAATACCTTGGCACATAGTAGGTATACCACATCTCTAGTAGAGTGCCTTGGCACATAGAAGGGGCTTAGTATGGAAATGATGAGAGAGTGGGTCAGCAATGTTTTTCCTACCATGATTCACTTGAGTGATTGCGCTTACCAATGCCCCCCTTAGGTCAGTATCATTAACCTCTGTAATCTCTGTGGTGTCAAGCTTGGTGCACCTGCAGAATAACAGGTACTCCTTACATGAGTGTTAGATTATATCAAATAGTTGTCAAGTACTAGTCACAAATTTTGTGGCTTCAGTCAGTGCACTTTGGGTTACTATTGCTGTAATGAGACACATGACTAAAGCAGCCTGGGAAGGAAAAGGCTTATTGGGCTTACACCTCCACACGTAGTCAATCAGTGAAGGAAGTCAGGTCAAGAGCTTGAACAGGGCAGGGACCTGTAGGCAGGAGCTGACGCAGAAGCCATGGAGGATGCTGCTCACTGGCTTGCTCTCCATGGCTTCCTCAGCCTGCTTTCTTATAAAACCCAGGACCACTAATCCAGGAAGAACACCACCCACCATGAGCTGGGCCCTCCTCTATCAATCAATCACTAATTAAGAAAATGCCCCACAGCTGGATTTTATGGACACATTTTCTCAAATGAGGTTTTCTTCTTTCAGATGACTCTAACTTGTGTCAAGTTGACATAAAATTAGCCAGGACACACATCATCTGCAAGAAGCATTGCACTTCAAGGGTTAATTTTTTTTGAAGACGGTTCCTGGGTTCCATTAAAACCTGGGACACAGCTCTTGAGGAAAAAAAACCAGCACAAACAGCCCATCACATGATTGAAAAAGTGGGAGGCAGCTGTGTCGCACCAATAGCTTTGGCTGTCTGCAGTGACCTTTTGCTGAGCCTGAACATGCACAGCAAGCTCTGGGGAAAGAGACAGAAGCCAATGTGACCAAAGAGTTGATTGGGTCTGAGAAGCCAAGGTCAAAGGGTTTGTCATAAAAGGAAGTTTATGTCATTTGTCTGCCACAGAACCATGTAGACAAACCACAATGAGTCAGATACACAGAGTTCTGCTCCTGTCCAATTCTGCTGCACTTGACTAGAGTTGGACAACTTGGTCCCTTGACTTTGGGGACTCATACTCATTTGTGTGATCAGTGGGGGTTCCTTGGGGAGATTTGCTATAATAGGGTCTTTCCGGCTAACCCATTCCTTTGGAAGGAGGAGAGTTACAAAGAACTCAGGGTTGACCGTGGAGCTAGAACACAACACAATGTACTCTGAATCATTTTACAAATTTATCTTAAAATCAAAGCTTCTTGTAAAAGAAATATGACTTAGCTCTGCATTCAACTATTTCCTCAGGCTCAAATACTTAAATAGAAATAATTCACAAAACATGTCACTGTCTGTTTATATTTTGTCCCGATGACAATAGAATGTTTTCAACCCTCCACATCATCAGTTATTTGGGGACAGATTTGTCTTTTAATAAAAACCCTTTGGTACATGGAAGACTTGTTTCAAAAGTTGATCAAAGAAAAACAAGAAAAGAGAATTGTACATTTGAAAGATAAAGGAAACCAAAATACAGAAAGACAGAGACAGACAGCTACACACACAGAGAGAGAGAATAAGGTAAAGAAACTTGATATAGGGAGTTTTGCTTTTGCTAAGCAGATCACTGCCCACCCCTGACCCTTATTGTTGGAAACTGCCAAGAAGCCCACCAGTATCAAAGCGAGTGCAGGCAGAGTTATAGAATAATGAACTGCAGTTGTCTTGGATCATCCCAGAGGTCAGGGGCCAGGGTTCTGCTGAGAACTCACCAAGCCCAGTTGAGTGGTTTAGGGCAAATGACATTTTTTAAAAACAAAACTACAAGCCCAGTGAGAATATTGAACAGAAGAGACTTGAACAGAATTTTTAAAATTATGCATCAAGGACTCAAATCATTGCAACAGGTCAAAGCAAAGCTCTTTAAACCAGAAAGAAGACACCCACCAAAGCTGCCTAAAGAACACAGGAAAAGCCACCTGTCTGTTCTTCATGCTGAGAGGGACAAACTTTCTCCCTCTCTCCAGAAAATCCAAAGATTGTAATTTTGTATATAAGTCTGTATTTTTTCCCAAGCTCTGATCAATGCAAAAAAAAAAAAAAAAAAAAAAAAAAAAAAAACCTTTTTCTTGGATGATTTAGATTATTGCCACAGCGAATTTCTTGGTGTGTTGATTCAAGTATGCATTTCCAAGTTCTCATCAATAAATAAGTTGACCCCATAGTGAAATAAGTTTGATTTCAAGTAGATGAAATCTTAAAGAGGCCAATGGTAGCTGGTGCATGGGAGGCTCTGGGCAATGAAAGCTGTCTCTAACCCAGGAATTCCTCACTGTGTTTGACTATAAGGCCAGTGTTAACAACCCCTTAATTTCTGTGTTAAAATAGCTGTTTCAAAAATGAATTCCAGGGTCAGTTAGAGCCATTGTCTTGAATCCGAGGCAAAGATGTCATGGAGGTAGAAGTGTGTGGTGAATGAGGTAGCCAGGAAGCAGAGACGGGATCGGAAACAAGCTTAACCTTCATGAACACGCCTCTGGTGACCTACTCCTTCCAACTAGGTCCTGTCTTCAGAACTTTCTAAAACCTCCTAATAGTTTCATCAATTTACGATTCCATTTATGGATTAATCCATTCATGGAGACAGAGCCCTCATGGTTCAGTTATCTCTCAACAACTGAACTGTCCATTAGGAACTGAGTCTTCAACATGTGTGTCTTTGTGAAAGATGCTTCCTACAAAAATTTTAACAGAACTTTTGCTTCACCAAAACTTTTCTGTAATATTCCAAGCATGAGAAACACTGGGCAGACATTCCTGTGGTGTCCACTGTCTGTTGTTCATTCATTGGCTTGTTACATGGACATTTCTTAGCTTCTACAGGCCAGATCCTATCTAGATACCAAGACAAACAAACAAAAAGGAAATATCAAAGTCCTGGCTTGCTGGTAGCTGTTAGTGTAATGGGAAAGATGAATACACATTAGCCACACTATAATATGATACAGGCTTTTCTGACCTCTTCATTTATAACCTAAGTGGTTTGCTAACCATTCCTATGCATTTTTCTTACCCTGTCACCACGATTTTATTTCTAAGTACAAGACTCATACCTGCATTTGTCCTCATTCCCTTGGGTTCTTAGCCTGGAATAGCTATATAATATGATGACTAGTGGATACTTATGGCTTGATTCAAGACTAAACTACTGAACTGAATGGTCTATTTTAAGTATGAAATGATGAGTCCTTCTCAAACATTGGCATAGTCCTGTGCATATAAGATGATGGTGGACCACAGAATTATTAAGTAATTCATTGGCTCTACTTTTCTAGAATCATCTCAATGCCACAGAAGTAACAAAATCAATGTACCACTGCCCCTCCAGAGGACAAGCCACAGCAAACAGAAGCAATTACTCTGCCACAAACACAGCTAAAGTGTTAGAACTTAGAGCACATAGTCAACTTGACCTTGTAACCAGAGAATAGCCAAGCTTCTGATTGTACATATGGGCATCTTGGGAATAAACTGAACATTTAGTTATTCATTGCAGAATTTAGTACAGATTAGGGTTAGCCACAATTGGTAACACTTGGGGAGCTGTTAATTTCTTACTGGCAATTTCACTACAAACTCCTTACATAAATTTCAGATTTGTAACTTGGCATTGTCATCCAGATTTTATGCACATTTATTTGATTTATATGCACTGGGTGGTTTCTAATTGTACAGCCACTAAGCACCTCTAATGCTTTAATGACTAAAGGATTCTTTACAGCCACAAAAACTTAATTTCATAAGTGAATGAGGAAGTAAATTTAGAGGGGAATTGTTTCCATTGGGTTCCCTTATGAAAGGGCAATATGGCATTCATATTGTCTGTGCTACTGACATGCGGGGTCAGATGATTCTCTATAGTAAAATGTTCTCTGGGTGTTAGAGGAAGTCTGTGGTATCCTTAGCCCTACACACTGGATGCTTTTAGTGCTCCAGCTACCTGTTTACTGGTCTGAAAGGATGTCTCCAGACACTGTAAAATGTCCCCTAGGGTGGGAAGAGGGGGGGGGGAATCTCTCTATTAAGAATCACAAAAGAAATCCTGGTAATTAAAGTTTGTTCTAGACCAATAGTGTGAAGTTTTCATCCTATGAATGAGCCATTGGTTTTCTGCTGAAAGAATAGAAAGTGTTAGCTGGGTGTTGGTGGCGCACACCTTTAATCCCAGCACTCAAGAGGCAGAGGCAGGCAGATCTCTGTTCGAGACCAGCGTGTTCCACAAAGCTAGTTCCTTCAAAACAATATAGAGAAACCCTGTCTCGAAAAACCAAAACAAACGAAAGGGAGAGAGAGGATGGATGGATGGATGGATGGATGGATGGAATGGATGGATGGATGGATGGATGGATGGATAGAAAGCATTGTTTTGAATGCTTTACAAGCAGATGCATCTCTCGCGTTTTTGTGGCTTGGGTCAAGTTATCTGTCTTCCCAAAGCACAGTTCCCACATCTATATGATAGGTGAAATGCCTGCTCCACAGCAGGGGCAAGCAGTAGTGAGCCAGACCTAAAAGAAATGTTCTAGAATAATGCTTGAGAAATAGAAGGCATGCATTAAGTACTCAGGTTACTCCTCCTCCTCTTCCTTCTCCTCCTTCTCCTCTCCTTCCTCCTTCACCTCCTCCTTTCCCCTTACCCTCCTTTCCCTCTGCAGCCCTTCCCCTGATGTTTGGAATGAACACAGCCAAATTCTATGTTCTACAAATGTCTTGGTGGTTTATTTCCAATTTTCCCTTCTACAGAACAGATCTTCAGGAGCTAGTATTATATCCAAACCTTATGTGAGCTTTGGAGAACAGAACAGCCTAAGTCAGCAGTATATGAATGAAAGCCTGCACCCACAGCCCTTTTCACTCATGCACTCAAGAATGCTCTAATATATGGAATGTATCCACACAGGCTGTGGCCATTCTTTAATGACTCATTCCGTACTTGTGATAAGATTGTAACTTGCCGAAACAGATGTGTAAGTATGTCTTCCACCCAAACCCATCTAAGTCATCAAATAGACCTGGTGACTTACTCAGCAACACTGTCTGAGCCTTTTCAGAATGAAGCAGCCCCAGCTAGGCACCATGGGGACAAAGCTAAAGGTGGAAACATATTTGGTATAGTCCTGAGCCTGAGAGACCAGAGAGAAGACATATGGAAAGGCTTATGAACCTTATTTTCATTATGAAGGCATTATAACAACATTACTAGCCACTTGGAGAAAGAGGGGGGCATGGCGGGTAAGGCTCACTCAGAGCTCTCACACTCAGTACAACTGTTTTCATTTACACAGTGACTTCCAGGCCTGATTCCTATGTCACGTGATTTGCTTGGCTGCCATGATTTCACACATATTCTCCTCTACGCTCTCGACTCTGTCCTAGACTACAAGTGCCCCCTTGTGCTTATTGTCCTCATAATGCCCAGTTTTAATGACTGCACGGGTGCTCATGAAAAAGATTTCCATGAAGTAACTGCCTGTCCTTTGATTGAGAGAATTGACAGATTGAAGAATTGGTGTCTGGTTTCTGCAATTTAAATTTTCTAGTGGGGAAAAAGGACAAAGGAGCAAAACTTTCCCCCAATGAAGACAAAAATCTCAAAGATGGGACTCGCAGATAAAACCCATGAACTTTTATAGCTTAAATATGAAATTGTATAATTATCTTAAAAGATATTGTTTAGATTAAGCTAATTATGGGATATTACAATAAAATATGTATGAGATATAGAAAAATTTACTCATAGTCCTTTATTTCAACTATTAATTTTATTTTCTTCCAGTTTTTAAAAATTTCCTATTAACCTTTAATCTCTAAGTCCATCTTTTCCATAGTCATCTATCTAAATTTAGTTTTTCAAGACTAGGGTTAAGCTGCAGAGCTTACTGGTCTACAAGGCAGCCAGTGAGCTGGTCTACTTAGCAAAATAAAGTGGTCTTCCTAGTGTGCAAAGGGTGGGTGGTTGTAGGCTATTGGATCTCTTCCACTCACAAGACAGTCTCCTATCTTTCTGTTGCATATCATTTACCCATCTTCTCTACCAACAGAACATTTTTAGTAGTCCCATTCTACCGAGTGTGGCCAGGCTGCACTCTAAGTCAGAATAGAAGAGGTCTGCGAAGTGCAGCCAAAGTTACCTTGCACACTCTTCAGGAGGGTCCAGGCTGGGACACGGCATTGTAAGTCCAACTTACTCACTTCATCTCCTTTATGGGAAAGGACCAGTTCTTCAGCTGAGCACCAGCTGGCGTAAAAAGAAACCATGTTGTCTAAAACATACTAATCACTAACTACAATATCAGACAGGATGAAGGTTTAATGGGAACCAACTCTAATGGAAGAATGCATTGTATGAATAATATATATTTGTATATTCAAGTTTCTGCCTTCAGCATTTAATGGAATGATGTTATCCATTTTCTTTTTCCCTCTCTCCCCCCTCTTCTCCCATCTCTCCCTCTTTCCTCTTCTCCTCTTTATGTTTATTCTTTTTGATTCCATATAGTTATGTGCACACAGTTTGACTCTATAAACAGAGCTATTACCTTTATCCATTTCATGCAGGTATTTGCTACTCTTTTAGCTGAATGTCAGTGGAGTTGAGGTAGCACCTTCCTCTCTTTCAGTTCTCTCTCTTTCAGTTCTGCCCACTCAACCCAGATGTGTCTCCTGCAACAACGGAGAGAAGCTCTTCTCCCTTGCCTTATTCACAGCTTTGCTAAATATGTAACATCCCCAATCCCAGCCATGTTTGTCCCAGGGTGCCTTCCAGTTGCCTCAACTTCCTGGTTGTCCTCGAACACTCATCACTCTGGGAAAGAAAAACAAGGGGCCTTGAGAAGATCCTGTGCTTCTCTCAGCCCTGAGCATCAGCGATAGGGATATGGAAACAGCAGTGGCTCAGAAACATGGTGGAGGGTTCCTGAGATGGCCTCTCAGCAGCCTCGGCTCCGCAGCCTGCATCCTAGATTTATGGATGGCACCTGGTGAAACTGTGATGCAAACACAATGTGAAATCCAAGTACATCCTCATCTATCTCTGTTTGGATTTGGTTTTGAGTTTTATTAATGACAGTGGATTTGATTAAACAAAGTTTACACTGTAACCAGCTCCAGCTGGACCCAAGCATCAGTGGGAAACCCGAATTCCCCTGATGTCCTTTTGTCCTTTCCGCTCATGAGTTCTTTCCAAAGCATTCTCTCTGAAGCAGATAATGGTGAGGTCACACAATCTCATTTATTTTAGAAGCCAGTCTGGCTCATCTAGCCTAGCGGCCTTGGGGTGAAGGGCTTTTGTGCCAGACTCACTGTGTGTCTGGGATGTGGCCTTGCCCCAAACCTGTGTGATGAAATCAGTATGCCAAGGCAACGCTATCACTGGGTTTGGGCTCAGATTTGGAATTTTTCCAGCAGAGCTCATACTGTGATAGACTGACCGTTCATTGAAACATCACCAAGATTGTCTTGTAAGGTTACCAGAAGCTTATTCAACAAAACTTTGGTTTTGTTGGCAGACTTGTTACTTATTATGAATGGTTGTGATAGCCTACCCTTTGGGCCTTTCCTCTAGGGATATTCAGAAATCACATTTCACAGGCTAAGGAGTGTGGATCTGTAGTTTCTGCAGTTCTTTTTTCCCCTCTCATTTTCAAAGTCTTTTCTCAGCCTGCCCCGTACTCTTGATTCACCTTCTCTCTGGTGGCTTTTCCAGGACAATCTTCTTCCTTCTGGTCCTGCCTCTCAAACAAGAAAACAAGTCCTTTGGATCTTGTTCTCCACCCTTCTTTTGAGTTTCTCACTCCCTTCTGCCTCTCCTTTCACTACTCTTGATGTCATTCTCTTACCTCTTCCTTTCTTAACAGCGTGTGTGTGTGTGTGTGTGTGTGTGTGTGTGTGTGTGCATATATATGTACAAATATGTAGAGACCAGAGATGCATGTCAGGGGGTCTTCCTCAATTGCTCTCTACCATATATTTTGAAACAGGCTTTCTCAATAAACCTGGACTTCACCTATTGTCTAGACTGGCTGGCCAGCAAATCCCAGATATCCTCCTGTCTCTACCTTTACAGCACTAAGAGTTTAGGCACATGCAATCATGCACCCAGATTTTTATTTAAATGCTGTAGATCCAAGCTCATGTTCACATGTGTGTGCTTACATTTTACTGAAGGAACATTCCCATATCTCTTGGTTGCTTCTTACTGTTGCTCCATCCTGCTCTTCCTCGTTCTTCGGTTTCCTTTTATGATGACATCATATTTCCTAAGGGCAGGCCAAATATTGAGTGCCAGGTTGGTCTGATTCCATGTGATCAGGACTCATCCATTCTCACCACTACACTCATCAGGCTCCAAGCAGATGGGAAATGAAATGGGCAACTCTCCCTCTAGCCCTGATATGGAATCAGCCCCAACTAACCTGACCACTAATTAAAATCAGCAGATCCAGTACCAGAGGCAGGGCCATCTCCAGTGCCAGCATTAGTCAGATTTCCCATGGTGCCTGTGAGACAGAGCCAAGCTATATGGTTAATGACCAGCATGTATCTTTCTGATGTGACTGTCAACATGCCATTTGTTACCCTGTGGGTGACAGCCATTTCTCAATGCTAAAGAACCTTCTGATTGTCACCTTTGTATTCACTGTGCTTGGAACTCCAAAAGAAGACCATTTCCAAATCTCTTTTAGTGGGTTTCTAGAAGAAGCAAGCTGATGGGCTAGCTGAACTAGTTTTTACAATGTGAATGCTTGCAATGAACACTACTGATCTGCTGTGTGCTCAGCAATGTAAACTTTAATGTAAAGCCATGCACTCAATCCAATATGGCAAGTCAAAAGGAAGAACTTTCTCTTCTGTTAAGTGGCCTGCGAGTTTTTCAGGGTATGAGATTCTTAGTCTTTTTGAAAAGGACTATTCCACTTGCTAATAATGAGAGCATCTACATCTTCCTTAAAAAAATAATCTTGCTGGGAACTGAACACTTCTTTTTGATTTGTAATTTACTTCTTTTAAAGGAGGTCTCCACAGTGGAGAGCACAAAGCCTGGACAGTTAATTCCTGATTAAGTGTTTCACGTGAACGGGGGGACTAAATTCAACAATCCAGATTGACCCACTTCTGCTTTGCCATTTGCCATTGGATGTCTTCATGCTCTGCTCTGTCCCATGTTCTGGCTTTCCACTCGCCCCTCAAACCAAAGGCACTGCTTGGTGGTTTCTTGTTTTAGACAGTGACAAACAGAGGGGAGAAACTATGTTTTGGACTAAAAATGAAATCATTAGGATGAATTTCTATTCTTGTCCCCTGGCATTCTACTCTGGTTCTGATTAAGCACAACAAAGATATGTATTTGATGCTTTCCTGTAAATGTATGAAATGGTTTGCTATTGCATGTCCATGAATGGAAATATTAGCAGACTCTGCTTGGCTCCAGTCTCTGGCTTCATCTTCACACCCAAAAAGCCAACCAACAGAGAGTCACATCCCCAGCCCAGAGCAAGTAACTCCCATCTTGCCTGTGGTTTTTCTTGATGGACACAGAAACTGGATTTTGTTGAAAAAAAATTGTAGGAGTAAATGAAATAGATACATCCTAATTTCTATAACATTCTCAGTAAAGAGCAAGTGAACATTTCTAAGTCTCCAATCTTCCATGACTATGTTTCTATCAGGATAGTAGGCCCTCCCACACCCTATTTCTGGTAGTTGAAGAGGGAATTTGTACTCTGGGCTCCTCAAGGAAAAACATATGACAGAGAAGTGGAGCAATCACAGGGTTCTAGAAACCTGCTCTGTTGTTTGTTTAAAAGCTGGGTAAATTTAAGGAGAGAAAATATACAAAATTCTACTTAGCCATTACCCATATCACAGCAGCAGAAATCAACACTCCGCAGAAAAGTTTCTTCTTTTGAGTTCATCAGATGTGAAAGCAGGGTGTGCCATGGCAGCAAGAGGTTATCACTGAGAGACAACTTGACTTCTGTAGAATGGGGACACATTGGCCTCAGAAGAATTTTATTATTCTTCCTAGGAAGCCCTTGTGTATTAGCAGATAATACACAGAAATTATATATCACTAATAGTGTAGATGGGTCTACTTGTAATGCACAATCCAAGCCAGTGGGGCACTTTAAGTGTTAACACACCACTCTGTCCCCTTCCCACCAGACCCGATTCAGACCCAACTGTGGTGCACTCATCATAATGACTAGATGGAATAAAGGACAAGAAAGGAGAATTCAGGGCCTCATACTGGGGCAGCTGACTGACCACAGCACACATGAAGGGAACCTTTATCAGACTTTGATAGCTCCAAAGGCTTCTTTTGGGGGAGATGGTGAGGCTATAATAGATGGTGGCAATGATCATAACTCTGATGGAGCTATTGATGGTGGCATTAAAAATAGTGATGGCAAAAATGGTTAAAGTGACAATGTTGGTTGGGTGGTGGTTGTCTTGGCTACATTTCTCATTGTTATAACAAAACACCAACAAAAGCAACTTAAAGTGGGAAGCGTTGATTTTGCCTTACAGGTTCAGGATACAGTGCCTCAGGGCAGTCTGGCAGCAGGCACATAAGACAGCAGGTCACTGTCTCTTTAGTCAGGAAGAAGAAGGAGATTAATGTTTATGCTCAGATTGTCTTCTCTTTGTGCAACCTAGGATGCTAGCTAATGGAATGATGCTACCCACAGTAGGCAGATCTCCTCACCTTTCAATTAACCTCATCTTGATAATCCCCCAAGGTCAGTTTAAAACGTGTCTCCTAGATGATCATATGCCCTGACATGTTAATAAATTGGTATTAGATAAGACAGTGATAATGAATGGATGATGGTGGTCAAGAAGTGTTTGGGTTGGTGGTGGTGATGTTTGGTTGATCATGGTGGTGACACTGGGATGATCATGTGGTCATGTGGGATGATCGTGGTGGTGATGCTGGGATGATCATGGTGGTCATGTAGGATGATCATGGTAGAGATGGTGGTGGTCACAATGGTTGGGCTATAGGAAAAGTGCTGCTTTGCTCTGTGAATCTGAATAAGGGACTTGGTTTACCAAATGCTGTCATAGGTTTGAGAAGTGAATAGAGAAAAGGAATCACTTGGGTCTTAGAACTTAACAGACACAATGGCACAGAGTTTTCAGCACAGTTCTCTCTGTGTGGAGCCACCTCATATGTCTGTTGAAGTAATTCCTCCCAGGGACAATGTAGGCAAAATAAACATGTTTAGGCATGCATTGTTCTTCCATTTGTAAGATTCTGGAACTTTGTTGAGATTTTGTTTTACTTTTCATTTTTCTTCACTTTTGTTTTTTTTTATTCCCCCTCCCCCTGCAAGAAAAACAAACCCTAATCCTTTATTTTGGAGGTGCAGGAATTAGGTCTAGCTGGGATAAGAAAAAAAGGTAAAAAGAGTTCAAAAGTCATTGAAGTATCCACTTTCCTGGGGACCAGGGTGACACTCATTAAATCAGGCATGGGGCATGAGTGGAAGGCCTTCTAGGTACAGCTCTCTTAGCAGCAGACTAGGAATTTGGCTGATTCACAAAGAAACACTAACAACTGGTTTCCATTACCAATGTACAATCTCCACCAGCACACATACATGTGTGCTGAACTTTCTATTTTCTTCATCTTTTCCTGAGTTATAACTAAACAATGAGGGGATTGCCCATCCAACTAAGTTGCATAACATAACCAGTGGCTACGCTGAAGTACAACCTTCTCCAACCAAATGCTGGACACTGGAAATGAGAAAGGGGTTTGTTTTGCACAACACCTGTGTACACTTCTGCAATGAAGGCAGAAGGAGGACCTGTTCATCAGCACTACACCTTTCAGCCCACAAATGTAGCATGCTCCTGAGTGCACATGGCCAGAGTGCACAACACCCAGAAATTGTGGGTTCCGACCATGTTTTATTTCCCAATATAATGTAAAATAATGATTCACTTTGGTTGAATAAACTAGAGCAGCCCTGTGAAGAGCTTTCCATTCTGTTCAATAAACATTCATTGAATGCCTACTCCAGGACATCCCTGTGGATAAAAATACACCTAAACTCTCAAGAAGTTGGTAACTCAGCAGGAGCCTAAATTTGTCCCAAGCCTATAATGACTGTGACACTGACCATGACTCTCTGGTGCCTTCTCCTGTGACTCACCTTCCTTCTAAAGCAGCAATTACCCAAGCAAAGATATTCCTACCCTTACCGTGTCAGGCAAGTTCTAGCAATTGTCCCAGGTCACCTTGTTGATGGAACTTCAGCAGTGACTGGAGCAGCTTCCTCCCACTGATTGGGACAGAGCTGAGGAAAAGGCATCATTTTGAAAGCAACTGTGTCTGTTTCTTACTAAGCATCCTGTTGGCAGATGGCTGATTGCTGCCCACTGCCACACAGATGCAATTACTGCTCTGCGGTCTCTCAGTCCCACTGGCCAGGCACCCCAATCACAACTGGGTCAGAAAGCCACAGGTCCCCCCACTGCTGTCCCCCACAGGAGTGAGTCAGAAAAGGACATAGAATGGACACTCCATATTATTTCTCACCTAGATCTGCCAATACGTCATTACCCTTTTTTGGCCAAGTGTAATTAATAATGTTAGAAAGGAGACTAAGTAATATTTACAGTACTAACTGGGTGTTGTGAACTGAGCTAAGTATTCTGTTAATCTTCTCCACTCATAGTGGAAGTGATACTTATTCTGAATTTTTTTTTTTTTTTTTTTTTTGGTAGCACTGAGAGGAAACTAGCTTCGGGTGTCTCAAGAAAAGTGAATGTGAGGCTAGATCTAGAATCTTTTTGCAGTTAAGGAAAACAGACTTACACAGATGCTAGAGAGTTAGTTTCCATATCTCTGAGTCTTAATCACACAAACTAGCTCCTTAGGAGCAACAAAATGTGTGTGTGTGTGTGTGTGTGTGTGTGTGTGTGTGTGTGTGTGTGTGTGTGTGTGTGTGTGTGTGTGTTTGCGTGTTTGCGTGCGCGCATGCGCATTTAGATGGAATGTGGAAACTGCCCTCCACGCTGGAATTTTTAATTACCCACAATGCTCTGGGTCTCTGGAGGCAGATGCTCTCTGTGGCTCTCTTGTTAGTTCTGGAGTGAATTTCCTCAGTGGAGTTTTCCTTTTGCTCATGTTGTCATGGTCAAATAAACCCTAAAAGGAGAAACACTAGAAGATGGGAATTATTTAAAACATAATTAGATGAGAGTCAAGTGACTTCAGCCGGCAGCAGGTTTTCATCACCCCTGACCTTTCCTCCCGAGACCCCGAGTTAGATGAATCTCCTTAACACAGCCCAAGGATGCCCAAGAGCCCTTCTCTAGTGTAAACCATTCACAACTTGGGACTGGAGTGTTGAAGCCAGACACAGGAAGTAGCTGTAACAGCACCCCACACTCCAACACCGACACCAACAAACACACCCGGGAATCAATTCTTCATTTCAAGCGCTTATCTTAGCCTCGGGTAACTGAGGCTCTTCATGTGTGGCATGCCTGGGCAGACCTGGCGGTTATCTATTTTATGCCTTGAGTGGGATTTTTCTGGGTGTGAAGTCAGCAGACAAGCCAGGAAATGCCTGTGCAGAAGAGTGAGGGTTTCGAGATCAGTGGCAGCTGTCACTCCAGAGTTGTGAGGAGGTATCCACTGTGAGGTATTTGGTCCCAGGCATTTGTAATCTCTGTTTTCTTGAATATGGGGTGACTAATTTTAATAATTCTTACAGTGAACGCACAGTCCAGTTTCATAAAAGGAAATGCCCTCAGCACAGATACTTTACCCATTAAGGTGGCATTTTGCTAGAATTCAAACATCCAAGACTCCAGACTTTCCACTATCCTTGCCTGACTGAAGGGAGGGCTGCCTTGTCTTTTAAAGGCTTTAGAACCCTCCCCGTGTATCTCTTAAGCCCAAATCTTTCCTGATCTTTGCAGAGCTATGGATATTTAGCTTAATTCCTGGAGTTACATCTGACTTGCATTAGAGAGTCATGTGTTGTAACATTTCTCATCCTACTGCTCGGAAAACATGCCACACACTGAGAGGAAAAGGCTAACTCGAGAAGAAGTGAGGACGTGGGCTCCTATAAAGCAAATGGAATAAAGGACTCCAGTCTGAGTTAACATTCTCTAGTCCCGTTTGCTTTCATTCACATCTTCTGTCCCAGGTTGTCATCCATGATCTGCCGTGACCTGGAAACTGTTATTATTGAATATAAATTTAGACTCCAAGCAACCAGAGTCCCCTTTATTCCAAGTGCTGCTGTCTGTGCATAGTTAGAAGCATGGAACAGACCAGGAAAAGACCAAAAGCATAGTTGAAATAGATCTTTTTCTTGTGGTTTAAGGATCAGCCAATTGGAACCAAGAGATGTTTTCTTAAGGTTGCAGAGAAGTTTGCAAAACTATTGGATTGTTTTTGGCTCTCAAGCATAGATTATAGATATATTATTAGTATTACCAAGCCAATGGGCTAGGCTATATGGACTGTATTTTGCAGTACATTCTTGTAACACTATTCTGCCCTCAGCTCTTTGGCCTGGAAGGCTGCTTTGTGTATAGATAGCTTATCTACCACACTAATGTCCCTGTAATTGGCCGTACTTTGAAAGCCTCTCTGTGGCATCATGCATTACAGAGCTCATGAATTACTGTAGTCAGGTAAACACGATGCAGGCTGTGGGTAGCTGCACACCATAGAAGGCTACTCACAGTCGCAGAAAATGCTTTTTCATGCCAAAGCTGAAGGGCAGCCAGCCACAATGGCATCTTCTTTGATCCTCTTGGCTCTGGGGAAATGCTGAGACGGATTTTATAATTTACCTCAACATCTCCCAGTGAGCCATAGGACCAGTTCTCCTTAAGAAATGTGACAAGACACTTGAGAATTGTCAACATCAAGCCATTTGATGGAAAAGAGTAACAGTTCTGCTGAACCTTGATGTCTTCCTAAGTCCTTGGTTCCAGACGCACTATTTTCCTATTGGATCTGCCAAAACCACTAAATAGTTAAAAGACATCAAGTCATCTCAAAGTGGCCCAAACTGAAATTTGTTTAAAGAAAAAAAGAAGAAGAAAAAGAACAAAAGAACTCCTAGTCAGCAAACCTTACAGTCATATTTCTCCCTAGAAAATGTCTGATTAGGCTAAGAATTAGGAAAACAGATTTACAGCATAAAAGACCTCCAGCTCTCCTCCCTTGTGTGGGGATTCAGCATAAGAAATGATGGATAGGGAGAGAGGGAAAGAGGGAGGGAAGAAGGGAAAAAGGGAAGGAGGGAGGAAGGGAGAAAGAGAGGGAGGGAGAGAGAATTGGGATCGATATGTAAAATAAAAATAAAAAAATAAAATAATTTTAAAAATTAAAAAAAAAAGAAATGATGGACAGAGGATAAAATTAAGAAGAATGGTTATAGCAATGGAAAACAAAAACAAAAACAAACAAATAACAACAACAACAAAACAAAAACAGCAGCACCAAACGTTCATTCCCAAACAACACATTCCTAATGCTTGACCTTAAAAGAGAGGAAATTTCCTTGCTCAAAACTCAACCAGGTGGAGGCTGGAGGGAGATGGATGCTGCCCCTGGTGTCTTTGAACAGTGTAAGCTACTCTAGGGTCTGGTCACTGCTTCTTTGGATCACATGAGATGTATGGTCCTTTGGGTTAAGTGTCCTCAAATCTTTGGAAATAAAAAAATGTCAGCCAACAGCCCTTGAACTTTTGGTACTAAACCACCATTAGCTCCAACACTGAAGAGTTTTTTTTCAAGTGTCTCAAAAAAAGTCAAAAAGAAAACCTCCCAATTCACAGCTGTTGCTTGTATCAGACAATGAGGGGTTGTAATGACTGCATTCCCCTAATCTGCATGGTATATTCTCATGTCACCTTGTTGCTTATAACATGACTGCAACTGTACCTTGTATTTTCTAAGATATATTAGTTTGCTGATACTTAGTTGCTCTTAGTTGACTCATCAAAGCCCCTGCCAAGCTTCCTCTTCCTCCTATGCATCAGTGGCTTTGGCTCTGGCCTTATATCTGGCTCTCCTAGGGAGCCTTGCAAACACCTCATGGGCAAGCAGCACTGAAAACCAGTGAAACAGGCTCCCTGGAGACAGCATGCAGACAGCATAATGGGTTTGCAAAGTTGGCCAGGGTTGGAGTCACTGCTGCAGAGAACCAGAGGACAATAGAAAGTAGAAACCAGGGGGCTAGAGGGAATTTTCCATAAAGTTCAAGTATGAAGGACTTTCAGGGAAGTCTGCCACTCCCCATGAATTATCAACAGAAGCAAAGTTGGTCCTCATTTACATTTTGATTGGACTTTAACAGTTTGTCATTGATCTAAACTTCCTGATGAAAAGTGACCAAAATACTTTTGAGACTTAAAGAGAATGGCAAGGGTGGGGATGGAGGGATGGGGACAGCAATGACCAGAGAACCAGATGAACAACCATATTTCTAGGGATCTTCCAAACAGTCCTTCCACCCTCCAGCTCTAGAAGACTCTGGGCTGGTTGTTCATGGGTTCTAAGGTAAGGCGCCCCCTGAAAATGTGCAGTCCTTAGCAGCAGACTATCTCTGAGTTTGCCCTCTTTGGCTTGAATCTCTCTATAAGGAGTACAATAGACAGGGTTCCCTAGAGGAACAGGATAAATAGGACATAAATAGTAAAGGAGGATTTAGTTAGATTGGCTCACACAATAGGTGCTGGGTATCCCAACAATGTCTATCTGCTTACCAGAAAGGTAAAGAACCCAATAGCTTCTCAGCCTATGAAGCTTGGACTTCAAACCAGATAGTTCACTACAGAATCTATGTTAGAGGCCAACAGCTGAAGTCAGCAGAGAGTACACGGCTATGATAGACACACTTACCCTGAAAGGCGAACAGAAGGCAGGTCTTCCCAAATGCTTTTTCCTTGGACCTCTTTATATCTGGACCCACCCTTGATTAGTGCCCCCACATTAAGAACAGATCTTCTGCTTCAATTAATTCTCTCTAGAAATTTCCTCACAGAGGCACCCAGAGGAACATTTCAGTCTCCCAGGTGACTTCCATCCAGCCAGGCTAGAGATGGAGGAAGGCCAGCATGGAACCTGGTTATTCTTAAATAATAATATAATAAACAGGGTTATTAAATCACAAGCTGATTTGTTTCTAGCACTCAGGATGTGTGCCCTGCCCTTTGCATTCTTACCAAGTTTTAAGATACTGCAGTACCTTACTGCATCAGTCCAGGCCAGGGTCTAGCAGAAGCACGCCTGATTTCAATAGTATTTTATTGTGTTCTATAAGAAGGAGCATACGGTGTTCTATAAATGAGCTGTGATCTATTTCCATACGTTTCTCAAAAGTGTGAGAGCCATCTGATGTTGTCTTAAGTAATTATGAGAACAGTTAGGGGTTTAAAAATAGGCGTTCATGTACTTTGTCTGCCCCTGGTGTATTCACATTAGAAATTGGCAATATTTAAATTGGATTTAATTTTAGAGCTTCAGCCTTCCCTAGAATGAAACTAAAGCAACAACACCTATGAAAGTCAGTCAGTATTCTTGGCAGGAAATTCTCTTTCTGGCAGCAAACTGCTATACCAGCATCCTCTGAGAGAAGACCCAGGGCATGGAAGATGCTGGAAGGAGCCTCAAATACAGACATTAGACAGACACCACTGTGGTGTGGTCAGACTGGTGTGTACCAAGGTTATCTGGGCAAGTGAGCACGGATATATGGCTGGGAAACTTATGGCCGTGTGTACTCCGTTCCTCAAGATGGCAAGACTGAGAAACTGTGGACTATATATAATTTAGATTGGCAGCCTCTCTCATTCTAATCACTTATATTAGAAGCATCCATTAATGGAAAAATCTAGGATGATTACAGAGCGTTCTTTTCCTTCTCTGGTTGTTCCGCGGATTAAAAGTAAAAGTTTGTGTGTGTTGTGGGAAGCAAGTGGGCAGGCCACAGGAATGGGATCGCCAAACTCACTATTCTTTGCTGATGTAACACACTGTCACATACTCCTGTCACTCTTCCCAAAACTCTAACCATTGTTAGACCTCCAGCCAGCTCCTGAGATCAAAGGAGCTGTGTAGTGGTTTTTCTCTCCATCCTTCTGCAAAACCCTCCTATTCATCCCAAAGCATCCTGCTCGGATGTTATCTCTGAGCGTGTGATTCTGACTAGCCTGAATGGACAATGTGGGTTCCTAGGTCCACTATACTTCCCTGTCATGAGTAATGTACACACTGATTGTCACAGTAATTTAAATACTTCGGTTCCGCTAACCCTTTCTATGGGAGATATCATGTGTTATTTCTCCCCATATCCCTAGCACCTAGCACAGGGCCTGAACTGTCAGTGTTTAATTAATGAAACTAATTCACTTCAATGTAAGGGTAGGAAGAAACATTGCTTACTCATACTGTCTTAGAATTACAGAGAACTAAGGTTGGAACAACTTGAATTGTCATCTGTTCCAGCAACTTTTCCTTTAGGTGAAAAACAGAGACACTCTGAGTGATGTCTTAGCCAAGAATTGGAGGGAATTGGGTCAGGACACGGGTCTATAGCTTCCAACCATGCAATCTGTGCAGTTCAGCCAAGCCCCCAGCAGAAGGGAATAGATGAGCTCCTCCTGAGTGATGAGGCCAGTAACACTCACCTCCAAACCCCAGAGCACATGCCACTCTCCCTCCCCCAGACTGAGCTCAACCCTGGAGGGCATTGAGGAATCATTTGTCACAGAATCTTCCTGTTTGAAGAGAGTTAGAGTCAGGTTTTTTCCGTGCCTGAATTCTCAGTTGTGTAAAGGTTTTTCTGTTACTTTTGAAACACAAAGGGGTGTGTTGAGCAGGGTGGGGAAGGAAGAGGAATGGAAACATCCCAGAAAAAAAATGCTTTCCAACAACTCAGGTTCCACCCTAAGGTCCCTCCCACCTCCACCACTCCCCAGGCTCCTCTTCCTAATCAGGTGTATTTGGGGAAGGCGTCTGTGACATCTCCTCCCACAGTAAAAAGGGAGGAGTGGTGGGTCACAGTGAAGCAAGGCATGGCTGGAAGAAGGGTTGTGGGACTTGAAAAAACACAGACAATCAGGGCAAACGTGCAATTCTTGAACTTTCTTTACAAACTTGCTTCACAGACTTAGTCGTTTACCCATTCATCCTTCACAATGGCTGTGTCACTGTCCTGCTTAAGGCCCCCACTCCCTCCGCATGGGTCTCAGGAATGCAACTGTAGCTCCTGGCTTCATTCCAATGCTCAGATCGTCCCAGCTCTCCAGCTCACTTCCCAGGTCTGTTTCTTCATGCTTGGTTGTTTTGACTTATCTCTGAGGCTTTGGCATTTATCCTTATTTCTACCTGGAATGTTCTGTCCTCCACTCCTTGTCATCAACTTGAGGACAGCTTCCTCAAGGAACTATGCACTGAGCACGTTGTCTGTGTGGCTTCTTGTACTCCCATCTCTCTCACCACGCCATACCTGTTCTCTTTACGAGCACAGTCTGAAGTTATTTACTTATATTAGACTGTGAGGTCCACAATAGAAGCCAAGAACTTCCTGCTTTATTTACTGCTGTGTCTTCAGCACCAAGAATAGTGTTTGGCACATAGTAGATGCTCAAGAAATGGATGGATGGAGCACCTGCATCTATCAGGTTGACAGAAATGAGAGATCCAAGTGATGTGTCAAGTGGTCAGTTTGTCCCATTTCCTCAGCTTATCTTGTATTTCCATCATAGAATTGGCTTGTTTGAACTGTCGGGACTTTGCATTTGTAATATTGCATAGCCAAGGCTGGATGGAGCCGGGTTTACTACATCTGAGCTTGGGCAGTGTGCAAAATAATTTTCATTTTAGTTTAGGTATCACTGGAGCAGAACTCCAGTATGGATCTGGAAGCCACTATAGTAGGTTCAGTCCCACTGTGGACTGTGTCCAGGTTGAAACTAGTAAAAGCAAGTATCACTGCAGGGTCATGCAATCCCTGGGCCATACAAGACTAAAGTTGTGTAAGCCCAGGGCTCTAGATATCTTGGCAACTGGACTCTTGCTCCTCCTTGAGCCCCAGTGTTGCTAAAATGGTGGAATTGTAGATATAGGACTTGCCTTATTGGGACATTCCTTCCCCTCTGTCTGGGGCTCAGGTGTCTATCTATGTGCTAGGGAATCTGGTAACTTGTCTAATATCAGCTCTTCCCCCACAGAGTTCTGGCCTGTGGTCGTGCAGTCCAGGGGGCTGGATGGCATGCTGGACCCAAGCTCACCTCAGTGTCTGGGCCCATTAAAGGCTTTGCCAAGGACACAGCTTTCTATCCTGGCCACTCGGAGGTAAGTGCCTGTGGGATAGCCACCTCCTGTGACTTCTAGCTCTGCAGCTACTAGGCTTGGGAGCTCCCAGGGAAACATGGCTGGGAAGGCTCCATAGAGTGTAGAAAGGGAATCAAACCTGATGGGGCAATAAGGTAAAGGCCAAGGGTCTTAGTGACACTGCCACAATGGGGCTTTTCAAAGAACTCCTTTTGTTCTGTGGCTTCTAGGAACACATTAAGAGTCACATAACTAACACACGTGCTCAAGTAGACAGACAACAGCAGACAGATGCTCCACACATCCCAGGAGCAGTCTAAGCACGTGACCTTGTAAGACAGAAAATTTGTGGTCACTCTTTGTACCTGTCTAGAAGAGTAAGAAAGAATTTCGTATGTGGACACCGGCAGGCCTGGCTCTACATTCTATTTACCAGGTGTTCAGAATCAAGTGATGAGATCCCCATGTTCTCTGTTCTCTTGTTCATAAAATGGGGTGAGCATAGCCCCACTCCAAGGTGGGTGTGGGATGACTGATGAGACATAAGCTGTGACTCTGGGACTGAGATCAGCACATTCTCTTCCCATGCCCTTAGCTCATACACCTGACCTGAAGAATACCAGCTAACCACAGGATCTAGAACTCTCTGGCCAAATGTCACCATCATGGCCATATTATGTACTTTTCGATAAAGACATGCTTGGATCAGGATCATAGTTGTCTGCATGATCCTCAGAAATAAACACAGCCAAACATCAGTGTGTTCCCTTGTGTACAGAGTTGTGGTACCATGGAGGCAGAATCTGAGAATTTCCTTTGGATGTTGGAGAAAGTATGTGCATCTCAGGATGCCCTATCAATCACCAAGTGTAAGCTGCCTTAAGTCTCCCTCCTCAAAAACATGCAATGGCTGAGCAATAGGGTGATCCAGGTACATGCTGGCTACATTACCCCAAATCATTAAGCCTCCCTAAGGCTAGTCTAGTAATTCAAAATGTGTCTTCCAGATTAGCAGCATCAGTGTCATCTGTCACTTGTCTGACATGTTTCTTCCATCCCTAGCCTAGAGAATCAAAAATTCTACAAGTAGAAAAAAACTGTCTAGTTTAACAGATCTCCAGGTGCATCTGGTGCCTGGAAGTTTGATAGTCTAAACTTCAGTCTCTCGTGTCATCTCCCAGCTGTGCCTCCTCATCATGAGTGCTGTGTGGGCCATGCCAGCAGAGGTGTTGAACTCTGTTCTGACACTGCTCATCTGTGTTCATCCAAGGACACCTCAGGGGTCCCTCCCTAGGGAGTTATGGAGCCACAGAATTCCTCTTATACTCCACACAGGCTCCAACAGCTGAGAGCTCCTCAGTCTTAAAGTGGAAGACAGCAGCCAATTTACATTTAGAGTGGAGGCCAAGTATAAAGCAAGAAGTGACCCCGTAGCCCTCTGTCAGATTGTAGCCAGCAAGATGGGGGAGGCTGGATTTCTGTGGTCACAAGAATTTCCTCTCTGGCCAACAACTGGTGACCCAGGTTCATAGACCTTATTTCTAGCCCAGGAACTGTGATTAGCTCTTGACACCTCTCTCTAACACAGATTTATCTTCCTCCCTTCTATAACACGCCTCTGCAGGCCTGGCTGGCTGGCCTCCTAGCAACTGGAGACAAGGACTAGTTAGGATCAACTGTTTAGCTCTGTCTGGCAGCTTTATCACCTAGTCAGGTAGGTAGGGCCAGACCTGCTTAAAGATTATTCTCCTAGACAGGAATGTCTCCTACTATGAGGGTGAATGCTGTTAATCCATAGAACATTCTGCTAGCCAGAGAGAGGGTCCAGATGGAGACTGTGTCAAAGCTGCCTTGTGGACAGTCTCCTCTTTCCTAGACTCTTACTGTCTATTGTGGATAGGAACATGACAAAACAAAGAACATTTACACCTGAAATGGGACATATTCCTTCACATAAACCCTAGCTGCTCTCTCCAGATAACTGTCCCACTCGGACATGTGCCATGAAGCTACTTGGAGGGCTGTCATCTGCTTTAAAGGTAGAATATAAATAAATCAACTCCCCAGCTCACTTCATCCCAGGAGAGAACGCTCTTTTCTACCCCATGCATTGTGTTTCTGGAATGGGAAGCAGTATGGATTTTTTCCTCTCTTCTTCTATATTTACTGATTACTATAAGACTTTTCTAATAGTTTTTAAAGTAAATCAATATGGTTTCCCTAAAATTGCATTTTAATCAAAACCTGAAGAGATCTGCTTGAGACATTTTCAGCTCTTAATGAACTGTCTGTCCATGATGCCAATCTCTATTGCCATTGAAGGGCTGTGGGTATCATGTGGTGACCCAACAGCAAGTGCACAGATATCATTAGACCTTTCAAACATCACGGAGTCTGTTGTGTAGAATGAGCATATGCTAAACAGAGTAGAAAACTTGATGAGTCCTTAAAATATCAAAGTGGGGGCTTATAGGCACCTTAAATGTCAACACTCAGGCTGGGGTCAAGGAACTCAGAAGGAAAGAGGCATCTCTCTACACACGGTGGTTTCTGGATGTGGAGATGGCACAGGCAAGAGCAGTGGGCAGACAGTTTTCTGTCTATGAGGAGCCTCCCCTCCATCATAGAGGATAAGAGAAAACATCTGCCAATAGACAATGTACCGGGTTCTCTGCCTAGAGCCAGATGCCACTGGAGCATTGCCATTGAAGCTGGATATTGGGAGACAACAGGATGGATTCTCACAGAAGATATGGAGAGTATAAAGGGACCAGTGGGTGTAGAAGGAGCATACCTCGAGGGAAGAGCCCAAAGCCAGGGCAAGGTGGCTTAGCACAGGGTGGAAGCTAGGCCAGGGGTTCTTGTGCCTGGAATGAAGAAATGTGATGTGACTAAAGGAAGGGGAGCTGTTGCCAGGCTCAGCCATCCATTCCGATCCATAAACAAGAGCTCACCGCTGGCTCCTTTGATCAAGGTCATTAGGTCAGAGCAATGCATTAAGAAGCTTAATGGGGAAGTTGGGGGACATGGCACTGGAATAAGAGAGGTAAAGGTCTAGAACATCAGGTAGGAGGTCCACACCCTGAACCTGGAACACAGAAGTGAGACGGGAAAGAAAGTTACAGCATCAAGGAATTCTACTCCACAGAACTCAAAAGACCACTCAGAAGACCATATGAAGGGCTAGGAACCCAGTGCAGGGTGAGCAGAGGTTTGTAGCTGGCAAATGAAGGCATAATGGCCCTAGTATTTAGGAAAGCGAACTGTGAAGATGCCATTTAGGAGAACAAGAAACAGGAGCAATAGAGAGAGTGACTGTGCAGCTATTTGGAAGCCACCAAGTGGTCCAACATTGGGCTGCTACTTTTGATACAGAAGACAAAAATGGGGTGACAGTGGGATTGAGCATGAAGATCTTGTTCAGTGATGTCTTGTCTTGCACTGAGACTGTCAATATCTTTGGAAAGGTGCTGTTGGGAAGTTGGGGGTCCAGATAATACTCCTGGGGAGCAGCTGGGTGAGGGATGTAGCTACAGGCATCAGCAGTCCCCTAAGGAGAGGATGAGCTTCCCCAGCAGAAGCCACAGGAAGAGACCATGGGAACCATGGAGCAAGGCAGGCTTTATTTCTATTAACCCTACACTCCAGTCAACTTTCCTTCAGTTCTGGATCCAGTTCTAACAGGTGTTAGCAATTTTGGTATAAAGCATGGATTTCAGTTCTGTGTCTTCTGCCTTAACTCACCTGATGAAAGATAATGTATACCAAGAAGAAAGGAATGAGACAAGAAAAGGAACAAACATAAAAGGCTGGATTAGCTGCCAAAAGAATGATCAGTCCTCTAAGAGCTGGCAGGACAATTATCAGCCAGACCTTTGGCCATGAGATCTGATAGGGGAATCAAAAACTCAGGTATAGAGCCTCATCCTCTGCATGGGTGGCTGGAGAAGTAGAGTGACAAAAACATTCTTCAAACGAACCCAAGGGAAAAAAATGCGATTGTTTCCTTCTTGGATCCCACCAAGAAGCACAGTATTGTATGGAATTCCCTGGCTGAATGCTGATTGGAAGGCAATGTCTAGCCTTGGGCACCCTCGAAAGGACCAGTGCTTGTAGTGGAACAAAGAGTGGGTTTCTCTGACACCTCCATTCAATAGTGTCTTCATCCTCCTTATGTTTCTTGAGAAGCTGTAACATTCCCGACATTGTACATGGCCATGCGTGATTGAAATGGAAGTCATATGACTTCTAAAGCACCACCAGGGAGGGAGACAGACATGTGACTGAATACCCGTGTCTCCAGGTGAAGGTGACACAGTGTGGCATGAAAGACAAGAAAGTTGTTCACATAGTGATGGAGACACCTGTCACCCGGGTGGGTTAGACACGGCTCTGCCCTCTACTACTGCACAGCCTGGAAGTGGACAAATACATGCTTTAAAGGAGTCTGAGAGAGGAAGAACAATATGCTATGAAAACCCAGCATGGAAGGTGCTCAGAGAGTGAGCAGCCAGCGGTAGACCTAGAAAAGACAAAGTCTTAGTCTTAGGAGGCATTTACTGCCCACGAGGAAACCAAAGTGCAGTAGATTAAATGGCTTTTTTTCCTACTAACAAATATTTGGGCTGAATATTCAAAGTTTTCTCAGATCCAATGCTAAGGCTGTTTATTCTTTATATAGATTTAGCAGGGAAGAATAGACACACATGCATGCACACACACACATACACATATAGAGAGACAGAGACAGACAGATGGACAGAACAATTATGCTAGAATTATCAGAGAAACTTTGAGGAGTAGGAAGCATACAAACCAAGCTGAAAGCATAGAGAAAGAGGCAAAATGACCCATCAGTGCAGGAAGATGAAAGAAAGGATTGAATTGGGGGCTTGAAAAACACTGTGTAGGAGATTCCTCTGAACCAACCAGGGTCTGGAGGGACTTCACATAGGAGGTGGCTTTTGATCTGCATCTGCAAATGTGGATTGGTGTTCAGTATGGGAAGGACACTGGTCCCCAGAGCAGAGCTGACTCTAGTGCTGCCCAGGGTGAGCCTAGCAGAGCCTGGCATTTGTTCTCTACTCACCCACAAGCAAGCAATATAAAGAAAGGACTTGCTTAACTGATGAAAGCTGAAAGCGACAATGGAGAGAGAATGAAAGAAGTGCAGGCTGGCTTGGTGGGCAGCTCTCCGATTCTCCTTCTGGTCTACCTTCTGGCTTTAAGGCTGTTAGTTGATTCCCTGTGGGTGGCTTCCTCATATGTAAGAGAAAATGGCAGTTCCTAACTAGAATGGCCCCCAGCATCTTCAGTTAAGTGTGGGTCTTTGTGAAAGCAAGTCTAGTCTTCTGGTTCAGAGCTGCTGTGTGAAGGTGAAAAAAAAATCAGTGCTGGAGCTTCAGGACATGTTCCCTGCAGTGCTTCCAGAACCTTCCCAAGGGAATCACATTCAGGATACAGGCAACACTCTTCTCCAAGGTGGCAGTCAGAGAGCCCAAAAGTCTCTGTAAGGGAGACTCCTAGTTCCTATGCAGGATTTCAGCATTGCTTCTCAGAACAGAGCCACCCACAGGCTGCTCTGGTTAATGCCAGTCATGCTTATGTGACTGCTGCCAGCACCCTTTCTCACTCTCCCAATTGCTGTACTTAAACATCCATCCAGGATTTCCTCACCAGTAACCCACCAGTGCAACCTCCTAGCATCCTCTTGGGAGGGCTCCTGTCAGGGAGCCTGATGCCATCCTGACAGTGCTTAGCGCTGCTCCCGAGTAACCTATCTGTCTTTGTCATTCCAGGTGCATAGCGTAATGTCCATGTTGTTCTACACTCTGATCACAGCTTTTTTGATCGGCGTACAGGCAGAACCATACACAGATAGCAATGTCCCAGAAGGAGACTCCATTCCCCAAGCCCACTGGACTAAACTTCAGCATTCCCTTGACACAGCCCTCCGCAGAGCCCGCAGCACCCCTGATGCATCAATAGCTGCCCGTGTGACAGGGCAGACCCGCAACATCACTGTGGACCCCAGACTGTTTAAGAAACGGAGACTCCGTTCACCCCGTGTGCTTTTTAGCACTCAGCCCCCACCCACCTCTTCGGACTCTCTGGATCTGGACTTCCAGGCCCATGGTACAATCTCCTTCAACAGGACTCACAGGAGCAAGCGCTCATCCTCCCACCCAGTCTTCCACATGGGGGAGTTCTCAGTGTGTGACAGTGTCAGTGTGTGGGTTGGGGATAAGACCACAGCCACGGACATCAAAGGCAAGGAGGTGACAGTGCTGGGTGAGGTGAACATTAACAACAGTGTATTCAAACAGTACTTTTTTGAGACCAAGTGCCGAGCCCCCAATCCCGTCGAGAGTGGATGCCGGGGCATTGACTCCAAGCACTGGAACTCATACTGCACCACAACCCACACCTTTGTCAAGGCCTTGACAACAGACGACAAGCAGGCTGCCTGGAGGTTCATCCGGATAGACACAGCCTGTGTGTGTGTGCTCAGCAGGAAGGCTGCAAGAAGAGGTTGACCAGCCTGCAGCCCCCTTCCCCACCTGCCCCCTCCACATCCTCCTGGGCCCCTCCCTACCTCAGCCTGTAAATTATTTTAAATTATAAGGACTGCATGGTAATTTATCGTTTATACAATTTTAAAAGTCATTATTTATTAAATTTTCAAAGCATCCTGTGTACCCACACTTGAGTTCTTTTTCTCAGTAAGAACACCCACAAGTTTTGGGAGAGTGCGGAATGAACTGTCCCCAGCCTCTCCTTGCTCCAAAGCCCATTTGCAGCCCTCATGCCCAACCAGCAGTGCTCCAGGGAAGGCTAACTGGTTTCAGACACTACCCTGTGTGCAGCATGATTACCAAGGGAAGTTGGCCTGCAGGCTCTGGTCTACATTCCAGAGCCAAGTCTACCAAATCCTAGGATTATCTACTGCACAGCATAGACCCATGAGCCTTGATTGCCTCATTTGAGGAGGGAGGGTAGTTGAGACTGGTCAGAAAGCAGGATGCTATGTGCACAGGCGGTCCCCCACCTCTTGAGAGACTCAGGCTGATCTTCGGAGGATACAGGGAACTCCCTGTGTGGGTAAGTGGTGGCCTCTTGGAAGGCCTTCTGGCTGCTTACTGTCAGGTAGGCAGTCTAAAGGAGCTGTAACAAAATCATCTCCTGGGGCCTGTCATGGCAGATCTGATTTCATGTTAAGATTACTTTAGCATAATGGCTGCTTCTCAGCTATTCCCCTGTGGCTTCCTGCAGAGAGGCATCCCTATCCCACAAAAACAGTAAGGCTTCCAAACTTCTTGCCACCCACGAACAACAACTGTTAGTGGCTCAGGACCCCAGCATCTGCTTCCAACTATAAAGCCAGTGACCAGTCAGAAGTGAAATTTTGAAACTTTCTATTCTTCTTGAGATACTTTCCATGAGTGGCCAGAGCTAGCTGGGACCACAGACCTAAAGAGAGGAGAGTTGGAGTAGAACAGATAAAGACAAATATAGCAAGACTAACACAAATACCTCAGGAAGATGAGGGAGAAAGGACAAGTCAGGTGGGCACAGCTGCTTTCTGCTCCTCTACACAGGAAACAGAAAGACAGAATGTGCTCAGGACCACTGTCTCAAGAGCAACAAAGGTAACAGAGTCAGCAGAATCCTTCAGGGAGCAGGTACAACCAAGCTCTATGTAGTTAACATCCCCTTTATCTTGTTTTGTTGCTGTTATTGCTTCTCTCAAGCCTCAGTTTTGTCTCTAGAGTAGAAAGCATCACACAGAGATTTTTGATCATACCTCTCCTCCAAAGATGATAATGCCTACTCTGGTTTTAAAAGATTTATCCCCAAGTGTCCATTGGCTAAAAAAGGAACAGGTTGCATTCATTTCTTCTATAACCATCACTGTCCTGCCGTACCCCCACTCTCATACAACTTGGGCAAGTTGGAAACTCAGAGCTTTGGAATGGGAACCATTTGATTAGGTTAAAAGTGTGATGAAATAGGCTGGTCTTTCCTATCACAGCTAATGCAATTGGAATAAAGATTTAAGTTCAAGAAACACTAACCAGAACATTCTGTGCTGAGATGTTCTATCGGGTAAAGGGGGTCCTCCCACTGGCCTGTGTCTGTGGGTTATGCAGGGTTCCCATTCCATGGTCTCAGAAGTCCCAAGTCCCTCTCATGAACAGATAGATTATAAGTCTTTCTCTTAGAGCCACATAGACCTGCTAAGTCCTGGACATGAGGACAGTGATGATGAGGGAAACATCCTGGAAGCTTCTAGGCAGAGCAAAGCCATTCATAAAGAGCAATGCCCAGTTCTTCCAGACTCTTTGGGATATCTGAAAAAAATGCCGTTAGCTCCACTGGCCTGCTACCAAGGCTAATGGAGACCTGTTGAGGGCACCCCATTTCCAAGAAAGATGTACTACAGTTACTGATAGAAACAGGGAGCAGCCCCTGTCCCCACTGTTCCCCCAAAGGCAACCTGTGCTTTAGGTAAACAGTGAACACAATGGGAAGCTGGAGTTTTCACACAGCACAGGGGGCTATCAGTTTGGCTGGACTTAGTATAAGCAGTCCAAACCCACCCCAGGCCAGGGCCTTTCCACAGCTTGGACTCTTCCCCTGTGTGTGGGAAGCTCCAGATAGCAGTCTATCTTGGCTTTTCCGAGAGGTCAGTGCATGGCCAGGCTCCCAATGACTTGAGCATAAGGAAAAGGCAGCTCCAAATGCCCCATTGTGTTCATGCAGAAGCAGCAGCCCATCCCATGCTCCTCTCCTTTTCTTCCTATGACTTTTCTACCTCAGTTTCCCTCTTCTCTTTGGCACTTTCTTCCATCTGAAGACATCCTCTGACCAGCCACAGAAAACTAGCACAAACCAGCTGTTCCCTCTGCTGGCCCAATTCAGCCTTTCTCTCCAAGATCCTTTTTCGCTATCTCTCCTGGTTCCAGGAGAAGACAGACTGCACTGTGTTCTGGTTCTAGTTAGAGTCCCCGTTTGTCCCCTGGACTTCCCCACCTCTAGTTAGAACATGAGCCTCACCCAAATGTGGTTGCACTGCTATCAGAAAGCAGAGACAGTCACAGGTCTTCAGGACCACCAAATGGGTAGGGTTATTCCTGTGAACCACTGGTGTGTACCCAAAATTTTAAGCCCTGTGAGGAACACCTGCCTCAGACCAGGAGTAGGGGATAGAGAGCAGGTCCTGCCAAGTCTGGGATGCCTGGCCTATATTCTGGGGAGAAAGAAATAGACAAGAAAAGCAGACCCAAGGGGAAGCACCGGTTATCTGGAACACAGAGGCCTGCCCTCGGTGTTGACCTTACAGTCTTCCTACCAAAGGCAGAAACACAACAGTGGGAGGCCCTGGGCCACACAGAGTTAAAGTCATCAGCTGCCCCGGGTGGAGAGAAAGCAGGCCCTGTAATGAGACAATTTTGGGGATGCTGACAGCAGAGCTGAGTCCTGGGGCTGGCTCCCTCAGTCCTATCTGTAAATGCTGGCAAAGTGCAGATCCCCTTATGCTGGGCAGCTGTGAAAGAAAAATAACCACAGGACTGTGAGCATGAAGTAAAGCCATGAAACCAGTTAAGTCCTAGGCAAGGGTCAGAAGTCACAGCTATGAGCAACCCTGTGTTAGGTAGGGTTCACTGGATGTTTGTTTACGGGAGGGTGTCCGGACTGGATAGAGAAGCCCTCTTCTCAGTGGGAATCATGGAATACAGATGTGTACTGTAGCATGGATGTTTTCCGCCAGCCTGCCAGCCGCCGGTCTAGGCCCATAGCCGCACCAGCCCCAAATAACACTCTGAGACTCTGTATTTGATACAATCCTGTTGGCCAGTTACCATTATTGTTTATGGGCTAGCTCTGTCTTAATTATTAACCCATTTCTACTTATCTAAGTATTTCCACGTGGCTCATCTTATCGGGGAGCAGCAGCCGGCGTCTTCCTTCCTCCCTGGTCTACATCTTGACTCCTCCCAACTACTTCCTCTTTCCTCCTTCTGGTCTCCTAGCCCCACCTATCTTGTTTCCTATTAGCCACAGGCTTTATTAATTAACCAGTATGAGAAACATATTTACAGAATAACATCTCCCATCAGTGTACAGCTAGGTTCAGAAGGGGAGAAGCAGAATGGCAGTGCCCTCAGCAGATCCTGCCTGAATCTGGGTTCACAGGGATCATGTAGGCTCCAGAAATTCCAGAGTAGTGATGAAGAGCCAGGCTTTGACATCACATAGAGAATTTGGCCTGGGCTACCTTAAGCAAGGTTCTTTTGTCAAATGTACTGTGTGTGGGGGGGGGTGTACTTTAGCATACATGCCATGGAACATGTGTGGAGGGCAGTGTGAACATATATTTGTACATGTATGTGTGTATGTATGTATGTCGCTAGCATTTAAGAAATGTGTAACAAATTCTAGTTTTGAAAACTAGAGTCAGTTGTACACTAGATGGTCTTTAGAATGTGGTGGGGTGGTTTTCCACGAGGAAGTAAGCTCATCAGCTGCCAGTGTTGTTATAACTATATGATTGGTTCCTTCCACTAGTGATACTGAGTGGTACTGATGTGCCTATTAGCACCTACTGAGAGCTTACTCACTGTGTACCAGGCACAGGACTCAACACCTTGTACGGATTAGCTCTGAGCTAGCCTCCAGGCTCTGAAGCTAACATTACCACCTGATGAAGCCAGGAAGCCTTGCATGCAGCTCTGCCTTCTCTGGGATGTTTACTCCTCAAGGTTGGCACATTTATCAACCGCTGGCCCTGAGAGTTTCCACGTGTCAAGCATGTGCAGTGTGTTTTGCTGCGTTTTACTTGGATTGGTGACTAAAAAGCTCTGACCTCCCCAGAGTTCTTCTGGGCTTGTGGAGGAGGCTCAGAGCACCCCGGGGGCCAAAGTTGGCCAGAATTAACCACAGAAGTGACCTGAGGAGATTCCTCTAACCCAGGCCTGCTTCCTGGTGAGGGGTGCGTCCCAGCTGTGCCTCTTCCACACCAGGACCCAATCTTGCAGGCTGCAGGCAAGTGTCTGCTTAAGCAGAGTCTCAGGGCAGGTAAGGAGTAACTTAGTTCACAGCCACTAGTCCTACCACGTCTCCTCTCCCTGTATGTCCCCAATGTCAGCAATAAAAGGAATACTAGTCCAGGTGACATTTCCTGGGTGCACAGCATGGGAGACATCTGAGTAGCTTTCAGAGGGACATGTTATGAAGATTGTGATTAGACTGTCAGAGCCCAAGCCCGGCCTCACCACTAGCTTGGCTGAATGGTGCTGGCAAGCTCCTTATCACTCTAAATGTCACTTCTCTTACATGCAAAACAAGGGTGATAATGGGAACTCTCTTGCTATCTTATAAAGCTCTTAGTCCAGCAGGAAGTTTGCATATAACACATATGAACATATATAAATATAATATGTAAAGGCATATCCATACATAAAACTGTATGTGTAATTGTGTGAATATGATGTGTGAATAACTCTTGAGAGATAAGAAGTCACAAATTATTCATTCTACCTTCCCATGCCTCTGTAAACTTACTTAAAAGAGTAACACACAGATCAGCCAAATATCCATTCCAAATGATGAGCTTGGTCCTAAGGGGCAATGGTGTGGAAGGGATAAGCCTGGGAGACTTCTTCGAGGAAACTCTCTTGGTCTGTGTTTAGAAAATGAAGTTAAGGGCAATGATCTCCTGGGCTAGTACTTGGTTCAGAATGAGAAAGAGAAAAAAAGATAAAACCCCAAACCCAGTCTAGGAATGGCCAGCCATGGATATGAGAAAAGGAGCTATCCTTTCTTGTGCCTTCTTCTGAATTATGCTGGGCAAAGGAACCAACTCCTCGTGGAAATACAAACCTCAGAGAAATTTAAGAAATAACCTGAAACCCTGTGGCTGGATGCAGTGAATGTCCCTGTGAGGTTTTCACAGAATCTTATCTGTGGTCAGACCCAATAGCAAAAAGATGGTCTAGTGACAGGGTCTCCTGTGACTGTGTCGGCTGGGTCTCCTCCATCCTCAGAATGAAAACAAAAGAAACAAAAGCTCTCAGAGTAGGAGCCACACACCTCAGGCTCCCGGACAGACAGCACTGAAAGCTGAAGGCTCACTCTGCGCCCGGGCTAACATTTGGTGCCCTGTGAAGCAGTCTCCGGCCTGGCGGTCTCTCCCCGCTTTATCTCACCCTCACCATTCCTTTCACTTTGACATAATGAAAGTGCAGCTTGCACACTGCCTCAAGATTGCATATGATAATTGGAAACATGTGTCCTAGCTGGCATCCCTTCAAAGGGCTTTGGAACTCTGACTTGGGCTGTCCTCTGATTGCAATAGCAATTCCCTGAGCTAGCTCTCCAGCTTCGCATTCCTGCAGCTGCACCTTAGCATTAACTCTTGCCAGTTGGAGGCTGCTGTGCACAGAGCCCGCTCCTGAAGCCTCGAGGTGGCTGGCCATTCTGTCTCTCCAAGTACAAACCTCTGATTGGCCCCTGGGCACTGACTTTTCAGACAGCCATCGTGGGAGCCAGTGGGTTCATTGGCCTTTTTACAGAAATCACACATGAGCAGGTCAACTGTCATGATAAGTTCTTTTGAGGCACCACCTGAACCCTCAGGGGATGTGGTGCTGGATCTGCTGTGACCCAGCAGGGTATTTTGTTTTGCTTTGACTTGTGCTAGGGAAAACACCCAAGCACTGATATTTCACCAGGAGATTCCCGAGGGAGGTGCAGAATCAAAGGTGACTGTCTATGACAATAACTCAGGATATATGACTAGTGGGGCTCCTGGGGGGGCCCTAATCGGTTCAACAAAGCATGAGTACATACCTTGGAGTTATGAGATGTCATGCAGGACTGGAACAGATGAAGGAGTAAGATGGGCCCCTGTCTTTTTCAGTCTCAGAGAAGGCTGTCTGAAGAATCAAACCCCTTTGAGAATCTAGATATACCTGCATACTACATAATTGGATACCCACAGCTCATGGAGACAGCTTCAAACATTCCTGGTGTCGACAGTCATCACTCCTGCACCCTCCTGTTTCTCTCCTTGTTTCCTTCTGACCTGCTCTCATTCTCAACCAACTGAGGTCCAATCTCCCAGCCAATCCTGACTAGGTCCTTGACCTTACCTCGGGTTCTCTGAGGTATACTTCCCAAGATTTTATGCTCACCAATAGCACAGAGAGATCTAATGTGTTAAGTGGAGACTAGGAGTAGAGCTTTTGCATCCTAAACACGCCAAATGATGCCAGGGCTGTTGTTCTAGAGCCCAGACTTTGAACAGCCAGGCCTGGGACCCCAGCTGGTCTCCCAATGGGCTGATCCTCAGGTCTCACTTAGGAACTTGGGTGAGGTTCATTTTCCTTGGTTCTTAGACTCTAAGCTGGACTTAGGTAGCAGTCCTGGGAATCTCATCTTAAATTTACTAGCCCGTGTCCTCCAAGGTCAGCTCTGTTGTCCTTCCTGGAAAGGCAGCAATCAGAAAGGGGCCTAACTGACCAATAGCATACCAGGAAGAACATGGTGGTGAGAGTGACAACCAAGTTCCCCCAAAGCAGGAACTCATAGCAAAGGGAAGCAGGGGCAGAAGCAGGGTGTAGGGGACAGTGTGGGTCGGGAGAAACAACCTCCAGCATAGTACCAAGCAAGGTCCTACTTGGGGGCAACAAAAGACTTGGTCACAAACAGAATGTCACCTTGGAAACATGGTGCAGGCTCTCCATCTTCACACAATTCTAAACAAATCCCTCTTTTCAGTTTATCTTCAAGATGATGAGATGCCACCCATTCTAGATGACTGTTAGACCATCCTACAGCTTCCCAGAGGGATTGTTTGCCCTGAGCCCGGGGCAGTTTACATAAATTTTTCTACTGACATCAGTAATAGTGGTAAAAATGAAAAATGACACATTTCAATCTGTGAAACAAGTAGTTTCCAGTGCTCTGAAAAATCCCGTCCTTTGAAGCTGTAAACTGAAGAATTCCATAGCCAGACCATATCTAGAGTCGCTTGGAACATTCAGGAGCCCCACACCAGGCCTCCTGATGGCCATATGTGGTGTTTCCACTTCAGGCTCTTCCCTCAAAGGGCAATATACAGTTTATTTACAGTCAGTCATATTTGAAGAATGCCATTTAAAAATAACCCACTCTATCCCTTCTCTCTTTAGTTGGCTCATTTCTGGTTTCATAATAGTCCCTGCTATAATCACAATCTTTCTTTGATACAGTACATAAAAATATCACTATTTTGGGTAAGAGATCACGGACACAATAAAAAATGAGCCTTATGACTGCCCTAAGAGATTTACTGGAAAAAAATACTGCAAAGAATTGAAACCACCCAAAGGCCATGAGTACTAAGAGTTTCTCACAGCATTAGAATCAATGTAAACACGCCTGTGTGTGCCAGAAGTCATGTATTATCATCACCCAGAATCTCTGTGGTTTACATGGAGGTAAATAGTACCATGGACTGTAAGCCTCAGGTAAATACATATTTCTGGGAAAATGTGTTGTTTCAGAGACTGGAGTTTCACTGCTGTTGTTTTAAATTTTACAATTTTAAATTTTACAATTTTACCCAGAGTAAGAGCCAGAAGACAAAAATATGGGTAAAAGTCCCTCCCAGTCGGCGTCAATCACTACTCCAGCAGCCTTGGAGTCAGCACAGGCACGCAGACCAGCTCCAGCTCCAGCTGGAAAAGCCATGTGCTTGCCGCTAATCTTCTGGGCTTACCTTCACTTGGGTCATCTTCCTAACTTTGCTCCACGTGTTCCAGGAAGCCTTCCCTCCATGTCTTGTTGGCCAGGATTGTGCTGAGCAATCGCAGGCTTGAGATTCATGGAAGGAAAGAGTGATGAAAGAACAGACAGCCTTGAGCAAGAGGGCCCAACATACATCAAAGGACTCGGATGACTCCGTGAAAACAGAAAGCGAAACCCCATTCATTGAGAGATTTAGTAGACATCCACTTTAATCGTGGCTTTATTGGGTTGTGGTTTATATTGGGTGAGTCACAAAAGTGTTTTTCCTTTTTTTTTTTTCAAGTGGAATAAGTTTTCAGTTACTTTATTCATTGTGTAAGGCTTAGTCCTACTTGAAGCAATAAAGACATGTTTAAAATGGAATAACCAGACCCCAGATTAATGAGAAAGTTAAAAACAACAGCAAAATGACCTACCATTCATAGGAACTGTGGGATGAAGCTGGGAGTTGCTTTCTCTTCATAAAAACACTGCATAGTTCACCATGCACCATGACAAATGGTGCCAGGTCCTTCTGCTCAACATACCCAATGACCCACATGCTGACTTCTTCCTCCCTCATTTACTACAAAAATAGCCTATTCTTTCAGACTACCAATTCACATGCCACTTCTTTTTATGGATGTGCAATTTGGTGAGGGTGGGACAAATGAGGCAGAGAGATCAGGACAATAGAATATAGAAGCAGAATTCCAGAAAAACCAGTCTAGATGCCTCTGCTTGGTTGTCTAAGTTTTGTTTCTTCACCTGTCATTTTGGAGATCCTTTGATTATCAATTTCAGGGTCAGATCTGTAAAGTGTTCTTCACAATGCTATTTGTCAATATTATCTGTTACTTATATAGAAGGGGATGACTCTACAGTTTCTGTTCTAGCGCAGTGACATGGAAGGGGTAGAGGTGTGTGGTCATTAGAGAAGAAAAAAATCTCTTCAAAGTTCTTGCCCCTAGAAGGGGAGGCAAAAGTGATGAAAGAATATGAAGTGCTGAGCAAAAGATCATTCCTGGTCCACTGTTGGACAGCACATATCTTCACCCATTTATCCACTGCTGTCCCAGGGGTACTCTGTGGACAGTGCAGGAGTTGACTTACGCTCTTGTCGATATGACTTATCATTGAAAATAGCTATAAGTCTTTATTTCCTAGACTAAACAGGTCCTTCAGTCCTCTGTATAATGGTTTCCAGACCTTTTGTTACTCTGACCAACTCTTTCTGGGTGAACTCTAATTTGTTCCTTTAAAATGTGGTAAATATGGTATCCAGAAGGAAACACAATACTTTAGCTGCAGGACTGACAAGCCCTAACTATAACTGGACTATTAACTCATTTGAACCACATAGCATACCTATTTCCATTAACACAGACTGACAATACGCAGACTTTCCAAGTTGCAACATCACACTAGATTTCCACTTTGAGTTTACAGTATATTATAATACCCTTGATTTTGTTTTTGGTTCTTACTATTATAACCAGGATTCTTCCATCTTACATTTTTTTCCATGATTGTTTAACCTTAACAAAGTCATCTGGCTTATTAAATGGTAAGATAGAAGATCTGTGTGGCCAGGAACTCTATCTGACTCACTGTAATATTCCAAAGTCTAGCACTATACCTCATCTGCTGACACATTGCTGTATTTTCTGCTAAGTGCTTCCCCCAACATGATACAAGCTTTAAGAATGAAGGCATTGAGAAAGTGCAGAGCAAAAGCCCTATTTTTAACCCAAAGCAAAGTATCAGCTACCAACACTTACAGTGGCAACTCTGGAGGAGAACAGTTCAGTAGAACTTTTAGGAACTCATCCAGACAAGCCCACCTGATGGCCAACTCAGTAGGGAAGATGCAAACATGAAATAAAAGGCACTGTTCAAATTGAGAGGTAGAGAAAAAATGCTGGCTCAGCCCAGCCCCAATTTTCATTGCTTTGCTTCTTCCTCACATCAAGACAGGTTCTTTCTCTTCTGGTTATCCTGAAGGAGAAGAGTAACTTCTGGGCTCTTTCCAAAAGTTAGAATATAAAATTAGTAAGGGATGTTCAACAACATGGGTGGTCACCGTCCTGTTGTCTTTCTGAATCTTGACCTGGTAATCCAGCACATTGATTGTTTCTCTCAGCTACCAGAGAAGTACCAATCTAGGCAGGATGAGACTGACCTGAAGCTAATAGAAATAACAGCAATGTATGTGACCATGGCCCACCGCAGTCACTGCAGGTCTATTTTGACTGTACACCAGTGTATGTGACCATGGCCCAAGGCAGTCACTACAAGTTCATTTTGACTGTGCACTAAGTCCCTTACTGTATTGGCTTCCTGCCAATGTCTGAACCAGGGTTTCCTTTCACAGCCTTCTGAACTTTGTGTCACTGAAGTTGTACTTCAGATCTTTTGTCCATTCCTTTGTTCATTAAAGCCAAAGACTGTGTAGAAGTTAAGAATACATTTGTAGGGGAAGAATCAAATCTGGAACTTACAGTCTAGTGATGGATAAAAATAACCCAGAAAAAAGTGTAAGTGTGGCCATAATGGACACTAGAAATAGAAATTCTTAAGGCCCTAAGCATGGCAATGATGGATTCTGACCTTGCTGGGGAAGAAAAATTGATGTGAAATGAGATGTGAGTACAATCAGTTGTGTAAGGATGGGAGCAATGGAGCTTCCCAGCAAACACCATGGTTTTATGTAAAGGGCCTGATGGAGAGGGAGTTCAGCAAGTACCAGAAGCAGCAAAGAGGATTGTCTAGTTAGATCATAACATACAGTGGAAGCCTGGCAGAAGATGAGGAATTGGATAATTCTGATCTATAGCCAGTGTTCTTTGAGCCTAGCTATCCAATCATTTTTAATGCAGATTCCATGTCCTGTTTGTATGCTGACAATTCCTTGAGAAGACCAAATACTCCCTGCATAGACAAGACCATGGAATGGACCTGATAGAACAATGGCAGACTTGGGAATTGTCTTTCAAAAGAAAGGAGAGGGTTTTTAATTATTTCCTTTGTTTGACAGGAAATGATTAAGCAGGCATGAAAGCATAAGGAAGAAGACAGGAGAAGCTCTAAGTGCTCGAGAAGATTAAAGTGAATGAAAAAACCAGTCCTCAGTGAGGAAAGCTAGGCCCCACACTTCACTGTCTTTCTCTGAACAGTTCAACTTAATCCCTAAGGATCCCATCACTCATCAACACTTTGCATGTGTCAGTGTTCTTCTTTATTAGAAAGAAGTGTCAACATGTGACCACAGAACATGACGTCTCTTTCCTTTCATTCCACGATCACTACTAAGCACTGTTTACGAACTTAGAGCCAAGCAGTGCCATCCTTTATTATTGATCATACATTTAATCACCTGTTCTTTTAATAAGGGAATTGAGTTTCTATTACATATTGCACTGAGTAGATAAAAACATTAGCAATGCAGAATTTTGACTTCTGTGGCTCACTGGCCAGCTAGAAAATCACCATGAAAATGGTAACCGAGGTAAGAAAACTTAACTTATTCTGTATATATAAGCACAGGCAGTTATGTTAGAGCTGAAGGGCAGAATATGAAAAGGAAACTATTGTTCAAGGCAGGCCATCTCTAGCAGAGGAGGCATCATTTGCAGAGACAGAGAGATGCAGGAAAACATAGAGAAGTGGGCAACTGGGGGAAGAAAGGAGTTGGGCAAATTAACTGAACAATTCTAAATGGAGAAATACAAATGGCCAGTAAATATATTAAACATGTGCAATATTGTCCGTGATCATGGAAATAAAAATTGTATCAGAATAGCTACCATCAGGAAAGCAAAACCCAACAAATGTTAGTAAAGACACAGGCAAAAGGCCATCTCACATACTGTTGAGGTGAATATAGTCTGTCCAATTTGGAAATCAATATGGAAGTTCCTCAGAAAAACTATGATCCAGCTACACTACTTTTGGCTATCTACCCCCAACAATCAAAGACAGCTTACTAAAGAGATAATTGTATGCCTGAGAGTCTATTATGAAACTATTTGTAATAGCCAAGCCATATAGTCAGCCTGGGTACCACCAGCAGATGAATAGATAAAGGAAATGTGGCCTGTATACACAGGGAGTCATAACCAGAAAAAATGAGATTGTGTTCTCTGTAGAGAAATGGACAGAACTAGAGATCACTCTGCCATACATAACAAAAAGGCAAATACCACAGGTGGAATTGGCCCTGGGGTAGAGAGCATGAAAGTAAAAGGATTACCGGGGTGTGGAACAGGGAAAGAGCTGTGTGGAAGCATGATAAGAAACACAATGGGGGGAAATTTGAAGTGTACTGTGTGCCTTGTGGAATTATAGTGAAATCCCTTATTTCATAAAACTTTTTTTGTTCAGAGTTTGAAAAAAGAAGGTGGATGGCCAAGAAAGACTCCAGGGCTAATGGAGGTTAACTGAGACCACTGGGAGGAGACTATGTGGGCCTGCTTACACCCCCAAGGCTCTGCTGATTCATCCACATTCTTTTCCTGGCCCACAGCATGTGTTGGGGTCGGGGTGGAGCTGTTATGGAATACAATGACAGGCGGAGACTTCTACACATTCACACCCAAAGTCTTGTCCTCAGAAGTTCTGTTATGTTTCTCCATGGGAAGGCTGTCTGAAGAGTCCTCAGCCCAGGGCACCCCTATCCTGCTCAAAGACAAGAATGACAACACAGGGATCCTCCCTTTGATGCATGCCTATCAACCTGTCAGATCTAGCCCAGGTCCCACATACAGTGCCTCAGCCTAATCTGGACACCTTTGCCTGTACCACAACCAGTCTCTAGGCTTCCTACATGACCTTCCCTGCCTGTTTCCCAAACCCACAGGCTTCTCCTACCATATCCAATCTCTGTACCCAGACAGATCAAACCCCATGCTTCAGGCTTGAACCAGAACCCACATCTTCTACTTCTGACTTTATTCCAAGTCCCCTCTGCCCACCTGACTTTATTCCGCATAAACCATTTCCAACTTCTAGACCCAAGCTGCCTATACATCATCTCTTCTGTTCTAACCTTCTCTGTTCATATCAGAAACTGAACTAGCATGTCCAGATCTCATTGCAAGGAATACAAACAACATGAAATATCAAGCCAGCATCTCCTCTCCAAAACCTGCCAGTCCTGTAAAAATGTTTGCCAAAGAGAAGAACCTACATGAAACCCAGGGCACAGAATTTAAAAGAAAAATCATAAACTTTGACCAAAAAATGTAAGGAGTTTAAAGAAGACACACAGAAGCAGATAAAATAAAATCAAGGAGAATGAACTTAAGAAGCATATGCATTGTATCAGAATCCTGCTGGCCTGGCACCAGACTGCTAGCAGCCACTAGGCCACCACACCCGGCCTAGCTCCAGAGAGTTAGCATCTAGCCCCATTACATCCTTTGTTGATCAGATACCTTTTGTCTCCCTATGAGAACCTTAATCTAAGAGCTCCCCAAGGATACAAAAGTGTATGCAAAACTGTGGTATCTATGAATCTAGACTTTGTACTTAGCACTGTATTTTTGGAAGCCTCATTCAAGCTGTTGTGAGCTTATAGTAATCAACTGGCTAAAGTGTAAATATTGAGGAAAATAAAAATTCCCTGGGCATAGGGAAAGCACTTCAGTCCATCAAGGCTGAAGACCCTTGCAGCTGTGAAAGGCTAAGTTCACTCTTAAACATCTCTGAGTCTTCTTTCCACAGACCCACATGACATCACACCCACGCCTTGACATCTGTGAATGCATGAAAGATGCCCAAGGAAACACAAAAAAAGGCTGATGGGAAATGACAAAGACAATGAAAATGAAATGCGGTAAGCAAATAGAAACATTGAAGAGATTCAAACAGAAATGAAGATGGAACCGAAAAAGCCAATAACAAAACTAGAAAACTCAAAGGAGAGCTTTACAAGTAGAATGAATCAACTTGTAAGGGACTTGGAGAGAAAGTAGAGAATCTAGGCCAAATAAGCAGGGAACATTTTTAAAAATGTTAAACACAGGAAAGGAACATACAGGTAATGTAGGACACAGTAAAAGGTCCAAATCTTCAAGTTATATGCATAGATGAAGGAGAAGGATCCCAAGCAAATGACATAGATCAGACTTTAAAGAGATCATAGAAGAAAACTTTGCCAAACTAAGGAAAAGTATATACATACAGATACAAGAAGTACACAGAACATCAAATAGACAAGACCAGAAAAGAAATTCCCCACAGCATATCCTAGTTAAAACATTAAGTATACAGAACTAAGAAAGTGTATTGAGTGTATTGGAAACTGTAAAAAAAAAAAACAAAAACACAAATCACATACATAGAAAAATCCATTAGAACAGCCGGCTTCTAATGGAAACTTTGAAAGCCAGAAGAGCCTGGAGCAATGTATTCCAGTGCCTAAGGCAAAAGACCGTGATAGACAATTTGAACTAATTAATATACCCAGCAAAACTATCTGCCATCATTGAAGCAGAAAGAAATTTTTTCCAGAATATAAATAGTGTTTTTTAAAAAGTTTATATTCAACAAACTAAATCTAAAGAAAATACAAGAAGCATTATGTCAGGCTGAAGAGAGCCAAGTACACCCAAGAAACTGTGGAAAGAAGCACAAAGCTGTGGTTACTAAAGCACAAAGTATCACTGAGAATGTAATACACACAAGAAATCAACAACACAATGATCACAACACACAAATTTCAATAGTAAATTTAAATATTAATGTTCTCAATTCTCCAGTCAAATGACAAAGGCAGACAGAATGGACCAAAAAAACAATTTTTTTCTATCTGTTATCCACACTAAACACAGCTTTAAAGATAGGCAAGTCCTTAGAGTAAAAGGACAGAGAAAAAAACCCCAATCAGTGGGACCAGGAAGCGAGTAGGCATCCAATTAAAACAATAAAAGATAAAGACATTTCAATGTAAACAAGGTATCTTAAAGACATATGCATCTGATGCTGCTTCGCCCAATTTTATAAAATTGTACTACTTACTGGATTTAAAGTCTCAAATTAATACCAACACACTAAAAATAGGAGATTTCAGTACTCTACTTTGTCCAGTAGAATGTTCATTTGGACACAAACCAAACAGTAGAGTTAAATGGCATTGTGTATCAAGTGGCCTTAACATATATGTATAGGATATTCTACCCAAACATCAAAGAATACATATTTTACTCAGAAGCACACAAAAGCATCTCCAAAATAGGCCATATCCTCAGACACAAAACTAATCTTCACAAATTTAAAAAGACTGAAATAATTCCACATATCCTATCTGACCACAATGCAATAAAACTTGAAATTGATTACAAACAAATCTCTAATTAAATATAAAAACTCACAGAGATTAAACAACTCATTATTGAATGATGAATGGGTCAGAGGATGAATCAAAAATAAATAGAAATCTTCCTGGAATGAAGGAACAATACAACAAAACCTTTGGGTCACTTGGAAAGCAGTCCTATGAGGCAAATTTTTAACTTTAAGTGCCTACATTAACAAATGAGAAAAAAACACAAACAAATGGCTTAATGATACAACTCAAAAAGTTGGAAAAACAAGAACAAACCAAATCCAAACCCCGGAAATGGCAAGAAATAATAAAAATCAGAGTAGAAATGAATGAAATAGATACTAAGAAAACAATACAAAGAATCAAAAAATCTAAGAACTAGTTCTCTGAGAAAATAAACAAGATTGATAGACCCTTGGCCCAACCAACCAAGAAAGGAGGGACCTAAATCAACAGAATCCGAAACAAACAAGGAACCATTACAATAGAAATCAAAGAAATTCAGAATATTATAAGAGAATACTTTAAAAACCTGTACTCCATTAAGTTGGAAAAACCTTCGGGAAAAAAAGAAAAAGAAAAAAATAAAAGAATTTCTAGATTCAGTACAACCACCAAAATTAAACCAAGAGGAGGTTAACAAACCTAAACTAGTCATAACAAATAAGGAGACAGAAATAGTAATAAAAGTCTTCCAGCTTAAAAAAAAAAATGTGTGGACTTTAGAGAACATGGTTGTACATGCCTTTAATCCCATTACTTGAGAGGCAAGAGAAAGCAGATCTCTGAGTTTAAGGTCCACCTGGTTTACAGAGCAAGTTCCAGGACAGCCACAGCTACACAGAAAAACACTGTCATGAAAAAATAAAAATAAAAAGGCCAGGGCCAGATGGATTCACAACAGGATTCTACCAGACTTTCAAGAAGATCTATAGCGAATCATTCTCAAACTATTCAGAAAGAGAGGGGGAGAGGGAGGGAGAGAGGAAAGAAGAGAGAGGGATGGAGGGCAGGAGGAAAAAAAGGAAGGAGGGAAGGAAGAAAAAAGTAGGAAAGCAAACAGAAGGAGCACTCCCAGACTCCTTCTGTGAAGCCACTATGACTATAATACCAAAGTCAGATGAAGGACATAACAAAGAGAACTACAGACCAAGATCCCAGATGAACATGGATTAGAAAATGCTCCATCAAATACTTGCAAGCAGAATATAGACAGACATCAAGATTATCCACCATGACCAAGATGGCTTTATCTCTAAAATGTAAGGTGACTCAACAAACACAAGTCCTTAAATGTAATAATAAACTACATGATGGATTTAAAGAAAAAAAATCACATGATCATCTCAATAGACTCTACAAACTATTTACATATTCAATGCAATCTCAACCAAAACCCTCATTTCATTTGCCATAGAAATAAAAAGACTACCCAATAATTCATAAAAGACCCAGATGGTCAAAACAATGCTGAGCAAGAACAATGCTGGAGAGATCACCATTCCAGATCTCAAGATATATTACAGATAGGTAGTAATAAAAATACAGTGCTTGTACAAAACAAACATTTAGACCCCAATGTAACAAAGTTGAAGACCCAAACATGAGTACATGTAACTTTAGCCATTTAAGATTTGGCAAAGTTGCCAAAAAATATGCTGGAAAAAAAAGAAAGCATCTTCAAAAAGTTGTGCAGAAGAATGAAAATATACCTGTATCTATCATCTTGCACAGAACTAACTCTAAATAGATCACCCAAATACCCAAATAACTCAAATACCTAGCATGAAACCCTAAACACTTGATCTCCCAAAAGAAAACACAGGCAGTACCCTACATGATACAGGTGTAGGAAAGGACTTTCCGAACAGCACTCAATGTGCACAAGAATTAAGACCAACATTGGGGCTTCATGAAACTAAAAAGCTTCTGCACATCTAAAGAAGCAATCAAGTGAAGGAAGCCTGTAGAACTGGACTCTTCGACAGCTATACAACTGACAGAGAATTAATATCTAGAACATATAAAAAACTAAAGAAAAGTTTAAAAAAATAAAACCAAACAACTAATTTTTAAAAAAATGGGCCTGGGACCTAAGCAAAGATTTAGAAGAAGAAGAAGAAGAAGAAGAAGAAGAAGAAGAAGAAGAAGAAGAAGAAGAAGAAGAAGAAGAAGAAGAAGAAGAAGAAGAAGAAGAAGAAGAAGGAAAATGGCTAAGAAACATCTCAGTGTTCATGTCCATAGCAATTCTAGAAATGCAAATAAAAACAATGTTGAGATTTCATCCTACCCCATCAAAGGTCAAAGGGATAAATAACAATGCTAAAGAGGAGTCAGAGAAAGAGGAAGCTTCGTTCACTGTTGGTGGGATTGCAAACTGCTACAGCCACTAGGGAAAGTGATGTGCAGACTTCTCACCATATGACCTGTCTATAATATTCCTTGACATATACCCAAAAGATTAGACATCCTGTTCCACAAATACTTGATCAGCCATGTTTGTTATTCTATTCATAATAGCTAAGAAATAGAAATAATATAAATGTTCTCCCACTAATAAATAAATAATGCAAATGTAGTACATAAACACTAGAGAATACTACTCAGTTGTAAAGAAAAATGAAATCATATAGTTTGCAGGTAAATGGGTGGAATGAGAAAATATCACATTGAGTGAGGTAACCAGGACCCAGAAAGATCAAGGTTACAAGTACTCTTTCACCCAAGTCTCCTAGCTCCATGTCTTCCATGTGACATGGAAGTAACTACAAACACCAGGAAAGTTAAAGGGGGGCCTTGCTGGGACGAGGAGAGAGGAGCAATAGAGAGGGGAACTAAAGAGTACAAGTTATCTGATGGAGAAAATGGGAAGAATAGAAGGACTCTAGGGAAGGAGGAGGAGATAACTACAGAAGAAGGAGGGCAAAATAGCAGTATGCCTAGAAAAGTCACAAGGGATCATACTATTAACTATCTACTTAAAGGACCTAAAATACACATAAGTCAATGTATTAATATGCATTTATAAATTTTGGGGGGTGTTTTCAAGACAAGGTTTCTCTGTTGCTTTGGAGCCTGTCCTGGAACTAACTCTGTAGACCAGGCTGGCCTAGAACTCACAGAGATCCACCTGCCTCTGCCTCCCAAGTGCTGGGATTAAAGGCATGCGCCACCAACGCCCAGCTATACATTTATAATTTAAATAAAAATTTCCCATCAAGGCAGATGATGTTTCTCCCAAAAACGAAGAACCATTTAGCAAAACCCCCAACATCAGGCATGAGAAACTCTTTTAGAGTTGTTGACCAGGTTTGGTCAAGAGACTCACAAAACATACAAGCCATTGCTACTGCCCCTATTTGTCACCCAAATCAAGTGGAAATCAAGTCTCTATTGCTGAAAACAAACAAACAAACAAAAATCAGACATTTCACACAGAGCTCAGAGACCCCTGAACTAGATCAGGCCTGAATACTTATTCCTTGAGAAGAAGGCACCAGCAGGTACCTGAAAAGCTTGCAAAGGAGAGAAGTAACCAACAGTCCTACCCACTCTGACACTTATGAACCACAACAATAACCAGCACTGCACAATAAACTTAAGGATACAATAGTGGCATGCATATCTAAGTGGTAACCAACAGCCCTCTAGTTGTATTTAACATCTACATACACACACAAACACACACACACACACACACACACACACACACACACACACACACACACACACACAAAAGGTACCACTTCTTATACTGGAAACATAGTCAACTATTCAAGGCTAGTAAAGCCATGGTTATTGGAGGAGAACTTATAGCTGGCACTTTACTAAACCAGAAAAATCCCTAACTACATTCTAAATAGCTGTCTTCATATCACAGGTAAGTGTAGTCCTCATCTTTCATCAAGAAAACTTCTCTTTGAAACAGAAAGCCTTACAGAAAACTACAACCAATTAAAAGGCAAAATTCTGGAACCTCATCCCAAAAGATGCCTCTATAGAACAACTCCTACATCTAAGGCTCAAGGAACACTGAAACAATGGGCATAAAAAAATAGAAAAAGTCAGAGAATCATGGGGTTGGTTTACTGTGAGATTGTGTCTCCTAGGAATGTCAGAAGTTACATCCATTAACTCTCACTGGCATGACTTCCTAATCATGAGATGAACAAGGACAACAATAGACATGCCAACGTGGATAGATAAAGCCCAGAAGGCCTCAGCCCTACACAAAGCACTACAGGCAACTAAGGGATACTGAAAGCATGAGAAGTAGGCTTCCCCAGGAATCAGCATAGCATTGGTTATCCAATTTCAAGTGGTCAACCTTGAAAATATTCATACAAGTAACGTTACACAGAATGAACAGGTTGTTCTATATATTTAGGAATATATGTGTGTATACATATGTTAATGAAAAGTAAGGTCATGAATTTGAAAGAGTATATAAGAGGCTTTGAAGGAGAAAAGAAAAGGAAGAAATAATTTAATTATATTAAAATCTTAAATAAAATAAATGTTTTTTAAAATGACAGCACAACTATGAGAACAGACATACAAAGCTCTCCAGCTTGAGATAAGGATGTCATTGGATGCCTATTTCCCCAGGCCCACATTAGTGAGAGGGCAATCTCAGATCTGCCTATCAGGCGCAGATCTCTCAGGCTCTCTCTCTCTTCCCTAAAGTGATATATAATATCATGAGAGTATCTGAAGAAGCAAAGCTGATTACCTCAAGGCGTCCAGGAGAGAGAGAGAGAGAGAGAGAGAGAGAGAGAGAGAGAGAGAGAGAGAGAGAGAGAGAGAGAGAGAGCAGCCCCATGGTAACCTACTTCTTCCAAGTGGATGCCACCTCTGAATGTTTCTACAATAACCCATAAGCTACAAGTTCATTGATGGGTTGGACAGAACTCAAGATCTATCACATCCCAAAAGTCAGCTCCTGCAGTATTAGAATCAGTCCTTCTACACAGGAACTTTGGGGGAGATATTTCAGATCTGAGCACAAGACCTGATAAGATTTTGTGAAAATTTTGAGTATTTTTGAGTATTTAACATATAGTGGTACTCAACAAAAAGGCTAATTAGTCTTAACAAAGCACCTCTCTCTCTCTCTCTCTCTCTCTCTCTCTCTCTCTCTCTCTCTCTCTCTCTCTCTCTCTCTCTCTCTCTCTCTCTCTCTCTCTCTCTCTCTCATCTATGGGTAGCTACCCACCTTGAATATAGGGCAATCTTGTTCACTTTCTCCAAAGTTTAGAAAATAAAGCTAAATAGGTGTTTGCAAAATAAATCGACCCATAAAATTTTCTATTCTTTTCCTTTTATTGTCCAGAGGAAAACTCAGTCTCTTAGCCTTATAAGACATGGTCCTTTCTTGGAACATTTCCATTGTCCAGCAAGTCATTCATAAACTTAACTCCAACTCTCCTTCATGGAGAATGGAGGAAGAAGTGAGCCAGCTCCTGGGACTGCCTACTCTAAGGTTGTTTTCTGCTGAAGAGATTTTGTTTTTACTTAAGGAAATACATCCATTTCCAAAGAAAACCTGCCTTGTGATGGTTGAGAATGATTCAGTGTGTGACATTATTCCCTCTGTTGAGCTTTCAACTCTCAACCTCTGGCTCTGAGTCTCCACGTGCTCCTGCACATGTCACACAAGCTCCTCCACAGAGCCACCCGTGGCTTCAGAGCCCTGAGTCATGGTTCACAGAAATAAAACACCATCCCCATGGGCTTTGTTCAGATCAACGTCAGTAGTGTCCTTTTAAGTAGACCCTCCCAAGCCTTTTAATCCTGAGCCTTTCCCTAGGGATAAGGCAGGGTCAGTGGCTAGATGTAACTGCGCCAAATTCGTGGCTGATGAGGTGAGTAGCTCCATATGGTTTCTTGTGGCTCTTGGTTGGGGTTATTTTATCACATCTGAGGGAAAGGTCCATGGTGCCCTGGGGTTTTGTCCTAAGAGCTTGCAATCACAGAGCTTGGGACTTGGAAAGGGCCAAAGGAAAGCTACATTCCATGCTGACTATGCTTCAGTTTCAAGGCTGTTTCAGCATCCCCAGTCCCTGGAGCAGTGGGGGATTTAGGGTGGGTGATGGTGAAGGAAGTGGTCCCTCTCCTCTGTACTACACAGCTTCAGGCTTGGGTCCAAGGCTCACAGCTAGAGAGGTACTTCAGACCAAGGTGAGGGTACCACATTTAAATTCATGTTTGATCGATCTCTATAAGGCTAAAACATTTAACATAACTTTCTCTTAGAGATGGGTGAGTCAGCTTAAAACAGAGTGGTTCCCCCTGTCCCCAGAGTCACTCAAGCATGCTACATACCAAGTCAGAGAAGTTGCATAAGTGCTTCAGACATATGAGTGCTGGCAGTAGATGGCCCTGCCCACCCCACTCTGAGTCTCTGAGTGCTGTTTGACTTAGAACACATTCATTTAACAGGTAGCAAGAGCCTGATATTGCATCAGTCTTGGGTTCAGTGTGCTCTGTAGGCATCTTTTTCATGATCCAAGCCCCATTTTATAGATGAGGTAGGGCCTTGGGAGATCATGCAGCTTAGCACCCTATATTTGTGCTGCCAATAAACATAGTTTAGATACTTCTAAGGTTCAGTTTGGAACATTTCATAAACAAAACGGCCCTAGAGAATTTGTGAGCTACTATTAATTTTTATCTAACATTTTTGGGATGGCTCTTTTCAAGTTTGCCTCATCTATAGGAACAAGGCCTTAAAAACTAGAAACAACAATAGAATTCTCGAGCCTTGAATAAGAGCAGATACCAATCCATCTTTTGAGCATGAATTAACCAAGATTTCTGCCCATGGCTGCCTGCTCTGACTTTCCATTCCTGCAAAGCCCATGTGAAGGCTGAAGCCATGTGCTGTCAGCAAATTCCCATGGGGTCTCCTTTAATCCCTCCCCCCAAGGTGCTTAATGAAGAAAAGAGGCCAACTTCGACAGTCCCTTTAGTGATGGCTTTGAGGTTTATGTAACAGATTTTGTGGCTGACCCTCTCTGTAATTGGGTTTCCTAAAGAGCTTCCACAATATAAGTCATTCTGCAAAAATAAAAATGTACATATTTTGCACCTCACATTGGTAGGTGAGGTAGTGAATGTAGCCATCTCCAGCTCTGCCTGGACAGCCCTGCAGCCCTACCAACTGCGGTAGATCACTATCTCACTGTCTTGAGTGGTTATTTCCCAAGCTGGATAGGAAGCTTCCTGAAGACCCAGGCTTCGCTTTTGTTTAAGTGTGTCATTACTTAAACAAAAGACCAGGCAAGAAATTTAAATCAACCTAGAGAGGAGCGAAAGTGGAATCCCTTGTCTATGGCCCTGAACTTCAGTAGCTCAGGAGTATTGATCAAGTTCATTAAAGAGCTATGGTCAGGCCATGGGGTTAAAATCACTCTTTATATAAACTCGGAATCCTTAATACTTCGTTGAAATGGATCACCACATTAGTTGAAAACAGCTCTTTAAAGGGCAGCATCAGACTGTCTGTTTGATTTCTAAAACATCTGCCCATAATGCCTGGAAACTCACACTCAGACAAATAGAAGTCAGCGGGTCTTCTGTCAAGCTGCTTAGAGACTTATGTCTGTGGATGGGGTGGGGGTTGGGGGTTCTCCTAGCAAGTGTCCCTTTCTATTGCAGCACACCTGCTTTGTTTCTCTCATTTTATTTTCTCCAAACAGATTTGTTTGTGAAACATTCTCCACACTGTGGAAGTACTAGGCAAGAACGGGCTGGGGAGTGGGGTGGAGTGGAACAGACAGTGTCTCTATATAACTATATAGTCTCTCTCGATCTCACTGTACGGTACACATGCCCCACTCCCAGCAGGCAAATCCTACTTTCTTGTTGCTTCCTTGCTTTTCTTGTCACAGCGCCTACTGTAACTGAACATGGTGGACTAGGGTCTTGGCTAGTGCAAACCAAAACAAGCACAGCCAAGAAATGAAAGTAGAGACATGTTCTGTGGCAGATAAGATCACAGGAGTTATTCCCAAAACCAGTGCCCTCCTCTAACCGAGAGAATGTGGGGATTTTATTCCAGGAGCTGCTCCATCTTAGAAGGAGAAGCAACCACACCAGGCACATTCCCAAGCATGTTCCTTAACGTGTGTCCTGAATTAACATGCATGTTAATGAACATGCTGATCTCGAGGTCATAGTTCAAGAAGGAAACGGAGCAGACAGGAACACTTCTGGACGTGCTTGTGTCATAAACATGTCATACACCAATATTTCTGGATACACTTAGCTCTTTTCCAAAAATGGCTTCAGCTACAGCCACAGCTATGAGCACTTTGAAGGTGCATTAATATATGAGTTTGTCCCATGGGGTACCTGCCTTGCTTAGCTGCTAACATCATTATATTTCATAACTGCGTGTGTATTTGTGCGATTATTTCACTCGTTCCTCCATGTTGATCTGTAAGGATAAATACCTTGTTTTGTCCTATGCACCCTTGTTCATTCTCTGCCTAGGCCAGGCACTCAGTAACAAGTGAATAAGTAAATGAAACTTGTTTTTACTCAGAGACGTCAATGCCAAGTGCAAGGGTCAAACTGCATGCAGTATGTGGCTTGGCTAAAGGCAACCAAGCACCGCACCTTGGGCTCAATACGGGCCACGCAGCTGATTCTCTTCACTTACACCCCCTACTCCAGCCAAACCAGTTCTGTATTCTGCCATGATGGCAAGCAGCATTGGCTCAAAGCAAAGAGAGAGTGGGGGAGAACACAAGCACATGAAGCTGGCATTGAGGCCTGAGCAGAGCTCTCAGAATGGAGTGAAAAGCTGCTGTGCCATGTCATCCACAGAGCAGAACAGAAGCAAGGGCAGGGTGGACTTGACAAGGAGAGGGAGGAGCCACCTAGAACTAGGGCTGAACATATGCATGCCTGCACACCACACACACACACACACATACACACACACACACACACACACACACACACACACCCCACACACACACCATACCACACCACACATACACACACCACACCACACACACACACACACACACACACACCACACCACACACACATACACACACATACACACACACACCCCACACACACCACATACACACAGACACACAGACATACCACGCACACACACCACACACCCCTACACACACACCACACACACACCACACACCATACACCATACACACACATACACATACACACACCGCACACACACCCCTACACACACATCACACATGCCACACACACACACACACACCACACACACATCGCACATGCCACACACACACCACACCACACACATACCACACCACACACACACACACACACACACCACCACACACACACACACACATACACACACCACACCACACACACACACACACATACACACACCACACCACACACACACACACACCACACCACACACACACCACACATACACACACCACACCACACACACACACACACACCACACACACACACACACACATATACACACACACACACCCCACACACACCACATACACACAGACACACAGACATACCACGCACACACACCACACACCCCTACACACACACCACACAAACACCACACACCATACACCATACACACACATACACATACACACACCGCACACACACCCCTACACACACATCACACATGCCACACACACACACACACCACACACACATCGCACATGCCACACACACACCACACCACACACATACCACACCACACACACACACACACACACACACACACACCACACCACACACACACACACCACACCACACACACACACACACACACATACACACACACACACACCCCACACACACCACATACACACAGACACACAGACATACCACGCACACACACCACACACCCCTACACACACACCACACACACACCACACACCATACACCATACACACACATACACATACACACACCGCACACACACCCCTACACACACATCACACATGCCACACACACACACACACCACACACACATCGCACATGCCACACACACACCACACCACACACATACCACACCACACACACACACACACACACCACACCACACACACACACACACATACACACACCACACCACACACACACACACACCACACCACACACACACACACACACACACCACACCACACACACACACACACACACACACACACACACACCACACACACCACATACACACAGACACACAGACATACCACGCACACACACCACACACCCCTACACACACACCACACACACACCACACACCATACACCATACACACACATACACATACACACACCACACACACACCCCTACACACACTCCACACACACATCACACATGCCACACACACACACATACCACACACACACATCGCACATGCCACACACACACCACACCACACACATACCACATCCCCCCCCACACACACACACCAGGAAAAAGGTCAAAAGAAACCTACACTCCAAAAATGAGACAACAAAATTCTGTTGTTTGAGCTACCTGGTGTGTGCTGCTCACTGGGCTGCTCTAGCAAATTAACACAGCTATCTTCCCTGGAAGAACACTCCACAACTCTGGTTGGATATTTTAATCACTGGGCAAACTTGAGAATTCCCACACATTTGTTGAAGACAGAGGCTTCTTTGATGAGGATGAAGGCCACATTCCTCTGTGGGTATATGAGTAAGTGTTAGAATATAGTTAGAAATCATGTTGGTCTAGTGAAATAGGCAGAGAGTAGGTAGATGCTCTTCTAAAATCCGTGTCCTCACTAGCACCAGCTATAGGTTTCTAGTACCCAATATGGCTTCCTTCCTCCTCTTCAGTGGGCTTGATATCCAACTGGACAGCTGCTGACAACAATATGACTACTTAAACAAGACCTGAACAATGACAATACCAATAGACATGTTAACATGGAAGGGAGAAGTCTCTTAGGTACCACCCCTAGACAAAGGCCTGGAGGCAATCAATAACTGCCAATAGAGGGAGAGTTGGCCTTTCCCATGAATGATCCCCCTAATAGGTTAATCAATACAAAGTGGTCAGCCCTGAAATCATATATAGCCAAACCACACTAAAACAACTCTGGAGGTTATATTTATATATGTATACAGTAATAATCAAGGAAAAAGAGACCCATCAATTTGAGAGGGATGAGGTGGGTGAGGCAGGGGAGACATGGAGAACTTGAAGGGAGGGGCATGTGAAGGGTTGGAGGGAGGAGAAGGAAGAAGAGAAATAATGTAATTATACATAAATTTTTAATTTAAAAATAAAATAAAACCCCAGAGGACCAGGAGAAAAAAATCCAAGACAAAACCGAATCTCTGAAGATGTTCTTAACTATTGATATTTTTAAATTTCCCCTATAATTCTATTACAAAGCCAGGCTTGAGGTTCAAAAGCTCCAGATGGCCCTGGATACATAGATGCACCGCTTATACACATATTTTGTTAGTTGGTATTTTAGTCATGGTTATTACTGCTGAGATGAAATATATGACCAAAAAGCAAGTTGGGGAGGAAAGGGTTTATTTAGCTTACACTTCCATATTAATAGTCTGTTGCTGAAGGCATTCAGGACAAGAACTCAAACAGGGCCAAAACCTGGATGCTGGAGCTGATGCAGAGGCCATGGAAGAGTTGTGCTTACTGGTCTGCTCCCTGCGGCTTGCTCAGCCTGCTTTCTTATGGAACTCAGAATCACCAGTTCAAGAATGGCTTCACCCACTTTGGGCTGGTCCTGCCCACATCAATCACTAACTAAGAAAGTGCCCTACAGCTGGATCTATGGACACGTTTTCTCAATTGAGGTTCCCTCCTTTCAGATAACTCTAAGTTGTGCCAAGTTGATAGAAATCTAGCACAGTTGGGATGGAATAAGAAATCTAGAGGTCCCAGGACAGCCAAGGACTTTGTTATCCTCCTGGGTTGGAGTTGTTACCCTAGCATTAACAAGCAGGAAAGAAAAGACTCTCTTCCCCATGGCTTCACCATTATTGGCCACTTGATATTTTCCTTTATCTTTCAGTAAGACTATATAGTTAAGGCTGGAGATGATTCAGTGGTTAGAAGCACTTGTTGGTCATGCAGAGAGCCAGGTTTGGTTCCCAGCACCCACACAATAGCTCACAACCATATGTAACTCCAGTTCCAGGGGATCTCACACCCTCTTCTGACCTCCTTAGGCACCAGATAGCCACATGGTGCACATGTATACATGGAGACACTCATACACATGCAATAAAATAAATCTAAACATATAGAGAAATCATTTTTCAGGAAGGTATAGATGCCTTTCATTCCAGTGATTTATACAACAAATATTTCCTGAGTACCACAGTGTACATTATTGGCTGTCAGCTTGGAAGCCATTTATCCTACACAAATGCTCACAGAACTCCAAGTTTGGCTCTAGTATATATTCTTGTCATGATTCATGAAAGTCTGCTTGGTATAGACCAGTCACAGTGCCAGAATAAACTTTGGCAATAATTGATTTAGGGAGTAGTTTAAGGAGTGGCTTATGAATTCAGTTTTGACCAATTAAAGTGAGATACAATAGGACAGATGTTCATACCTTAGAAAAGACACAGAAATAACCACACCTTCCCATAGAGTCCATTTCTTTCTGGAATTCTGGCATATTGGGCATATAACCAACATGCTTATAATGCAGAGACAGGATGGAAGAAATCTGAGTTCTTGGTGATGACACTGAGCCACTCAACACAGTCCTGGAACCACATGGCCCCTGGAACTACTGATGTGTAAAAATAACAAATGGCATGGTTGGCCAAGCCTGGGTTTGGCAAACCTATCTGAAACATGAGGGAAAGCACATCCTGTATGCTTTGACCCACCTCTCAGCACTTCTCAGCTCTGCTGCAGTAGCCTATGCTATGGACAGCATAATGGGAATGACTGTGTACCAGTCAAACACTATCTCAGTCTGCTTATGCTCCCACAACCACATACCATAGACCAGGTGCTTTATAAACAGCAGGAACATTTCTCATAGTTCTAGGGGCCTGAAGTTTACAAGATCAACATCCACTTGCTAGTTCATACATAGATGCCCTTTGTCACATGATAGAAAGAGTGAGGGATCTGTTTGGAATCACTTTTATAAGGTAGTAACCCCAGAATCCCTAACCCCTATTTCTCTTACCTTGAGATTAAGACCTCACCACATATATGTAGGGAGACTTAAACAATTGGAAACATTCAGTTCCTTGCAAACATCATTTACAAAATGGGCAATAGCTATTTGACACATAGACTGTACTAGGCTAACCTAAATTCTAAGGGTGTATGTGTGTGTGTGTTCATGTGTGTGAGTTCAGACATATGACGTGAAGAATATTAACAGGTCAGAGGACAACCTTAGGGTATCAGTATTCAACCTTGTTTTGGGACAGGGTCTTTCTGTTGCTTTGTAAGGAAGACTTGCTGGTCTATAAGCTTCTAAAGGAGCACCCCTTTTTGACCCCCTTCTCCCATCAGGGTTTGCTGGGATTAGAAATGCTTGCACTCGTGCACTTGGCTTTTATATGGCTTCCAGGGATTGATGTGAACTGAGGCTGTGAGCTGTACAATACTGCATCCTCCCCATGCCTGCTCTCTAAGCTGCTTTGACTGAGGCTCTCTGAAGGACATAACTACATGTAGAAGAAGAAAACATTCCATTCATTCACTCTGAGGGCACTGGGAAGCCAATCATAAATAGGACAGAGTTTGGGGAATTTACAAAATGATCTCCAAGCCAAAAGAGAGAAAATAAACAAATAATCCTTGTCACAGTGTGTTGACCACCTTAGGAGAGGTAGGTAGTTGCTGTTGGAACTTAGGAAAAAGAACCAAACCAATTCCAGAATTGCTCAGGATTGCATGAGGTAACCTCCTCTACCCACATCAGGCATCTTCTGGAATTACTGAGAGGTCTTTATCTCTTCCATCTGCTTTTTGGAAGATCATAATTTTGTTCTTCATATTATGTCATTGATTTCTAAACCATGTAATCATCTCCGTGTTGTTTTCCATATGGCTTTAAACTCAGCTATTGTCTATCAAGTTTCCAAACTTAACTTTCCCTGTATAACTTATCTGTGTATTCCAACCTACTGTCTGTCAATCCTAGCCTGTTGCCCCCTTAGTGTTCCCTGCTCCTTTGTTACAGAAGCATGATTTTTCTATGGCATTTAAGATAGCAAGTGATTTGCTGGAGTTTCATCCTGGAGATTTCAGAATGTCATTTTTCAGAGGGGGGAAAACTTTTTTGTTCTTTAAATAAAAACATACTGTGAGTGTGTGTAATTTCTGTGCCACATAAAGAATATTTGTTAAATAAGCACACATGTGCTCACTACCTTGTTTTAAATATAGAACAGAATCAGTGTGCTGGTTTGTTTCTGATGCCATCACAAAATACCTTAGAGTGGGTAATTTATTGTGCACAGTTTTAGAAACTAGGAAGTTTAAGGTCATGTTCCAGCAGATGTGATATCTGGCAAGAACCCATTCTTCACAGAGGACAGCTTCTATGTATCCACACATACCAAAGGACAAACAGACTTTCTCCAGCCTTTTATCCTATTCATGAGGATGCAAGATCCATGACTAATTACTTCCTAAAAGCTCTGCATCCTACTTCTGTCACACAAAAAGTTAAGTTGCAGTATATGATTGGGGGTTGGGGGTGGAGACAGAGATGCTGACATTCTAGCGTTAGCAATCAGTAGCTTGACATCTCCAGGAGACACCCTCAGCCTGGAGATAACAAGAGTTTGCCAAAAATCAATCATGCTCTTACTTTCTTCTGTGTATCAATTGGTTTCCAACAATAAATTCAAATTTACTATTTTATTTTTACATAAATTGAATTGTATGTATTTTCCTGACTTTTTTTAATGCAACATGAGATTCGTCCACATTGGTACAGAAAGTTCACTTTTTAAAAATTCAGCCTTAGTATTTCATTCCATAAAGGCACTGCAATTTGTTTATCCATGCTAGTGTTGACAGATTTATGGTGGTGTTCCTAGTTTTTGCTGTTTCAAACAGTATAGCAAGCGTAGTCTTGTCTGTGTATCTTGGTACACCCATGGAAGTTGTCTAGGAAATACACTTAGTGTGGAACTTTTAGGTAAAAGATATTCACATCTTCAACTATACCTAGAAATAACAGATTTTCCAAATTCCAAAGTTGTATTTTTTTTTTCTAAAATACACAGCTTTTTATTTTCAGTTGAATCCCTGTGTTCATTTAAATGGTAGAGAGGCATGAAGACACAGCCTAACTCACATGCATGACTAGCTGTTTCAGTCTTACCTGTTCCATGTTTATAACCTCTTCCGGGTCGCCGTCAGTGGCAGCTCTTCATTTACAGGTGTTTGTTTGTACCAGCCATGCATGAGATCTCATTCCTGCTTCATGGGCCTCCCTCTCACCCACCTCTGCACCCACACCACTGTTTTAATACAACCGCTTGTTATTTTAAGTGAGATGGCCCAGGCTCCAAAAGGCAAAAAAAAAAACCACATCTCTCTCACACATGAATCCTAACTTTAATCTTTAATATTTGCATGGAAATGAGGGCCGTTGAGAGTGGACACGGGCTATGAAACTGGATGGGAAACACAGTGCAAGAACAGGAGTTTTTATGTAAGCGGAGAGGGCAAAAGTCATAAGGGACTTCGAAGTGGAGGGTGAGATACTGGAGGAGGGAGAGTGGAAGGGAAAGAAGAAAAGGAAGACGGGAAAGAGAAAATAAAACAAAAAGAAATTTTGCTAGAAAATTGTCCCAATGATATCCACTTCTCTGAAAGCTAATAGAAATTTGATTTGAGCAATACTTAATTTTGTAGGGCAAATCCTTCTGCTTGGATACTTTTGCATAAGGATACATCAGCTACTTATGGTATTTTCCTCCATCCACGCATGTTTTAGAAATTGCTCATCACGTTCTGCACTAACCTTTATGGATTTTATCAGAGTTAGATTCCACCTGTGTGTTGGCTTTGCATAGATCAACAACTTTACCCTGTCCAGTTTTCCTGTCTGGCCACATCACATCTCCTCCGTCTATGTCTGCTCTGACGTCAGTTCTCAAAGCCTGGCCTTTGGCAGTGACATTATAATTGTTTTGGTGAGAAGGGAGTAGCTCCTTCCTGACTTCCCCACTCTAAGTATAATCACCCATCCTAGTCACAGGTTCCATGTCAATCAACTGGATTCAGAAATAGTAAGGAAAAAACACCTGTCATCATTCATTAAATAATAGCAAAAGAACTTTTGTGCATAGCATTTGTGAGTATTAGTTATGACAAATAGTCTAGAGATGCTTTTCAATATCTAGAAGGGTATGCGTATGTTATACACAAACACTGAAGATTTTAGATAAGGAACCCAAGCAGCCACAAAGTTTAATAACCACAGAGAGCCTGGGCTCAGTACCCTTGGATACCAAGGGATGATTATTTTTCCTTGTATGTGGAGGGAACTTCACCTATGAAGCGATCCTGGCCTGTCTCTACCCCTCACTCACTCTGGCCCTGGGGGAGAAGAAGCGACATAATCTGATTAATGGCTTGGAAGGATAAACTTGGTTTTCATGCCCCACTCCTTCCTCTTCCTGTCCTCCTGGGAGCAGCTCTAAGAGAACATGTGGTCCTGATTATGCTAAGCCCTGCAGAAAGCCCAACAGAAATGGCGCTTCCTTTATAAGAGATTGGTGTTCCCATGATTCATTTCGAAGGCTGTCTGATTCTGGAATCTGGGATTATGAATCTCTCTTACACAGACATAAGAGACATTCTGAAAAATCAATGTTACGGATGATAAAAATGTTTCAGCCACCACCTTTCCACTCCTCTCTTCTACCTGAATTGATGTATATTGACAAGTATTAATGAAAAAGGAAGACATTAATTCGAAGGCAAATTGAGGAGGGATGCATGGAAGGGTTTGGAGGTGGAATGGGAAGGAATAATGCTATAATTTTGTTATAATCCTGATTTTTAAAAAGTATTTGTATTTGCTTTTATATTTGCAAAATAACTACTAACACCAAGTTAATTTACATATCTATAACTTCACTTCACATAGTTACTCCTGTGTGTGTGTGTGTGTGTGTGTGTGTGTGTGTGTGTGTGTGTGTGTGTGTATATACACCAAGATCACTCTGGCTGACTCAGCAAATTTTAAGTCTACCATACACTATTAATAGCTGTATTTACCAAACTATATATGAGGCCTCCAGTTATTTTTCATCTTGTTGCTGAAGATTCGTACCCTTTGGCCAGTAACTCCATTTTCCCCTTATCTCTCAGCCCCCAGTAACCACCATTCTACACTCTGTCACTATGAGTAATCCCACATGTACACATGCTGGTGCAAAAGCTTTCCATGCCTGGCTTATTTCCCTTAGCACAATGTCCTTGTGGTTTATCTGGTGTTTCAAAGAGCACAATTTCCCTCTTTTTAAAATGCTGAGGAATATTCATGTGTGCATGTGAGGAGTGGGCGTTCCCTTTTCTTTTTACCCACCTGAACATGGTCACTTAGTTTGTTTTGCTATCTTGAGCATTTAGAATAATGCAGTAAAGAGCATGGGAGTGGAGATAACTACTTGAGATAGTGGTGTTATTGCCTTTGGGTCTCTGCCCAGATGTGGGTTTTCTGGATCATATGGTAGTTCCATTTTTAACTTTTTGAGGAATGGTTTTGTACAAGAACTTTGCTGCTTTCAGTTCCCACCAACACTATGCTACTGTTCTTTTTTCTTCACATTCTCATCAATTCTTGTTGTCTTTGGACTTTTAATTAGCAGCCATTCTAGCAGCTGGGATGTGGTTTTGATTTGCATTTTCCAAAGATTAATAAGGTTGAGCATGATTGTTCATATACGTTTTGCCCATTTTCATGTTTTCTTTGGGGGGGAAGTGTCTACTCAATTCCATCAGTCATTTTAAATTAGATTATTTGAGCTAATTTTCTATCTGCTTTTTTTTTTGTTCAGTTCAGAATGTAGGCAATGAAATCCATGCAGCTAATTAGGCTCCTTTATACTTTAGTATAAAGACATTTTCCAGTCAGACACTACCATCATATAGACATATAGTAAAACACACACACACACACACACACACACACACACACACACACACACACATATATATATATATATATATATATATATATATATATATATATATATGTTTGGCAGACTTGATGAATCTAGTAATAATTTCCCTAAAATGACTTTAGATTTCTGCATGGAGAGCCATATCATCTACAGCCTATATTTCCATTTCACTTTTACTTTCTAAACATACATTTATTTCATTTATCATTCTTGTCTTACTGGCTGAGTAGGTCCCCTGATGAAATATTAAATACTATAGAAGTGATGACTGAAAGCGTACAAAACTTTGGAGGGCTTGTCTGGGCACAACTTCTCCTTTCAGGAAGATCATCAAATACTTCATTTGCATTTCCTTTTTTCCTCTGAGAACAGCTTTAGAAGAGGCTTTTGATATAGGGTCAAAGGAGTTTTCCATTTCACTTGTTTTCAAATTTTGCTGGCATAGATTTTTCACTTTATTATTTTAATTGAGTAAGAACTTCCTATCTCTGTAATGTGTTATTATTTATGCATGGGCATCTCTCCTTTAGTTTTAATGAATCATATTGGAAACTTTTCTAAGTTCATAGTTCCTAAGGTTCCCACTCAGGTTTCTTTTGTCCTCTTCAATTTTTATTGTGTTAATTCCAGTTCCTCAGTTCATGATGTCCCTATTGCACCTCCTTTTCTTGATTTTCATTTTTTTCTATCTCATTGGGTAATTCTCATCTAACTTCTTTTCTAATGTAAATATTGAAGACTACAAGTCCTCCTCTGAGTACAGCTTTAACTGTCCTTCACAAAACATGGCTATTCATTTTTTTCCTGTGTTTAGCCATATTATTGTAAAATAAAGCACAAATAAAGAAAATGACATAAATGGATAGGCTAGTAAAATATTATAAAATTCAACATCATTGCAAACACTTTTAGAAGTAGAAAAGTAGTATTTTGCCAACTACCCAGAAGCCATCCATTGCTGGACCAATCTCAGACCCCTCTCCCTCCAAAAAATATTTTCTGATTTTTATGATAATCAGGTATCACCCACGTCACACAGTCCTTAGGCACTATAGTGACTATTCTCATCCACTTAAAAACTTTCATTTAGGCCTTCAATATTTTTCCTACTCTACAGTTTTCCTCCATCTTTTTCTTCTCCTAATTTCTGTTGAGTATCCTGAGTCTGGCCACTAGCATTTCCTACCATCTGGATTTTGCTAACCACATGCTTATGGTGAAGTTCAATACATTCCTTTGTCCCCTGGATTTCTTTTAAAATGGCAGCATATTCTGAGGGCTCAATCAGACTTAGGTTTGATCTTTCTGGCAAGACTACAGATGGTGTGGTGTTTGTTTGCTGAGGGGCACGTAATGCTTGGCCAGGCTCTTGTTTGGGGTATTGCTATTGACCAGATCCACTGATTTATTGCAGTCGTCATGTGCTGGCCTTCTAATGCTCAGATTTTGTTTTCATTTATTAGCTAGGAGTCTATTATGAAGCAATGTTTCCCTTGTCTTCCACTTGGCTGCCTTAAGTTCAGTTCATGTAGGAAAGCAGACTAAATGCTGTTCTTTCCCCTTCTTTGCTAACCTTTCAGGTAATGAACTGATTTCATCACTCAAAGGTAAGTGATCAACTTCCAAAGTCTCATTATAAAGTCAGAAATGTAAATGTATTCTATTTTCTTATTCCTACTGATGCTTCAATTGTCTTTCTTTGATTAAAAGGAGCATCCTTGAGTTTGTTTTTGCGTCTTTTGGCATGGTATTAGAGTCCCTTGCTCTGTTCCTTGGTATTCTGCAGGATAAACATTTCAGGTTAGTTGCATTCATTTCTTCCCAGACATTGAATCAGACTTCCCTCTCCTCTAAGATGCCTTAGTTTTAGCTGAAAAAAAAAAAGTCATAGTTCAATATTACATGTTAGGTTCTACAAATGCTGCCTGCTGCTGATCTAGCCTTTCACAGATCTTTCAGTGAACACATGTAAACACTATTTTCCTCAATGGTGAAGGATTTAAATGAATTCAGTCATTGTTTACTCTCACATTTTACACATCTTCTCAGAGTAACCTCGAAGTACCACTATCACGATAATCCCTAAATACGTATGCACAGGCTGTTCCTGTTTGAGTTCAGTTTTTATGCTTATACTAAACATACATTGTCAAAGCCTGTAGCTGGTGCATAAATGAGCAGTCACAGGGATACATTGCCTGGATATTCCTCCAAGGAAGAAAGCTACTTGGCCACAGGAATCAGGCCACTGGAGAGCCCTTTCCTGAAAGGCTCCTTCTGTATACACCCAGCTGCTGGGAGCGGCATTCCTGAGCTCTGTCACTGTCTGGTAGTGAAGTGGGATGAAAGGGAAAGACGGGCCTTTTGGGCCCAATGGCAGACACACCAATGGTCAATTCTTGCTGCCAAGCTTCCTGCCAATCACTGAAGGATTCATCAGACTTACTTGATAATTAGACTTTTCTTTTTGTCCAATTCTACTTCTCCTCCTTTCCTTTTGCAGATGTTGATTCCTTGATTCAATTTGTTGCCTATTTCTGAAGAACCCAAAATAAACATGCAGAAGCAGAAGTGATCTGAGAAATATGAACCTAAGGAATTTTGGAACTGGATCACTCAAACATATACCTAGTAATGAGGGCTCATCACTGATAGTAGGCATTATGCCACAGGTCCCAAGCATGGGCTGGTGGTCCAGGCACTGAATTTTTAAACAGCAGTGGACTGAGATAACATACTCTGGATGTGGACTACAGCAAGAGTTACATATCAGCCACTCAAGATCTATGGGGAAAGGCTTACTAGGGCAATGCAAGCTACTAACTTTGGAGATGTCTTGAAAGAATTGGAGCCCTAAGAAAGCAGGATTGGATGGTTACCACTAAACACCATGATGCTCCCAGAAGGATAAGAAACAGCTGAGGATAACAGGCAATTGGAAGCCTGCTCTGAAAGCCAAAGAGCCTCTTGGGGTTGCCTACAAAGAAGCTCTCAGTTCCTCCAATCAGTAACAGTCAACATGGCTGAATGTCAAAGACAGTTAAATGCACAAGAATGTTGGTCAGTAAAGATGAGATCAGCGCCCTGCTGGGAAAATGTAGGGCTGTGAAATATGGACTAGAAATCTTGGCCCTGACTTTTTTTTTTTTTTTTTTTTTTTTGACTCTGAGATTCCGCTGAAGCTCCTAAGCTTACAATGTGTTCATCACTCCTTACTAAAAGCCAGCAGGGTCCATCCCTCTTCTTCTCCACACCCAGTACCTCATGGCAAAAAGCTGAATAACTTGTGATCTTTTGGTAAACCACTCTACATGGAGCTATTCCCTGGCTCTGTAACTAAAGTAAATTGTAGAAAAAGCCAGAAGGGCATGGAGAATGAGTCTGTTGGATGTAATACCAAAGGAGCCTCAAGACTTCATCAGTGTATACCAACAAGAGCCCACCAAACCACAGGGTACTGAGCATTCTCCTGAAACACAGGACATTATACATAGAAGGACCCCATAGGTGGAACAAATATAGGGTTAGAGGAGCTTACAGAAGCATTGAAAAGTAGAGACTTCCAGAAAAGAGCTGAAAAGGCAGATGGTAGATGAAAAAATGTAAAATCTGTGGGAATGGGCAATGGTTCAGTGGGTGAGAGCATCTGAGACACAAGCATGGGGCCCTGAGTTCAAATCCCCAAAGCTCACATAAAAAGCTACACACAGACATGTGTGCTATGTATGCTTTCAATCACAGCACTGTTGAGGGGGTGACAGACAATTTAGGATCTTCGGGGCTTGCTGGCCACCAGCTAAGCTCCATGTTCAGTGATGGACTCTGTCTCAACAAGATACAGAAGAGCAAGACTAGTATAACATGTGTGCCACTGTATTACCAGTATACCTTGTAGGCAGGTCACTGTTGTAGGTCTCAGGGATGATAGCTGGGAGATACTGACAATTACCATTCTCCTCCTGAAGTGTGCAAATTACCTTCCAGTATCATGAACACTAATCAGTAGGGGGAGAAACTTCTAGTTAGGCACCAGATCAACTTCTCCAGGTTTGATTAAATAAGTAAGTGTTGTCTTCAGAAATCACCAAGCAGTGGTAAGTAATCAACAGACTTGGTATAACAATAACAGCCTGTGATGTTTGAGGTTTCCCATGATGGCCCCTTTTGCCAACAACTCAAAAAGATGTAACTGGAGATTTTACATGGTGGCATAAGATGTCTCGATAGAACACTGTCTCCCTATTATTTGGTGGCTCCATTTAGATATATGATGCCTCTACAATAATAGATTTCCATATGGTTTTTCAAATGGTCCTTAGTATTAGTTGTTCCTCCACATATTCCCTCCTTTACCCTTCTCTCGTATCTCCCTCCCCATTTAATCCTCCTATTTTGTTTTCCCCATTGTCTCTCCATAACACTATATTCTAGTTCCCATTTCTTGGAGACTCTACCCCCTGGTAGTTCCTTATTAGGTATTTGATTTCTGTGGTTATTCAGATTGTAGCATTCAGATTGAAAGCTTAAAAGTTACCTCCACATGTAAGAGAAATTATACACTATCCTTGGGGACTTGAACTACATCACTCAAGAAGGTTTTTTTGTTGTTGTTGTTTTATTTTTTGTTTGTTTTATTTTTGTTGTTGTTTTGTTTTGTTTTTTCTAGCTCTGACCATTTACCTGCGATTTTCATTTTTCCTAACAGATGAAAAATATTTTATTGTTAATATACTACATTTTCATTATCCATTCATCTACTGAAGAACATCTAGGCTGTGTCCAATTTCTGGCTGTTACAGATAGAGCAGCAGCTATCATGGGATGAGCAAGCACCTCCATGGTAGGATGCAGAGCCTTCTGGGTGTAAAGAGTGGTATAGCTGGATATTGTGGTAGATCTATTCCCAACGTCCAGAGGAACTACCACTGATTTCCATAGCAACTGAACTGGTCCACAGTGCCACCAGCAATACATATGTGTTCCCCTTTCACTGCTACCTTGCCAATATAAGTTGTCATTTGTTTTATTGAACTTTGTCATTCTGACTGAGGTAAGATGAAATCACAAAGTAGTTTTTTTTTTCATTTAAAATTTTATTGTGGGTAGTATTTTTTACACTTTATTAATATTTTTTTTATCTTACATATCAATCCCAGTTCCCTCTCCCTTCCATCCTCCCATTTCCCATCTACTCCCCAGGGAGGGTGAGGCCTTCCAGGAGGAATTGCCAAAATCTGTCAAGTCATTTGGGGTAGGACCTAGGCCCTCCCTCGTGTCTCTAGGCTAAGGGAGTGTGCTCCCAAAGTCCTTTCATGCACCAGGGATACATATTGGTTCCACTGTAGAGTTCCCAGGCCTCCTAACTGAGACTCATGTTTAGGGGGTCTGGATTGGTCCTTTGCTTGTTTCCCAGCTATCAGTCTAGGGTCCATGAACTTCTCCTTGTTCAGCTCAGCTGTTTCTGTGGGATTTTACAGCCTGGTCTTGACCCTACTGCTCATTCTTCCCTTTCTGCAACTGGATTCCAGGAGTTAGGCTCAGTGTTCACCTGTGGGTGTCTGGTTCTGCTTCCATCCACTACCAGATGAAGGCTCTAGGATAGCATATAAGGTATTCATCAATCTCATTATAGGGGAAGGGCATTTAAGGTAGCCTCTCCACTATTGCTTAGATTGTTAATTGGGGTCATCCTTATAGGTCTCTGGACATTTCCCTAGGGTCAGATTTCTCTTTAAATCTACAATGGATCCCTCTATTATGGTATATCTTTTCTTGCTCTCCTCTATTCTTCCCCTGACTCAATATTCTTGCCCTCTCATGTTCTCCTCTCCCCTCTTCTTCTTCCCTTCCCTTTCTCCTAACTCCCTCTCCCCTCACTGCCCTCCTGCTCCCAATTTGCTCAGGAGATCGTGTCCTTTTCCCCTTCTGTGGGGGACCATGTATGTCTCTCTTAGGGTCCTCTTTGATTTTTAGCATCTCTATCAGTATGAATTGTAGGCTGGTGATCCTTTGCTCTATGTCTAAAATCCATATATGAGTGAGTACATACTATGTTTGCCTTTTTATAACTGGATTACCTCACTCAGGATGGTTTCTTCTAGTTCCATCTATTTGCCTGTGAAATTCAAGATTCCATTGTTTTTTTTCCACTGAGTAGTACTCCATTGTGTAAATGCACCACATTTTCTTTATCCATTCTTCAGTTAAGAGGCATCTAGGTTGCTTCCAGGTTCTAGCTATTACAAATAACGCTTCTATGAACATAGTTGAACAGATGTCTTTGTTGCATAGATGTGCATCTTTTGGGTATATGACTAAGAGTGGAACTGCTGGATCTTGTGGTAGAATGATTCCCATTTTCCTGAGGAACTGCCACACTGATTTCCAGAAAATTTAAATAAAATGGACAATTTTCTGGATAGATATCACTTACCAAAATTAAAACAATGACAGATAAGTAATTTAAGTAGACCTATATCCCCTAATGAAATAGAAGCAATCGTCAAAAGTCTCCCTACCCCGCCCCCCCCAAAAAAAGCCCAGGGCCAGATGGTTTCAATGCAGAATTCTACCAGAAATTCAAAGAACAGCTAACACCAATACTCCTCAAAGTAATCCACACAATAGAAGCAGAAGGGTAATTGCCAAACTTTGTTTTTGAGGCTACAATTACCTTGGTACCCAAGCCACACAAAGACACAACTAAGAAAGAGAACTACAGACCAATATCCCTCATGTACATTTACATTGATGCAATAATACTCAATAAAATATTGGCAAATCAAATCCAAGAACACATCAGAGACATCATCTACCATGACCAAGTAGGCTTCATCCCAGGAATGCAGAGATGGTTCACCATATGAAAACCCATCAATGTAATTCCTCTAAAATCAGGAACAAGACAAGGCTGTCCACTTTATCTGTATCTCTTCAGTAGTATACTTGAAGTTCTAGTTAGAGCAATAAGACAAACAGAAGATCAAGGGGATATAAATTGGAAAGGAAGAAGTCAAAGCCTCACTATTTGCAAATGATATGAAAAACTCTACCAGGGAACTCCTACAGCTGCTAAACACCTTCAGCAAAGAGGTAGGATAAAGGATTAACTCAAAAAAAAATCAGTCCAGAGGACAAATGGGCTGAGAAAGAAATCAGAGACACATCACCCTTTACAATAGAGGACTCTCTGCTTAGTTCTTCACTCCATTTTTTAAATTGGGTTATTTGTTTTCTTGATGTTCAGTTTGTTAGTTCTTTATGTATTTTAGGTACTAACCTCTATCAGATGTATAGTTTATAAAGATCTCTTTCCATTTTGTAGGTGGCTGTTTTTGCCTGAATGATGATAACACTCTAATCTTCTTTTCTTCATAAATAAAAGAATTGTGAAGTCTAAATGCCTAAAATATTTTTTCAAATCAGTATTTATATCTGAATATGTTTTACTGGTGGTTACTCTGTGATAGTACTTTGAATACCAAGGTGTGTTTAGATACATTGAAAATCAGTAGCTCACAAAGTAGAGCTGAAATAATTGTGTGTGTGTGTGTGTGTGTGTGTGTGTGTGTGTGTGTGTGTGTGTTTAAGAAAATTTATTTGATTTGTAATTTTCAGCACATTTTCATGTCTTTTCTTTGGGACTATTCTAATTACACTGGGAGTATCTTTGATTGGTTGATTTTTTTCCTTAACTTCAATACTCTTATTTTGCTAGAAATTCCTTTTCCAAGAGATTTTTATTGTTAGGTAATATCAAGGTTAAAGAAAAGTTATTTGTGCTATACAAAGGGACTTTTTTATAAGTCATTTGGAAATAAATTGCTACCCCAACTTCCTCATGCCTAAACACACAAATTTTCTTATATTACTACAAATAACCATCAAAATCGGAGATTAACATTGCTTATTAACATTTTTGTGATCATAAATTACAGTTTAAGCTTTCTTCATGGGCATATTTCTCTGGTGTGCATTCAATGCCTTTAAGTTTGCTATTCTATTTCATATCTTTATTCTTCCTATAATAATTTTTTATGATTTTTGACCCAGTTACTTCCTTGTTGCTTAGGTGTGTGTGTGTGTGTGTGTGTGTGTGTGTGTGTGTGTGTAATATGCATGCTTGTTGGCAGTAAGCATGCACAGGTGTGTATATTGAATGTGGGGACCAGATGTCAACCTTGGGTGTCACTGCTCACAGGCAGTTTACCTTGCTTTTTGAGACAGGGTCTCTCTAATTAGGCAAGGTTGGCTAGCCAGTGAAACATGAGCTTCTGTCTGTTCCTTCCTCCCCATGGCAGAATCACAAGCACACACAACCACACTTGGATTTTTTTTTAAGTGGGCTCAGGGGCTCAAACTCAGGTCTTTGTTCATGCATGAAAACACTCTAATGACTTGGCCATCTCCCCAGTCCAGCATCACATGTTGCTCATTCATGAAACACAATGGAACCAAGGTGCACAACCTGTTGTTTCTTTCCAGGAAATACCATTCTGAGATGATCAAATTTGCTAATTTCAGGGAAGTCTGTCTTCTACTTTCACAAATGCTTAGAGATTGTCCCATTCATTCCTGAGACTTTTGTTTTGTGTTCTATCTGGAGTTTCTTTATCCTTTGTCCTTCCTTCTTTCTGTCCCTAATCTGCTCAACTTGGATTTTGCTCCCAGACACCTCTTCAAGGTGAGATTATGTCTTAGAAGAAGATGGGCTAGTTCCCATATAACCTGCGGCCTTTCCCAGTCATAGACACACACACCTTGTGACTGCTGGTCCTGCTCCTAACCGCTCTTTTCGAGGCTCCTTGTGTTTCAAATGGCCACAATTCTCTGGGTTCTCTCTCCAGTTGCTGACTGCCCTGTAATATGGATAATCGGGAAATTACTGTCACCATCTTCCCTCAAGTTTTAATGGGTATTATTTTGGTTCTATTTAGGTATACATTTTTTTCCTGTCCTTTGATGTTTTCTTCTTGGTCCACAGACTTACTTTTCACTTACAAAGAAAAGTACATTTTATGGCTGACTTCTAAATTATTTACACTAGTTAGTTTCTGTGCTCTGTGGGTTATATTCCTTCTGGCTTTCTTGATTTCTTGAAATTTACTTTAGAGATTGAGAAAAACTTTAAACAATCCATTAATATAAATTAATTTATATTTTGTACTTCTTAATTGTTAATTGTGCTATACAAATATTCTACCCTTGTTATCTTTTCTGGATTAAATAAGAATTGCTTAAAAATATGTGTTACTAACTAAGAGAGAGAACTACAGACCAATATCTCTCATGAACATTGATGCAAAAATACTCAATAAAATATGGGCAAATTAAATCTAAGAACACATCAGCGAAATCATCCACCATGACGAAGTAGGCTTCCTCCCAGGGATGCAGGGATGGTTCACCATACAAAAATCTATCAACGTAATCCACCATATAAACAAATTGAAAGAGAAAAACCACATGATCATTTCACTAGATGCTGAAAAAGCCTTTGACAAAATCCAACACCCCTTCATGGTTAAGGTCTTGGAGAGATCAGGGATAACAGGAACATACTTAAACATAATAAAAGCAATTTACAGCAAACCAACAGCCAACGTCAAACTAAATAGAGAGAAACTCAATGCAATTCCTCTAAAATCAGGAACAAGACAAGGTTTTCCACTCTCTCCATATCTCTTCAATATTGTACTTAAAGTTCTAGTTAGAACAATAAGAAAACAAAAAAAAATCAAGGAAATACAAATTGGAAAGGAAGAAGTCAAACTGTCACTATTTGCAGATGATATGATAGTTTACATACATGACCTAAAAAACTCTACCAGGGAACTCCCACAGCTGATAAACATCTTCAGCAAAGTGGCATGATACAAGATTAACTCAGAAAAAAATCAGTAGCCCTATTATATACAGATGATAAAGGGGCCAAGAAAGAAATCAGAGAAATATCACCTTTTATAATAGCCATAAACAACATAAAATATCTTGGAGTAATGCTAACCAAAACAAGTAAAAGACCTATATAATATGAACTTTGAGTCTTTGAAGAAAGAAATTAAAGAAGATACCAAAAACTGGAAGGATCCCCGATGTTCTTGGATAGGTAGGATCAACATAGTAAAAGTGTCAATCTTGCCAAAAGCTATCTACAGATTCAATGCAATCCCCATCATAATTTTTCTCAGACCTTGAAAGAATAATACTCAACTTTATATGGAAAAGCAAAAGACCCAGGATTGCCAAAACAACTCTGTACAATAAAGGAACTTTTGGGAGCATCACCATCCTTGACTTCAAGCTCTATTATAGAGCTGTAGTCCTGAAAACAGCTTGGTATTGGTGCAAAAATAGACAGAAAGACTAATGGACTAATTGAGAACCCTCATATTAACCCACACACCTACAACATCTGAGTTTTGACAAAGAAGCTAAAATTATACAATGGCCATGATGTGTGCTGCTTACTGGCTTATTTCTCGTGGTTTGTTCAGCCTGCTCTCTTAGAGAACCGAGGACCACCAGCCTAAGGATGGCATCACCCACCATGGGTTGAACCCTCCCGCATTGATCACTAGTTGAGAAAATATGCTGTGGAATCATCCTTTTGTACATTGTGAATATGTATTATTCTCATTGGTTAATAAGAACCTGATTAGCTTATAGCAAGGCAGGAATAAAGTTAGGTGGGACAACCAAACCAAAGATACTGGGATAAAGAGGGGTAAGAGACAGAGTCACAGGAGAAGCAGAGAGAGCAAATGGGCACACCATACCGGGAAAAGGCACCAAGTCATGTGGCAAAGCATAGATAAGAAATGTGGGTTAATTTAAGTGTAAGAGTTAGCTAGTAACAAGCCTGAGCTATTAGCCAAGTATTTGCAATTACTATTAAGCCTCTGAGTGATTATTTGAGAGAAGCTGTGAGATAGGAAAACTCTGTCTACAAAAATGCCTTACAGATGGATCTCATAGAGCCATTTCTTCAATGAAGCTCCTTCCCTTTGTTGATTCTAGCTTGTGTCAAGTTGACACACAACACCAACCAGTACTGGAGGGAACATTTTATTTAATTTACAGATTACAGCCCATCAATAAGAGACATCAAGACAAAACTCAAGGAAGGAACTTGGAGGCTGGAGCCTAAGCAGAGACCATGAAGGATGCTGTTTACTGGCTTGCCCCCTCTGGCTTGTCCAGCTAGCCCAGACGTAACTGCCTAGGAGTGACACTGCCCACAATGGGCTGAGCTGTCCTTCATCAATAATAAATAAAATGCCCCAACACATGCCACATACCAATCTGATGGTGGCAATTCCTCAAATGAGGCTTCCCCTTTCCCTGATATGTCAAGTTGACAATCTTGGTGAGCCATCACAACAGGTTATGTATTTGTCATTCTTGGGGGCAATGAGATCTATGTGAGTTGCAGGCCAGCCTGGTCTACATAGTGAGATCCTACCTCAAGTAAATAAATAAATAGTTGTTATTTTCCTTTGGCATTGCTGAGTTCTTATATCTAATGCACTTTTTTGCAAATAGGACATAGCTGATTTGTTTAGACTGGTCAGAGATGTAGTGATAGGCTTTGCACTGGAGCATTTAGTTCATGGATCTCTACTGTGAATCACACTACATTTTTATCCATTTAAAATTTCATAATTTCTGCTCTCCTTTGTCACTTTCCTAACCTCATTCAAATGTTTTTTCTTATTTCATATTAATTTAACTTTGTGTCTGTTTTCTTCCCCTTTTTACGTTTTTCATCTGCTAACTTAAAATACATAGTTTTTACTCTTCTATTAGCTACTCTAAAACTTTTACTATACATAATCAAATTTATTTTATGGACATACTGCTATGAGCACGTTTTTCCCTGCTGGTTGGTCCCGCCGCCAAGCCAGCCCCCAAGTAACACACAGAGACCCTGTATTTATATAATGCTGTTGGCCAGTTACTTGTTTCTTATTTCTATTACTCTAAGTACTTCCACGTGGCTCATCTTACCGGAGAGCAGGCCTGGACCTCTGTTCTCTCCATCTCTACATGTTCACTCCTCCTAACTACTTCCTCTTTCCTCCTCCTAGTCTCCTAGCCCTGCCATCTTGCTTTCTCATTGGCCAACAGGGCTTTATTCATTAACCAGTATGAGAAACATATTTACAGAATAACATCTCCCACCATCTCCTCTTTTCTGTCTAAAATAAAAAGAAGGATTTTAACCTTAACATAGCAAAATATATCACACAACAGTTATCAAATAAGAATCACAGTTAACAATATTTAGTCCACTAACATTTAGTAAGACTTAAAGAAAATATCATCTATCCTATCTTTGTGAGTCTAAAGTCCTATATGTAACTTATCTTTAATCCTAACTAAGGAAAACTATAACCATAACTATCTGTCTTCAACTCCTTCAAAGACCACAGAAGGATAATGCATAAACTCCAGAAATGACAGAGACAACGCACTGCCTGGTCAGTCACGCGAAGTTCTTTTGTAATGTTCCGTCTTCAGCCCATAGGCCATAGTGTGTCTGGGAGACTCCTCAGCAAAGCAGAAAACTTTAAACTGTCCATCTGTATTGGCAGTTTGTCAGTCACTTTTCTCTGTGTCTTGTAGACTATCTATCAGACTCTTCCATGAAGCAGAAATCCTGTAGCAATGTCCATCTTGTATCAGCAGTCACTTTCCTGTGGGTCCTGCATGTCCAGTTTATACAGCATAAAGTCAAACAGTCTAGACAAGAGCAGTATCTTGCCCATATGGCTAGTCTTGCCATATTGAAAGCAAACTTCGTAACAAGTTTCTTCAATATTCATCTACCTTTCTGAAGCAGGTGTTGCCAGGAGCAGTTGTGCCTCACTGTCAAGAAAACCCTAAACCATTTTAAACGCCATATTCTGTAAGTCTTTGAAAGATTTGAAAAATGCCTATTCATCTCAAATACATCTCTGTATATCACCTAACTTAAGTTTTGACTATATAGGTAACTATATAAGTAACCTATAATCTGTACTAAATTATACATTACATTTCTAACTGAGATATACCTAAACAAGAGGAGAAATATACTTAATTACAAAATTGACCTTAAATTTGTATCAATAAATGAAAATCCACTCCAAAACAAAGTATTCATATCTACACCATAATTCCCTTTTTTGCCTTTAAAAAGGTTGTTTGTGGACATTGGCCATTTATAACCAAGCCCACTCAAATGAAAACAAACATTTATAAACAATATTTGGGAATTTGGGTGTCGTTCTTTCCAAACTGCTTCCTGCTGGTAGAGGACGCTGTCATGGGGATCCTAGGAAGATGCCGAAATCTTGACTGTAGTCTGCAAGGCTGCATTGTCCCATTGACGTTGCTTCATGGGGGTCTTGCTTGATCAAACCACATTAGTCTGGAAGGAATCCACAGCTTTTCATTTTCTGTGGAAACAAAAATAGAAATCCTTTTCCCCAGTAACTTGTCCTTAGGCTTAAATTTTGGAGTCAAAGCATTTTTAATATATATATATATATATATATATATATATTAATTCAATATATATATATTGAATTAATCCAGCAGCATTTGTTTTTAACAGTTGTTATTTTCTCATCAGTCAAACAATTTAAAGATAACAGAACAGCGTACAATATCCAAAGTTTCTCTGTGCTTTTCATCTTTACGTGGCTTTTTTATTACTCTATTTCTTTTACTTCTATTTTTTCATATTTTGAGATAGGGTTTCTCTGTGTAACTTTTATCTGTCCTGGTATTCACTCTGAATACCAGGTTTACTTTGAAATCACTGAGATCTGCTTGCCTCTGCCTCCTGAGTGCTGAAATTAAAGGCATGTGCCACCAACACCCAGTTACTCTACTTCCGTTTTTCTTTTTTAAACCATTGTATTCTGTTTCTTTTTCTCTCCCAAGCCAACATATATTTTAAAACACACTGTAAACGTTTAGCAGTTTTTCTTAATGTGAATCTGTCTTTACTGTAAATCTTTATCTTTTCCTGGCCACAAGTCTTTATCTGTTAAACAACAACATTGCTAAAATGAAAGCCACAGTTTTTTTGTTTTGTTTTGTTTTGTTTTGTTTTTTAGCTGCTGTCTATCCAAGATGGCAGTGGCTATTTTACCACCAGCAGTGAGAGCTGTGCTCACTGCCTTGGTCTACGCTGCATCCAAAAGCATGCTGCCGGCTTAGAGGTATGGTCACTGCCATTGCCAACTCTCGTACACACCAATAAATTGTTAGCAGAGCTCTTTAAAATCCGTGCGGTTTTTCGCCTCTTATGCTGAGTCAGGAAACCTCCCTTAAAGTAGCCGCAAAATCTCTGCTCTAGCAGAACAAAGTCTAACGGAGAAAAATGCTGCTACCAAGAAGTCTTGCTAGTCTCTGTTCTTTTGTTTCTAAAGACTATTTTTTTAAGCTCTTGTTAAGTTTTAAGTGAAAGTTCTCAGTCCCAATTCTGACACCATTTGTTACGAGTAGGTTTTTTCCCCGCCAGTCGGGTCCCATTCTTTGTTCCTCCCCACCGGCAGCCTGGTCCCACTGCTGAGCCAGCCCCAAATAACAAGCTGAGACTCTGTATTTGATATAATTCTGTTGGCCAGTTACTATCATTTCTTATCAGCAAGCTCTGTGTTAATGATTAACCCATTTCTACTATTCTACATATTTCCACGTGGCTCACCTTACTGGCTAGAGGGTCTGGCGTTCTACCTCTCCGGGCTCTCCATGTTGACTCCTCCTTCTACTTCCTCCTTCCTCCTAGTTTCCTAGCCCCGCCTATCTTGCTTTCCTATTGGCCAAAAGGGCTTTATTCGTTAACCGGTGTGAGAAACATATTTACAGAATAACATCTCACATCAACATACATCAACAAATATATTCCACACATATAATTATATGTGTTATCTATATTTTATCAAGGTTTGGAGCAATATACTAGCCCTTGAAACAGAGAACACTTTATTTCCAATCACAATAACCTCCCTTTTCACACACATGCACACACACCCACTTATAAGCAAGTAGTTTTCTTTGTGGTTTTAGTTTTATAACCTTGCATTCTCAAAACCAGGTATTATTTTAACTATTTTATTTGACTAATGATTTGTTTGAATTTTTCCACAAGTCTCCCCCACTTCTTACATTTCATCTCTTCTTTTTCCCTCTTGCTCTCTCCTTAACTTACAATTTGCCATCATACATTGTGATAAACTCTCTGTTTTTGCTTGCCAAAATGTGGTTTCATTTTAGTCTCAGTACTGCCAGATAATCCTGCAGGATTTGCAGTTCTAGATTCACAGATGGAAGATATTACTCAGTACTGTCACTGTCCCTTCTAGACAGTGAAGTGGCATCTAACTCTTTGTGGCCACTGATCTTTTATGGTGTCTTCCTCACTTTGCTGTTCTCATCTTTCTATGATGTATCTAGGGGTAGTCCCCATTTATACTATTTGCCTTCCTGATGTAAGAGTTTGGACAATTTATTAATGATGGAAAATTCAGCTACTGTCTCTTCAGAGACTATTCAACACCACCAACGTACCGCAATTCCTTGTGGAACTCTGATAATGACACAATATCCTTGTGTCAATGTCCATGGTTTCCTGTTACGACCACTTTCCCACCAGCCTGATCTCATAAACCCAAAAAAACACACAGAGATACTGTATTAATCATGTAACTTTTGAATAGTTACTAGTGTTTCTTAATGGACTAGCTCTGTCTAAATTATTAACTAATAATTGTTAATATATGTATTTCTACATGATCTTATTTTACAAATAACACCAGTCTCATGTGACTTCTCTTCCCCAGATCACATTGAGACTCCGTCCTACATTTCCCAGAATCCTCCACCTCTCCTAGTCCCACCTATATTGCTTTCCTATTGGCCAGCAGTGCTTTATTCATTAAACAATAAGAGAAATATATTTACAGAATAATATCTCCCATCAGTTTCCCATTCACGGTTTAGAAGATTGCTTTCATTTTTTTCTACTCTCCTGTCCTCTTTTACTCTTCCTCCTTCTTCTCTTCCTTCCTCCTCTTGCCCTGCTCCCTTCCTCCTTCCATGCTATGATCTGAGTAATGTATCATTCTCAAGTCACTAATTTCCTGTGTAGGTCATTCTGGATTGTTTTTACGCTGATCTGCTCACTGAATATCTATATATTGGCTTTGTCTTATGTCTAGGTAAAGTTTTAGCTCTACTGTAGATAAAGCACACAGTCAGTTAGACTACAGCTTTCCCATTATTTTCAGGATTTGAGGATTTTTCTAAGATCTTCAACCTTCTCAGCAAAATGGTTAACTTTAGGTGTTCTCCACTGCAGGGTTTCTCCAGTCTCTGCTGTGTCATAAAAAGCAGCTTCAGAGCTTTCATGATGATGTTATACTGTCATATGAGATGTCTTTATTGCCTATGTTGACTCTCATTTTTGTCCATCTTTCCACATGGCAAGACCTACAATCTCTGTTTGCAAGTAGTGAAGCAAGAAAATTGTCCTTGGCCCCATTGTAGCTCTAAGGCTCATTGCTGACTGCCTCAGGTCTGAAGATAAGGAGTAGATCTATGCCAATCAGGCTGGTGCTTTTCTAGGCAGCACATCTTTCTCTCATACTCTGCAGTTTCTAATACTTGAAAACAACAAGATTCAGTAAACGCACTTGTAACTCTAGCACTAAGGAAACTGAAGCAGAAGATCAGAAGTGCAAAGTGGACCTATACAGTGACATCTGTCTCAAACAAAAAAGAAGAAAAGGTGGATGAATGAATCCACAGTTCCCAGCACTGCTTTCTGCCCAGTTTTCTCATGGGAACTCACCTACTGACATAAGATTCTCCCGTCAGTTTCCTCCACACTCCCCGTGTTATTTCTTAATTCCCATATATTTTTACATTAGCTTTTCCCCATACACTGATGCTACTTTCATAACAGATGAAACTCTATTCCAGTGATTAGAAGAAGGTGACTGTTGAAACTTTAACAGGGAACTTCAGAATGATCCACCCTGCAACAGTGTTCTCTTGTTTTCTGGTTGGTACAGTCTCAAACTCTGACGTGAACCTAGACATCAAGGGATTATGAGGTGACCTCTTGTTCCTTAGTGTTCTGTTTAGTTTTGGTTTTAATAATTATATTTTATTTGGTTTTTACATTTATTTTATTACATTTTTGAGATAATAATATAATTATAACACTTCTTTTCTCTTTCTAAACTCTCCCATATTCCCCCCAAGGATTAGATTTCATGGTACCAGTAGATGCCATAGAAGTTTCAAAAGGTGGAAAGCAACCAACAATTCTACCCAGCTACGATACCTGTGAACCACAACAATGACCATGCATGGCACAATAAACCCTAAGGGTGCAGTAGTGGCACATAATTTGGTGGTAACCAACAGCTTTCTAATTGGACTTAAGATCTACTAAATAAGAGATAAAACATGCTTGGCACTGGAAACCTAGCTAAGTACTACATGCTAGTGAAGTCATAGTTATTGGAGGAGAATCTATAACCACTAATTTCCTAAAAGAAGCTAACTTCTAACAATGATCTAAACATTTGTCCTTATAGCCACAGATAAGTCTAGTCTTTACCATTCACCAAAGAAACTTCTCTTTGCAACAGACAGAGACCACCACAGAAAACAACAACCAGTCAAAATGTGGAGCTATGTTCCAATGAATACACACACACACACACACACACACACACACACACACAAAGCTTCTACAACTAAGGTTCAAAGAACATTGTTGAAGAGGGGTAGGATTGTAAGGGCTAGGGGATCAGGCTATCTGCCATGAGATTGTATCTTCTATCAGAAGCAACACCTGGTGAAAGGAAAAACAAATCAACTCACATGGCCAAGCTAAATCTGTGGTGCCAAGACCATCGTGATTTGCCCTGCTCCATAACAGTGATGCCAAGCCTGCCCCACCCCTCTTTTGTCGGTGTGTAGCCCACTGATTCCCTCCCAAGTCGCCAAGTTTTCTTTGCTGTTCTTCACAATGGCAGGTGCTACTGATGAAATCTCTGGTGCCATTTCTTGACCTGTGAAAGAAAGTGAAAACAGAGGAGCCCTTGAAGACTGGGCATCCTGGTCTCTGGAACTGGCAGGCTTCTGTTCAGGCAGTTTTTCCTCAGCCTTGGAAGACTCCGAGCAAGTCAAGAAGTCCTTTTATGCATTTCCCAGTACCATTGTATCCAGAGAATGAATGAATGTCTTGCCTTTTGCACCAGGACAATCAATATTGTAATAATTTGTGTGGGCAGATGACATCATGGATACCAGATGCATACTAATGGTAACCAAATATATGTCTTTCAAGAACTCCACCAAGATCATTAAAAATGAACTTTCACTTACTGAGTATGGAAACAGCTAAGCTTGGGAATTCTCAAGATTTTAGCCTCAGTGACAGAATTATTAAATGGTTTTGTAGTCCAGCTGTCTTGCTCAAGGATAATGGATATGTGTCAGTTGCAGGACAGCATGTGGTTGGGCTAAAGGGCTTCACCATTCAGCCCCGCCACCCTTCTCTCTTTTTCCCCAAAACTAGAAATGATATAAGGCTGGCCGGAGCAACTAGCAGGTGGATTGATTGACAAATTAAGACTCAATGAACACATAAGGACAATGACCTGACACAAATAAGAGACAAGGAGAATTTTAAGGGTGTTATCCACTTTTAGATTAAAATACCAATTTGCTTAATTAATATAAAATTTAATCCAATGATGGCCTTATTCTAGAGGCTCAGATAAAAGTATCTTGATTTTTAATATATTAAATGCTAAATCTTAAATAATTATAGAAGTTAATAAAAATAAAATAAAAGGCCTCAATCCAGCCAGAAGAAAAGCCTAACCACTTTCCAACCCCACTGTATGTCACCTTCTAACTCCACTGTATGTCACCTTCCAACCCCACTGTATGTCACCTTCCAACCCCACTGTATGTCACCTTCCAACCCCACTGTATGTCACCTTCTAACTCCACTATACTGTTGTCACTCTTCTTTGGTCAGGTCAAGGTACCACGTGTTGAGAACAGAACACTGGAAAATTCAGGCATTCTCAGAGAGCATACAGAGGGTTATAAATGATCCAAAGTTGTGAAAATAACTCAACAATCCATGAGTTTCACTCATGCCAGGATTTCTCTATAGCCATTATCACAGGCCTTGGGAGACAAAAGTTTTTTTGCCTGATGTAGAGCAGGGAGGGTCTTGCTGGTATGTTTCACAGACTAATTCACTGTGTAAGGGTAGCCTCAGCTCATTTGCTTTCCATACATTGGTATTTTTGTTCGATATTGAGGAATGCTAGGCAGAGGAAGCAAGGAAGAAAGAACATTTATGTTTCCGAAGCCCCTATAGAGGCTGATGTGCACTCTCATACATTACTGGTTTCCCAAGACTAGAACAGTGGTTATAGTGGAACAGATGACACTTCCAGAGATAAGAGTCAAAGGTCATAGGCCTAGTAAGTAGGTGCACTATGATAAATGAGGTGGGATTCCAGGTCTTGGACCTGGAATTTAGAGACTCCATATTCCCACCACCCATCGGTGACAATGAAACCCTTCTTAGCCTTAGAGAACTAGGTCTGTTAGAGAAGTAGGTCTGTTTGGCCGAAGGTCAAGATAGCAAGAAAAGAATGAAGTTGCCATGAAACCATGTGCACATGTGGCATTGCGGGCAGAGCCCACAGCATCCTGGGAGCTGTGTTTTGGAATCTGTATCCTGATGCAGCCCCAGGCAAAAGCTCGCCCCTTGCCAGCTAAGGAGCCCAGAGAGCTGTCTCTGTTCCAAGCCACCCCCAGGCCTGTACCCCAGGGAGCAGGCTCAGTGGGAAAGAATGTGTTCCTAACATCCATATCAGGGATCTCATCTATTTCTCCAAACTTCCAGACCAGGCTGTAGAGGCCTCCATGCACACCAGAGAGAAGGTCCACAATGGATGCCTGCTACCTCGAACTTCCTCCTGTTTCCATCATCCTGAGCTTGGTCTAGCCTCCAAGCCTTGGGAGATAGTCACAGCCTTCTCGTGTGATTCACCGACTTTCCATTTTCCAGATAATGATGCATCCTGACTCAAAAAAAAAAAAAAAAAAAAAAGGGTTTTTTTAATCTTTGTTAAATCTTTGAAACAAAAGCCAGGAGAACTGTGTGGCATGAGAAAGCAGAGATGAGATGGAGAGAGAAGGGTCTGGCTCTTTCATACCTTGAGAGAGGATCAGTACAGGCAGGATAGCTCTCTGAACTCTAGACATTCTGCCTTAAGTCTGAGATCCTTGGGGCTGTGCTGGGCTTCTGGCTTTCTCTGTCCTGTGCAGAAATCTGGGGAGAATATGAACTTGACTAAGGGATTCTCCCTTACTGTGGAAAGCATCTGGCAGAGACATTTACATCGTCCAGATGACAGTGACTCTACAACAAAGATCCAATCACAATCTGCTTGTTCTTTGTATGGAGTCGCACACCATGCAAGTCTCTCACAGTAAAGAATCATTAAAAGCAGGAATCAGATTGTAGCCATCTTTAAAGTCACAGAGAATTTAGTGCAGGGCTAACAGATACTATATGTGGGGTGATGTCAAATAACGTGGCATTTCTAGGAAGATACAAGGGAAAAATTAATATAGCATGCATGCAAGGCTGGGCAGGCCATGAGCAAGCAGAACTTTAGGTGGCGAGTCAGCTTGTGTGGATTAGAAGTAAGGTCATACTTTACCAGCTGGATAATCTTAAACATGTCACTTCCTTCTTCCTATTTTGCCATTCTGGGCACTTAGTTCACTTGGATGTTGCTGCAGGGTCCTATGGGTGGGGGAAAGTAGGTGTGACACCAACAACACAGGCATAGGAAAAAAGTTGAAACAAGAAGCCCAGTTTATTCCAGGAAGCATAAGCCTTATATACCCTCAACCCTTTCCCAGGGCAGGAGATCCACTGAGCTGGAGTCTGCTGAGGTGATGTGATCGCTGTCCATAGGTCCACGTCAACATCTGCTGTTGTCAAGGCCCTCTGGCAGACCCAGGCTGGTTATCACAAAGTATCTACTGCGCACGCTCTTACTATCAGTCTAGGCTGGCTGTCAGGAGATACCTACTGCGCATGCTCTAGGCCAGCTGTCAGGCTCGTTGAGGCTTAGTTTTCCCACACACACACTGTCTTAATGAAGGGGTTAGTAAAGCATTTCTTGAGACTATTCTAGAAAGAACTCCAGAAGTGGGAGGGCAGAAAGACTATGCCATTAATGGCCCCCTAGTCACCTCTACTCTGACCTGAATTCTCCTTTGCAGTAGGGCTCCTGGCTTCTGGTCACACTTGGATGCTTTGCCATCAGAAAAGGAAGGGCCTCAGGAGTGGGAAGTACACCTCTAGGTACTTCCTCCACACCACACCTCAAGTGGCCTGTCTCACAAACACAAGCATATGTTCCAGTCTCTCCATATGAGAGGATACCTTTCCCGCCATCTTGAAAACATCTGCCCACTGCCAGCCGTGGAGCACTGGAGTCCCTGAAAGACAGCTTGTGAGCCCTATTAGCACCTCAGCCCCCAACTCCTCTGCACTGTGACAGTTCTGGATCTTTGCTACATGGAGAATGTAGCAAAGCCTCCGTAGGGCGGGGTGGAAAGCCGAGGAGAAATTGAAGAGCTCTGGTTTCTCTCTCTTTCCCGTTAGCATTTCACCACTGTCTGGAGAAAAGGGACCATGTGTGCTTTGGTTTTTTCTTCACTCTGATCATAGCTTTTTAAATGCCCATTACATTCTTACAACACGTCTGCTGCAACTGAGAAATTCTCTTTTTAGAGGACTCCACTGACCTTGGATAGGCCACTTCTTCCTGTTATTCCCAATTCACAGGACCCCAAAAAGTCCACCACCAAGGAGATGACTCACCGAATGCAAGAGCAAAGGTTTCTTTATTGGCACGCTGCAGCATGGATTCTGCCTGCTTGGGAGCAAGAAGAATATCACTTACAGTTTAGGGGGGATTTTAAAGGGGAAGTTCACAAGACTGAAAGTCTGGAGATTACAAAGCTTCCAGGGTTTCATAGGGTAAATCAATAACTGTATGTTTGGGCAGGATATAATTAAGCAGGATATTGTAGGGAAATAAGTTTGTTAATTATCTCCTGGACCAGGGATGTTTACAACCTTGAGTTGATGATTGTCTGGTCTTCTTTAGAGAAATGCTGACATAGCTGGGGACTGTTATCTAGTCTCAGGCCTCTCTAGTCAGTACCCTATTCTTCGTTTATCCTTATCTGTCAGGCTGCCTTTAGGAACTCAGAGGAGCTTGAAAGTTTTCTTTTTCCTATATGGGCTTTGGAGTCTAAGTTTTCAGGCTTTTATTAATTTTTCTCATTTCACTCCCACATCCACATTTGCCTTTGGGCACCTGAACTCAGGGGCCCCTAAGGGCGCCAGGCTGCTTCTATGGCAGCTCCACCTTTCTCTATCAGCACATGTGTACCCAGTGGCAATAAAAATACTTAGACTCTCTCAGACTTAAATATGCTTGATTGCCCTGGTTTCCAACTCACTTTTGTGCAACTTGCTTTAGTAGATAACAAGGAAAGTGTTCATACCCACGGTTCCTGTGGAAGACCCCTCCTAAAGTTTCTGCCATTTCTTCATCTGCCAAATCCCTCCTTTCACACTGATATGCCTTGAATCTATAGATTGAAAGGATTCTCATGACTTGAAAACAGAGGTGACCTCTTGAGTTGGGTGGAGGAGGGCAGGGCAGGAGGGACAGAACTGAGTGTGCTAAGGACATGTGCCCTTGTGTAATGTTGCACTTGTGTAGACATCGGCCATAAAGGTACCAAAGCAGTAGTTGGGCTTTTACTGTGACACAGTCATGCATGGACAGCAGATTATCCTCAGATTTTTCTAACACTCTTTTCAAAATAACATAAAAATACACTTACAAATAATTAAGACTAGAATAGCAACTCATCTTCCCAGGTTTATAACAGAGAAATTTTTCAAGTAAAGGCAGAATGTAGTTGACTTTCTACTTCTTCTGACACTCCAGCTTCACTCTCAGACATGCCTCTCAGACAGTCCACAATGCCATCTGGGACAAATGGCTCCAAAGTCCTCACTCTCGCCTAGCTCTTTCTCCCCAAATGGCACGGTTTTCAATTATGCAGTCGCTGGAAGACATCTTTTTTCCTTTCCTCCTTTCTTTTTTTTCCCCCTGTCTTACTAGATTCTTCCCACCTTGTCTGGGATTCATGGTGTCATCTTCTTTTCCAATGAGTTGGAATACAATGGTAGATTACTCAGTTGTTTGTCTTTTCCTCCTGGAAGGACCTGATTTCACTTTGAACCACTGTCAATGGTGGCCCCTTTTTGCCTGTGATGTGAACTGAGAATAGATTCACAAGTCAGGCTGTGCTAACAAGCTAAGTGGGTATGAGTCTCCCATTTCCCCACAGAAGAAAAGGCACGGGAAGGGGCAGCTTGAAAAGCATAAAGACAAACCTAACCTCCTTCATAATTTCTCAATGTTGATTCCACACAGGACGCGCAATGAAATAGAAACTACCAAAACAGAGCCACATCAATGAAATTAATGAAGGAATTTTTATGTACGTACAAGATAGAGAGCCGAAATGAAACTGTCAAATGGCATCGTGATTATAGTTGAGACATCATGAAATGAAGTGTTTGCTGAAGGAATGTTAGGGATCACAGGTGCTACTGGACATCAGAAAATCAAGGATACATTTTAGGGGTAGAGAGTGAGTGTTTGCACAAATATGAAGCTATGTGTGTGGATTTAAGCAGTATCTGCTAGAAGTTCCCTCTATTTTGCATCTGTAAACCTAAGAGCTTCCAGCACTTGTACGCATCTCATTTGATGTTTGTCATTGCTTATGTAGTTTTAGCTTCTTCCTATGAGATGAGAAATGTACTACTCAGAGTTCTAGAAGGTACAGTTCTTCTCATTCCAGGCCTCCTTCAGAGGGGGAAAAAGTGAGGGCTTTCTGGATTAACTTTCTAGACTTCATCAACACTTTCAATCCTTAGGGTCAAAAGGGTTCACAAATGGTGTCTTGGAAAACTTGAGAAATAATCAAAAGACAAATGTTTGGGGGTAAAAAAGTATGATATTCTATAAACAAAGAAACATTACAAAATGGTGACAGTGATTAATATTTCCTTTTAGGTACCATTTGCCAAGTTTCTGATACCAGACCACCCTCCCACCCCCGCAAGCCTCCCAAAATGCCATTTCAGTACTAACTACTGCACAGCCAGTGAGACTTGCCAGCCCTGCTGAGCAAGCAGTCCAGATCTGCAGGAGTGTCCGCTGTTTCCATCAATTCCTTATGCTGCCAGGGAGAGCCAGTGCAAAGAGGAAATTGCAGCCCTCCCGTTTTATGACCTTGATGCTGTGGCTGAAGGATTTAAAGCAGCCAGCACCATCTGGGAGGCTGGCGCTTTGGGAAGCCATCTCTTCATACCCATAAAATGTGTTCCTAGTATGCCCCAGTCTCTGGAAGCAAGACAGTGTGTCCTTCGGGCAGCTGATCCTGCACCCAGCTGCCCTGTCCCAGATCATGGAGGCTGGGGACAAGGGCCTGGCTCAGGAGGTCAGGCTCACAATGAACTTTCCATAGAAATTGTAACATTAAGCATACCATGCAAACCATTATGTTAAGAGGGACTTTGGGACAACTGTGAGGTAATATGACGCCCATTTCCTTCTTTTTCTGTAAGGATTCAGTGAGATAATGTGGGTTCTCAGTATAGACTCTGCAAAGACAGTCAAGGTCACCAATACTATCATTGTGGCAGCTTTTACCAATTGTCACCAAGGACTTGACAAGCCAGGTATCTGTTCAGAATACAATGAAGCATAGCATCTAGGTGGTTTTGGGCCCAGGAACGGAGTCAGCAGATCAGAGTGATGTCTCTTCTGTCCTTGAGAGGTTGGGAGAGATGAGAGGAAGAAGGACCAGTGGGCACCTGATAGCAGACTCACTCCAACATTATGTAGCCCTGACTTCTACACCACTCCATTCATTCACATATGACAAAGGCAGGTCCTGCAGAGCCTATAGATGGGTCAATAACTGATCAAATTCAGGTGTGCGTATGACTTTAAAAGTTGCTCTACTTAAGGTGCCCAGATCTTCACTCAAGGCCAAAGTAAAGTTCATGGATCTGGAAGTCTGGAATGTTGGGTTCAAGTTGCTGGTCTGTCCCTAACTAACTGGGTGACATTGGGAAAGACATCTTGCTTCTAAATGCTAGAGATTCTTCATCAGTAAAACAAAATAATAATTTCAGTAGTCAATAAGGACCTACCATTTCTGTATTATAGAAGTGTCAGATTCAGAGTGGTCATTTTCTCCCAGAAAACCCCGTACCACAGAGCACTGATCCCAGAAGTGGACACCACAGGATTCCTCTGCATCAACAACTCTATCTTCAAAAGTGATTCCCCTGTTCTTTGTCTCTTCCTTCCTTTTCAACACATAGGCATTCAGTTTAACCAGCTAAGACAGATACCCACATTCCTTTGCTCTAAGGTAACATACACTCAAGCACATTCAAATGGACAATGCTAAATTTAATAGCTTTCCAAGGTAACACTAAATCAGGTAAGTAAAACTTACAGACTCAGTCAAGACTCAGACAGAGACTAGAAGAAACACTAGCCAAACTTCTATTGAAATAGGAGTTCAGGGAAAGGATAGTAGAAGTGAGGTAGTGACCTAGGAAGAGAACAAGGAACCAGCCAATAGCCCTAAGTTGTTGTCCACAGAGGCTTCTATTTAAGGTGGACATGAAAATTGTCTTCCTCCCAAAATGATGTGAGCCTTGGGCATTAAACCTGTGTTCCACTTCCTCAGGCCAACATAATTAACCACATTCTCTTATTGTTTGTTTAACTTTGCAGTCAATTAAAGACTGTCATGTATGGTCCAGGATTGGAGATGAGAATTTGAGATAGAAGGTAGCTAAGTAAATTTATGTTTTGCTTTTGTTAGCTGTGGGCCAAAAAGACACAACTAATTATGTTTGCTGTCATTGCTTCACTTTTCAGCTTTGTGGACATGGTTGAGCCCCAAGCTATTGTGCTGTTTCTTTTTAATGTAGCAGCGAGAAACAATTTGAGGTTTTCTTGTTGAAATGTGAGACTTTGAGAGTGCTAAGCTACCCCCTCCCCAAGCACCTAGCTTACTGTCTATGCTAACAGTGCAATCTGTACCAGAAGGTAGGAAAGGTCAGGGTTCCTAGGAGCTTCACAAACAAGCAACTGCAGTGTTTGTCATCTGAGAACATTCTGCCTGCTCTCAGAGGTCAAGGTGACAGATGCAGCTGGTGATAGTCACTGCCCCAGCACCAAGAGTGACCCAGAGGGTGAGAGGAAGAGCAAAGAGACTTGCCTCAGGAAGATAGATATAAGGCTTTTGATTGACAGGGCCACTCCCTCATGTGGGACCTCTCAATTTCATACTCTCAATTTCATACTCTCAATTTCATACTCTCAATTTCATACTCTCAATTTCATACTTGTCTTTGCATCCTGCCCTTCACTGAGTAGGTGTGTGACTTCATAAAGTTAACCCTTTTTTTTTTCTGTTTCCTGACGTAAACTGAAGCTGATCAGTCCTTATAGAAGGTTTTACATAATTACAGAAGAAAGTAAGGACTTAGGGATGTAATGGCAGGCTCAAAGCTGCCTCTGTGGGATGCAATGAAGGACAGAGTCAGGATTAGAAAATATATACTCTCTTCCAGAAGAGGGAGAGTGTAAACCTACAAATAATATGAATAGATACCAAAAAGCTCTGAGAAAAAAGTATTAGTGGTTCACCAATGAGAAGTAAATGGAACACAGCTTCAAACACACAGCTCCCTCGTGGGGGAAGAGGAAGCAGTGCTGTATTCAAACAGTAGGCCAGAATGAGTCGATAGCCCCCACAAGCTTTCTGGTCTTGTTGTGGTGTTCATTGAGAAAACAATACCTCTGGATGGATCTGGAGTGGAAACAAATCACATTTTATCACCCTATATGACTCAGAGAATAGAGGCTAGGTGCCATCTTAAAAGAGAACTTATGATTGAAAACTGAACCAGCTACCTTAGAAGCCTGAGATCACAGTATATCCACAGTCCAGGCAGCTTCATTTGGCTGCCACAGCCCCACAGGAGAGAACAGTTGTGGAAAGTAGGAGTGCCAGATGTTTCAAAGTTGTGGTTTGAATGAGAAAAATCCCCCATGGGCTCAAATGTTTGAATATTTAATTGTTCTGCAGTTGGTGGAGCTGTTTGGGTAAGTTTAGGAGGCATGGCCTTGCTGGAAAAAGCATGTCACTGGGAGCAAGCTCTGAAGTTTCAAAAGCCACATGTATTCCAGGTCACTCTCCAATTTTTGGCTGCAGTTCAAGATGAGAGCCTCAACTACCTGCCATGCTTGCATGCATTCAGTATGAACTCTAGCCTTTTGGAACTTGATAAGCCCAAATAAACTCTTTCTTCTGTAAGTTGCCTTTGTTGTGTTGTTTATAAAGCAGTAGAAAAGTTGTCAATACACAAGCCAAAGAATGCAGGTAGAAGGAATCCCCCCCCCATAAGCAGGGATATTCATAGAGAAAGATGGGTGCCTAGGGATGGATTTCATCAACTGAGAATAACCTCCTTTTCTTGATGAGCCTAAAAACAATTAGCAGGTCAGTCTTGGGAGCTACCCTACTGCTGTTCAATGGTGTAGGGCTGCAGAAGTCTGAATTTCCAGTCCTCCAACAGGGTGATTAATATGCAGAGTCTTGAAAGATCTTAGGGTTATGGTTGCTTGCTACAACCCCAATGCAATTGGGAAGCACACCCCAGGTAGAAGGTGAGCCATCCTGTGGTGTCCAGTCTTGGGGAGGGTCTCCAGAGGTCACAACAGCATTCTCAGCCCACAGACTACAAAGCTAAGTGTGGACAGAAGGTGCCCTCAGTACAAAAAGAATATAAAGCTACTGATGTGAAGACAGCTTAGACACTTGTGCAACACAGACTCAGCAGCATCATATATGGCAGGGAAGGCAAGATCCACAGGTTCAGTGGGAACCCTAATGTACATAAAACTGGCAGTTTCCACATTTCAAAGAAGACACTCCAGCATTTCATCCTTCTTAAGAGGATGGACACTTTCTCTTCTGCTTGGCCAAGTCTATTGGTAATTTTTCTATTGTGTTGGGATTCCCACTTTCTTTTACTGTTCTACCAGCAATGTTTTTACTTTTTTGTGTTTTAAAATTTTTGTTTTCATATTTTATTTCCCTCCTTGTATTCATTTAAATTTTCTTACACGTGCTTTTCATTAGTGGGCAATCTGTTTTGTTTTTCTTCATTTTCATCTCCTCCTTCTTCTTTTGCTTCCAATGTGTCTTCTGTTTTTCCCTTTCTACCATACTTTTAGTATTATTTTAACATTGCCTCATTTTTTTAATACTCTAATCTTTATATTTTAATCCATTTCCTTATAGTTATTGAATTTTATTATTGAACTTTTTCATTATTGAGAAATAGTTCCCCCTTTAAAATTTATCTTCTCTTTTTTTCTAGTTTCTTGCTATTTTTACTCCCCCTGTCTTAATCAGGATTTCTATTGCTGCAATGAAACACCATTATCAAAAGCAACTTGGAGAGGAATGGGTTTATTTAGCTTACATTTCTATATTGCTATTTGTCTTAGTTGGGATTTCTTATTGCTGTGATGAGACACCATAACCATGACAACCCTTACAAAAAAACAAAAACAAACAAACAGAAAACCATTTAATTGAGGTGGTGGCTTACAGTTTCAGAGATTCAGCCCATTATCATCATGATAGGGAGTGAAGGTCATGCAGGCAGATGTGGTGATGGCTACATCTTCTACCAGAAGGTAGCAGAAGTCAACTGAAATTCAGACTGAGGAAAGCTTGAGCAAAACATACCTCAAAGCCTGCCCCACAGTAACACACTTCCTCCAACAAGACCACATCTCCTAATAGTGCCACTCCCTTGGGCACCCATTTTCTTTCGAACCACTACATTCCACTCCCTGGACCCCAAAGGTTTATAGCAATATCATAATGCAAAAAATGCATTCAGTCCAACTTCAGAAGTCCCATAGTCAATAACAAAGTCTCTTCTGAGACTCATGCAATATCTTAGCTATAATCAACTGTAATCAAAACTCAGGTCACACACTTTCAACATACAATAGCACAGGATATACATTACCATTCCAAAATGCAGGGAAGGGAGCATAGCAAGGAAATACTGAACCAAAGCAAGACCAAAGACCATTTTGACAAACTCCAAACTCTTTATCTTCATGCCTGATGTCAAAACACTTTTCAAATCTCCAATTATGTTTAGCTTTGTTGACTACACCACACTTCTTTCTCTTGAGCTAGTTCCACTCCATGTTAAAAGCTCTCTTCCACAGGTATTCCATGACTCTGGCATCTCTAACATCTTGGGTTCTCCAAGGCAATTCAGGCTTCAACTTTGCAGCTTCATGTAATGGCCTTTCTACTAGGCCTTCATTCAAGGATACCCTAACACACGCTGGCCTCATCTGCTTTATTCTATAACTCTTTTCTTCTATCCTTAACTCTAAAGACAAAACCACATGGCCAAAACTGCCACATTCTGCTATTTACTGAGGCTGGAACATGGCCCCATCATCCAATTACATCTTCACCAGCTTTCTGTCTTCCACTGCCTAATCTTGGTTGTCCTGAAACTTGCTCTGTAGACTAGGCTGGCCTCAAACTCAGAGATCTTCCAGCCTCTGCCTTCTCAGTGCTGGAATTAAAGGTGTGCCCCACCACACCCAGACCTATGCTTTTCTTTAGTTTAACATTTACAAGTTGGAAATTTCTTCTGTCAATGGAATTAATCTAAACCTTTCACTTTAGCCTCAGGCAGACTCTTTAGACAAGGACAGAAGCAGCCACTTCCTTCACCATAACACCACACGAATAATTGCTAGGCAACATACTCTGAAACCTCTTGTGCCAGCTCCCAATTTCAAATCATTACCAGCCCTATTGTCTTACATGCTCCTACTAGTAAGCCCCATTAAGCTTAAAGCAATCCACTGCTTTCCTAACCTAAAGTACCAAAGTCCATATTCCTCCAAACAAAAGCATGATCAGGCCTATCACAATAATACCCCAGTCCCTAACTTCTACCTTATTTAGGGTTTATATTGCTGTGAAGAGACACCATGACCATGGGAACTCTTATAAAAAGAACATTTAGTTGAGGTGGCTTGCTTACAGTTTCAGGGGTTCAGTTCATTATGGGGAGCATGGTGGTATGCAAGCAGATATGGTTTTAGAGCTGAGAGTGCTACAACAGGAAGTCAACTGAATGTCACACTGAGAGAAGCTTGAGCAAATAAGACCTCAAAGCCCACCCCCACAATGACACACTTCCTCCAACAAGGTCACACCTCCTAATAGTGACACTCCCTTTGGTGCCATTTTGTTTCAAACCACCACACTGTTCATCACTGAAGGAAGTCAGGACAGGAATTCAAACAAAGCAGGAACCTCGTGGCAAGAAAGAGCTAATCAGAGGCCATGGAGGAATGCTGCTTACTGGCTTGCTCCCCATGGCTTACCTAGTCTGCTTTCTTATAGAACCCAGGTTCACCAGCCCAGGAATGGCATCACTCACAATGGGCTGGACCCTTCCCCATCTATCACTAATTAAGAAAATGCCCTACAGGCTTGCCTTCATCACAGTCTTATGGAGGCAGTTTTTCAACTGAGATTTCTCCCTCTTCGATGACTGTAGTTTGTATCAAGTTGACATGAAACTATCCAACACACTCATTTATTATATCATTTGCTATGCCTCCTATTTTTTCTACTTAGCCTTCCTTCTATTCTATTTCTTCCCTTCCCCTGCTTCCTTCCATTTCCTTCCATGTCCTTCCTGCCATCTCATCCATGTATCACTTCTCCATTTACCCTAATTAATATTTAACATTACAGCACATTCTAAAGTAGCTTTGTCATTTTGTCTTTTATGGTTACTGCTGATGTACTTGGTCAATTTTAAGTGGTTTTCTATATCTTGTATACTTTAGAATTATTCCTATTATAACAGTTTCTGTTTTCTAAGATGCCCAAATAAAACCATAGGAGATATCCAACCCAACTTATGCACATATTGCAACAAAGACACAAGAAAAAGAAAAAGATTATATCTCCTCAACTATCAAGCTGAAGATGCTGGTGTCAAAATGCCATGTGAGATCTGGAAAAATTGTCAAGGACCTATAAGAGGGTACAAATAAGTAGATGGATTCAACTCAGGAACTGGATTAGGAAGTCAGTAAATGGAAGAGTATATTGTTATCAAAACACATGAGAAAAATAAGCAACATGAATGAGAAGTCAGCAATGTTGGAGAAAAGGTCAACAAAAAATTAAGATTCTGAAAAATACACACACACACATACACACATATATGTGTGTTGGAAATGAAAAGATTCAGTGGATCAAATAAAAAAAGTAAAAAAGATTACCAGTAGACTTGATCAATCAGAAGAAATAATTCCAGATAGGATAGACAAAGACAATTAAATACTACATGCAATGTCAATAAAGAAAAAGCAATGAATAAATATATAACTACAATGCTCAAAAGATCTAGGGTATGATAAAGCGATCAAACCTAATAGCCCATGTCTTGGAATAATCTGAGATAAACACTAAAAGACAGGGAATCTATTTAATGAAATTATAGCAGAAAAGGTCCCAAACCTAGGGAAAGAAATGACATCCAAACACAAGAGATATTGGAACCCCAAATAAACATGATCAGAAATATAATCTCTTCATGAAATACTATGGTCAAGATGTCAAAATGCAAAGCTGTAAGGGGAAAACTCTGACTTATAAAGGCAAACATCACAGCTCCTGATAGATTAGGAATAGAACAAAGAAGACCTAAGAAGAAATACATCATAACCAATACATTAAATCAGCAAAACCTTAATAGTAATAGGATATAAAGAAAGAAGAAGAAATAAACCAACTAACCAGAAAGAAAAATAACTAAGAAAATTACAGGAATTAATAAATATCTCTCAATAATAATCTTAAATATAAATGGCTTCATCGCAGCAATGAAGAAGTACAGACTGGATGACTGGATTAAAAAACAGACCGAAACACCTTTTGTCTCCAAGAAACACACCTCACTGGTAAAGATACCCACAGATTGAAAGCCAAAGGGAGGAAGTCAGTCTATCAAGCAAGTGGGAACACTGGCTTAGCTATTCTTGTGTCTGATAGCATAATTAAAACCAAACTGAAAAGAAATAAAGAAAGCCACTGTATATTAATAAAAGGGGAATTAATAAGATCAAATCATTATAATTGTATAAATATACATGTGCAAAGCCTTGGGGCTCCCATTTTATAAAACCAACAATAATGGGCATAAATGGTCACATGGATCCTGATTCAATATAAGTGGGTAATTGTAATACCCTACTTGTCTTTAGATAAATCATCCAAATTAAAATTCAATAAAGGACTCTCAGTTAAACTACACCTTAGATGAACTAGAACTGATAGCTATCTACAGAATATCCCATCCACCACAGGCACAGTGCATCTTCTTACCAGAGGCCACAGAACAGTCTCTAAAATTGGCCACATTCTAGACCACAAATCAATTCTTAACCAATACCAAAGAATTGAAATAACGGCTTGTGTCTTGTCAAATAACAGTTGAATATAACTAGAAAATAACATCAGAAGAAAGTACCAAAACCACAAACATATAGCAATTGAACAATAACACACTCTTGAATGACTAGTAAGTCAGTAAAAAATCAGAGGTAACTTTTTAATTCCTATAATCAAATCAAAATGAAAGCACAACTTGCCAGAACATTTGGGACACAAGTAAGACAGATCTCAGAGAAGAGGTCATAGCTCACATTTTACTGAAGCACTGAAATCTCAAATTTGTAATCTCACCATGTAATTGAAGATCTCAGGAAAATAAGGATAAATCAAACTCCAAAGCAGTAGATGATGAGAAATAATAGAGACTGGGTCAAAATTTAATGAAATGGGGACAAAATGAACAATATATAAAATCAATCAAAAAGTCAGTTCTTTACAATAAATAGACAAGATTGACAAAGCAAGAGACAAACTAACCAAAAGAAAGGGAGAAGACACAAACTAACACAATTAAAGATAAAAAGGAGGAGGTAGCTACAGATTGGAATAAATTCCAGAGAATCATTTGGGAGAACTTTGAAAATTTATGTTTAAAAAAAAAAAAAACTGGAAAATCCCTAAGAAATGAGTAAATTCTCAGATGCATCTGATCTAACAAAATTAAATCGAGAGGATTCAAATGGAATATATGCAGCTCAAACAAATCCATCACTACCAATGAGAATGAAGCAATAACAATAAAAAATCCTTCAACAAAAAAAGCATCCAAGAAAGGACAGATGCTCTGCCAAATTCTGCCAACTCTTTAAAGAAAAGCTAATACCAAAATTCTTCAATGAAGCAGAAAGAAAAAGAACGCTCCTGAAGCATCCTAGGAAATTAGAATAAACCTGATACCAAACCCAGACAACGACACAACCAAAAAAGAAAACTACTGATCAATTTTTATGATGAACAAAAACACAAACATTTTCAACAAAATTATTGCAAACTGAATTTAAGAACTCATTGAGCAGACCTTCAAGGATGGTAGCACACAAGTCAGTAAGTGTGATTCTACACATAATAGAATCATAGACAAAAATCATCTGATTACTTCAATATAGGCAGAAAACTTCTTTGACAAAGTTCAAAATTTCTGTATGTTAAAAGTCCTAGAAAATGGCTATTGTCAAGCAGATAAATGACAACAAAGCCTAACAAAGAGAAAGGGAAAGTGAAGGAAGTATTTATAGACTGCTGGTGGGAGTGTAAACTCATGGGGACAACATGGAAATCACCATGGATATTTCTAAAAGAATGAAATATCGAAATACTATATGACAGAACTATTCGAGTCCTGGATATATACCCCAAGGGCTGTGATTGCATCACAGAGGTGTTCATTGCTGCACTGTTCATGGTAACTAAGAAATGGGACCAGCCTACGTGCCCATCAACAGAGGCTGAATATAGAAAATAGAGGCTGAATATGTGGTACATAGACACAGTGAATTTTTCTCAGCCATAAAGAAAAATGAAGCCATGACCTTCATGGGAAAGTGGGTGAACTAGAGAAATTATTATGCTGAGCAAAATAAGTCTGATATTATCTCTTGTGTAAAGACCATATATTTAAAATTATCTGTGTAAATGTGTGGATGGGTATACTTGTGTGTATGTGTATCTGTCACATTTGCATGATGCTGTACGTACCCAACCTCGACCAGCAAGGAAGACGCGACTCCAGGAAGATCTTCTTCATGCAGTTTTAATCAGGATCCTTGAACATGTTTCTTCTGACCCATGAGACCCCGGGGAAATGCCTGCACAGGCTTAAATCCCCTTGTGCTAACCAACCCCAGTGAGCTATGTGGACCCTGCAGATAGGCTACTCTAACGCGGAAGCAGACAGGCTGAACAGACTTAGCCAAATAAGGGCTTGTTTATGCCAGAGAGCGCTCACCCTCAGGGAGGTGGAAGGTGGAAGCCAGCACCATCTTTAAGGCGTGGCACTTCGCAGCTCTCTACATAATGCATTTATGTGTGGATGGACTTCTCAGCTGATTTCATTCCCTTGTTATTGTGAAAAGAGCAACAATAAATACTGATGTGTAGCTATGTCTGTTGTGGGTAATGGTATAGACAGCTGAGTCATATAGTAGCATGTAGTGTTAGTCTTGAAAAGCCTCTACACTGATTCCCACCATGGCTAACCTAATTTACACCCCTACCAAGAGTGGATAAGGGTTCCTTTTCCCATAAAAGCAAGCAAACAAAACCCAAACCTGCCAGCCCATATCTTGTGTCCTTACCTACATCTTAAAACTCTCTTCCGAAGAAATTTGGCTTTCTTTAGAGTAAGATCTGCATATTGGAGGAGAAACTACACAACTGTGACTCTATAAAACAAATAAATGCTGATCATAGGCTGGGGTCCTCTTCAGCAGTGTTCCCTGTGTTTGAGGAGCAGGGCCTGAAGACGGGGATAAGGGACAAGATGAGGCTCTGGGACACGGAGATGAGGAACAAAAATCAATGCTCCTGAGCAGACAGCATCTATGCCATGTCTGAGTGAAGAACAGAGGAGCCATCATGGCGGCCATGGGCTTCAGTTCTGCCACTCTCATTAGTGATCCTTGGCTGACTAACCCTTGGGCTAGACAGAGCCTAGGGCCAGCCTGTCTTTCCTCAAGAGAGATAAGGAACAGAGAGAGCCCGGGCTCATTAACCCTTGGCAGCCCTACCTCAACACTGATGGGCCTGGAAGACCTGTGACATATTTAGCAAGGGGGAGGTGATGAGTGTGGCAGGTGGGACGGTGGCGATGGCAGATGGCTGTCACTATTCTGCAGTTCACATGCAGGCTTCCCGTGAAAGGCTGTCTTCCAGAAAACAGCATCGATTGGGAAACAGACTGAAAATGAGATACGACACTCCAGGGGAGATGGAAAGAAGGAATGATCAGGAGGAAATAGGTGCTGACTTTTAGCTACAAAAGCCAAGAAGAATTAACTGTGGAACATTCTTGTGTGAAGGAAGCAATAAATCAGTGTATCAGAGAATTGCAATTATTCTAGCGGGACCTTCAACCTAATGATACCAAAGACATTGGCCAAAGAACAAGAGGGACCAGTGCTAAGGTTCTGGAAATCTACATGGACATCTATTAGACTTTCTTCAGCACCAGAACTGGAGCTACAGTGTTTAAAGACTTGGAAAGTCCCACAGTGGGAAAATCCATGAATGAATGAATGAATGAATGAAATGAGTGAGTGAATGAATGAATGAATGAATGAATGAATGAATGAATGAATGAATAATAAATGATGTTCAAGAGCCATTCAGCCCCAGGGCAATATATACCAGAATTACTTCCTGCATTGACTGGTTCTCAGCTGGCACAAAAATGTGTTTGTTCTGTGAGACTAGCTCACAAAAAAACTGCTGTAAGTTATAAAGCAAAAATCATAGCTGGTCCTAGGCCAACTTTAAATACTTGGGATTTAATACCAAGATTGTCACCCACCTGTGGATAGCAAGTAAGCATAGAACCAAAGTCCCCTTCCCTGGATGGTGCTCACTGACCCCCCCCCCACACACACACACACACTCCTGTGACTTAGCGTCCTATTCTCTTCCAGCCTCGGAGGCTGCAAGCTTTTCCCTTCCAGCCTCAGAGGCTGCAAGCTTTACCAATATGCTTGACCTTTCTCCTTCTCACGAGTCCTAATTTCAACAGCTCTTAAGTCCTGCTCTTTCTTCTTTGGGGAAACATTTAATGTGTTCTTCACTTGGCACTTGGATTGCTGAAAGCTCAGCCCAGCTCTGGCCCTTGCACCTGTTTAGGTCACCTTGACTCCTCCCCTTTGTACTATCTGTAAGTCCTTTGATTTGAACAGGTTGTAATATGTCGTGTCCCCCTATGACTCTGATGATTACATATTCCTACCAAGTCTTTCCTTGGTGGCATTGACTTCATGACCTGGGCCTGTCCCATCAGCTGTGTTCTGAATTATGAAATCCTCCGTCACTGTCTGGCAGAGCTGTGCCACATTCTCATCTCTGTTGTTAAACCGTCCCTGACTCTCAAAAGTAACAAGAGTTCTGTGACTTTTCCCCCTCTGATATAACACCACATTACATTAATTAATGTAAGTGGTAATTCCAAAGATAAATTGTAACCTACACATCCACCTCATCTGACTGACTTCTAGCCAGTTCTCTGCACATAGTTTCACAAGGGTGAACTCTAGATAAATATTGTTGACCTTATCACCATCATGTCGACAGCCCATTGATCATACTTACTCTACACTCATGCTTTCCTCTTTGACCCCCAACATTTATTTTAATCCTGCCACCCATCAAGACACACCCTGTTGCTAAGCTGCATGGGACCCTGAAGTGCAGAGTCCTACTGAACTTCATCTTCTGCCTGGACATGACTCTCTAGACTGGTAGTTGAGGGTGTGACTTCATGGTGCTCATCAGCTTAGAGGGGAGCATTTGACGAGCATTTCAAGATAGCCTTCTAGACATGCAGAAAGAAACATATGTTGCGTCCTAGTATGCCTCAGATGATAACTAATAAAATTCCATGTACAAAGTAGGTAGGCCTTGGACCTATACCTAAATTATTCAAAAGATATAAAGCCTTATTTATATTAATGGTTTCATTTAAGTTTTGAATTACATGAATAACACATAAATGACAAACAGCAAATAATAACTGCTCAGATAGGAAAAAAAGCAGGAAGGTGGACACGTGACTAATCAGAAGTAGATTTGAAAGGTGTCTGAGTTTTAACCCACACTGACCTTCCTGTGTAACAATAGAATGATGGGTGAAGACAGGAAAGAAGGGAGGAGGGGGGATACAAAGTTTCAAGTGATATGAAGAAAGGCTGAGCAGAGCCACCCAGAGCGCTGTGGCTGTAGAGAGGTGGGTGACAGCTTGAGTGGCATAAGAAGAGGAAATAGGACTCTTCAGAGCTACTAGTGCTCTAATGTACATCAGGAAATCTTCAGGAGAGGTGTGAGCCTGCAGGATTCCAAAACATACCTGAATGTGACCTCACCCCTGCTGTGATGAATGGAAGACATGTTGGAACACATTGATTTAAAGAAAAGGAATTCTATCCCTGGGCTAATCAGAGCCTATGTAACATGTATCATGCACTCTGGGCTCTTCAGAGGAAAGAGAAAGGGATCACTTGGGCAGGATTAGAAACAGCAGTCTGGTTAGTAAAATTCAAAACTATACCTAAGAAATTAACATGTTTTGTCTGAAAAAGAATGGGCTTGGCAGGAGAGCAGGATGATCCACAAAATGTCAAGGGCTTGATCATTATAATTAAATTTGTGGTATTTTCTGTCACTGTGATTTTTAAAAAGTCATCTGGAATTCTGTCACTGGTGTGCTAGCCAGCTGAGAGGATTGTTTTGTTCAAGAGGCTGGGTTTTCATTGGGAATGGATGTGAAAGAGGTGCCTTTTTAGAGAAAGGGGGAACCACAGTGGGTGTAAGCAGCAGCTTGTGACTCGGTTCAGGTCTGCCACTTGTCCTTTAATATTTGTTGTTAATAATTTGTTGTTGTTTTGCTTGCTAATAAATGGCAAAGAAATCATTTATCATCTGTCACCCAATGAACATGGCCTTATTAGAAATTGATAAAAATGTGTCCTTTCCGAATGACCACTCTGTGATCTGGTGGAGTGTGAACACCCCTGCCTTCTGGTATGCCCTGTGGTCTAGTAGGTTGATTTTGGCCCCTAAGTTCAGAAGTTTCAGTCTATAGTAGGTCCAATTGCTCTTGGACTTATGGTAAGGCACGACATCATGGGGAATGGAAACATGGGGAGAAGGCTGCTACTTCCTGGCAGCCAGGATGCAAAAAGAGAGACAGGAAGGAACAGGGCCAGCAATGTATCAAGGGCACATGCCAATGACCTGCTTCCTTCAACTAGGTGCCACCTCCTATGGGTTTTACGACCATCAGCTGAGAGCCATGCCTTTATTATAGATGCTCATGAGGAGCATTTATGATATAAGCTATAATATAGGCAAAAGTCTTTATAATTACTATTATGTGCATACATGACAAGTACATGCAGTCATGCATGTTATGGTACACGTGTGGCAGTCACAGGACAACTCTATGGCATCAGTTCTGTCTGCCTTTATGTGGATTCTGGGCATTGAACTTGGACATCAGGCTTGTGTTACAAGTGCCTTCACCCACTGAGTCATTGTGCTACCCCCATAATGCATGCACAGATCTATCACACACGAAAGGAATTTGGCTTATTTGGGTATGAACACAGAGGATAAAACTATAATTTGTAGTTGAAAGCCACAGTGAGTCATGCTTTAGCTCCATCTTAGGAAGTGTCTTTACTACATATTCCTTTTGGCTAAAATTCTGTGCAGTCCTTATAGCCCAGCTAGAAGTGTAGAATTCTAGCATTTCCAATTCTCATGCGCATCAGCCAGAGTTGAGGTCAATCAGGGTACCAGAGCTCTTTCTTAGGTAGGTTAATAAGAGAGGAGTCCAAAATTAGGTCTCAATCAACACCTTCAGGAAAGATGAGAACCAATCTAGGAAGGAAAAATAGCAATGCCCCAGCCCAAAGGGGAAGAGAGAGCAAAAGGGAATGTGAGCCAAGAGTCAGTCCCAGGCACAACAGCAGCAAAGTGAGTATGGACGGTCCACCCAGGTAATTGTGGACAGCAACTTCGGTGGTGAGTTAGGATATGAGATGCTATCCTGATGTAAAGATTCTGAATGGCAAGCCGTCCTAGGATGGTCAAGCTAGGCAGCAGCAGCAGTCCTTCTTAACCTGTCCCTGTCTGCCATAAACAATATACAGTTAATTGCTGTGCCTGAAAAAAAAACAATAGTATTTTCTCAAATCTCCTTCAATTACCTTCTTTAGACTGATCGCATAAAATCTCTCCCTTGCTCTGAATTTCTTCAGCCTTTGAATTCATCTAGGCTCCTCACTTTTAAATAAGGAGTACTGGGAAAGGGAGGTGGTGCATCACGATGACAGAAGTTGACAGATGGTATGTGGAAGGGCACAACCTTGAACAAGATGCTCAGAGTTTCTCATCCCACTTTTGTTCCTTTGTGTTCCCATGACACCTACTACAGCGCTCAATTCCAGCCTGTGTCCCATGAGCACTGGCTGAAGTAAATTAAGTCAATACCAATGTGTGGAGACCCCCACGCTGGATATTCTGTTTAAACAGCAAAACTGAAAGGCTGAAGAATGAACGAAACTTCTGCTCTAGATGGAGGCTGCCCATGAAGAGAGAAAAGCTCCTAACTTGAGCAACTTCTTCAAGAGTGTGTTGACATGAGCTCTGAGTGTTGACCCCAGGAAGATGCTATGAGCCCAGACACACCACATTGGATTCTGAAAGGATGCTGAAGAAGGGCTCTGGGGAGTCTTCAGTCCCTGGCCGCCTATAAATAAAGCATAATTTTTCAGTTGAAATATGGGCTATGGGTTTCTCCTTTCTTGGCATTTGGGAACTCCCCGAGGCCCCCAGAGTTGTGCCGCCAGAAAAGGCCATTAACTCCCACAAACTCAGGGGTAAGTGCTCCTTCCCAGCCAAGGCTCATAAAATTTCAAACAGAAACCCTTCTGAACCCAGGAAGAGCAGCCCGGTTGACAAGAAACACATGGGCAGGGCCAACACATGGAATGCATTTTGCTCTGAACAGCTCCTTTTGATGATGTTTCCAAGGGCTGTGACCACAGCTCTCTGCACCTTCATGGCAAAGCTTTAGCTCTTGTTTTGTAGGCCTTGGCATCTGGTTGGCTCTAAGTTCCATGGTACTCAATGCCCTCATTGTACCACAATAGCATCCTCAGCCTTGTGGGCATGAACACATCTCACACTGTCACTATCTTCACTGGACCGTCTCCACCTCCACCACAGCCCTTGAGCTACAAGCGTGGGCTCGGCTTTCCGGCAGGCAACCTGTCATGGAATGTTCATCCCAGCTACATGGAAGGCCATTTCCCAGCTTGCTCTGCATCCCTAGAGGAGCCTCCAGGCCTAAGACACACAACTTCTTCATCAGATTCTCAAAAGTACCTGGCAGATCCCACCACCTTCATCCATCCTTCTAACACTCCATCAGTAGCCATTACTACCATCATCACTGAGAGCCCTACACCCTGAACATGTTTAGCTGTCCTGTCCTTCTCCCCACCATCAGGGCTTCTTAGGTCTTTCTCCCAACCTGGAAGGCTTTATCTTATGCTATCCATTCTCCTCCATGTCAAGAAACTCTTTGAGAAGCCTTCTTCAATGGCCCTGTCCTTTCTATTGCCCCTTCTGCTATTTCATTTAATGCCATATTTAAAAGGAGAAATAATGTCTGCCATGGTACACACTCCTGTTGAGAATTCCTGCAGGTACTCTAATGGAGCTTTCTTGAGAGTGGGAAAGGCCCCACGGCTTCTCAAACCTCTTTCTCCTCTTTTCATTTGCAGGTTCTAATCTTCCTGATAGATACATCCCAGCACTTACACTCTAGTAGATAGATCTTAAGATCATGCTGTCACATTAATATGGAGTTTCTTCTGCTGCACGTAGTTCATCGCTGTAGGCAAATAGATTGAAGAATGGGTAAATGGAAGAAATGATGGTCAGATGGATGGATAAGTGGAAAGAGGCAGGCAGACAAAAAGGAAGGAAGGAAGGAAGGAAGGAAGGAAGGAAGGAAGGAAGGAAGGAAGGAAGGGTCTAGAGAAATAGTGACTTCCAAAAGGCCTTCTGTTGTATCAATTCTAGCTTCCTATGTCAAGTATAAGAAACTTAAATAACTACTTAAGATAAAAGAAAGCTAGCTTCCCTGGCCATGAGGCCACTCAGTTTTTCTTCCCCAGGAAAGTGCACAGCATTCCAGGTACAAACAGTAAAGTCTTTTCTGTTCTGAGCAATCAGAGGTCATGAAGCTGGTAGCACCTTGTGGCCACTCTCCGGAAGACCAGACCAGCTCCTTAAGGAACCCTACTCTTCCTCCTGGAGATCAGCAGCTGCTCCAGGTCCCTAACACCTGCGCATACCTCCTGTACAATGCTTTATTCTCTTTGTTGCGTTTCTATCAGTCGTTGAGCATTCACTACAAATAGTTTCCTCTTAGAATTTAAGATGAGGAGGTGCAAATTTAAACATCAGACATAATCCATCTAACCTCAGAGAACACAAAACTGGGGGGTGGTGCAGAGGGAAAAGAAGGCCCTGCCCAGAGGGCTGGCAGTGTATAAATTAGACACACAGAGAGAATATAACAAGACAGGGCAGGCAGCCATCAGGAGACAGGTAGCAGCCAGGGATAACTGTCTTTGTTTCTGGCCAAGCCAACTGTCACCTGCAGCTCAAGCAAAGGCTCAGGGAAGAGATTTGAAGGGGGCACAAGAGGGCTGGCTTAGCTGTAGTAGCAAGTAGAGAGGAAGGCTTGGCTGAGAGGGGCCAGCATAGCCACTTCTGCCCCTTCCTCCCTGTGTATGGCGCATCACTGAAAGGGCTCCCTGTCTCCAGGCCAGGAGGAAGAGGCAGGCATGAGGAGCCAATCGGGGACACAGAGGGTGCCTGGACTCCGCCTTGGCTTTATTCTGTGTGCTCCAACATGGGGGTATTACTGTGTTGAAGCCATGGGTGACACCTTCCCACTCCTGCTTGCCATATTCTGTACTGTCCTCCGTTTGTCAGCCTCAGGGTTTGAGCTGTACTGTACCACAGCACAGAATATCTTGTCACACCAAAACCAAAGTCCAGACCTTGCAGAATGTCCCATAAGGCTCTGTGAGCAATCATTTCTGCTCACATTTCTAGGCATAAAATTAGTGCCCTTTAGACGCTTCCGTGGCCATGCATGCTCAATGTTCATGTCAAGAAGGATGTATTTTCATTCTTTCACTAAAATGGCTTCATCAGCTTGGGACATAATGTTGGAAGAGTGTCTCAGGCTTGCCAGTGTGGCATTCAATTCTGGCCTTAGTGAGGACACAACTTGAGACTTCACCCCAGTGTCACCACCTCTCTGATGACTGACACCCACCCCCTGCATGAGCAGCTTGGAAGCTGGAGAAGCAGCAAGGGGCTTTGCGTATGTTAATTCACTTCCATTTGCATTAGTTTCAGAATGTCCCCTGAGCTTCAGTTACCAAACAGTGACTACCCCAATTACATTGTTTTAAGTTACAATGTCATTTGGCATGGGGCTCTTTTTATTTCTCTTTCTTCTACGATTTTAATCTTGTTTAAGAGGCTTCTTTTTTACTTCAGAGAGTTTAAGAGCCATGTCCTGTGTGGCTTTGACCTTGACCTGACTTGGGCAATGAAGAAAGGACAGACAAGTAGGCACGTGGTACAGAAAGATCAGGGGGGGTGGATTGCACTCACTCTGATGGAGCAGCACCATTCTGTAACAATAGGCTGGGACCTTAGTGTTTTCATTATGTACACACAGGGTGTGGGGTGAGGTAGCCTCTGTAGGAGGTGTCTGTAGATGCTGTCATCTGGAAGGGCAAAGCTGCAGTTGCCATTTCTTATACACACTGGCAACATTTGCACACGGGACAGAGGGAGGCTTTGTCAACCTTCTGAGCCTAACCCTGGGGGAAGGCTTTGCCAGTGCCATGGGTCTGAGGCACTGTGTTCTTGACATGTCCATGCCTATGCCCATATCAACAACACACACACACACACACATAACACACACACACACACACACACACACACACACACACACACACACTCAGGACCTCTTCTGCCCTTTACACATTCAAGGCTTCCTCAGCTCCCTACACAGAGACACTCAGAAGGTTCAAACTTGTTGGAGAGAATTCTCTCTGGTGTACAAAAAGGTGACAGTTTTTAGCTCCTTCCAAGCTCCCTGACAAGATGAAGGATGGGAAATGGCAGGACAAGGCCAAAGGGAGTGAGCTCCCTAGCAGTTTCCAGGCCCAAGGAACCAGCCTTCTGAGACCAAGTTGGGCTGGAGACCCAAGTCCTCAGTTCCTGGACTGTGCTGGGGCCACTTGCCTCCATCTGTCACTGAGAATGGGAGAGTTTGGGACAAGCCCTGATGTGTGCAGTGAAAGTTGTCTTTCTGGAATTGCAAGTGGATTAATGAGGTTGAGTTTTACAGAAAACATGTTTCCAAACACATTTGCCACAGGCCAAACTCTCCACGGGGGAGATTTACTTTTAGAAGCGCTTTGAACTTGCTTTCTGTACAGTATCTGAGAGAAAACTCACTCTGTGGTTACCTGCGCTGCTTGCTGGGAACCTTCTGGGATAGGATGACCCCTGAGCAGAGTCCCACCATGGTTGCATCACTTGCTCCATGAGCACAAGAGAAAAGGCACATACAAATATCCAGCAGTGAAGAAGGTGGGAAGCTGCCTCCAGCAGCTCTTGTCCCTTTCCTGGTTCCAATGTTCCCTGACTAAAACCGCCAGATTTGAGAATCAAGTTCCTCCTCAGCTTGGTCACAACCTTAGGCTTGTCCCAACTTACCTGAGGGTCATTTTTCCTATTTATATAACAAAGCATTGCAAAAATCACATTTCCTCCCTAACCTGGAAAGTGTTTTCAGACGTGAAAGCCACACTTGAGAGTGCTCAGCTTCTCCACAGGGACATACTTACTGACACAGGAGTGAGTTCCGTCATAGCTGGAAACTTTCCATTCAAAGGGAAAGGCTTTTCGCGATGGTGGATCTAATCATCCAACATGTCTATGCGGTAGCTATTATGACCCAAGTCTGAGATCCACTCCCACAGGCCCATTTCTTTACATGTGTCTTCCTGGCTACTGGTGCTATCCCCAGAGGCCGTAGAACCTTTGAGAGGTAGGACCACAGTAACTAAAGTAGGTCACCCTAGGAGCTTTTTCAGGTAGACTCCAGTCATTTTGCCTGCCTTGCACTCTGCTGTTCTGGCACAGTTCTCTGTGGTGTGAACATCCTGTGCCTTATGCTGTGATCTGAGTGGTGTTACCCCTTTGTGGCCCCCTGGACTGGGCCTTTTGAGACCATGAGTCAAAGTACATCTTCTCTCCCAAAGGTGTTTCTATCGGGTGCTTCACCTCATCCTATGCATTAGGGTCCCAGAATTATGGCTATGGGCAGTATGGGAATACAGAAAGGACAAACACACAGCCAGTGAGCTGGAGTTCTCTAAACACATCTGATACAACCTGGAACCTCAGGTTGTTCACTAGATACAGCACTGGGGTGGGGAGAAAGGTTACAGGCCAGTAATGTCAGACTGCAAACATCCTGAAGGAGGAAGCTGTGGCTGCCAGCCTTTGAACACACTGATCAATCAGCCATAAACACTCATACTCTCAAGAAAATCCTTACCGTTTCTCTTTCGCCTGAGCTATAAGAATAAGAGCTTTGCAATTTACCCCATGGGTGTGAGGCCATTCCCTCATTAAAGTACACATTTACTCACTTGGGGCTTTCTCTATCCATGTAGTGTTTGGTCACAGTGTTTACAAAGTAACTCAGACAGCAGGTGACATAGTGATGGGGACTCCAAGTGGCTGTGCGCCTCAGTTCCAGAGCTGGTAAGTGATGAAACAGGATAATTTATTTGTTCCGTAGCACCTTTCCTCGTTGATCTCTATGGTAGCTGCAGGGTGGTTGAGAGTCTCAAGAGTTTGGAGCTGAATTATATTGTAATAATTGTCACTGCTTGAGAGTCTAAGAGCTCTGTGTCTGGTGGTCCTGTGTGTTCAATCTAATCCCTACAGCAATGCAATAGATGGATCGTCCTAGCCTCCTCTTGAAGAGAAGTGAACATTTAAGAATGGACAGAAGCAAGGAAATTGGCTTATACCCAGCCACCTGCTTCTCTATATTATAAGAAAAGAATTCTGCTAGAAAACCTTTGAAAAATCTTAAGCTCTTCCCAAATATCTGTGAGATCTCAGAGACATCAACCAAGCGTGATGTTATCAAGACCAGATCATTAAAGCTCACCCACAGCTCTGTGCTGTTGGCTGTGGGATATTGGGAAATGGCAAGCACCCCAAGTCACCATGAAGACTCTGTTCATGCTTGGGGAACTCACCCTGGACCTAGGGAAATGACACTCATCAACCAATCTTCCCTCTTAGACTGCAATTCACTTGATCATAGTGTGAGTGTGTGTGTGTATTTGTGTGTGTTTGTGTGTGTGTGTGTGAGTGTGTGTGTGAGTGTGTGTGAGTGTGTGTGAGTGTGTGAGTGTGTGTGTGTATTTGTGTGTGTTTGTGTGTGTGTGTGAGTGTGTGTTTGTGTGTGTGTGAGTGTGTGTGTGTGAGTGTGTGAGTGTGTGTGTGTGTGTGAGTATGTGTGTGTGAGTATGTGTGTTTGAGTGTATGTGTGTGAGTGTGTGTATTTGTGTGTGTGTTTGTGTGTGTGTGAGTGTGTGTGTGTGAGTGTGTGTGTGTGAGTGTGTGTGTGTGAGTGTGTGTGTGAGTGTGTGTGTATTTGTGTGTGTTTGTGTGTGTGTGAGTGTGTGTTTGTGTGTGTGAGTGAGTGTGTGTGTGTGAGTGTGTGTGTGTGAGTATGTGTGTTTGAGTGTATGTGTGTGAGTGTGTGTATTTGTGTGTGTGTTTGTGTGTGTGAGTGTGTGTGTGTGAGTGTGTGTGTGAGTGTGTGTGTGTGTGAGTGTGTGTGAGTGTGTGTGAGTGTGTGAGTGTGTGTGTGTATTTGTGTGTGTGAGTGTGTGTTTGTGTGTGTGTGTGTGTGAGTGTGTGAGTGTGTGTGTGTGTGTGAGTGTGTGTGTGTGAGTATGTGTGTTTGAGTGTATGTGTGTGAGTGTGTGTATTTGTGTGTGTGTTTGTGTGTGTGTGAGTGTGTGTGTGTGAGTGTGTGTGTGTGAGTGTGTGTGTGAGTGTGTGTGTGTGAGTGTGTGTGTATTTGTGTGTGTTTGTGTGTGTGTGAGTGTGTGTTTGTGTGTGTGAGTGAGTGTGTGTGTGTGAGTGTGTGTGTGTGAGTATGTGTGTTTGAGTGTATGTGTGTGAGTGTGTGTATTTGTGTGTGTGTTTGTGTGTGTGAGTGTGTGTGAGTGTGTGTGTGAGTGTGTGTTTGTGTGTGTGAGTGAGTGTGTGTGTGTGAGTGTGTGTGTGTGAGTATGTGTGTTTGAGTGTATGTGTGTGAGTGTGTGTATTTGTGTGTGTGTTTGTGTGTGTGAGTGTGTGTGTGTGTGTGTGTGTGTGTGTGTGTGTGTGTGTGTGTACACATGGGTCACTGTACACAGGTGGAAGCTGATGGATGACTTTTGGGAGTCCATGCTCTCTTTCCATAGTGGGTTGAACTCAAGTAGTCAGGCTTGCATGGTAAGTCCTTTTACCCACTCACCAGCCATTAGCCATATTCTTCAAGCAGTTATTTATATATCTACTAAGCATATTATTTTAATGAGATTATAATCTTTTAGAGAGCAGAGCCCATAAGTTGTACTTCTTTACCTTCCCTGCCCCACAACAAACATGAAGTAGTGGATCCCTACATGCATGGCCATGGAGTGTTGAGCTGCTTGTTGACTGGGCTGTAGAAGATTTAGTGGTGAGCCCAGCTCTCTGGTCCAGAAGTCCCCAGGGGATTGAATGAAGGCAAAGGGAATGTGAAACTGCATTTGGAAAGTGTCCGTTTAAAATAGGCAAGGTGGAGACCATCCAGGTCAGAGAATTCAATCTCACATGCTACCCAAGAGTTAATGCCAGAAACAGTGTGAAAATAAGATTTTCCCCCTTTACGAGGGGCAAAAATGCAACAACACAGGTAACAAGTGGCAAACAGGAAACTCTGGAGTGGGGCATATAAGCCAAGAGTCCCCAAGAGGAAGTGGAGTGGAACACCCCTCTCAGAAGGACACTGGCCGCACTTCTCAGATGTCCGGAAGTGTACCCATAATCAGTAGGACTCTGGGTGCACAACACTAGCCCCCTCAGCAGGCACTTCCTGGGGAGATTCCAGACTGCTGTGAAAATGAAGAGAGAAGAGAAGGGTTCCCAAGAGTCCCATCAAGTACCGCTTCAGAAAGCTATGCAGCTTCATTACCCGTGCATGACTTCACTGCTCAACACATTGCCCACCCAGCTTCCCCTGGCAGAGTACTAGGCCCCACCCTCCCATGCCTGAGGATGCCCATGGGTGTCCTAGCACCTGTGGTTAGTGAGGACTCAGAGTGCTTAGGCATGTCGATATCACCAAAGCAAGCATAGCAATAAAGGAACCTGCTATTCATCACCCCCCATTCCCAAGCTAATCCTTTGTGATTTGGGGCTTTTTCCAGATCTAGGGATTATCCACATTCCTGTTCCTCTAGAGTGTATGCACTCTGGCCCTTTCTCTTCTCCAGCTTAAAGAAGCATTCTTGAGGTGTCAGCCCTGTCAGAAAAGGAAAACAGTGGGAATTTCACAGGACTGGACCAACTCTCCAATGCACAAATCTGGGATGTGTTAGGGATGTGAAAACAGCTCTGCATTTGCATGGCGCCATCCTTTCTCCAAACTCAGAGGCACGAGAGACTTCTCAGTGGGGACCTCACCAGCAAAGCAGACTCTGCCCTGCTCAGCAGCTAGACCTCCATGGCTAACTCCCCCTGACCACAAAGGGCCTCCCCAGTCTTCTGCAAGCAGATTGAACTTCATCCTTCCAACATTCCAGACTCCATGATTCCAGACCATAACTGATCTGACAAGCCAAACTCTACTTAAGGCTTCCTCTACAAAGTTGTGTGTGTATGTGTGTGTGTTGACATGTGTGCATGTGGAGGCCAGAGGACAAACAATCCCATGCAACATTCCTCAGTTTCCATAATCTTATTTGTTGTGGAGAAATGGTGTCTCTTACTGACCTGGAACTCACCAAGTAGCCTAGGCTAGCTTGACATTAAGCCCCATGGATATTCAAACTTCTGTCTCCCCAGCACTGATATTACAAGCAAGGAAGTCCATACTCACCCTTTTCATGTGGGTTCTGGAAGTCAAACTAGGGTCCTTATGCTTGCAAGGCAAGCACTTAACCAGCTGATCAGTCTCCAGCCATCTAGTAAATGAGAGATGCATTTATCACCAGAACCTTCATCATTAACTGTTCAAGTTCATCTTTCCTCACCTTAAAGGTGAACACCTTTGGTGCCCTATAGTGTCATGACATAGCAATCACTGTGGTATGTGAGAGTAGACCCCCAGGCTGGCCCCTGCTGACCTCTCATGGAGGGGGCTCCCTGCAATACTGACTGTGTTCCTTCTCCATCCTACCCTTATGCTCTGCCTCTTCAGCCAGAAGAATCACATCTCCCAAGCTCTGGCACTCTGTGCTAAGGAGGGACAGCCAAAACCCCTATGCCCCAACTGCCTAGTGACAGTCACCAGGGGAGATGGAGGTACCACCCTCCAGCCTGTAGGGCATGAATGCACAGCCCCCTTCTCTGTCTGTGGATGGCGGAGGGTCTTTCTTGTTTGACATCTCAAAGGAAATGGCTGTTTTAAACTAACTCAGGAGATGAGAAGGTAGCTGACCATTCTTGATGTCCAAAAGACAGTGACAATTTCCAGAAGGCAAGAGGCCATCTGTAACTGGTTTGAATGTATATTTTAAGTTTTATGGTGACATTCATTCTCTTCCCATTCAATCCCCATAGAGATCTTTTGTTGATTTTCTATGAAGAGTTATTCTCTTATAATCTACCGTCTGTGACTCTCAAAGCTTTAAAATGTCTTAAGTGTAAAAATACACAGAACTCACCCCAAAACACATTATTAGCAGCCAATAACCTGAAACCAGACACAAACTGTGGAGTTAAGATTTTCTCCAACATTCAACACACACACACATACACACCTCTCTTGGCATCTCAATGACCTCTTGAGCTTTCTTGGCTGCCTTGGAAGCTGCCCCACCCCTTCTGGATTCCCTTGAGCCCCAAATTTAGCCCTTAAGCTAGAGGATAATAACAGGACTTAAAAAATAACAATTTATACGTATATAGCATTCAATATATTACAGAACACTAGAGAATTTCTGAGACTGTCCTATTTGTTGTTTTATTTAAAAATGTATTTTGGTTTTTGGTTTTGAGGTAGATTCTTGCAACATAGCCCAAGCTAGCCTCATGTTCTCCCCCATGTTCTTCTAAGTGATGGGGTTATAGCTGTGAGCCATCATTTTCAGCCAATCACATGTTTTTGTTTGTTCTTTGTTTCTGATTTTTACACTATGTATGTACATGTACATGTGTGTGAACATGTATGCAGGTATGCACACTCATGTGTTCATATGCAAGTGGAGACCACAAGATGACTTTAAGTATTTTCCTCAGTTGCTCTCTACTCTGTTTTTTAAAGTCTGTGTAGCCCTGGCTGAACTTTGAACTTGCTATGTAGACCAGGATAGCCTCAAACTCACAAATATCCACCTATCTCTACCTCTCAAGTTCTGCGAATAAAGATATGTGTCACTACACCTGGACAGCCTACTTTTTGAGACAAGGTCTCTCGCTGACAAGGTAACACTAGCTGACCTAGAAGCCCCAGAGGTCATCCTGTCCCTGCCTCAGTCGCACTGTGACAACGGGCATGGCACAGCATAATGGTTTTACATTGGTTTGTCAATTAAGCTAACAAACTTAACTTCCTACAGCTTAATTTTCTGGTACCAAATCACAGAGCTAGACGGATAGAGCTGAGACTCAACTAATATCTCCTGGAACCTGAATCCCATGAGAAGGTGGAGCAACAGTAGGCAGGACCAAAACAGAGGCATGCTAGAACACTGGGGGCATTGTCCTTTGCTCTCATTCCAGCTCCACCCCCTGGTCCTATTAAACCTGAGTCTGCACATGGAGCCTAACACCTGCAGCATTGGGTTTCTGGGATGCTGCTCAGGCACACTAGTATCTGAGGATATTTTCCTTAACTCTGATTTCTAATGCCAAAATGTCAGACTCAAAGAAGACATAGCGAACTCTCATGTAGATTGCCATGCACCTTCTGAGCCTCAGCTTACTGGGCACCTTCGCAAGAACTGATCCCACCTCTCCTCCTAAGGCTTCTCTATCCACCACAAGACCTGCTCTGTGTTTCCTCCCTTCTCCTTGCCTCCATCTCTGTGTTCTGTTTTGCTTGATGTTGCTAAATATACTCAGAAAAGGAAAAGACACTGTAAAAAGATATTAACAAAACACCTTCAAAAGCATTTTTCCACTCAAGAGCATTTGCCTCCCACCCTTTTTGCAAGAATAATACATTATCATCCCTATAAAATCAACAACATCTGGATCGTTGATTGGGTTTTTCTCTTTCTGTTTGAATATGAGGCATTGTGTACAACAAGTTCTCTCCTGGGACATGCTTGGGGATGTAGTTCTGTCCTTCAGCCCCTTCATTAAAGTCACAAAAACATCAAGAGGGTCTCACTCTTGTAAACACAAAGAACCTTTCCAGGAAATGGCCTTGCATCTTGTGTTAACAGATGTCACAGGGTAGTAGGGGTGGAGAGTGTTGTTTTTAAATTCTCAATCTGCCTGGCTGGAGTTTTTTCCTTAGATGGTTCCTGGATAGCATCACACACTTGCCTTTTTAGCATTCACATCACTTCATTTAGCTTTTCTGCCCTGATCCACCTTGAGTGATTGTCCTGTGGATTACAAACAACCCCTGAACCACCTCCTTAGATCTGCACCGGCCATCATCCACCACCAGCTAATTTCTCTGCCTTGTTCTCATTTGCTTCTGAATGCTATTTACACAGACCTGGGTAAGTTTTCCTGACTTTAAACATCTGGGTGAAAAGTGAAAAATTCTTTTAATCAAATACATAACATCATGGTGACATGATTCCAGACCTCCAGGGAATTTTTTTAAGTTCAGGTTAAGATTATTGGCTCCAATATTCCTTTGTATTTGTCAACATTGAGCTGCATTGGAAGTGTGAATTCTTCTCTCCCCAACTGGGCTGAAGTTCCAAAAGGAGAGCAATGGATACCTTTACCCAGGTAAGGGTTGGCATCACAAAGGAAACTTCTTGGAGAGTGAGAAGACGCATTTTTACAGAAGGAATCTCTTCTAGAATCTTGAAAAGCAGTAATTCTGAGTTTGGCTATTGTCTAGAAAGTCTCCATATTTGGCCACTGGTAGCTGAAGATTAAGAGAAACTTCAGGGACACTGGCTCCTTTGGGGGACTGTGTGGGGTGGTAGGGATAGCTCTGCACAGATACAGAAGTACTGAGATGATTCTGCTCTTTTAGCATGTGTTCAAATTACAGGACAGTCATAGACTGTCTTCATATGTAACAATGAAAGCATCCCAGCAGTAAATGGATAGTGTCACAGGTTTGGCCACATTTTAAATGGAACTGATGGAATGGGTCCATCCAGATGGCTCAGCAAGTAAAGGCACTTGCTTTTAAACCTAATGACCTGAGTTTAATCCCAAGGGCCCACATAGTAGAAAGATTGATCCCAGCAAGTTGTTCTCTGACCTCCCATGAATATCATGATACACCTGCACATACCCATAAATAGTAATAGAAATAACAATAATAAATGTTTGGGGCTTTGTGTGTGTGTGAGAGAGAGAGAGAGAGAGACAGACAGACAGACAGACAGAGAGAGAGAGAGAGAGAGAGAGAGAGAGAGAGAGAGAGAGAGAGAGAAGGGGGATAGCTTTGAAACATCTATAGATGAAAAGGTTATTCCAGCCACACATGTGGCTTGGGCATCCTTAAGGAAAGTGGTATCTCTTGGGTTTCTTGTCCACACTCCTCTCTCCTCTTCATAACTCACTCCTGTTCTATAAGCCAGGGTAATGGCCAAATACTCAGTCCTTGCTCCTTCCACCTTTGGTCCAGTGCTGTGAAATTCAATCTCTGTGTGCTAGAAGCACAAATGTTCCAAAACCCTTGAGTTCTACTCAATTAGTACATAAGCAAGAATGAAGACATAAGTGAGATTCCCTCCAAATTGATGCAAATAGGAACAGAGGCTCCAAGAGAATGGACTCTAGACTTCTAACATCTCAGAATAGATGCTATACAGTAGATGAGGTAATGGATCAGGGATAAAAACAGTTCTGAGCTGGAAGCCCTGGTAGTCATTCAATCCAAAGAAAGGGCCCCCAGAACCACAGACAGTAACATGACTGATGCTCAGTGAGTTAGTATCATAAAGAGCAGCAGAAATAGTGCTGGACCAAGAATACAGAGATTAGTATCCCAATCTGATCCACTAAGTTCCTGTGTGATGCTAAGGGAGTCATAGGACATCTTTGGAACTCGGTTTCCCCATCAGTAGGAAGAGACAGTGAAGTCAGATGGTCTTTATGGCTTCCTCCATCTCTAACTTCCAGTTCTATCTAGGGAAGGAGAGATGTCCTTGATCGTAAAGTGGTGCTGCCAAAATCACCCTCCCCCAACCCACACTTGTTCTCACAAGGGCATCATGCCTTTCATTATCTTGTTGCTGATAATGGAGTGCCCCACCCCCACACACACACTGAGAACTCCATAGGATGAGAAAACACAGACAGAACACAGAGAAAAGTGGGTGTGAGTAAGAGGGAGAAAGAGCTTCTACAGAGCTTCCCAAGCCTCTACTCTCCAAGACCACAGTTGAGGGAGTAGCTTCCCCATGAGCAACCTGCGGAGATGACACTCTGTCAGCACTCTCCAGCTCCCCCCACACCCACAATTTGTCTACTAATAATCCTGTTGAAGCATCCAGTCCCTGGCCAACATTCTCTGCCACATCCTGTTTTCTCCAAGCTGTGTGGACACTCTGGTGCATTCTTGTAAGGCTAAGAAGCTGACCTCGTAGGGTCTAGAGAATGCAGTTTACTTTTGGTCAGGTTGCTTTTGTCACACAAAACATCTCAAAACTAACTGGTTTAAAGCAAAGACCATTTCATCTGCTCTGATCCCATAGTCATCTGGGGATGGAAGAGAGCTACCAACAGAAAAACAGTGCAACTCATATATATTACAGTTTGACATTTCTAGTGGCTACATTTTTAAAAGTTATGAGGAAAAAATGAAGCACATTTTAATAATGTTTTTAAATTAATCCAATACACTCAATGGACCAGGGCACAGCTCAATAGTAGAACACTTACCTAGCATACACAATGCCCTGCATTCAATCTCCAGCTCTGTGAAATAAAACACAACCCCAAAGTATCAGCAGTGAAGTGTAACTCAACAGCAGAGCACTTTCCTAGCAGGCAAGAGGTTCAAGGTTCACATTCAAGCACTGTAAAAGAGAGAGAGGTTTGCAATATACCCAAAATACTGTTTTAAGTATGTTTAATATACAGCTAGGTTTGTCTATACACTGGAGGAACAGTTCCTTTTGGGAACATAGCCCAAGGCACCAATACTTTCTAAATTTCTGTTACTTTCATGTCAACCAGTTTCCAAGTTAGCCACATGACCAAATGAAAAGCTAAAAAGGTGGTCTTCAGGCATCAGTTGGAGGAGAGCAGTTCTCTGGTACAAGAAGATTTCCCTGCCAGCCTGGTCCCAGAGCTGAGTCAGCCATATGCAGAGACACCATATTAATTATGAGTCTGTTGGCCAGTTACTAGTATTTCTCATTGTCTAGCTCTGTCTAAATATTAACCTATTTCTACCAATCTAAGTATTTCCACATGGTCTTATCTTACCGGAGAGAGGGTCCAGACCTCTTCTCTCAAGTCCCTACATCTTGACTCTCCTACTAAACCTTCCAGAATCCTCCTTGTCTCCAAGACAGATAGCATCTGGAGGCATCCTTGGGATGGGAACCTGCTGGCAGTCATCTGTCTCTGTTGTAAGTTATTTCTCCCTGAATAAACATCTATTCAGTCTATCTGTTTCCCCCAATCCTTATTTTTCCACGATAGTTATCCTGGTTCCTAAAGTCCAGAAAATGGTCCATCACTCTCAGACTCTAAAGTTCCAAACAGAAGAAAGTATGACAACTACAATAACATGTAATACCTTCTTTTCCATGATGGCTATGCATCACACAAGTACATTTTATACATTTATACCCATGCTATGTAATATTCATTTATAGCCACTCTATTTAATATTCATTTATTTGTATTTAATAAGGTATCCTTAGCATGTTTCATACTATCAAATAGTCTTCTAGAGCTTGCATTATAATGGTTTTCTTCTGGTCTACTGTGTGACTTTATCACAATTTATTTAAATAATCCTTTATTGCTGAAGATTTATTTCCTATTTTCACACTTATTATTAAAGGAAATATTAAAGGAACAAATATTAAAGGAACAGTTTGAGACTGTATGTCTTTCCATTCATTTAAGAACGGGCTCTTGGAAATGGACTCATAGTCTATTTCACAGTATCTAGTTCAATACTTTATTCAACAGAAGTTTCGAAGCACCCATACTCTCCAGATACCTGGAAAGTTGCAACTAGACCTATGGCAGAAAGTTACAGGTTAGTAGAGATCATACACACAGCCATATGATTAGAGGTGACATCCTAATGACCCATTTCCTCTAACTTGGTTTTTCTTCTTAATATTTTTATCACATCTCAATAATGCCATCAAATCATAACTTCATCAATGAATTCATCAACTGAGAAGCCAAAGCCCAGCCTGTTATGGCAGGTTTTTTCCACCGGCTGCCGCTGGTCCTGCCGCCACGGTCCCGCTGCCACATGAGCCCCAAATAACACTCAGAGACTCTGTATTTGATATAATCCTGTTGGCCAATTACCATTATTGTTTATGGGCCAGCTCTGTCTTAATTGTTAACCCATTTCTACTTATCTAAGCATTTCCATGTGGTCATCATATGGGGAGCCACTGCTGGCGACTTCCTTCCTCCCAGGTCTACATCTTCTCCTCCCAACTACTTCCTCTTTCCTCCTCCTAGTCTCCTAGCCCCACCTATCTTGTCTCCCATTGGCCACAGGTTTTATTAATTATCCAGTATGAGAAACATATTTACAGAATAACATCTCCCATCATCTCCTCTTTTCTGTCTAAAATTAAAGAAGGGGTTTAACCTTAACATAGCAAAATATAACATACAACAGTTGTCAAATAAGAATCACAGTTAACAATATTTAGTCCATTAACACTTTGTAAGACTTAAAGAAAATATCATCTATCCTATCTTTGTGAGTCTAAAGATAAGATTAAAGATGTAACTTATCTTTAATCCTAATAAAGGAAAATTATAACCATAACTATCTGTCTTCAACTCCTTCAAAGACCACAGAAGGATAATATATAAACTCTAGAAATGACAGAGACAACTCATTGCCTGGTCAGTCACCCGAAGTTCTTCTGTAATGTTCCATCTTCAGCCCATAGGCCATAGTGTGTCTCCAGACTCCTCAACAAAGCAGGAAACTTTAAACTGTCCGCCTGTATTGGCAGTTTGTCAGTCATTTTTTTTTTGTGTGTGTGTCCTACAGAATGTCTGGCTGTCTGGCAGCCTCTTCCATGAAGTAGGAATCCTGTAGCAATGTCCATCTTGCATCAGCAGTCACCTTTTTGTGGGTCCTGCATGTCCAGTTTCTACAGTATAAAGTCAAACAGTCCAGACAAGAACAGTATCTTGTCCATATGGCTAGTCTTGCCATGATGGAAGCAAACTCCTTAACATGTTTCTTCGATGTCCATCTTCCTTTCTGACGCAGGTGGTGTTACCAGGAGCAGCTGTGCCTCATTGTCAAGAAAAACCCTAAACCATTTTAAATGCCATATTCTGTAGGTCTTTGAAATGTTTGAAGAATGCCTATTCATCTCAAATACATCTCTGTATATCTAGAAATCCTAACTAACTTAACACCGTTTTAATTATCATAGGTAACTCTCTATAATCTGTATTAAATAATACATTAAATTTTCCAATGAGCTATATAAACACAATACCTAAGCAAGAGGAGAAATATACATATCACAAAATTGACCTTAAATTATATCAATAAAAGAAAATCCATTCCAAAGCAAAGTATTCATATCTATACAATAATTCCCTTTTTACCTTTAAAAGGATTGCTTGTGTCATTAACCAGTTATAACCAAGCCCACTTAAATGAAAACAAACATTTATAAACAATATTTGGGAATTTGTACTTCCTGCTGGTAGGGGGCGCTGTCATGGGGGATCCTAAGAAGACATAGACATCTTCGCTGTAGTCTGCAAGGCTTTGTCTCAAGTGCTTTGAATGCTGGATCATCTGGGGCATTGTTTCAGGGGGTCTGGCTTGATTAAACCACATAAGTCTGGAAAGAATCCACAGCTTTTCATTTTCTGTGGAAACAAAAATAGAAATCCTTTTCCCCAGTAACTTGTCCTTAGCCTTAAATTTTGGAGTCAAAGCATTTTTAAAATATATAAACTGAATTAGTCCAGCAGCATTTCTTTTATCAATAGTTGTTATTTTCTCTGCAATCAAATAATTTAAAGACAATAGAAGCGCGTATAGTATCCAAAATTTCTCTGTGCTTTCCATGTTTACATGGCTTTTTTATTACTCTATTTCTTCTACTTCTATTTTTACATATTTTGAGACAGGGTTTCTCTGTGTAACTTTTATCTGTCCTGGAATTTCCTCTGTATACCAAGTTTATTTTGAAATCACAGAGATCTGCTTGCCTCTGCCTCCCAAGTGCTGGGAGTAATGGCATGCGCCACCATACCCATCCAATCTACTTCCTTTTTTCTTTTTTAAACCATTGTATTCTGTTTCTTTTTCTCTCCCAAGCCAGTGTATTTTTTTAAAACACAGTGTAAACCTTCATTGCAGCTCTCCTACACACCAAAGAATTGTTAGCAGGGCTGTTTACAAGCAAGGCAGTTTTTTGCCGCTTATGCTAATTTTGGAAACCTCCCTTAAAGGAGCCGCGCAAATCTCTGTCTACAGCAAAACAAATCCGAGAAAATGCTGCTACCAAGAAGTCTTGCTAGTCTCTGTTCCCTTGTTTCTAAAAACTATTTTTTAAGCTTTTTTTAAGTTTTAAGTGAAAGTTCTCAGTTCCACTTCTGACACCATTATGTTACGGCAGATTTTTCCCTGCTGCCGCCGGTCCTGCCGCCACGGTCCCACTGCCACGTGAGCCCCAAATAACACTCAGAGACTCTGTATTTGATATATAATCCTGTTGACCAATTACCATTATTGTTTATGGGCTAGCTCTGTCTTAATTGTTAACCCATTTCTACTTATCTAAGTATTTCCATGTGGTCATTATATGGGGAGCCGCGGCTGGCGTCTTCCTTCCTCCCAGGTCTACATCTTCTCCTCCCAACTACTTCCTCTTTCCTCCTCCTGGTCTCCTAGCCCCACCTATCTTGTTTCCCATTAGCCACAGGCTTTATTAATTAACCAGTATGAGAAACATATTTACAGAATAACATCTCCCATCACCAGCCTCTGGATGGGGATTGTACCAGGGACCAGACCTGTATGTAATACATACACTTTTTCAGGAGAAAATTCATTATCTAAACATGATCCTTGACTTAGTTAAGAAACACATAAGATGTCAAAGTAGCAAGAGCATCATGGGTGATTCAAGATAGGCATGGGATAAGGAACTCAAGGAGTCCTTGTAGGACTTTGCTATTATGCCCAGGACATTGACAGAGCAAGGCCATTGAAGAGATCTGAATCTGTTCTATCTGCTTTGTATACAGAAAACAAAAGGGCAGTGTGGGCAAGAGTGGAGACCAGTGAACAGGTTGACACAGGGACCTTGGTCAGAGACAAATAATTAAATGTGATGGTAGATTTAAAAAGGAGTGATTTGTAGATGGCATTTTTGATAGATGAGCTTTAGGTATGGGCTAATGGATAGATGAATGATAGAGAGATTTACAGAAATAGAGACTATGGTATTAGGTTCGAAGTGAAATTGTGTTCTTACTGAGTTGGAGAGGTTCCCCGGGTACTCAGTGGAAATGTTGAGTGACAGCTGGAAATTAGGCCAGCCACCAGGTGTGCAAGGCACCAGTGCAGGTGGCGAACTATGGATGTAGTTCCATGGGCCCTTTTATTTACACTCTCATTCAACTCTCAGATGAAAACTGAATAAATAGCTGTAAGGACAAAAAGAACATGAACTTGGTTTGCACCATCCCAGTCAGCTGCTTCCCCCAGGGAACAGCCCTCCTCCCCTCATGCTGCTGTTCTGTTGGTGACAATGTCTCTGAGCAGGCAGACAGAGGCAGGTATCCAACACAAGGCGGGACTCTGCCATTTACAGACTTTATGCTTTATTTGACCTGAAAGGCTTTCTAGAAAAAGCAAGGCACAGGACAGGGATGGCCCTCAGAGGGCATCTTCCCCAGGCCACATGAGCCTGTGACCTACTGTTGTCAGCTTCAGTGAAGGTAAAACCAACCCTGTACAGCATTCATTTGGATCTGAAGTAAGTTTCTTGGGGGTGGTGCGGTATGGTGAACTTCTTGACAGCTCTGTCATTTGTTAGCTGATAACATCATTTTCACAGATAATTAAACCTGAGCAAAGCCAGGACAGTAGAAAGCATTCTGCAAATAACTGCTTCTCAGAAGCAGTTTCTCTCTCCTCTCTCTGTCTCTGTCTCTGTCTCTGTTCTCTGTCTCTCTCTCTGTCTCTCTCTCTCTCTGTCTCTCTGTCTCTCTCTCTCTCTCTCTCTCTCTCTCTCTCTCACACACACACACACACACACACACACACACACACATTTTGATTCCCTTTCACACTTGTTTCTCTCTTTGAGGAAGTGCCTGCATGAGTCTATTTGGGCGCCAGCTTGAGTTGCTTTTCTGGCTCTGCTCCAGGGACCTTCATAGCGGGGTTGCTCACACAGGGATAGCGGTTTTCTGGACTATTTGTTGCTGGTTTCCAGTGTCCAGAAGACCTTTCATTCCCATGTATTTCTGGTTCAGAAAGGAGGTGCAGACTCCTGGCCACTAACAATCAGTGCACAGCCTCTGAAATCAAAGGGTTGGGGAGAGGAGGAGGGGCTTCATTTCATTCCATGGTCATCTGTTTCCTTCTCATGACAGGGCAATTCCAAACTGGCCCTGGTCCAGGATCTTGGTGGGAAAATCTGTAGACCAACTACCACAGCAAACAGCATGCTTGGGGAATGTTCCCGTGGTGTTTCTGTCATAAAGGGCCATTTGCACTCAAGAGGTTTCCACAAAAGACACTGTCCCCCAGCACAGTGTGTCAAGGAGAGGGCAGGGGCCTGCTGTCCACCTCCTGGCCCCAGACAGGGGAGGTGGAGGTAAGCTGTTTAGCAAAGGCAGGGGCATGGCAGACTGAAAGCAACTGTAAACAGCTGGAATTGATCAGCTCAGCAGGCATTTTATTCTGGGTGAATGAATTAAGCTTTCACGTGTCCCAGGGCAGCTCTGCCTGGAAGCACCACCAGTTACAGCTCCAAGGTTGCTGGGAACACCAAAACCTGCCTGGAACTTCCACCGAAGCAAAGAGATCCTCTGCAGACCTTCCATATAGGATATTTAGACCCCAGTTAGACCACAGAGAGACAGAAAGGGGAGGACAAGGATTAGCAGGAATCGGTGGTGATATTTTGTTTATGATCTAACAAATAAAGTTTGTCTAAAGATCAGAGTCAAATCTAACCACATTAGCTAGCCAGAGAAGTCAGGCAGTGGTGGCACATAACTTTAATCCCAGCACTGGAGAGACGGAGGCAGACAAGGCCACCCTGGGCTACACGAAATTGATCCAATCTAAAAGAGAAACAGAGCTCACATAAAGGTGACCCCAGCACTTGGAGTAACACCCCTTTAGTCCCAGAACTAAGGAGGTGGAGACAGGAAGGCATATGTCTGGGAGGAGAAAGGAGTATAAGCTGGAAGGAGACAGGAGCTCAGGCAGTCTGAGCAGCAGTAGGTCTGATGCAGGCTGAGGATGCAGTCTGAGGACAGGACCGCCCCTTTGGTCTGAGGTAGAGGTAAGAGTTAGTGGCTGGCTCATTTGCTTTTCTGATCTTTCAGCTTTTCCCCCTAATATCTCACTCCAGGTTTTTATTATTAAGACCAATTAGTATTTGTGCAACAGGGATCCAAGAACCAAGTGAAAGCCAGGCATCACCTGAGCTTCATAGTAACGGAGCTCATCCCTGACTGGGTCTCTGCTTCCAACACTGTCCTGTCAAAACACAACAGCAGGAGCAGCCCCATGGATGACAGAGGTCCCGACCCAATCACACGCAGGCAGGAAGGACTTCCTTGCCTCAAATTTCTCCTCTTTACAAATCTTATAATGTGTGTTGCCCTAGACTATCCTCTTTGCTCCAGTCTAGCCTCTTTGTCCTCAGGGACCATCAGGCACGAGAAATGAAAGAAGAATATAGGACTGGAGATAATGATCCCCATCTTTGGGCAAACCTCGGTTATTCAAAAAGTATATACTGAGTTTCACAAAAACGTTAGTTTCCCTGCGAGGCCAGGGTCCAGATGCCTGTGCTTTCTGGGCTCATAGGTGGAGCACACAGAGGGGAACACCTCAGCATTCCTGCTTGTGGCATGTGGCTAGCAACATGCAATCGCGGCAGGTGGCCAGCAACCTTCACTGTGGTTAACAGCAGAATTCTCTACAACAGTGAAGACAGGTGAATGAGTGCCTCCATGAATAAGGATGGGCGCGCGCACACACACACACACACACACACACACACACACACACACAAAACAACATAAATAATACTAAAATATAAAAAGCTATACATTATTATGCTAAAATGGGCCAAATAAGCTTAATATTGTGTCAACAGCCAAAGATAATTATTTGATCTCCCTAATCACTCTACAGAAGTGTGGCTAACTCAAAACCACAGCTAACTCCAAGTTTATCTAAATGGATTTTATTAGGTTCTGGATAAGGGAAATTTAAGAGGACAGGGAGATGGATTCCTGAGGAACAAGTAATTTTTTAGAGAATCATTAACACCATGAACAGACACATTTGGAAGAGGCTCTGAAGAATGTTCAGGCAGCAACAGCAGAGAGAGACAGCATAGTGGGGTCTCTGGGGGAGGGAGAGAGAGAGAGAGAGAGAGAGAGAGAGAGAGAGAGAGAGAGAGAGAGAGAGAGAGAGACCCACATGGCAGAAGAGGAGGAGCCTTCTCCTGTAGTTCTCTGAAGATGGGTGAGAGTGTGTGTTACAGCAAGGACAGCCCCAGCCCGGCTCTCTGATTCCCAGAGGCAGAGAAGGGTATAGAGAGTAATGTGTGGTTTTTATGTACATCCCTTTCCAGGAGAAATAAACGGGTACCCAGACTGTCTGCTAGCTGTAGACTCACAGAAAATGTCTCAGTAGGGTGCCTGAGGGGAGGAGGAGGCTGCGGCAGATTCTGTAGACAGAGCAGAGACTAGATTCTAACATCGCATTCATACAGACTTGGCACATTCCCACCTTACATGACTAGACAGCGTGGAGAGACCTCAGAAGACAGGCAAATCCCATCCTCTTGTCTAAGTGCCCAGCAATGAAAACCTGAAGCTGGGAAGTAACGCCCAGGCAACTCACCATCTTTCCTTATCTACTGATGGCAGCGCAAACTCTCACCAAGACCCTGCGTCACAACCTTCTCTTAAGGCTGTAAGGTGGGCACAGTAATATCAACCTCCACTTGGAAGGACTTTTTAATGGAAGTGTACAAGTCTCATGGCTAGCCCAGAGCCACATCCTGATCTGTAGAGACCCTGAGTGACACCTCCAGCCTGTGCCCCGCCCCCACGACACCCCTGCTGTCCCATACTCCCTGTTGCCCTTTACTCCCCTTGCTCCTCCTTGCTGACCTCACTGACAACTTTCAAAAGCAAGCTTTTAATTAGGCTCTCATATTCCAGATACAACACACACACACTTTGTCTTTTATTGTTTGATTTTTACTTACGCTTAATTTCACATATATGAATATGTTTTATGAAAAAACAATTCTCCACTACATACCAAGCTGGGCTCCAAATGCCAGACACACCTCCCCAGAGTCTGAACTGATTTCCCTCCCCTGATTTTCTTGCATTTCTTCTCCTATCCCAACACTCTTACAGCACCGTTTTGATAAGGTCAGTGTTTGGGATATATGCTGATTACTATTATGTAATTCACAGATGGATTATATGGTAAATTATAATTCAACTCCCACCCTGTACATATTCTATTTCTCTAGATTTAGTAATATCTGTTTTTCTTACCATCTTCTTTTCCTTAGTAACTTGTTGACAGTTGTTTAAGTAACCTCCCAATATGCTCAGCTATGCCAACAGTCTCTATTACATCTCCCCGAAGAGTCCTCTCTTGGGGTCTCATTCACTTTTCTGTCTTCCTTCTCTGTCATGTGTGCAGCTCTCTTCAAAAGATCCATCTTCCCTGGGACCCTGAGCATTGATTTACTTCTCTTATACCGAGTCTTGTGCCGGCTGTTTTTGTGCCAACATGACGTAAGTTAGAGTCATTGGGAAGAAGGGAAATTCAGCTGACAAAATGCCCCCACCAGATTATCCTGTAAGCAAGCCTGTGCAAATTTTCTTTGATGATTATTATGGGAGGGCACAGTCCATGATAGGTGGTGTCATCCCTGGGATGATGGTCCTGGGATCTATAATAAAGCATACTGAGCAAGCCATGAGGAGCAAGCCAGTGAGCAGCATCCCCCATGGCCTCTGCATCCGCTCCTGCCTCTGGGATCCTGCCCTGTTTCAGTTCCTTCTCTGATTTCCTTCCAGGGTAGATTGTAATGTGGAAGTGTAAGCCAAATAAATCCTTTCCTCCCTGAGTTGCTTTGGTCATGATGTTTCTTCACAACAATGGAAACCCCAACAAGTCTCCCCACTCCCCGAATGCCCTGTATGTCTTCTGATTTTCTTTCCACCCTGATGGCTGTCTGAGAAAGAATATATGAATGGTATTTTTAATGCCTTGAGTGTTTAAAAATGTATTTATTTTACACTGGGCCTTGATTAATAACTTGGCCGTGAATAGAATTCTAGATATAAATTGCTTACTTTGGAAATGTTTAAAGCAGTACTTCACTGTTTTCTGGCTTTCACTAATAAAACTGAGAAATAAAAAACCCATTTTGCTTTCTGTTCCTCGGTTATAATCAGTTTAATAAAGAAAGTTTAGGACTGTCTCTTTCCAACACCAAGTACCATGGGCTGGGTAGAGTTTCTGTAGGCTGCCTTTTTTAGGCAGGGGCTATGTTCTGACCAAGAATCTGGGAAAGGGTAATAGAGGCTCCAGGCCTAGATGAAAACCTGTGGCAGTTGGATGGTTGCTGAGGAACCAGGGATCATTTTTCTTTAAGGGTGTGGCCCGTGGTGGGTTCCCCATACGCCACTGGACAGTCCCCACACCGAAAAGCATGTGGGCAGCACAAACTGCACTTGATAATTTGTAAAAATAATAAAGAAGCAGACATGAAGTTGGAGGGAGAGGTATTGGGGGCATGGAAGGAGGTAGATTTGTTTGTACACAGGCATGAAACTTTAAAAAGTAAATGAAATTCATGACTAACTTATCCACCATCATAGAGCCCTCATCTAGTAGCTGATGGAAACAGAAGCAGACACCCACAACTAAACACTGAGCTGAACTGGAATCCAGATCAGAGAGGAAGGACTAGACCAGGCTACAGAAACCCACAGAGACAGTTGACCTGAACAAGGGGGAGCTAATGGGCCCCCAGACTGATAGCTGGGAAACCAGCATGGGACTGATTCAGACCCCCTGAACATGGGTCTCAGTTAGAAGGCCTGGGCAGTCTAAGGGACCTCTAACAGTGGAGCCAGGATGTATTCCTGGTGTACAAAAGGACTTTGGGAGCACATTCCCCATGGAGAGATACTCCCTTAACCTAGAGACAGGAGGGAAGTCCTAGTCCCTACTTCAATTGACTTGACAGATTGAGATGACCCCTCCTGGATGGCATCACCCTACAAGTGGAGTGGGGGGAGAGAATGGGAGGGGAGGATGGTCAGGGTGCATGTGAGGGGGGAGAGAGGGAAAGAGCAAGGGAGGGAGGAGGGAGAGGGAACTGGGATCGATATGTAATAAATAAGTTTATAAAAAATACAAAAAAGAAAGGAAGAAAATTAAATTAAAGTAACATTTTGTTTTAAAAGTGACACATGTCACCTGTGGGCTAAGGAAATTAAAAAACCATCCTGTTTCCTCTAACCCTGTTTTCCCCTGCCACAGTTATCTCAGGGTCATATCTAAGTGGCATATTTATAAGGGAGAAGGAAGCCACCTAAAAATGCATAAGTGAAAAGTAAAATTTGGTTTTGTTAAACCACCAAGATTTTTGAAAGCTGTCAACTACAGCAGCTGTATTGAAAGTTCTGGCAAATGAGTACACCAACATCCTGGAACTTCCCAGTGACTCTATTTTTAACCATTGTGTTGGATGCTTCGTGGGCCCTGAGGACTCACAGCCTTCATTTCTGGAAAATCTTACTTCATTCATAATTACCTCTCTAGTTTTCTCTGGACTCTTTCTTGAATTCCTCTTATTTGGTTACTGGATCTCTTTAGTAAATCTATTTTCATATTTTTTTCATAGAAAACATATGGGAATACATTTAACTCAAGCATTCAAAGAAATGTTAACAATTATACCTCTTTTTCTATCAAGTTAATATACTGTATTAGACACTAATAAATGTCATTGTTAACAAGGGGCAGAGGAAGTAAGCACTCTAATACTCTGTAAATGAAAATGTAAATTTTGCAAGTTTCCTGGGTAGCAGTTGGGCAGTAGGAACCCAGACCATGCTATGTTACTGTGTTATGGAGAATGGCCACCAGCTACATAACTTCTTAAATATGGATATTCTCCTCACCAGCTACAGCCTAAGTGCTCAGTGGCTGAGATGGCTGATGACACTATATTGAACACATCAGACAAGGAATATTTACATAGTCACAGATTTCTTTAAAATGTTTATCACTATATATTCATTTTACACAGTACTACATATCAAAGATTCCTTTCAATGAATGGGGGAGGGGAGCAGCCAGATTAGAGGGAGGAAACAGAAGGAGGGAATGATGTAATTATCTTTTAATTAAAATTAAAAGTATTTAGAAAAAAATACATCTTTAGAGTACATTGTATAATTTAACCAGATTCATACTCTGTGCCCTCATCTTCCCATCTCTTTCCTTTGTCTTCATGACATTTTTCTTTCTGATTCTGGCTTCTTTTATGTAAAAGGGTGGTGACTAGCTGCCTCTGTCTTCCAGCAAATGGTATAATTTCAGTCTTCATTATAGCCCAATCAGACCCTATTGCATATATACATACACTGTGTTTTCTTTATTATCTGCCTGTTGATATGCACAAAGGCTGATTGCATAACTTAACTGCTGCATTCACGACAATGCTACAGTAAACATGGCTGTTCAGGTATCTCTGCATTGTGTTCAGCCTCTTTTAAGTACATACCCAGAAGCCATGTAGGTGAGTCTTATGGTAGTTCTAGATTTAGATTTTTAGGACCTCCATACTGATGTTCAGAGTGTGGGTGGAGTATTTCACATCCCCATAAATGGTACACATCCACTTCCCTGTCCCTCATCCTCATTAGCATTTGTCATTATTCATTTCATTTATTTACATTTATTTAGTGTGTGTGTGTGTGTGTGTGTGTGTGTGTGTGTGTGTGTGTGTGTGTGCATGTGTGTGCATGTGTCCATGCCACCACACATATGTGGAGACCAAAAGACAACCTAAAGGACTTGGTTCTCTCCGTCTGCCATGTGAGTTGTGGGAATCAAATTCAGGTCATCAGGATTGGTGGCAATTGCCTTTGCCTGTGAAGCTATCTTGTTTCCTTATGATACCATTCTGCATGGAGTAAAGTGGAATCTTGATGAGCTTTCCAACAGTGGTAAAAGAACAGAAATAATCTGAGGGTCTACAAAAAGAAAAGCATTATTATAAACTCATATAGAAGTATATTATGGAGCCTTTTAAAATATAGCTTCTGAATTAGGAAGAAGTCACAGTGAGCAAAACACTTGCCTTACAAGCAGAAAGTCATGAGTTTGATCCCCCAGAACCCATGTAAAAATTCCAGGGATGATGATGGGTGTGCACTTGTAATCCCAGCGATGGGCATGTGGAGACAGTACGATCCCTGGAACTCACTACCCAACCTGTTTAATCGGTGAGCTCAAAACCAATGGGAGACCCTGTCTCAAAGGGAGCAGACAATAATCCTGATGACAGCTAAGGTTATACTCCAGCCCACTAGCACTTCCCCCACACTCACATGTACTTGTATGTGCACCCACCCCCACCCTCACACACACAAACATACACGTGCACACAATCATTTAAATAATGCTTGTGGTTAATCTCATGGTAGTACCCTAACACTATGCTGTGTAATGCCCAGAGAAGCTGTAAAACAGCGTGATTATTGATACATGGCATTATTGCAAATTCACTTTAAAGCATGGCAGTTTTGGATTTGGGGGCAATATTTCCTGCCAAAAAATAAAAATCAGAAGTGTTATCCATAACATCTGTTTGGTTTTGACTCACAAAGAAATTAATGATTTTTATTGGCTTCATATGAAATTTAATGGTGGTGACATGTTTTTCTATACGTATCGTATTGCACATGAATCGGTGATACGCATCTTTGTGTATATGTGTATGTGATGGCTTGATAGAAACCAGAATTGAAGTGACTCAATGAGAAGTTTTAAAAAATGAACTACTGATGGAAGCATTGACAGGATTGAGGAAAGAAATGAAGCAGTATTCTAGAAATCTGCCACAATATGAGATCTCTACTATTCCCAGAAAGAATGAGATAAGAGAAAAAACTACCAGAGCCCGGCATGAGATGCAGCAATTGCCCCAAACACAACACCAAGCAGGAAGAAACACAAAGAAATCAGACCTTTTTCTTCCTCCCCAGGATTTCACTCTGGACCCTAACTGGAGGTCCACCAACAAGGGATCCTTCAGAGTGAAGGCTGAGTGGGACAAAGAATAGGAGTTGGAGAGGGAGCCAGGTTAACAAATGAAAAAAGACCAGCTTTTGCATGTATGTTATATATGTATTAACTCAGTACTCTTACATAGCACATGCATATGAGGGGTGCTCATGGTTAGTTTCCAGTCTAATGGTGCACAATATATGTATATAAGTATATTTCACCAATTTGCTAAAGATCCCAACATTTGTATGCACTCATATACACACAAACATGTGCAAACACAGGAGATATTTCAATTCAGTTTATTACAGAAAACTAAACTAGTTTGGAAAAGAATTCTGGTCTAGAGACAGTTTCTAAAAACAATCCCTGAGGACCCTTGCGAAATACTTTTACTTTTTGGTTACACATGTTCTTGACTACAAGGGAAAGCACACTACTTCAGCTGAATGTCCTCAAAAGCACATGCCCCCTCCTGTCTTATGCTTTCCAAGCATTTTCTTTTTTAAAGTAATGTATATTAACTGTACAAAATCCTTGGTTTCATTATTACTTTCTCACAAATGTATATAATACAGTCTGATCATATCTGCCTACCTATTACCCTCAAGTGTACCCTGTCTGCCCTTTCTTGGGTCTTCCTCCCCTTTATCCCATCTCACTGTCTTTCTAAACATAAGCTTCAATATATGAGTGGAAAATAGTGTCATCTTCAAATCTGGCTTATCTCACATGATGATTTCCAAGCCCATCCACTTTCCTACAAATAATATGATTGTGTTATTTGTGATGACTAAATGATACTCCTTTGTGTGTACCTGCCACATTTTATCCATTCATCTGATGGTTGGCACCTGGGCTGAATCTGTAACTTGGCTTCCGTGAATAATAGTTCATAGAGTGTGGATGTACAGATACTGCTGTTGTCTGCTGACTTTGATTAGGTATATACCCAAAAATATACATCAAAATGCAGTTGAATCACACAACAGCTCTACTTTTAGTCTTTTAAGACACCTCCTATTTCTCGGTTTTCTGTAAGTTAACCATTCTGAATCTCAATGTAGTTCTGACATGCATTGAAGTCTCATGTGTTTCTCACTTGCATTTCCTTTGTGCCTATGAATGCACTAACTACTCATCTGCCCACCTGCTGACTAGATTGTTTGCTCCTCTGATAGGTCACATTTTGGGTTCTTTATATATTGTGTATATTAATCCCTGTTTAATGAATTGCTCTACCCTGTATGCTAGTGATTGGTTCTTTTGCTATACATAATCTTTTTAGTTTGATGCAATCTTATTTGTTGATTCTTGCTATTAATATTTCCAGACTCCTGTTCAGAAAGTCACTGTATATGCTTATATTTTGAATGACTTCCCTATTTTCCTTTAAGAGTTTCAAAGTTTAAGGCCTTACATTAAGGTCTTTGATTTGTTTTGAATTGGTTTGGGGGCAGGGTTAGAGACCAGATCTAGTTTTAACATGAGGATAGTCAGAATCCCCAGTATTTTTTTGTTGACAAGGAGGTCTTTCTTTCAACATACTGTCTTGGTCCCCTTATTAGGAGTCGGATACTACAGTGGTGTGTGTGTGTGTGTGTGTGTGTGTGTGTGTGTGTGTGTGTGTGTGTGTGTGTTCATCCTATATTTTATTTCACTGATTTATGTGCCAGTTTTGTGGCAGTACTGTGTTGTTTTATTGCTTTATCTCTATAGTACAACTTGAAATAATGTTGTATGATACCTCCTGCATTGCCCTTATTGCTCAGTATTGGCTTAGTTCATGGGGGTTTTCAGCATTTTCACATGATTTTTAGAATTGTTTCTCTAGATGTGAGAAGAATGTCAGCGGAATTTTGATGAGGATTAAACTGAATCTTAGACCATTTTCATTACTATAGCCATTACTGTAATATTGACTCTGCTGAAACTCGAGATTCTTCAGCATTATACAGGTTAGTTCTAGTGGAAGTCTTTGTTCCTCATGTGTTCATTTTTTTTCTTTGATTTTTGAGGTTATTGTGAATGTGGTTGTTTTCCTGATTTGTTCCTCGGCACATCATTGGTAGAGAGAAAAGCTACTTATTTTTACATATTAACTTTTAATTTTTGCAACTTGAATACAAATTTTAATCCGATGTAGGCATTTATTTTCTAATAAAGCCTTTAGAGTATTTTAAGTATAGAGTCATATTGCTGGCAAATAGTGGTAGTTTTACTTCTTCCTTTTCTATTTATTCTCCTTACTTTATTTGTCTGGATAAAGATTCAAGCACTGCATTGGATAAAAGTCGATGAAGTAGAAACCCTTGATTTATTTTCAGTTTTAGAGAAAATGCTCTCAGTTTTCCCCCACTCAGTTGTCCAGAGATTTGCTCCTTTCTAATGTTCAGGGACAATTCTATTCCTAGTCTTTTCGGGACTTCCAACGTGAAGAAATGTTAAATTTTGTTGAAGACTTTCTCTACCGCTACTGAGATGGTCTTGTGATATTTAATCTTACATTGTGTTTCCCTTGAATGAAAGCTATTTGATCATGGTTTATGATTTTTATTATATTGTTGAATTTAATCTGATTTCACCAAGGACTTGAACATTTATGTTCCTTGAGGATACTTATTGGTCAGTTACATTTTTGTTGTGTTCTTAACCAGGTTTTATGTTAGGGTAATTATAGCTTTTTAAAATAAGTTTGGTAGCACCCCTTCCTCTTCTCTGCTATGGCATAGCTTGAAGAGCATTGGTGCTAGCTTTCCTTTAAATGCCTTAAAGAATGTAGCATGGAATTAACCCAGTCCTAGGCATTTTCATAACTTCAATTTCATAACTTATTATAGATTCATTTATGTTGTATATATTCTCTTGGTTTGATTTTGGTGCTATACAAAAGTGTGGAAATATATGTATTTCTCCTACAGTTCCCAACTTATTGGTATATGGATATTCAAAATATTCCCTAATGATCTTTAGGATTTCAGTGGTATTTATTGTAAAGTCCCTCTTTTACCTCTAACTTTATTCAATTGATTTTTCTTTTGATTACATTGGCTACAATTCAACATTTTAGTTATTTTTTCAAAGAACAGACTCTTCCACAAATCCCTTGTATTGCTTTTTAATCTCCATTTCATTGATATCTTCCCTCATTGTTTCATTTCTTTCCATCTACTAATTCTGAGTTTGTCTTCTTGTTTTCCTAAGATCTTAAGGCTCATCCTTAGGTTATGTATTAGAATTCTCTTTCATTTTTCAATGTAGTTATTGATAGCCATAAAACTGCTACTCAGAACTGTCCTTGCTGTATCTCAAAGACTCTGGTGAGTTACATTTTTGTTTACATTTGGTTCTAGAAAATTTTAAATCTCCTCCTTGCTTTCCTGAATAACCCACTACTTATCATTGAAGTGTGAGTTAGGCAAGCACCCCATCACTGAGCTAGAACCCCAGTTTTCTTTTACTTTTTATCTTTGACAGGATCTCACTGAGTTTCCCAGGCTGGCTGTGAGCTTGTAATTTTTCTGTCTCAGCATCCTAAGTTTTTGGGATTTCAGCCTTTGCAAGAAAGCCCACTTCACCTCTTTATTATCCCTAATTCTAATACCCACCTCTCTGCCTTTGGGAAGTAGTCCATCCTTTGTTAATCCTGATACCTCTTATTCACGGAGTCACATAGCAGAAGCTTCCAATTTATCATCTTGTAGATTTCATATCTTTATTGATAGAGTTTTGCAACAGTTTTAGAGTTTTCTTCTATTCTATCTCCCAATTTTTCTACTGAAGCTTTAACTTCTGGTTCATGGTTTTACTTTATTTTTGGAGACAGTGTCTCTCCCTAGGTCCTCTCACCTCTAACTCCCAAGTGCCAAGGTCACAGGCACTCACTACCACACCTCACACCTGACTTAGAGCTCTTTTTCATTGGTATTTCTGGTTTTTTTTTGTTTTTTGTTTTTTGTTTTTTGTTTTGTTTTGTTTTTTTAACCATGAAAGCTCAGGGCTTCTTTTCCATTCTTGATATATCATTTCTTTGCCAATATTTTTGTTTTACTAAAAAAAGTATTAATATCCATCTATCATTGCATTTAAAATTGGATTAATTGTTGTATCCTCCAGTCTTTTTAAAAAATATTGCTTGAAATTTTCCTAATTTAATTTAATGCATTCTGGTCAAATCTACCCTCATTCCCTCCCTTTTAATTTCTCTCATACCCCCACTACTCTTTAAATATTATTATTTCATATATGTATGCAATGTATATTGGTCATACCCATTCCTCATTCCATCCCTCCAACTTCCCCTGTCTTCCTCAGCATACATAATACATACATACATCAGTGCTGCCTATACATATGTGTATGGGGTCATCAACTGAGGTATAGGCAGCCTACCAATGGCTGCCCAACCAAAGAAAGCTCATTCTCCCTCCCTCATCAACCATTAATTACCAATAGCTCTTGAACTAAGGGTGGGATATTGGGAGCCCATGTAATGAGTATGGTTTCCCCTCCACCGGTCTGGTCCCACCCCAAATAACATGCTGACACTCTGTATTTGATATAATTCTGTTGGCCAGTTACTAGTTTCTTACCGGCTAGCTCTTTATTAATGATTAACCCATTTCTATTAATCTAAGTATTTCCACGTGGCTCATCTTACAGGGGAACAACAGGCCGGCATGCTGTTCTCTTTAGGCTCTCCATGTTGACTCCTCCTTACTACTTCCTCTTTCCTCCTTGTCTCCTAGTCTCTCCTGTCTTCCTTTCCTATTGGCAAACAGTGCTTTATTCATTAACCAATACAAGAAACATATTTACAGAAAGACATCTCACATCAAGCCCATGCAGCAATTTTTGACTCTCTTGGTCTTGTGGAAATCTTGTGTGGGTAACATAGCTGCTGTGAGTTTGTGCTGTAACAGCCATGCCTTTCCCAGAAGCCAGCCTTTCACACATTTTGCTCCCATCCTCCAGATCTTGCATTCTTTCAAGCAACTCCTCTTCAGAGTTTTTGGGGGGACATGTTGATACAAATGTTCTGTCTATGGCCAAGCACTTAGGGTTGCTTATTCTTGGCATGTTGAGCAGTTCTAAGACTCTGCATTTAGCATTGCCCACTGTAATAAGAACTCTTTATGACCAGAGTCAGGAGCAGCACAGATCTATGGGTATAAACATAAATTTTAGAAGGGTTTTGAGATCCTGACCATTTGGTAAAACAACATCAGTAGGTTTTTCCTAGTGCCTACAGCTTCCCTAACCATGAGAGTTAACCACATTTACAGCATGGGACACGAGTTCTCTCCTGTGGAGCAGGTCTCAAATCCAAGAGAGCAGCCAATCTGCTTTTATAAATTAAATGTATTCAATCCTATGCAAAGAGCTAGCCTCAGTTCATCTGTCTTCACTTCTATATAGGATTTAACTATTAACCACAGTGAAGATTGCTGGCCACCTGCCATATTTCTCTAATGTTCTGTTAGTCACGTGTCATGCAAAGGAAAGATGAGCTATTCTCACCTGTGTGCTCCATCAAAAATCTATGTGTTTAGACAACATGTGCTCTCTGCCTCACAGAAATTGTAGCATTTGGTGAGGCTCAGTACAGGCCTGTGGATAACTATGGGAAGTTTGCTCAAAGTTCCTCCTCATAAGACCCCAGTCCCAGATCTCAGCAATCCCTTCCATTACATCATTGCCCAGTATTGCTTGAGGATAAAAGGCTAGTCTAGGGTAACATACTGCAGATGTTCAAAGAGGAGGAATTCTGGTTGAAAACTACTTTATATTTTTAAGATTTGTTTTTAATTGTGTTTAGGGGCTGCAGACAGGTGCCACGGTGGTTAAGAGTGGTGTGTTCAGTTCTCAGCACCTACATTGAATGACTTACAATTGTCAGTAGCTCCAGCTCCAGGGAAACCTGTCACCCTCTTCTGTCCTCTACAGGGAAGATGCCTGCATACAGCACAGACACATACACATACACATACACACACACACACACACACATACACACACACACACACACACACACACACACACACACACACACACACTGAGAGAGAGACAGAGACAGAGAGACAGAGAGAGAGAGGGCGAGGGAAAAGGAGAGGGAAAGAGAGAATAATAAAATAATTATTTTTAAAATTGCATGTATGTGTATAAGTCTGTATGAGTGTAAATTCATCACAAGTGCAGAGGCTGAGGAAGTCAGAAGAGGGCATCAGACTTTTTGGAATTGGTGTGAGCTGCTGTGTGGATGTTGAGAACCCAAGTCAGATTCTCAGCAAGAGCAATCAGCCCTCTTAATCTCTGGGCCATCTCTCCAGCCTCAAGAACTATTTTAAGGTGTCATTTTTGTGGGCTTTTGTCTGTTCTCTCCTGGTTCTGCCAGTTTTTACAACAAAACTTTAAAAACACTGCCATTTGATACTGATGCTTGTATTTTCCTGATGAACTTGTGGTGGTGCTCTCATTCTATCCTCATGAACTGGCTCCTTTCTCTGATCACAGGCCTTGACTTGGATTCTGTTTGTACATAACCCTCAGTAAAGTGCCTATTAAAATATTATTGGGCTGTGTACTCTTTATTGCAAAAATTCTTTATGTATTACAGATAGATTGGATGTGTTTCTGAATATTTCTTTCAGACACATGTGAATCTTTTTTCCCATATGTGGCTTGTCTCTAATTTTCTTGTTTTTAATTTTTATTAATGTTTTTATAATTTCATTCCATATATTCAGACATATTCCCCTCTCACCTCCCTACTTACCCAGCCTCATGACAAAAAGCAAGAGTTTTTAGTTAATGAAAATTAAACAGTTTCAACAATTCAGTACATCAAGATATTTATATTTGATTCATAAAATGTTTCCTTTACCTGGTTTACATAGATTCCTCATAGGTTCCTTGTAGAAGTTTTATATCTGGTTTGAAGATAAAATGTGTATGAGGACTAAGTGTTGAGGCTCTTTTTTCTAAATAAATACCCATTTGTCCAACTCTTCTCCTGGCAAGACTGACCTACCTCCTCTCAATGGCTGGCCTAGCTTCAGTGAAAAAAGTACACTGTGTGTGAGAGGGTCTAATCCTAAATTCTCTATTCATCCCTTATCAACATTGTGGACTTGTTTACTACAGATTAACAGTACTTGTTAAGTTCATATATATTAATCCTCCAAGCATCTCCCTTTGATGAAAATTATTTTGGTGTAAATCTATTGCTGCTTCATGAAACAATAATATGACTTTATTATTATAAACATACTAACAAAAGACCAACCAGAAAGGGCATTCTGTGATTTACATTAGCTCCCACAGTATCAATGGCTAGAACTGCTGCCTTATCAATAAGTGTTGAGATTTTTAATCCATAAATGTGATTTTTCTCTCAATTGATCAAGAGCTTTAATTTCATTAAACAGTGTTTTGTAGTCTTTATTATATAAATAATGGCTATTTAGTCCTAAGCAGTCACAGTTTGATAGTATTTTAAATGGTAATGTTTACACTTCTTTTTCCAGTTTACATGCTAGCCTATGAAGCTGTAATTAATCTTTAAATATTAACTTGATATCTTATGACATTGTTAAACTCATTACTTTCTCCACGTTTTTGAGATTTCTTAGGATTTTTGATATGCAAGATTTGTACAGTTAGTGGGTTGTAGTGAGATGTTGACAAGTACTAGTAAAGATGAATACTTTTTCTTGTCTACCACACTGAGGAGGAATGTATCTTTCCTCCATTAAGCATTTTATTAAGCATAGGTGTCCCAGATACCATTGTTTAAATTGTTTGATTTTATAAGGAATGTGTGCTCTCTCTTGCTGTGATAAAATACTGACCAAAATCAATTTGAGGAGGAAGGGTTTGTCCGCTTATCAGCCACACTCCATCACCAGAGAAAACCAGGGCAGGAATCTCGAGGCAGGAACTGAAGCGGGGACCACAAAGGAACTCACTGGCTTGCTGGCCATGGAGTCCTCAGCCTGATTTCTTATATCACCCATGACCACCTGCCCAGGGATGGCACCACCCACATCAGTCATTAATCAAGAAAGTACCCCTCAGATATACCCACAGGCCACTCCAGTGGAGGCACCTCCTCAGTTGAGGTTCGACTTTCCACAGTGACTCTGGTTTGTGTTAGTAGAACAGAAACAGCCACCATATAGTCATACTTATTTTGAGAATGGCTGTACCACTTTTCATTCCTTCCAGTGGTGTAGGCATGATCCATAGCATGCCTGCTCCATGCCTCTACCTTTAACCTACTCCCTACTCCTTTTTGTAGCTGGCATTCTTGGACTGCCAGCCCCCAAATCATGACATGGAGATTTATTCTTAATTATGAGTATTCAGCCTCAGCTTAGGCTTGTTTCTAGCTAGCCTCTTTTTTTTTCCTTCTTTCTTTCTTTCTTTCTTTCTTTCTTTTTTTCTTTCTTAAATTATCCCATTTCTATTAATGTATGCTGCCCTGGGGCTCATTTGCCTCATCTACATAACATCCATTCTGCTTTCCTGCTTCCTTAATGTCTGGCTGACTGGCCCCAAGCTGGCTGGCCGGCTCCCCTTTTCTCTCTGCCCTCCAGCCTTCCTATCCTTCCTCTGCCTAGCTATTGGCTACTCAGCTTTTTATTAGACCAATCACATGCCTTAGGCAGGCAAGGTGAAACAACAACACATCTTTACATAACTAAACAAATGCAGCATAAAGAAAAGCAACACACTTTTACATAATTAAACAAATGCAACACATCTTAAACAAATATTCTTCTCGACAACACCTTTTTTTTTAAGTAAATTCTTTTCAGGTCTTACATTTGTGTACCATCACATAACCTCTAAAATTGAAATGTTATTCCATTTTCATCCAATACAATTACCAATGTGGTCAGTGCAAATCCACCATCTTTACATTTGTTTTCCATTAGAAATCTTGCCTGTTGCTAATGCCCCATCTCTTCTTTCCTTTTAATCTTTCAAATTGAATAGTTTATATTGAATGGCTTCAAGCTTAGTCTTTTTTCCCTTACTGTGCATTCTATGAATTACATCCAGCAAGTCTTCATACCACATATTTTTCTTTCTGTACTATTTCTTCCATCAATACGCTTTCTCAAGTCATCCAAACAAATTGTAAGAGCTGTCCTCGCATGATGTCATTTCTATTAGTGTTTTTATGTTAAAGTTTATGTCTATTGTCAATTTACTCCTTCTTTTGGTCATATGTTCCTTCTTGTTGTATGTAAAAAGGATTTCATGGTTTACTAGATACTATTGATTTTGCACATCTCATTTCTTGCATTTTTGAAAGGGAAAATTATGCTTTGTTTGTGATGATTTCAATTCTTTCTGAACTTGTCCTCAAGTGTCTTGTCTTTTTGAGTCTAAACTAAGACTCTTTCTATAATAGCTTCTCCTATAACTTTGTTTGTGATGATTTCAATTCTTTCTGAACTTGTCCTCAAGTGTCTTGTCTTTTTGAGTCTAAGCTAAGACTCTTTCTATAATAGCTTCTCCTATAATGAGGTGTTGCCCTTTAAAAGTCTTTTGATTGATGAGAATTCTCTATTCTAGCTGGTTGAAACATAGCTCCTCCCCAGTCCTAAATGAGGTCTTTTCTCTGCTTGGGGAAATGCTCTCAGTATGTGTGCACTTTGTCATCCATCAATGATGCAGCTGGACACCCACTCAGATTTCTATTTCTTTTTCTATTTAGCTTCCTCCACTACAGTTGTCTGTTCATGAGTCTTGCCTGTCTCGATTTCCTGGGCTCTTGTCTCTGTACCATGACTGAACAAGACTCTTAGGATGTTTTGGAATAGACTGTATTAATCAGTGTTCTAGAGACTAATGGAACTTAAAGAATGACCTATGGTTGCAGTCCAGCTAATAAAACAATGGCTGACTGTGAATGCAAAATACAAGAATCCAGTAATTGCTCAATCCATGAAACTGGTCTTCAGTAGACACTGGAATCCTGAAAAAGTAGGCTCTAATGCCAGTGAAGGAATGCTAGCAAGGCAAGGGCAAAAGCCAAAGAGCAGACACTTCCTTCTTCCATTTCTTTATACATGCTTCTAGCAGAAGGTGTGGCACAAATTAAAGGTGTGTCCTCCTGCTGAAGTTACGGATTAGAAGAGGATCTTTCTACTTCAGATTAAGCAAAAATCCCTCACTGGTGTGCCATCCATCTTTGGACTTTCATTCTCGAAGTAATCAAATTGAAAAAACAAAAATAGCCGTCATAGGTACCGTTCCCACTTCAATCTTTTGATTGCTAGCTCTATGAGGCCTGACTATAGAAAAACACTAACATATTTGGGACACTGATCTGGAATATATAGAGCCTTCTAGAGCACCTTGCCACTGCCTGAAAGCTACTACTGCTTAGTGATGACCGCATGGTCACCCTGAAGAAATAGTTTTGTATTGAAAGCTCAGTATCAATCTCTGCTGCTAGCACTAAGTTTCAGCCACATCCAAGTCATCCTTGATGAGCAAAAGACTATGTTAATGAACCCATAGACAGTCTCCATCCTTGTCACCATGGCACTTGTTAATGAAGCCACTGTCCAGGGAAAGAGGTTGACTGCTATCTGTAAGATGGAATTTTCTAATTGATTTTTTAACCCTCCTATGCTTATCATGTCTTTGTAAACACTGACACAGACATAACATCTCCATACTCTGCCCATTTGGAAAGATCTATTCATTCACCTACCTCTTTCCACGTGTCTTTCTTATCGTTTTCCAACCTTACTCCTTCCAAGCCCCTGGCCTTCCAGCTAAAGCAATTGAAGCAACCTTTGGATCGGTACATAATCACACATCTGACTGTCTTCCTTCCAAGTAAAATGTACAATCATGTATACTTCCCCAAGTTCTTCCTGCTGGGAAGGCTTTCCTTCACCACTGTTTTTCAGGGTTGTCCTAGAAAGGGGCCACAATACTCCAGCTGTCCACATTCAATATGTGCTTGTGTACATGTAGAAGCATCTATAAAGGAGGTCCTAGCTTTTTCTTCCTCAGTAAACTAATCATAAACATATCCCATGAGGCTATATGGGACCAAAAGGCATTGAAGTAGGAATAGGAACCATAGACATTTGGTCCATTATATAACTTCTATGTATCTTTCAGTACCTGCTTGGGATTGATCTTGTGTCAATCATTTGCATTTGATTACGGATTGCTGCTGAGCACATCTAATCTCATGGTTTAGAAGATTAGAAGATAATCAGTTCATAAGCACACAGGTCACATAGTAATTTATGGCCCAACATTTATCATTCAGTTTCCACTAAGATTCAATAGCAAGCCAAGAGCTAGCTCTCAAAGGTTAAGTAGTTGTCTGCAATGTCAATAGGGCCTTGCTTCAAAATCTTAAAGGCCTCTGTTGCTTGGTCCTAATGGCTCCCTCTGGGGAGGTGGTGAGAAGACACAGTGTCAACAACACAGATAACAGGAATCAAGTAAAAGGCAAACAGCAGCCTCATTTACTCAGCAATGAGGACAGCCTTATATACCCTCCTCCCAGCACCCAGGCTGCATTCTGACCCCATGCCATCGCATGGTCGCCCCTCATTGGCTAGGCACGATCAGGACCTCTGACAAGCACCTATTGCTGGGGTCTCAGGCAGACTCCAAGCTGGCTCATCCCTCAGCCCTGTAGGACTTATCTTCCTGCAGGTCTCCACTGAACCATCTGTGTGGGCCTGCCACAGGCTCCAAACATCCCAATGTGCCTTGAACACCTCAATTATCATCCAGTCTAGGAAAGCTCATGAACTAAGTAAGAGGAACAGCAGCCTACAACAGCCTGAACCTGATTCCAGGCCATTTCCTGTTCTGAGCTGCATTTAAACTAGTAACATTTTGAGTCATTTGCTATATGTACAAAGTAACACACTCAGGGGAGGAATGTACTGCCTCCTCCCAAATCCAAGTAAGCATTGTACTTCTTTCTTTGTAGAAGGGATGTCTGCGTTCTTCACAATAGTAATGCTGTTATGGCAAAAATTCCTTGAATTTCATTGGATGTTTACCCATCCTCTCACATGCAAATGCCTTAACAACAAGTCCAGAGTGGCTGCTACTTCCTGTACACCTGGTCCAGTCAGTATACTTTCATCAATGTAATGAACCAATATCAACCCCATATAAGACAGGAAGACATAGGGCCGGAGAATTAATATACCTTTGAAATAGAGAGATGAGATAGTACTGTTACCCTTGTTAGCTAAAAGTGAGTTGTTGCTAAAGGTTCTTAGGGACAAGAATGAAGATAAAAGCATTTACAGGCTGTATACCTGGTAACAAGAGACACGTTAATCTGCTAAAGCAAGCAAACCATAAATGTTTCCAGCAGTTGCAATCAGAGTTCCCACTTGATTAGGCTAATAATAATCAACTGTCATTCTATGGCATCACTCCACCTCCTGTTAAATGCAGACGATGTGATGGGAACCACCATTCCTGCGCCTTCCAAGCCCTTTTTGGTGACACTAATCTATATAATCACTCCAGGGATGTGAAATTGATTTGAGATCATTACTTTCCCAGGTAGAGATATCGTGAGTGACTTCCATTTGGCTTTCCTCATCATAAGAGCCCTCACTCACAGGTCTGGGAACCAAGTTAAGATTCAGCCAACAACTAAATATATGGCAATTATTTATTGTGGGTCTGGGCAAGTAACCACAGAATGAATTAGCAGGCCCACTGGACCTTTTGTAAGTGAGACCTTGGCTGAAACCTGACCTTCCTAAGTCCCTACTTTGATTTGAGGGCTATAGGCCTTGCTGCTTAGGAGCTCGTGGAATCAGCATCAGTTCAGAAACAGTGTCCAGAAGGCCCTGACAGGTGTATTTTCTTTTCCTTGATGTACAGGTATACAGGTAAAAGGCAATCATCCCTTTAGGGAAAGGATAGGAGAAAGTGTTTCAGGTAGTTTAATAGGGTTTTTCTCAAGGGGACTTGGCCTTCCTTCATTCACAGTGCTCTGAATCCCTATAGTAACTCAAGTCAGGAAATTAGTTGAGGAACTTCAATTCTCTGTTCCTGTGATTCAAAATAGCCTTTCAGTCATTTGGCCTGGAACTTTTCTCCTCATACTGATCAAGAAAAAATTTAGTTGGTTTCCCATTGTCTTTGCTTCTGAGAACACTGTGCTAATTGGGCAAAATACAAATGAAGAATTGGGGGAACAAAGATGGCTGGCAGAGCCCAAGAGACCCATGGAGATTCAGTGAAAAAGAAGTCAGCAGGGCCCACAACAGCTCCAGAACAGCTAAGAAAAAAGAAAAGGCAAGTCTTACGGAAAGCTGCTTTGTAAATGTGAGGAAGAGATGGCAGAGCAGAGCCTTTTGTCCACTCAACCAGCCAGCTGCGAGCACAGAAGTAGATCACAATGAGTCCTGGGGCTGCCAGCACCACCAACAGGGCGATCCACAGCTACCTGGAGCTCCTGCAGAAGCAGGCCATTACTGAATAGGGCCAGCCCTGGGACAGAGCTGCCACAGTTGCTGCCTGTGCTGCTTGCCCAGCTGAGAGAGGGGGGAGAGGCTGGGGCAGCAGCGTTTGAGTCAGCCAAGACTCAGGGTGGAAAACTAGAGGGCAGAGAGGTGTGTGGCAGCTAGGAGTTGGGAGAGAACCTGCCTCCAGATGCCCTGCCTTTCTACAACATTTCCCTGGCTCTGGGCAACATCACCCTCACTCTACACCAACAGCAGGATATCTGAGATGAATTTCAGCAATGGTTCTGTATTTATGGTGCTTCAGAAACCAGACCAACAATTCATTGAAATAAATACTTTCATGCAAAGCATTCTGGGCAAAAATTAAATATATATACATATACATTATATATATTTGCATATGTACATATACACACATATAGTGACACACTGCAGTTTCCAATGCCACTATGATAAATGCACATTCAATGGAGAGTTCGGAAAGATAGAGGAATGGAGTAACGAGTGGGTAATGGAGAGAAGTAGAACTAGAGACTTGATAGTAGTGATGGGTGTGAGAAAAGTCTGAGGGGGTGTGAGCAGGGGGATAAGGGAGAGGGGGAGGGGGACACAATATGACTCTACCGTGTCATTGCCAAGTAGGGCCAACAGGGTGATACGCAGCAGCCTAGAGCTTGCACTCTGACTCAACCCCTGAAAATGCTGCCAGCTGTGTGATTGCCCTGATTCTGAGCAACAAAAAGATGTCCAAGGTGAAGCCTAATGCAACCTGATCTCTGCTATTCCCATGGCCCATGCTGATGCCAACGGTCACACTGATGTGAGTGGCCTGTGCTGTCACCTAAGGCCATGGTAATGCCTGAGTCTATACGGCTGCCAAGGGCCAGGTCTAGGTTTGGTGTTCCTTCTGCTGCTGGGGTCTGTGTTGATGTCCCTGGCCCATGTTACACTGGAAGGCTATTCAGATGTCTGTGGTCTGGGCTGCAGCCTGAACGTTGATGTCCTTGCCCTGTGCTACTACCAAGGACTGTGATGGGATCTGTGGCCAGTGTAGCTGTGGAGGGCTGTGTTGACATCCATGAATGCTGGAGACCATGGCATGCTGACACCAGAGGTTGCGTGGATGCCTGTGGTCCATGCTATCACCAGAAACCAAACTTAAGTCCATGATCCATGCTCCCACTGACTGTAAATGGCAAGGGAGCTACTTTTGCTGTCATGTTGGTGACTGAATGATGGGAGATGTTATTCTGTAAATATGTTTCTCATACTGGTTAATTAATAAAGCCTGTGGCCAATAGGAAACAAGATAGGTGTGGCTATGAGACCAGGAGGAGGAAAGAGGAAGTAGTTGGGAGGAGTCAAGATGTAGACGGGGAAGGAAGGAAGACACCGGCTGCGGCTCCCCGATATGATGACCACGTGGAAATACTTAGATAAGTAGAAATGGGTTAATAATTAAGACAGAGCTAGCCCATTAACAATGATAGTCATTTGCCAACAGGATTGTATCAAATACAGAGTCTCTGAGTGTTATTTGGGGCTGGTGTGGCTGTGGGCCTAGACTGGCGGCAGGCAGGATGGGGCCGGTGGGAAAAAACCAGCCCGTAACAACTGAAGACTTGAATTTTAGAAAGAGGGCCATAGAAGGCTTCTGTGACCACTCCCACTACTATCTCATCTCCCAAAAAGTAACATCCCAGACAGAAATCCATCATCAAATTGTGATAAGGATACTGAAGTGCTGTGCCCAACTGATGGCTTCTGAAGCAAGGGGCAGAACTCAGCTTTCTTTAGGGGGCTGGCCAATGGGAATTTGGCCATGCTCCAGTATGGGCAACATAAATAGGACTTGTTTGGGTTTTTTGTTTGTTTGTTTTTTTTTTTTTTTTTTTTTTTCTTCTTTTTTGGGGATGGGATAATGGAGGGTAAACCTGGGAGGACTGGGAAGTGAGTGTCCTCAGGGTACAAGATGTCAAATTCCAAAATGATCAATGAGAATGTTCAGGGGTATAAAAAGATTTGGGGCTTCTCTTCCTGCATTTTTTACATGATTTTCTCTCTAGTTTGTGGTCATGTCCATGGCTCTATATCCTCTGGCCCCACCTGGCAGTAAGCCTAGAACTTTCTGCTTGATTTTGACACCTACCCCTTAGTCATCTGCTCAATTGGCTGATTCTCATTCAGTGTCTTTCCTCTGGTTTCTGCTGGCCTTGGTGTCACTCTTGAGTGGCTCTAGTAAATGGCGTGGCTATTGCCTATAGAAAATTCATCACTCAGAGTGCTCTCTCATGACCAGGAGCTGGCTCTTGTCAGCATTCATTAACTCGAGTAGTACTTTACTATTGCATGTCTTACAATCTTCCCCCAAAGCATGACTTTGTTTATTGTTTTACTATTTTTCTACTTTGTAGTGCTCTAGGAAATATATATCTGTGCAAATTAAGCCTTATTTTTCCACATAAGCAGAAGAACTGTCTTTATTTGTTCTTTCATCTTTAAACTCAATTTACCTGACTGCACAGCTGCTTAGAATTTTCATTTTATTTTCTGTCAGTATTCTGTGTAACCAATATATTTCTTTCTTGTATTTTGAGTCCACTGGTCCTGAAAACAACTTAATCCCTGTTAATTCTCAGAATTACAATGTTAATATCTGTTGATGTTGAAGGAAGTTTGGCTCTTAGGATTTTGTTGTAGAAAGAGATTACTATAGTAGATGAGATAAGGATTGGTTGACAAGTCCCTGAACTTTTTCTTCTTGCTCTGTAAGGTCATTGTCCTTGTACCTGTGGAGCAATGGAAGCCTTCTCCCACACTGTTGGACTGTTTCCCTCTGCAAACACAACCACTTCCAGCAATGTCTACCCCCAGGCACCCTCTAGCATGAGTGCTTACAAAATACCATGTTCTTGGTCCTGAACTTTCTCCATCCCACATTCCTCATTTTAATCACACCAAAGATCACTTATTAAGGTCCTGGCTGAGCATGGTACTGCAGCCAGCAAGTTACGCACAAGCAGTCTCTGCTGTCAAGGCAGACAACATCACAATGAAGAAATACAGACGGCTCAATGTAAACATTGAATGATGATTCCTTTAAGTCTGTGGTCTACTGTGCCTATAGGATGCCAAACATCTGGATGAAAGATGTAACTTTCAGTCAGGAAGCTGGCTGCTCTTCCAGATAATTGAATAGACTTTTATGTGAATTGCCTAAACCCAGCAATTATAATGGTTATACTAACTTATATTTGTATAATGATTTACAACTGCAGTATGTGTATATGAGCATGCATGTGTGTAGTAAATGTGTGTATGTCTGTATGTGTGCATAAAGCTTCACATAATTACTGTATCTTTATGGAATAAGCTTATTTATATCATTTTAAAGAGGCATTTGAGAACCTTTATCAAGCATGCTTTGGCTTCATACTCTCCATTCAAATATGAGGCCCCTAGCATTTGGTGCTCCAGACCTGGGGAGGAGCTCAAAGTTGAATGAACCTGACTTGCCCAAGGTCACACAACTAGTTACTGTCAAATCTGGGACTCGGTCCAACTTTCCTGGCACCAAGAACAGCACTCTGTTCACAGCTGCCTTCAATAAATGCCAGATGCATTTCGAAAGCAGGGAGCAGAAAGGGGAAAGGACAGGGAAATGGAGTGGGTGCCCCTGGAGTGGGAAGAGTCCCATTAACATTGAGATCAGGAATGATGCACAAGTCGTTGAAACTATAGCTATGAAGTCCGTGGTCAGACACTAGAAAATGAATTTAATATAATGTCCTGAGGATGGGGTTGGGGTCACTGATGGCATGGATGTCATGTCTTCTAGGTACAGATGTGGATAGACACAGGCAGATGGCACAGGCTCGAAGAGCAGATTATTCTCTGGTGTTAGGGTTACAGTTAAATACTCCTCTTTCTATCCTTTCTTTCTTCCTCTAAAACATGAGCTGTTGCCTTTCATCGTGATTGATGTTGCCTAGATATAAATTACAGGCAAATAAATAATCATAGAAAAAGTAAGGTTTCTGAAATAAAACATACTTGGATCCAAATCATAGGTTCTCAATGACTCTAAATGACCTATGAGAACTGTGTAAGGTCTGTGTCTTGGGTTCTTTGGTAGACAACAACACTAACTTTCACAGATGTATTATTAGAGATTCTGTATTAGACACTAAGACACAAGCCACCATACAATGTACAATTATTTGTATCGCCATCATTATCTAGTGTGAGCCATGAACTGCTTTGGAAGTGGGAAGGTATTGCTATGCCTGCTGGGAAACTCAGGTTTGGCCAAGCATCTACAGAGCATCTTTAACACAGAGACCAGTAACCTGGAATCATCCTCATCATCAAAGAACAGGAGCTGGGCCAAGTCATACAGATATGAACGTGTAGAAAGCCCTACCTTGTCTTAAAGAGGTTTATCCTCCACAAGCATGTACTAAGTCTATCCTGTAAGTCAGTGGTATGAAGATAAATAAATAGGAGGGGCCTGTGGATGGATGCTCGGGATTCCATTCCCAGCACTTCAGGAAAATAAACAAATAAATAAACAAATAAATAAATCGATCTCTATGCTGGGTAGTTTTGCATGGCAACTTAACACAAGTTAGATTCGTGAGAGGAAGGAGTCTCATATGAGGAAATGCCTCCCTGAGATCTAGCTCTAAAGCATTTTCCCATTTAGTGATCAGGGCAGGGGATAGGGGGTCCAGCTGGCACCATCCCTGGGAGATGGTCCTGGGTTCTATAAGAAAGCAGGCTGAACAAGTCACATGAAGCAAGCCAGTAAGCAGCGCCCCTCCATGACGTCTGCTTCAGCCCCTGCCTCTGGGATCCTGCCCTGTCTGAGTTCATGTCCTGACTTTGACCAATGATGAACAGCAATGCCAAAATGTAAATCAAATAAACCCTTTCCTCCACAACTTGCTTTTTGGTTAAGGTGTTTCATCGCAGCAGTAGAAATATTAACTAAGACAATCTCCAGTCTTATTAGAGTACAGTGGGGAAGAAACAATCATAAAAACACACATATAATATAGCATGATAGTCATAATTATATAGTGTCTTAATTAGGGCTCATATTGCTGGGAATAAATGCTATGATCAAAAAGGAAGTTGAGGAAAGTAGGAAAGGGTTTATTTGGCTTATATTTCCATGTTGTCATTGAAGGACATGGGAAGTCATGCTTCCCATGACTTGTTCAGCCTGCTTTCTTTCTTCCTTTTTTTCTTCCATTTCCCTGTTTTTTTAATATTTTTATTTCATTTTCACATTCTAACCACAGTTCTCCCTACTCTCCCTCCTTCCACCCCCACTTGTCTCCTCCCACATATCCCCATCTCCTCCCACCCACCCTCACCTCCCCCCTAGCCCACCACTAGTCCACTCCTCCTCACTGGTAAAGGCTCCCATGAGGAATCAACATAGTCTGGTGCAATAGGTTGGGGTAGGACCGAGCCCCTCTCCCATGCATTAAGACTGAGCATGGCATCCTACCATAGGAAATGGATTCTAACAAGCTAGATCATGCATTATTCATAATAGCCAGAACCTGGAAACAACCCAGATGCCCCTTAACCGAAAAATAGATAAGGAAAATGTGATGCTTTTACACAATGGAGTACTACTCAGGCTGATTTCTTTTAGAACTCAGGATGACCAGCCCAGGGCTAGTGAGAAAGTTGCTAACACAGTGAGTGGATCAAAGGAAGAAGAAAGATTATATCTAAAAACTAGAGGTTTTCTTACCAACATCAGCAAACTCCCTCCACAGAGGACCACATGATAGACAGCCTGTCCTACCTCCTCCCTCCACAGAGAGCCTGATGCTGGACAGTTTCTGTCTCACCTCCTCAACTATGCTGTTGCCAAAGGAGCCGCTATGGATGATGCTTCAATGTGCACAACTACGTAACAGTAAAACTTTATTTATGGGCAATGAGATGTGTATTTCATAAACATGCCATGAGATATTATATTATTAGATCATTAAAAAAGTAGAAATTCATTCTCAGCTCAAACATGAGACTAGACAGTGGCTCCATGTCTTCTGTAGAATGTGGGTCGCCGTCCTTGGTTCAGAAAAAGAACCACCTGACAGCTGAGAAGATGAGATGGGCAACTGTTATGAAAGGGTAGACACCCTGAGGGGTGGAGGAAATGGTACACTGAATTGGGGGAAAGAACCCCTCTAGGTTTTATGGGTGTATTCCTGGCAGACAATACCTCCCCCAGAATTAGAGATGTAGTGAGGAGGGAGCTTTACCTTTATATTATTTAAAATTTGAAGGGCAACTTTCTATATCTCTATATTACATTATAATAATTAAAATATTCAAAAATATAATAATAAAATAAAGCAACACATCTCCTAGCTACTATACGCTCCTCCAACTCCTTAAAAAAAAATCTAGGAGACCGCTGAGCCTGGCACCTAGGGCCTCCTGTGGCCTCACCTGGCCACCAGGATAACTGTCATATAGGTATGAGACTTACTCTTGCCTAACTGGCTGTGCCAGTCTGTGTGGTCCTCACACCTACAGGGACATGAGATACTTTGGTCCCTCTCACAAAACACCATCTCTTTCTTCACTGGTTGCTTGCAAATAAGTTCCAAAGACTTGTGTGGTCATGCCTGGAAAATGTCTAAGTTTGTGAGCTCTGTCTTCTAGTGGTGTAACTGGGAAGAGTAACTCGTAAGATTCTTGACAGAAAGCCCAGTCATTTCCCCTGGCCTGATCATATGTCTCTGGATTGCCTTCAAATAAATTATCCATATCATGTCAAGTTCAGACACTAAAACCACCAGCCTATATATTTTTCATTCCTCTAGCTCATGGCCCCCCAGAGTAACAGGATTCATATAATTATATTTCCCTTCTTTTATGCTATTTGGAAGCACATATTCCTCCATATAGACAGAAAGAGCATGTTTCCATTGTCCTGCTCCCTCATTCGGGCTTTAAGAACTTTATATGAATTCCCAGCTACAGCCGTTCTCTTTCATGCATAATCTTGCAAAGATGGGTAGAATAGAAATTAGTCAAACACAGAATTAAATAAGTATATCAAAAAGATGTCTGCATGCCTGCTTCTCGTAGCACTGTTTTCAATCACCGGAAGATAGAATTGACCTAAGTGTTCATTCATGGGTGAACAAAGAGAGAAGATGTGGAATGTATATACAATGGAGCCGTAACAAGAATTAAAGCCTTTCATGTACAACAAGATGGATGGACCTGCAGAACATTATGTTAAATGAGATAAGCCAGGCGCATGAAAATAGTGCAAGTTCTCACTCACATGTGAAAGCTAAAGGGGAGAATAGCATGAGAGTTACCAGAATCTGGAAAAGGTATGAAAGAAAGGATAGGTGGGGAGAGAGTGATTGACAGGCATCATGATCCAGGAGGAACAATTTGTAATGTTCTATAACACAGTAAGGTAGCTATGATTGAAAAAAATTAATGAAATATTTTAAAGTAGCTGTGCAGAGAATTTTAAATGGTCTCCACACAAAGAAACAATAGCTACTTGAGGAGAGAGCTGTACCAGTGACTGCTCTTACCATTACACACATGTGTGTATGTGTTTAATACACTGAACTTCATGAATATGTACATTCATTACGTGTCAAATTAAAAATGCACACATGGGGCTTGCAAGGAGGCTCAGCAGGAAACAGCGCTTCCTGCTATGCCTGATAACCTGAGCTCAGTCCCTGAGACCCACATGATAAAAAGAAAGAACTGACTCCCAAAAGTTGTCCACCAATGTTCACATGTGCTCTGTGGCCTGTGTCCTTACCCAGTGACTAAATTAATGTAATTTAATGTTTTAATTACAAACACAAATAAACATACAATCATATCAAAGCATGGAGGGTCATCCTCTGGAGAAAGTAAACTTTAATAATGATGCTCTTTCTACATTCTGATGATTTTTGTGATGGTGACGGAGCCAGCCACTGGACCCACCCATGGCCTATAAAAGGTATGAGCCACAGACCTCAAACTTGAAAGAACTTTGCAAAGGGAACTTTATAGGACCCCAGTAGAAGGCTCTACTGTGTACATTCCCACTAGCCTGCACTCACAGGGCCTGTCCAGCTCTGGGAAGCAGCCCACCCCTCACAGTGGGGAAGATGGACATTCTTCTCCCATCTACCCGCTCCAGGCAGAACCCCGTTCGTTGCTGTCCTGAAGCCTCAGGCTGGCTCAGCTACCTTCCCACAACTGTGGTTCTGAAGGAAGCACATGATCCTGCTGAAAACACATCCATCCTCTTGTCCCATTTGATCTCCCTCCCACATGCCTTTCAGATTAATACCAGCGCTTTCTTTCCATCTGTTTTCAGCTCATAGCTAGAAACACACAAGTCCGGCTCTGGCCCTCTGTGGGTCTGGGGATTCTGTCACAGGGTACTGCTCTGGAGCCAGGGATGGCTGCAGGGTATCTGTGGTGGATCAGCTCATGTCTTGCTTCAAGTCAACAGACACTTGATGTGGGCATCCTCTGAGCCAGGAATCTCACCCAGTTGATGCCAAGTCATGCTGCTGCTCAAATTCAGTGCGGGCTCCCATCCCTCTCCAAGTCCTCCCTGGGACCTCTTCTCCCACCAAGCCTCCTCTTACTCTCCCATAGCTCTGCCCCGGTGCCTTCACACTGCCTGTATCCTGTCCTTCTGCTCTACCCGAAAGGCCCTCTTCCTCAACCACCCAAGTCTTTGCGCTAATACCATCTTCCTCCGTTGAAAGCCCGACAATCTGAAGCTCTGCTTATGTCCTCTTCCAACCCTGCTCTGCCTTTCTGCTCTTCATCACACCTACTACATGATGCCTTGGCCCAGGTCCTTAGAAAATGTAACTGAGATAGTTCCAGAGGAACAGACGTGATGGAGACAAGAAAGAAGCAAGGGATGGAAGCAAAGCACCCCCCGAGAGTGGTTTCTGACTGGCTATAGTTTTAGGGTAAGTTGGACCCCTCTCTTGAGACATCTTCAGATAAACTGTGCCAAACTTCAGTGTGCCTAGAGGAGGGGGAGAAAGAACATCTTTTTCTGTGCCACCTCTCTCCCATTAGCCCCCATGAATAACAGGGCTTTCATTATTCCAAGTGATAAAAACACAGGTCAGCACACAGTCCCTCACCCAAGTGACCACACTATTGGAGTGTGTCTGCGAACAATGGGGGGGGGTGTTAAGGCTGCAGGAATGGCAGGGGTGTGTAAAGGAGGCACTGGTGGCTCCCTGGCTTCAGGTTAATAGAAACACTTCTGGGAATGATCCAGAAGACAGACTTAAACTTATACAGCCTTCCGAGATAGCGTCCACCTCTCTCAGCTAGAACGCAAGTATCTTTGAGCTGTTTGTGCTCCCCAGTGCACATTAAGAGTCTAAAATAGCATCTGGCATATTATAGTTTTTCAGCCCACTGTTAAAGAAAGGAAAAGTCTATAATGCTGCATAAGACAGACCCTATGCCCTCGGTGTCCAGGGAAACCCAGGCAAGCAAAGGGATCTTCATGGAGTGCTGTGCAGAGGCGGGCAGGTAGCTGCAGGCATCCACCTCTGTATCAACCCACTGAGCTCAGAGTGCCTGTGCTTCCAATTCAGGTGGAGTTAAACATGTCCAACCTGGTCTGTCTCAGGAAACAAGAGCACTAGTGTGAGAAGTGGACATCTGGACTCAGTGACTAATCGGCAGCCAGACCAAGGGAGCACCCTGATGCTGATGTTGCTAATGAGTAGTCACCAAGTACTTAGCTGTGCCACGTCACAGGCTGTTACCATTTATTCCTTACTCCATTCTTACATCACGTGTTAGAAAGGGTGGGATGGCCCTCATTCCATAGAAGAAAGTTGATCTGAGTGTAGAGAAGTCCAGTATGACCCACTGAGCTTTGCTGACCAAGAAGTTTAGGATTTGAACTCAAAACTGACCAAGCCTAAGCTGATAATCACCCCCTCTTGCCCTGTGTCACTGATTCAGTTGGGGTTTCTATTGCTGCCACAAATCACCGTGACCAAAAAATAAGTTGTAGAGGAAAGGGTTTATTTGACTTACACTTCAGCATTGCTATTCATCAAGGAAATCAGGACAGGAACTCAAACAGGACAGGATCTTGGAGGCAGGTGCTGATGCAGAGACCATGGAGGGATCTGCTTCCTGGCTTGTTTCTTTTCATTATCTTCATCAGAGTTCACACACCAGAGTCTATACTTGGCTGTTTTGAGATTTCTTCTGCTAATAGAACTATTTCAAAACTCTTCACTTTAGCCTCAGGCAGACTCTTTAGACAAGGGCAAAATGCAGCCATTTCCTTCATCAAAACATCACAAGAACGATTTCTAGGCAATATACTAAAATTATTCTCTGAAACCTCTTGATCCAGCCCCAGACACTTCATCAAATCACACTCAGCACCACTGTCTTCCATGCCCCTACTAGTAAGCCCCATTAAACAGTGCTTAAAACATTCCATTGCTTTCTTAACCCAAAGTACCAAAGTCCATATTCCTCCAAACAAAATCAAAGTCAGGCCTATCGCATCAACATGCCACTCCTGGTACCAACGTCTTTGTTTGGTTTTTTATTGCTGTGAAGAGACCCCATGACCATGACAACTCTTACAAATGAAAACATTTAATTAAGGGGACTCACAGTTTCAGAGGTTCAGTCTATTATAGTCATGGCAGGGAGCATGGTGGTGAGCAGACAGACATGGTACTGGAGCTGAGAGTCCTACATCTTGACTCAGAGGCAACAGGAAGTTGACTGATAGTCACACTGAGGGAAGCTTGAGCAAAACAGACCTCAAAGCCCACCCCCACAGTAACACATTTCCTCCAACAAGGCCACACCAATGGTCACCTTCCAGTCCCCAGACCCATGAGCACCAGTCTCTCTATTTGGTCTATGAGTACATACACAAAGAACCATCCAGGGTAGAGATGCCACCTGAGGAGCCATGGTGGGACCCTAAAGTCACACCATTCATTGCATACACTGAGGTGGGACCATGACTGATGCCCTGAAGCCTATAACAGAACAAGGTAACTGAAGGCATCAATGATCGATCTATATCAGTATTGTCTAATAGAAACACAATATAAATCACATAGAAAGTTCTATATATGCACATGTGAAACTGCCAAAGAATAAAAATAGTCCTTAAAGAAAAAAGAAAATGCCACATATTCCAGAAGCCACAGTTTGAAAAGCAAGCAGAAAGAGGTGAAGTTAACATTTTATCTATCCAAAAATATACATTAAAAGTATTATTATAGCTTGTAATATATCAAAACTTATTTGTTTGATTTCTCCCACCTCTGTCTTTGAAATGTTGGAAACACAGGTGTGTGCCCCCACATCTGAGATATGTGTCACTAGGAACTGAACCCAGGGTCTCTTGCATGTTAAAGCAAGCATTATACCAAATGAGTCATATTTTCAAGATTGTATAAAATTTATGGAAATAATTTACATTCTACTTCAAGGGCTGCACATGCTTAGTTGCTCAATGTGGCTTGTGGCTGCTGTTTTAAAACAGTATGGTGTTGATGGAGGACATACACACCTACACACATGTGTGTGTGCACACACACACATATTCACATTAGAAGAGCACAAATAACAAGGAGCATTGTCAGATCTCTGAAGCAAATCACACCAGTTACAGTCTCACACCCAGGCATCTGGGCACCACACTGCAGACAGCCTGGGATGCAGGAGCAAGGATACCTGAAATTATACCCAGAGCGCAGACAAAAGAGAGGAAGGCAGTCCCTCACTGGGGGAGGAAGGGAAGGAAGACATCTGGCTTGCTGCCCTTTGAAGTTCAGCTCACCTTCTAGTATCTGGAGTTGAAGGCCAAGCAAAGAGCAGAAGGCCTTTAAGCAATTGAGGCAAGAGGGCAGAGGTCTTTGGTCAATTCCTTGGGAAATGAGTTTCATATGACATTCGGGAGAGAGAGGAGACCGATTGCAAACTTGTAACGTTAACAATTTGTATGTCCAAGCAGCACCAAACCACAGGAATAGGAAGTCCTGATACCTTGATGGAAGCCTCAGCCCAAGGCTCATTTACACCAAAGCCAATTCACAGAACAGACTCACACAAGCAAAGGATGGCAGGGACACTTTGTGTTTTTCTGAGACTTTAGGGCTTAGAGACTGCTGGGGGAGGGGGATTGTGGTTTTTCTAGGAATGGGATGAATTGAAGTGGATCATAAGAAGAAAACATTCCCTGCGCTCCTCTGTGAGCCCCCAGATGCCATCAGAACATGTGTGCAGTGAAGCAGGGGGACCTCTGCCACCAGAAGACTTGCCCAGCCCCTTCCCTGGAGTGCCACCTCACAGGCCCCTCAAACGGGGTTGCAGTGTGTCCTTGGTCTGCTCCCCTGGTCCTTGCACCCCTTTGAGACTGCACTATCTGGCCACACTGCCAAGCTCCACATGGAGTCTGTTGACTTGCTCTGTTTGTGAGGGGGAGGCCTGAGCCACATGGAAGACACATGCAGGAAATGCATCGTAATAATCAATGTTTATAATTCAGAGAGGAGGGCAGAGTCCGGCATGGAACTGATCGAGTTCCAAATCTCTTCGCTGGAGTCAGATTTAAAGGAGAAATGTTAGGGGAAACTCTGTGAGGATGTGAGTGCATCCCAACAAGCCACAAGTTCCTCTCCGTTGGTGTTTATACAAGATTTCTGACGTCTCTCACGCTCCCCTCACATGGACGAGCCCATCCATGTGGAAGTTTACAGAACTCTGCAAACCACCTCTTGTGATTATTAGTATCAAATTCAGAAAATCTCATTTTCTACAAGGTCATTTGCAGGACAGCAGCCTCCTTTTACTGTAATAGCTTCATAACTTTTTATTGTTGTTGTTGCCATCTGAGTGCCTTGTCCACTTCATTGATGTTAACCATCCACCCAATCATAATCCAGTCTCCAAATTTCTCTTGGAGACAAACCACAGCTTAGATTGGGCCTGTTCCAGCTCCCTGGCACACACCCATTGGAGAAGACACTGTTGGGCCGAGGACTCTGCAAAGCCCTCTGTCTGGACTAGCTGCTCCCCTGCGGCTGTCCTGAGTCATGGTCCCATTGTCTCTCACTTAGGATGTGAGGGTTTATAACTCCTGCTGGGAAGCACATTTCCTGGGCCCACTGACCTAATGTTTAAACTCTATAATCACATGACTCAGGAAGAGAAACAGGAAGCGGGAAAGCAATGAATGAGCAAGAACACTCACTGAAGCAGAGACAGTCAGCATTTCACAGTTTACCAAGAACCTCATTTTACCTCCAGGTCAAGAGTTAACCTTCTTCCTAGACTAAGGCAACTGAGGGGGCTGCAGAGACAGCTCAGCGGTTAAGGGCACTTTATGTTCTTACAGAAGATCAGGGTTCAGTTCCCAGCACCCACATGCTGGCCGACAACCATCTATAACTCCAGGTCCAGAGGATTTGATGCTCTCTTCTGACCTTTGCAGGCATCAGGCATGCACTTAGTCCACATACAAAATGCATGCAAAATACTCATACACCGAAAACAAAATAAATCAATGTAAAAAAAGAAAAAAGAAAGAATAAGAAAACCGAGTCTGGTTTGCAGACACGGCTCACTTGATGCCACACACAGTTGGTAGTGAAGTCAAGAACTAGACACCCTTTAGTGGAGACACAGCCAATCTGCCCATGTTGAATCTCTTTCAGCGGCAAATATTTCAGAAATCAAGACTGGTTGTGATTAGTTTTATTTAATCAAATGCTGAGTGTTTAATCTCAAACTAGCGTGCCTCTTTCACCTACATCATTTTTAAGATGGTACTTAGGCAAAAATAGCAGATAATAATGACTAATATAATAAGAGAATAATAATAACTCAATGACTATGATAAGAGAAAAAAGTAGAATCGTGTTTATTTATTTGTTTGTTTGTTTGTTTGTTTGTTTTGTAGACAAGGTCTCACTGTGTAACTGTGGCTGCCCTGAAACTCACTAGTGTCCTCAAATTTGCAGCAATCCCCTGCCTCTTCCTTTCAAGGACTACAAGAGAAAATCCGTATCCTGTTGAAAATAATAAAAACATGAATTCATGAGACTAGCAAAAACGAAGCACTTTTTAAATATACACTTTTGCCAGAAAGGAATATCAGCATAGAGAAAAGGAATAAATGGCTGATAGCATTGATTTGGTACAAGATAGTGGGCTTTAAAGTTCTCCACTCTTGAGGAATTCCTCTCCTCATTTTCCATAGGCCAGACTAATGAAGAATTTGGGGGTTGACACTGACCCTCTTTTCTGATCAGGCCCTCAGAGTTCTGAAACAAGCAGGCACCAGGCACCAGCTAAAGGGAGAAAAGCTTCATGCCTCCTGCTTATCTCCAACTCTGATGAACTCCAAGCACACCTCGTCAAAAGTGGTCCATAATGAACTATTTCTTAGGAAACATAAAGCAAACACCTACTAGGGATCTCCACTGTGGGGAAACATATACACATGCCCATGTTTAAGAAAAAATATACACATGCCATGCTCTTTAGGTTGAGCAACAGTGAAAAGCTATGTGTTGCTGAGGATAAAGTGTTCACTTGCCAATGGTGTGAGAGGCATGGAGAGCTTGGGAGGACCGTGAGCCCTGCTAGAATGAGCCATGTGAGCAAGCCTGGGTGTGACTCCCAAGACTTCCCTGAAAGCAAGTCACCAGGATCACCTGCTAAAAATAAGAACTCCTGAGTCATAATTTCCCAGACAAAGGCCTACTCAACCCTGTCTTTAACCTGAGTCCTAGGTGATCCCTCTGCTAGGGCCAGCAAGGAGATGGTGGATGGTGTGAGTCAGCCGAGGGTCTGAGGTGGCCCCACTGTAGAGGGAAGGGAAGAGCAGGGCAAGTGGTGAGGAGGGGGTGACTAAGTGGAGACAATTAAGAGCAGGGCCATCAAGAGGCCAGCAGGGTGAAGGCACATGGAGGGGGCAGGCTCCAGCAAAGAGACTCGTGGCTCCCTCCTGCCCTCATGTAGTGGGGAGTGCTCCATGGGCAACTAGGTGGTCCTGTGTCAAAGTATTGTCTGCTGGACAGGAGCCTCCTCTGGAAGCCAGTCTTCATCTTCATCTGGGAGCGAGAGAACAACAGAGTGGCCCAAGTAGCCAAATGACATCATCTGATCAACAGTCAATTTTTTTCTCTTTTAACCAAATGCTTTCATGATCAAGCCCTAGGAGAGTCCAGCAGAAAGATGTCCCCAAAGGCATGGCACAAAAGATGTCCCCTTGGTCTAAATCAAAATTGGATTGACAGCCCAGTTTGACAAGAACCTCTCTGTGAAAAAAGTACTTTGGCCCACATTTTTTCCCTATGATGTCCTATATTGCTTACTGTGTGTCCAGCAGCATCTATATATTCTATATGCTTAAACACAAGTAGTTCTCATTGTAACAACGAAACTGTAGTTCTGATATTGTTCCCGCTTGACCAATGAGGAAACTGAGACAGAGAGAGTTATATTACCTCCCCCACCCCACCCCAAAAAACTGACAGTCAAACACAGGTAGTCAGACTCCAGAGCTGAACTCTTAGCCACTATCCTGCTCTAACTAAGGGTGAAAACAGTTGATTGCAGCATGACCAGAGTATGTTTTTATGGTGTCTAAGAGCAGCTGTCTATTTCAGTGAAATGAAAAGTTTGCTCTAAGTACCACACCAGTGATGTGTGTGACAGAACATGACTCTAGGGCAGGTATAGTCTTGGTGAAGAGGTTCCATCCAGTAGCAGGAGTCATGGTCAGTATGGTGGAGACTGGGAGAAAGGAATGGTTTTATTTATTCACCTCATCAGGTGTTTTCTATCGGGCCCCACCCCTGACCAGGGAGACCTAGATGAGAAAACAGATACCTCCCACATTGGCAGATCTTACAGTGTGCAGAGTTAAGGAACTGAACAGAAACACACAAGGGAAGAAAGTGATGTCAAGAGATCTAAGCTGAATAAAGGGAAGAACAGGAATTTTACAGCTTCTAAGTCTGTTTTAGCTGAGTGACAAGAGGCTTGTGTGTGAAGGGAGCATCTCAAAGCGAACAGGCAAGGGTCCAGTGCAAAGGCCAACACAACTTCAGCACACTGGAAGGAAAAGAATTTGGGATGTTGGGAGCAGAGCTCAACGCCAAGGGCTCTGAAGGAGTTAGGGTGTCATTCTGTGTGCAGTGGGAGACACTGGCAGGCTTTAAACAAGAAAAAGACATGATATGTATGCATGTGTGTGCATGTGCGCTTTGAGGAGCATGTGTATGCTCATGCATATGGAGGTCAGATGCCAAGCTTGGGTATCGTTTATCCTCCAGGAGCCTGCCACACTGTGTTTTGAGACAAGGTCTCTCATCGGAACCAGGAGCTGGCCAGTTAGGCTGTGGTTGCTGGCTGGCCAGCCCCAAGAATCCCCTGTGTCCACCTCCCTGGTGCTGAGGTTAGAGTGGATGCTCCCTTCTGGATGGCTCTGCACACAGGTGCTGAGTCTTGAACTTAGTTCCCTCTGCTTGACAGAAAGCACTTTGCTGACTGAGCTGTGTCTTTCTTGTTGGTTTGGGATTTGTTTTGTTTTCATTTGTTTGTTTTAATATCTCTGGCAACCTGGGAAGGGAAAAAAACACCTGGAGGTTAGGAAGATATGCCTCTTGTTTGTTTGTTAATTGTTTGCTTTTCAAGACATGGTTTCTCTGTGCAGCCTTGGCTGTCCTGAGAACCACATGCCCCTGCCTCCTGTGGGCTTGGGTTAAAGGCATGGCGAAGGCTATGAATACATGGTTTTCATCCAGGAAGGAGAGAGCAGTGTGCAGACAGGTGTTAGCCATGGAAGTGAAGGACAGGGACTTGTTTGGAGTGCACTTTAGAGACAGGACAGCTACCCAGAGTGTTGCCCTCACCAGCATCCAGAGCAAGTTTCCAGCAGTGGAGTTCAGACCACTGACTGACATGTTAAGCATGAATGCAAAGATGAGGACCAGGAAGGCCACACATTCCCTCATCTGCCCTGCTGGGAAGGGCAGATAGGCACAAAGAGATACTCTGTGTTCCTGGAAGTGGCAGTTCTGTATCGCTATCCAGGTGTGCCAACTCTGAATGCTGAAAGGCTGAGCCAGGTTGTCTTGGGCGTTTCTTCTTGAACCTGAACCTAGGGCAGTGCTCCAGACAAGAACAATGCCTGGTCTGTGGAGAGCTCAGCGTGCTCCCCACACCCATGTGGGGCACCCATGGGCAAACAACCTCAGTGACTGGGGACGATCTGGGAAGTGTGACCTCCTAAGACCCTGAGTCACAAACAAGTTCACAGAGTAGGGAAGAAGGGTTGGCCAATGGGCAACACAGCTAGCTGCAGGCCATAAACATAAGGGAGAGGACACCCAGGCCTGGAGAGGAGGCCACAATACCAGTTAGTGACCAGTGTCTGCCACTGGGGACTCACAGCCAGGGAGTGTGTTAGAAGTAGTTAAACTGAAGATGAACCTAAGAATTCTTAGTACCATCCTTAGACTTTTCCTTTTAAATAAAACCAATAGTCTGGGAACTAATTATGCTAACTTCTGTGCTTCTCATGTCCTGGTGATGCTGATGCTGCCCCCAGTCCTAGAACTACACTTGGGGTCGGTGTGTTCATTACTGTGTGTTTCTGCCACCCAACACCTAACAAAAACAGCTTACCAGAGGAGAGGTTTGTCTGGGGCAACAGTTTAAGGAAGACTTTACCCAGTCGTGAGGAGACAGCATGGTGGTAGAAGTAGCCGAGGAAATGAGGCGCAGCAGTTCCCGTAGCCCAGGACAGGGGCCCAGGAAGGCTTTCTCCTTTCTGCACCCCCTTACTCGTGGCCCCTGGGATAGAGTCATCTACATTTTGGATGGGTGTTGCCCCCTCAGTCCATCATCTGCAAGCATCCTCACTGACACTCCCATGGGGCTGCCTCAGTCTCCTAAGCGATTGTAGATCTGGTCAAGTGGATGAGGAGGAGGAGTCACCACAGAAGGCTTTGGCCCTGATAGACATCCTTGCCCCGTGCCCTTTCTCACTTTGACTGAATAAAATGAGTTCATTTACTACTTGAAGCAAAGGATAAAGTCATTGAGAGAGAAGAGGAGCATTCAAATGACTGAGGTGTAATGTTGCCTTTAAAACAGAGCAGTGTAGAGTTAGCACAGTATTGGAGGCCTGTGTTCTGCCTGACCACACAGGCCACTGGAACTGTATGCAATGCCCTCCCCCACTTCATCTTCACTACAGTCCTGAAGTAGAAAGGCTCTGTCTTACAGAGAAAGAAAACTAGACTAGAAAAAGTTAAATAGATGTCTTGGTTCACATGGCCATAGAAAAGTAGAATTTGGACTCCAGCTTGGTCTCTCTGGATCTGGAGTTCAAATTGCATCCACTCGCATCATCTGACATGTGTGCATGGTGAGACATACTGACAGCTAGCTACAGGCATTCAGGGGTGAAGTGGTGGTGAGTGACCCCGTTGTAGACCCACCCACTGAAGAAATATGGTGCAACTGTACTGAATTTGGCTGGCTTACTAGAAAATAGCAACATTGGCAACTTCATGTTGAAAACATAATTTTTACTACTGCAGAAAAAAAGACAGGTTTCCTTGTCCGTTCCTAAGTTCTCCTTTTATGGACTGCAACTCCACAGTTCACAAAGCCACATGCCAAGCCAAGAGATGCTGGCATCTCTGGCTCATAACTACAGATGCTAGTAGACATTTGATCTGGCACCCCGCCCCTCTGGGGGGGCAGTCTTCTGGTCCATGCCTGTCTCAATCCCAAGAGAGCAGAGCTCAGCCTAGACATCCCAGTGGGAATGTCCATCTTACCGTGCACTATGAGGTAGAAACCTCACGGTAAGGTTTCTTCTATGATGGCTATCTCTTTACTGGAGCCCTTGCCTGTGTCCTGACCACCCACTTACCCATATAGACGGCTCCCTCCCAGCTTCAGCCAACTACTGCCTGGGTTAACCACTAATTTGGAACCCTGGTTGGGTGGTGGCACATCTGGGTTTCAGAAACAACTCCATTTTCTCTGGCTCTGAGTCACTGTTGCTCAACTGGAGGCAGGAAGAAGAAAACCTACAGAAGCCATCGAGTCTTGTCCCGACAGCCACTCCCTGCTCTGCCACAGAAAGGGTGCCACCTGAGGCTCTAGGGTGCCTGGGTGATAGCCACATGTTCCATTCTGTATTTGGATCATAAAGAAAACCAAAGCAGTCTGTCATTAGAGGCTGGGATACCTGGAAGTCAGGCTCTCCTGGAGACACATCGGCAGGCTTTAGTCATATTGTCTGCTTACTCCCACTAGTGCCTGCTTTCTGCATCCTAGTCACAAGACAGTGAAGCCCACCAATTAGAGAAAAAAAAAACCTATCAAGACTGCAGGGAAGGGTTTCCCCCAAAGCAGAGCCCAGCTTCAGCTCTAGGCCTGTTATCCCCTTCCCCAGTCCCATGGTTCAGTTCTGAGGCAGAAGCCACACCAGGCCACAGAGGGAAAGGACAGTTTGTCAGTGGGTGTCTCTACATTCCCAGTCACCCCCTACTCCAAGGACAAGGACTCACATACACCGGGGTATCAATGGTATGCTGCTCTTGAGGAGTTAGAAAGAGACCCAGAGGCACCACTATTTCTTTTGGGAAGCATTATGGAGACATGTGGGGTCCTATCTTTTTCCACCAGCTGTCGACTGACTATGAGGTAGCACTTGAGGGGCAGAAATGACACTGGAATACAAATTGAGCCCTTGCCATCATGAAACAAGCTGGATTTTAGGGGTGATTTGTTTAAAAGCCACATCATAAATCAGCTGTCAGTTTTTCTTTCTTCCAGGCCTGGCAAACTCACCTTTACACTGAATTAATCGCATCTGAAACTTGACCTCACAGCCCCCAGCCTGCTGGAAACATGTGCTAGAGGCCTTGCAGTCAGAGCAGCAAGAGCTAAAATTGTTCCACATTTTTAATAAATGAGCCAGGAACCCATGGGGCAACTCCCATTGACCCCAGCGCTCGACAGATTGATCAAATGAAGAGGATGGAGTCAGATTGGCAGTGACCAGATTTGAGAGAACAATTACTGACACTGGCAGGCCCATGCCTGGACCAAACTAATCCACACTCTTAACTGCAGCCAGAGTGTCTCAGCCTGCAAAGGAGCCCAGAAACACTAACTGCCAATAACAGCTCACCTGGAGACAGTGGGGCCCAGGGTAAAGGGGAGGAAGGGAGGGCATGCAGGACCACCTGCCAGAGATGGAGGAGCCTATGCATTCTGCAAAGAGCCAGGTCTCTGGGACTTCTGCCAGCTTCTTGCTTCTCTGATGCTAAAAAAAGAAATTTGATTGAAAAAAAAGTTTTGGAGTTTACTGTGACAGGGCCTAGGGGTTCATGCTGTAAGCCAGCCTAGATGAGGAGTGCCAGGTCCTGTGGTGACCACCGGGGACAGGCTTTGCTTGGAGATCAGCTCCCTCTCCAAAGAAATAGCACTTTTTGGCAAGAAACAAACATGAAAATCAATTTGATTTTTTTCACGATGAAAACTAACTATAGACTGGTGCGAGAATTGGGAATACAACACACAACAAGACACTCAGCCCCTTCCCCCAACACAGTCTAACCAGAGACAAGCGGCAACAGCAGAAGATGTGACAGGAGCTAAGAGAAGAAGCAGAGAAGCCATGGGGGACCACCCAAACTCACGTGCTCAGGGATATCGTCTCCATAGAGGGACAAGCAGAAGCTCTCCATACATCTGGGAGCCACGGATAAAGGGGACAGGAGTTGCCCACAATGCTGCCAGAAGAAGGATTGAGATGTGTACATGCTTGGAGGCAAGAGACAGTGTAGCACCCTTGGGAGGTAGAAAGAAGTGTTACAGTGTAGAACACAGGACCAGCACTGAAGCAAATGAAGATGGACAGCCACAGGGAAGTCCCAAGCAGCACATTAACAGGAGCTTAGACCCATGTACAAACAAAATGCTGGAATGCATGGAGAAGAGACCAAAGGACTTTGCTGAGCATAGCTGGGGACTATGAGCTATCGGCTTTGCGATGAGCAGTCTGGTAAAGAAGAACTAGGTTTGCTTCAGAAGTAAGACAGCTGCTTCAGGAGGAGGAAACAGAGTGTGCAAAGGCAGTGTGGCACTTTGAAGAGTAACCTTACCCTCTCTCTCCAGTCCCAGGTGAGATATGAGATGAACAACACGTGCTATGCTGGATTCTACAAGATCACAATGAGGTTAAAAATATGAAGTCTTAAGCTCCAAGAAAGGTGAAGGGAACACGCATGTAGTCCAGGGTCCTTCAGCCAAGGGACCCTCCTGCTCAGAACAAGCTATATGTAGTATCAGAACCCTCGGCAAGTCAGCTGCAAGCACTTCAGGGGAATGGGGGGAATGATCACTTTCTGGAGACGGTTTTAGAGCAGTCACAGCCTTGCTAGTACAGGGCATTGAAATACCACCCAAACGGACTCTCGGAAATCACGCCAATTCAATAAGCACAACTTGGTGTGTGATGTTCCCAAAACAGTAAGGGCTACACAGATGCCCCATTTATCCACCATCACTCCCCAAGGAGAGAAAATATTCCTTACAGATGAGAAAATGGCCACCAAATACCTTGCCCAAGGCTCAGTAACAGCTGGGAAGGTCTAAGACTTTCAAGGCCATATTTCCCATTCAATGTCACACTATCCTCTTAGATGTTCAGATACACACACACACACACACACACACGAGAGAGAGAGAGAGAGAGAGAGAGAGAGAGAGAGAGAGAGAGAGAGAGAGAGAGAGAGATCTTTGCAAGACAACCATTATTTCACAAATGTGTATCCATCATGGCTGTTGGATATATCTGATGTTAAAATCTCTTTACTAAAGATGGAATCATCTTCTCTTTGATGTGTCAAGTTCCCTTCAAATATGTTTTGTGTGCTAATGCCCAATATCTTAGTTAGGGTTTCTATTGCTATGACAAAATTCATGACAATAAGCAACCTGGGGAGGGAAGCTGAAAGGAACCCTTTCCTGCATCGTCCAGGAAGGCAGGGCAGGAACTCAAGATGGAAACCTGGAGGCAAGAGATGCTGAGGCCATGGAGGAGTGCTGCTCACTGGCTTTGCTCCTTCTGTTTTCTTACAGTCATTGCAGTTCATGACCACCTCTTCCTCCCATGCTTTCTGTGATTCTGATTAAGAGTACTGGAAGGTGCCAGAGAAAAGACCCTGGCCAGAAAGACACCCAGGTCCAAGTTCCCATCTAGCCACATTCCAAGCAAGTACCAGGAGTTCCCTGTGGTCTTTGTGTCTGACACCCTTCCAAGTCTGAAGCCTGCATGATGACTTGGGGCTCTTCTTTCACACCTTGATAGGTGTGAGGTTGGACCCACCTGAGAGAGCAGTCCAGGAAACCAAGACCATGAAAAGGTGTTACTCAAGGAGTTAGAAGCTGGTGAGAAATCCTGTTCACATCAGAGCTTGAACCAAGATCACAGTGCCTCTAGTACAAACTCCAGTCATCAGGGTCACAAACAAGGCTCTCCATTATCATTGTATACATACGTTTACACCCTCAGCATGCTCCATCCCTCTGCTACTTCCAGCCTGTGCCCATTAAGCTCACAGGAAAGATGAAAAATAAAAACACCTCAATTCCTGTATCAAGACAAGCATGCTCCCAAGAAATTATAGAAATTACCTTGGGTTGATGACTAGATATTCAAGTCATTGAAAAAAATATCTAAAGTGAGGCAAGACTATCTTGTATAGGCTGTGTAATATACAGCAAATACCAGGTAAGTTGTTGATTATCTCTGAGACTTGTTTCTTGACATGTAACTAACAATGCTGACAAAAAGCTGTCTTACCAAGTGACTGTGATCGCTAAATTACACACAAAGAACTTAACAATGAAGTGACGGTTGATCCAGGGAAGAGTCCATGGACAACGTTGAAGAATATAGATACAAGGTACCACTGTGTGCATGCAACCATACAGACTTTCAGTGAGCTGTAAGAATGGTCTCAAGGAAGAGGACTCATGTTCTAGTTTGCTTTCTATTGCTGTGATAAGACCAGCTCAGGGTTATAATGCACCATGAAAAGAAGTCATGACAGGAACCTATAGGCAAGAACTGAGGCAGAAGCCATGAAAGAATGCTGCTTGCTGGCTTGATCCTCTTGACTTTCTCAGTTTGCTTACTGATACACCCCAGGACCAGCTGCCTAGGGTAGCACCACCCACAGTGAACTGGGCCCTCCCACACCAGTCATCAATCAGGAAAATGCCCAACAGGCTTGTCTATAGGCTAACCTGATGGGAGCATTTTCTCAGTTGAGAATCCCTCTTTTCAGAAGACTAGAGCTTATATCAAATTAACAGCAACCACAAAATAAATAAATACAGAAACTCACTCTCTTCAAGTGTTAGGAAATATGAAATAGGCCCATGATCAAAACTGGCCACTCAGGATACTAGGAACCCTTCTGATACCTTGAGGTGAAGGCAATGGGCTGAAGAGTCTCCAACTGAAACAGACTCTATCTAAAGCAACCAGAGACAGTCAACAGAGGCACTTTGTAGCTCTCAGACCAGAGCTCGCTTCTCAGGCATGCACCCTGAATATAATAGACCAGGATGTACAAGTTGTGGAGTGATCTGAGCAGTGGTGGCACACACCTTTAATCCCAGCACTCAGGAGGCAGTGGCAGACAGGTCTCCGAGAGTTCAACGCCAGCCTGGTCTACAGATAAAGTGAGTTTCAAGACAGCTAGGGCTACACAAAGAAACCTTGTCTCAAATAATCAGCAAACACACACACACACACACACACACACAGAGAGAGAGAGAGAGAGAGAGAGAGAGAGAGAGAGAGAGAGAGAGAGAGAGAGAGAGAGAGTTGTGGAGAGAACAATTGGAATGAAGGAACTGAGAACAGATACCTCATTGGGAAAACTGAGCAAGAGGCTAAGAACTAACTTGGCTTGCCTAACCCCAACAAGGAGGTCTCAAGGAGCTGAACTGACCCAGAGAATTAAAGATAACACATATAGAAAGCAGACTTCAGAGGTGGCCATCCCATGAGTCACCTGTCCTCCAGCCACAGGACATGTCTGGGAAGGAACTGCGGTATACACACATGAGTCATCGGGTTTATCTGTGCCACTCCTGTTGAGTCACTGTCAAGCCAGTGGGCCTGCCCTCATGTTAGGTGTGTGTGTTGTCGTGTATTTATATCTGTGCCCACACATTCAGCAGACACTGCTAGCCAGGCTGACTCAGAGTCCTCACGTTTTATTCAACCACGTTGCCATTAAGCCTCGTCAGGGATTCCCTGTGCTTGCCTGGCTCCAGAGGAAATGTTTTTCCACAAACAGAAAGCAGGACCTGTCTGCTGAATTGCAAGGCAGGAAACCACCCACCAACGAGGCAAGAATGTGTTCATCTCTACTCAAAATCCATCAGCTGCCCCCTCTTCCTTCTGCTGCCTCTAGCTTGTGTATCAATTCCTAGAAGGCTGACAGAAAACATAGCTTCATCTCAAGCTACTGCTATCTATTAGAAAACTTTTGAGGGTCCCAAAGGTTCCCTGGTTCCCCTAACACTATCCTGAAAATCTATTCATAGTCTTCACCAGTGGTGTCATTTCTCACACAAAACAAATTAACATCTTCGAGTGTTGATCAGCATCTGAAACCTCCCATCTCATGCCAAATATTGTACCTGTAAATGTCTTCAGTACATCCAAAATGTTGCTGCCACACACAAGATGAGAGGGACAAGTCCCAGGAGACCCAGTTTGTAAAATATGACTCTGGTCACTGCTGAACAGTCCAAGGATGAGAGCCAGCCTACCCTGTGCCTGTCTGGACCGCCTTCATCCCAGGAAGGTATGAACAAAGACTCACACAGTAATGCTAGTCTTGGCTAAAGCCCTGACATCCACAAGTAAAACTAAAAGCCACTTCCCCATGACATAACCAGGAAAACTTGGAAAACAGGTCCATGGTGAGAGGAGAATGAAGCTGAAAAGTGAGGCTGAGAGAAAAGAATGTTCACCAGTGAGCCCCTGGGGCTTAGAACCCAAAAGGAGCTTACCCCAGTGTGCACACCAAGGGCAGAAGATGAAAGCCAAATGTCCATTCACAAAGAAATAAAAACATGATTAAAAATATTTGAATCACAGAGCGCACACGATCATATACTATCGTAGAAATGAGTTTTCCTGCACTAACAGTTCATAAAATGGCTCCCCACCCAAAGCCCTTCATATTTACACTGAACATGAGTGTCTGGCATCTTCTGCATTTCCAGAGTGTTTCAAAATCCTTTCCCATGTACATTGTTTAATATTATACATAAGCCTATCACAGGAAATATTACCCCATGCCACAGAGAGAAGTGAAGGAGAGACGGGGGAGAGGAGAGAAAGAAGGGAAAGGTTTATAACTTCAAACACACTATACTTCTGGAAAGTTCGTATTCATGATCTAAAATTGACCCTCCCCAGAGGCCTTGTTTACAGTTGCATCCATCATTGTGACAGGAAGTCGTATCTCCAGTGATATTACTGTAGGTTTTTCTTATAGAATCTGTCTAAAGACCTTGAAAGTCCTTCAGATGGACACTGGTTGAGTTTGTTTCAGTGAGGGCCTTACCCATACCCTACGCTATCATTCAAGTCAACTAACAGAGTTTGCTGCAACCAGGGACCTTCCCAGTGGCCTCGAACATAAGGCTGCCTCCTTGGAGCCTTTTGGCTACATCCTTACATTTTGACATAGCCATTGCTGCATCTCATTTAAACCATCCATGCAACACTTGAGGCATGTAATACCGTTTTTATCCTACAGATGGTATGGTCACGATTCCCGGCAGATAAGCTTGCCTCAGGCCACACTGTATAAAGAAACCAGCCAAACCATATATATCTTCTTCTCTGGCTGGCAGAAGATGGAGGTGGCCTCCATCTTTACGTGGTAGTCCTTACTTACACCTGGACAGTCACCGGCTTTCTAGATGGATCTTTGCACACCCCTTTGTGCGGGGAAGAAAGAAGCATGCTGTCTTCTGTGAGATGGCAGAGCCCACAAAGTGCCTTTGAGGAAAACTGATCTGCAGAACCCAATTCTACCAAGCACCATGGACCAGGAGCCATGCTTCATTTTACAATACAAATGTCTAAAATCAGGTGGCTGTGACCCACAGAGGGAAAACAAGCTTAAAATGACAAAGAATCTGAAAGTCTGGACTTGAGGAAGGAGACAGATGTAGAAGGTGGAGAGGGAGCTGAAGGCCAACCTCAGGTCACAGTTCTGCCACCAAGTAAAACAAGTCATCAGCAGCCATATCAACATATTAATGGCTTGTGACTCTACCCAAAAGCCTTTACAGTAGCTGCTTCTTTAGTTGGAATTGTATCTTTTTACTTATTTGTGTGTGCATGAGTGTGTGAGTGCATGTGTGTTCATGCTTGTATGTGTGCGTGTGTATGCATATGCATGTGTGTATGTGTGTGCACGCGTACTCCCATGCTCGCACACAAATGCAGGTGCCCATGGAGACCAGAGGCATCAGATTCCAGGAGCTAGAGTTATAGGAAGTTGTGAGCCACCCAACATGAGGATTAGGAACTGAACAGTACTCTGCCAGAGGAGTGCATGCTTGTCACCATTGAGCACCTCTCCAGCCTCCTTTAGTTGGAATTTAGATATAATAACCCCAGGGCATGAGTGATTCTCTCCACATTGTTTCACTGAAGACAAATCAGCTCCAGGCTATGTTGGGGGAGGAGGGGAACAGGTCTAAGGAGTTCTAAAAGAACCTGTGTGTGAGCTCAATGTCTCTCTCCCTCTTCTCTGATTCCAGAAGTGGAATTCTAGGAAAGGCTGGTGGGATGGGTCAAGGGACAGAGGATTAGAAAGTTGGCCTCCTCTGAGATGACTTTTGTGTAAGCATGGTGGCCCCTTCCGAGCACAACTGTGGGTCAGCTGACGATCCAGCACTCCATACATCGCTCCTGAAGCCCTTACTGATGGCGTTAAAGGTGAGGGCACCACCACCATTCCTCCTCAGAGGAAGAAGCCAAGCTTCCAGCTTCCACAGCTGTCAAATTGGGACCTTGACCTCTTAATCCCCAATTATACTGCTGGTGTGGTCACGCTGGCACTGCCCACACCCATTCTTCAACCTGAACTCCAAGCCAGCCCCTGGTGGAGTGGGGGACTGGAGTCACTGAGATTTCAGACAAGGAGAAAACAGGCCGCTCTCCTAGATTAAAAGGTCTGCAACTCAGACCAAGCCTGGCATGCCTTGCTCAGGCAGCCCATGATCAGGCACAGACCTGGCAGCCTCCACTAACCAGAACTGGAAATCTGGAGCTATAAGGAAGAGTTGAAGGGAAAGCAGGCTGCTAGTCAGACAGCTCTTCCAAAAGCCCTGGCCCAGGTACAAAAGGGTTAAGTTGTTCCCCAAACACTAGAAACTAAAAAGACCAGGACTCTCCATTCTGCCACCCCTGGGGTCCCAGTCAGGGGAGCAGAAGGAGGCCTCTGCCATGAAGCCTCTCATTTGGAACCCTCTGAAAGTATCCACTGCCCCAGTCTAGGCTCTGTGAAGACTGAAAGGCTTTCTCGCTTTGGTGGGCAGAACACACGGTCCTGTGCAGAGCTGCACTGAACTCAAGGGTATGACAGCCAAGAATGCTGGGCTTTGCTGCCTGATTCCGTCTGGAATGTACAGCCCTAGTCCCTTTGATCTTTAGTATGGCTGCTTGCAGGGGCCCTGGTCCCATAACTTGAGCTCCTTCTGTCATTCTCTACATTGTGTCTCCACCCCAAGTTCCTGGACATGGTTCTGAAACCCTGATTCAGAACTCCCTCCTCATCCCTCCCTTCCCAGCCACTCCTGAAGGTGTGCCTTCACTGGCAGTGCCCCCCCACACACACACACACACTCTCACACACAAACACACACACCAGCAGACACCTGACTACCCATGACCATCCTCATCTCATCCCGATGAAGGGACACTTGCCTTCCCTCTTCTCAGGCTTCCAGCCAGTGTTTCCTACACCCCCAAAACAAAGATGCAGTTGCTCTGAAACTAGCATCTGGTATCTTGGCTGGGGCTTCTTCTGTTTGTTTGGTTTTTGCTTTGCATCCAGATGTTGGTGTCATGGAGTCCTTGCCTGGAAGTCTTGCAGTCCCAGCTAGCTGTGTTTTCCATTACTGTTTTGAATAAGTCATCCCAACTAGGAAACTTGAGCCACAGCTTGCCCTTCATGAGCTAGATGCTTGCTGCTCTGCATCCACGACCATAGCCTGAGGCTCAACCTGTTCAAAGGTGGTTAGCCTTTGAATACACACTGTTAAGGGCAGTTTTCCCACCAGCCTGGTCCCAGAACAGCATCAGCCCCAAATAACACACAGAGACGATGTATTAGATATAAAGCTGTTGGCCTGTTACTAGTGCTCCTTATTGGCTAGTTCTGTCTTAGATATTAACCCATTTCTATTCATCTAAGTGATTCCACATGGTCTTATTTTACCGGAGAGAGGGTCTGGACTTCTGGTCTCTCAAGTCCCTACATCTTGAATTTCCTCCTACCCCTCCCCAAATCCTCCTTGTCTCCTAGTCCCGCCTATCTTACTTTCCTATTTGCCAATAGTGCTTTATTCATTAACCAATAAGAGAAACATATTTACAGAATGACATCTCCCATCACACCACTGTCTTTTTTAAAAGTTTATACAGAAAACAAGTGAAAATGACACACTAGAATCTACTCTTTGGGCTTAGTGATGGCTCCAAAGATATCAGGTCATGATCTCTAGAATCAAGGAATGCTACCTCATTTGAAAAAAAAAAAAAAAAAAAAAAAAAAAAAAAAACTGGATCTAGAGAAATGGTTCTTTCTGTAAAGTGAATATAGCACAAATATGAGAACCTAAGTTTGGATCCCCAGAACACATGTAAAAAGTCAGTTGCTGTGAGGCTCACCCATGATGCTAGCACCATGGAGGCAGAGGCAGGGTGAATTTGGGGTGCTGAGCTGCCAGTGGTCCCAGGAAGACCTGAAAACTACTTTGACTCAGCCACTCCCCTCCCAGGAGAAACACAATCGCAGGTTAAGTGTCAGATGTGAAGACAACATAGGACACTATCACAAGCCAGCTGAGCTTAGAGCTGAAACCCCCCCCTGTAGAGCTTCCTGCTGAGTGTGATCATGTGGTCAATCAAAGCCCTAAGGGTGACATCACCTTCTGGCCAGTTGTAGAAGACCTACGAGATGAACCCCACAAGCCTGTGTGTGTTGGCAAACACACCAACCTGTTGTCTGCAAATCTGCGCCATGATAAGTGTGGGTCCTTGTTCAGAACTGTGACTGACTTGATTAACAGTAGCCCCTCCTAGACTGCTGTAAAAAGTATGAATGGGCAGAGTTCATCCCACTAATAAAGTGCAACAAATTTGGAACCAGAGTCTCCTCAAAACTGCTGACAAAGCTGCCAGGTTTCAGCTGAGCACGTTGGGCATGTCAACGATGGGAGCATATCCGACATTCTTCCAATTTCTGCTTCCTGTGTCACCTCCATCGTGGTGAAGAAAGATTGAGCCAACTGTCCCTAGTTATCTACTAATGGCAGGCCTCATGCCAACTGTGGACAGTGTGCTCACAGGGCAGATGTACCCTGGTGACAGCCTTCACCACTGCAGAATGCAACCCAATGAAAGACACCACAAGCTTAACGCCTGCCACCATCCAGCCACCCTTCCCTTCCAGTACCATGCTGTCTAAAAACTCAAGAACTAGGATTTCCACAAGATCCATGCCAAGTGTTTGAAAATGATAAAGTCCTTGAAAGAGAAAAAAAAACATAAACACACAAAACATTTTAACATGATTATAACCAATTTGATCTGAAGATTAGGAAATTGTATTGCTAAGGCCCAGACTTGGTGGTCTTTTAAATATCTAGCAACTGCATAAGACCAAGAGAAACCAGCAGCACACTCTATTTCTTGTGTGTTTCTTGTTTATCCACTTGACCCATGAGGAAAGAAACAGAAAGAGGACATTCTCGGGAACCCAAGTCTATGGCTGAAAGACTATATATCTATACATAAGCAAGAAAGTGGAAAAGGGGAGAAAGAAAAGCATGTACCCATTCACCCAATGTTTCTAAGTATACAAGCACTTGGTGTTCTGTAGACACAGGCTATGTGAGTAGTCCCCTTTAATTTGACAGCCATGGCCATGGGCAAAAGCTAAAATACAGCTAAATAGAAATCAAAACAACTATTTCAAAATGATGAAATTTGGGGATTGAATTAAATTGTTTAATGCTACTGAAAACACATCAATTTTGACTAATTCCATGGGAAGTGGCCCAGAGCCTTCCGGTCGGGGCTCTGTGGTTACCTGGGTGGTACATTTTCAGAACCACTGGCCCCTGATCTCCTCCTCCTTTGCCCTCAGCTCATCACTAACACTCAAGGAGCTTCCGCAGGATGGCCACATGTGCCACAGGGTAGGAAGGGCAGCCATTGTTCAGAACGGGAAAGTGCATCACAGTGAGAAACAATAACAGGGAAGAAGAAAAGAAAGAGGAGGGAGTGACAGAGATAAAAGCAGAGCAGGAACATGTAATTTGAAGAGGAAAGGGAGAGCAGGCCACTTCAGAGGTTTAGTTGAACCGAATGAACTGAAGACAAGGCCAGTAAAAAGTCCCTATTACCCTCGGCCTTGACCAGGTTATGTCCTTAAGAACCCCACAGCCCAAGAATGAGCACATTTTTAAGCATCCCCTCATCTGTCCAGAGATTCTGATGGGCTGTGCAGGGCTCTGGGCTTAGTTCTAGGGTGTTTTAGAGGTTATAGCACCAAACTGTTGTTAGGAGCCTCCACAGGTGTGGAGACGAAAGGCAAGCAATGTCAGTGTCGCTGCTGGGGCGACCTCTCAGCTATAGAGAGCATGTGTATTGGACTGAGGCCTGGACTCGCTTCTCAACACACACAGAAAGGTACCAGCCTTCTCTCCTTATGTGAGAATAGTAGGACTTGATAGGGTTTAAGGTCAATTTTTTTTTTCATTTTAAAATATTTTTATTTGTTTTTGTGATTTATTTGTTTTGGTTTGGGTTTGTTTTGTTTTGTTTTGTTTTGTTTTGTTTTGAGACAAGGTCTCACTATGTACCTCTGGATGTCCTGGAGCTCACTATATGGACCAGGCCAGTCTCAAACTCACAGAGATACACATGGCTCTGCCTCCGGGTTGGAACTAAAGGCCACCACACCAGCTTCATTTTTCAATATTTTTAATTGGCAGCAAAAACATGTATATAGAGTTAAAAGATGCCTCACATTCAAGACACCTGTCTTTAACATCTTACTTATGTGGTACACTTTCCTTTAAGGGATTGGTATTGGTTAATTAGTATTAATTAAAGTCTTCATGGTCTTTGTATTTCTTTAAGTTGGTTTTTGTTTTTTGTTTGTTTGTTTTTAGCCTCTTGCTATCTGTTCCAATGTTCCTCACCACATCTAGCTGTCATATCTTTTCTTAGGCTCCTTTTGGCTGAGACAGGTGGTAATGGTGAGAATTTTTAAAGCAATGATTGACTAGAGACATAGCTCAATCAGTAGAACATTTGGCAAGCACACACAGAGCAATAAGTTCCATCCCCAGCACGTCATAAAACAGTGAGTGGTGGTGAATGCCTATAAGCCCAGCACTCAGGAGGGGAAGGTAAAAGTTCAATGTCATCCTTGGCTACATGCTACATAGTGAGCCACACAGACACTGTTTTTTAAAAAATAAATAAATAAATAAACAACAACAACAACAACAAAAACCTAAGTACAACAAACTTGTTTCTTTTTTTCTTACATTATCTTTCCAAATGAAGTGGTAAACTGTTCTCTGTCTCCATATAGAACACTCCTCTGATCTGCAAGCCTTCTTAGTGGGTCTCACACAGTATGTGCTATTCAGACACTGAATGTATAGTACAATGTCAGAATTGGTCAAAAGTGAAGGATGGAAGTCAATAGTGGAGAAGACAGAACTAAACAAAGGAACCCGAGACCTAAGGGAAGGAGTCTATGACAAAGGCCAAAGGGAGAGAGTTAAGAAATAAAAGGCAGTCACGTGGTGGGGAGAGGCCCAGATAGAGGAGTGGAGCCGCTGGGTAACTTGTATACTTCAAGTGTTACGCGGCATCTTAAGGTGTAGCCGCGTGGTCAGAAGGCAGGAGTCACTGGTCTCTCGCTCTGAAGGAGTGGGGTGATCAAACATAAGGAGAAAAATACACTGTAAGAAGTGTACAACATTTCAGGGAAAGATTTTGGGGTTGGGTAGGAGATGGTCAGCCTCTAAAAGCCTCAGAGTATTCACCTCCTGAAACCCACCTGAAATCTGTTCAGTATCTTTGGATTTGAGTTAGGTCTGTCTCTCTTTCTCTCCCTTCTCCCTCACTTTACTCACTCAGATGAAGTAAGGCACCACACCATGTACTGCCCTGTAGAAAGGCCCACATGACAAGGAAAAGTGGGTCACCCAGTCAGCCATCAGCAAAGCACCAAGGCTCTCAGACCAACAACCTACAAGGAACCACATCCCCCTAGAAGTCGTGACTGGAAGCAGACCCATCCCTGCCTGAGCCTGTATATAACACAGCACCTCCTGTCAGTGCTATAAGGAGAGCTAGGAGACCCTGTAGCAGAGGGACAGGCCACTGCACATAGCCTGGGCTTTAGCAGCAAATCTAACACAGGGCAGGTACTTACATGAGAATGGTTAAATCTAGGCTCAATGCTTCTTTTCCTGGAAACCAGACACACAAATTGCATTAGTTGCCCTTGAGTCAGCCCTAATAGGACGGCATTCTTTCGGGAGAGACTGAAGGTCTGTCATCCTGAAGTAGCCTAAATGTTGCTGATACATTTTGGGGAGGTGGGGGGCAGTGCTTCAAGCAGTGAGAGGAGAGCACCAGGGATGTGAGTCAGAGGTGTGGCCTTGATGTCCTGAAGCTGGCAGAAGGGAGAACCAATGACCATCATAAGTAGGTCTCTACGCTTTGACATCTTTCTCTGAGGTGAGAGAAAAATGCAGAGGTTTGTTGTTGTTTTGTTGTTGTTTGTTTGTTTGTTTTTTGTGTTGTTTTAAGAAAGAGGGAAAATGTCAATGTTTGATGAAAGACAGACACGAGCCATTTTCAGAGTCTGAGGAAATAGTACTGTTGTTCAAGGTTACAAGAGGGAAAAAGTATTTAGAGTAAATAGATCTCTTGAGAAAGCTTTGGAAAGTCAGAAATAAATTTTAAAATAATATTGGAAGTCCCCCAAGTCACCTGAGGATGCCTGGAAGGCAGTGAGGGAGCCCACTTTCCCACTGCCTCAGTTCCTTCAAGGGAGAAGGGCAATCCCCAGGGGAAACACGAGCTTCTAGTGTGGTAGAGCAGCAGAGGGAGGCTCTGGGGAAGACTAAGTGGAGTCTGCCTCTACTATGCTTAATGGGAAACTCTAGAAGGAAGCAAAGGTGTCCTGGGTGGGGATGAGGCAGGACTCAAGCTCAGGGAAGTCAGAGGCAGTTGTCAATGGCAGAGGTAGAGGAGGCTGGGGGTTAAGGATGTGCCAGTGGGTCCTGAGAGTTAGCAGAGAGCACAGTGGTAGCAGTTAAGTCCACTGATTAACCAGCCAGTTATGTTTGATGCATCTGTCTGCAGCTTTAACAACAGCAACTCTTCTGGATTACACAGGGATGGAAGCACAAGCCCCCTGCAAGGCCACCTCCAGGTGACTTCATGTTTCAGGGGAGCATAGCATTGCATCCACATGAAAGAAATTGAAAATTCAATGAGCGAAGGTGCCACCTGTGCTGCTAGTTTATGTCAACTTGACACAAGCTAGAGCCACTTGGGAAAAGGAAACATCTGTTGGGAGAACTCCTTCACCAGATTGGCCTGTGGGAAAGCCTGTGGTGCATTTTCTTTTAGGGACTGATGTAGGAGGGTGCAGCTCACTGGGAGCAGCACCATCCCTGGGCTAGTGGTCCTGGGAAGTAGAGGAAATCAAACTGAGCAACCCAGGAGGAGCAGGCCAATAAGCAGTACTCCCACATTGCCTCTGCTTCAGTTCCTGTTTCAGGTTCCTGCCTTGACTTGCCTCAGCAATGGACTGTGCAGTAGAAATGTAAGTGTAATAAACCCTTTCTTCCCCATGTTGTCTTCTGAGTACTTCATCACAGTCACAGATATTAAAGTTAGACACTACTCTAGTCAGATGATCTGAGTTTAATCCTCAGAGTCCATTTGGTGGAGAGAACAAAATGACCTACACACACACACACACACACACACACACAATAAATACATATAGTCCTACATTTATCCTTTCAAACTTCTCCACTGCCCAAGATCCTTGGACAAAGACTTGGGAGAGAGGGATCTTGGTGTCAGCTCCATTCCTGACCAGGTAAGTGACTTCCCTGGGAAGTTAGTTAAACTAATTTCCCTCACTCCATTTGTCAAGCAAGGGGCTAAGCCAGACTCCCTCAAGTCACGCATCACAAGTGCCTGCAAACAGAACACTAAGCTGGCTCTGAAGATCATGCAGTTCAGTTTCCAGTTATTTCATTTTTCAAAAGAAGGAATGCATTCCAAACTTTATCTGTAACCTTCTGGAGGCTTCCTATCCATTGATAGGATTCCCTGTGGGAAGTGTTTTGAAATAGTGGTCATTACTATAAAATGAAATCCTGGAGATTAATCTGCAAGTTAGGCTGAAAATCTTGAGTGATTTTTCCCAAATGGATGAGAAATCTTTATCCAACTGGAGAAGGAGAAAATTCTTTCCTGAAGCATCTTGTTTGTATTCTCAAAGCTGGGTTCAGCAGGAAAAAAGTTGAGGCCAGATAGCTTGCCACTTACTCATAAAGCTGTTGGGGAAGGATAGACTGACAGCCATTGGTGAATCATGTCTAAGTCATTTCATGTCTAAGTTTCAAATAATCTGCAAGTATTACCCCACACACATCCATGCAACTTCACTGCCAGCACCATGAGACAGCACAGAACATCAGGGACAGCCATGAAGTGAAGGTGGGACTTTCTCCTGACCTCCAGAACCCCAAAGACTCACTTCTTTCTCCCTCTCTTTCTCCTTTCCATTTCTCCATCTCTCTCCCTGTACTCTCACTTTCCAAATGGGAACCCGAGGTCATTTAGTCCAGTCTTATACTATGTCAACAAGTCCAGATAACCTACAAAAGTGTCTCAACTCAGATCCACAAACTCTACATGAAAGAGAGAAGATGAAAAACAGACAAGGAAACTCCCTTTGAGTCCAGATGCTGGAATTTTGATTATCCAGGCCAGGCACTTAGGGACTCTGCAAAGTCTTTTTTTTTTTTCCATAGTACTATTACCAGTAAAAAGTAGAATAACACACTTTAAATAGTGCCCAGCACATTTTAAAGATTTTACATGTTATTTTTAGTCATTCAACAAGGATATTTTTGTGGTATTCTAGATGCTGAGTTTCCTTTCATAGCTTCTAAACTATAAATTAGCTATAACAAAGTGGAGTAAACTTTTTAATAGTACTATGTTAAAAGAAATGCAATTCATTCTGCCTCGGGGTATGAGAGTTGAGAACAATGAGTTTTGGGTGATGAGTAACTGTCTAAAGATAAGCAATGGCTAATTGGACCATGAATGAAATCCAACGGATGTTCAAAGCAAAATGAACCAGAAGGGACGTGGAAGAATGGATTTACATGAAGAAGACCTGGACTGATCTAATCCATGGGAGCTGGAGTTCAAAGGTAGACATCTGGAGATTGGGATGAGGAGAGGCAGATGGGAGCCAACTTTTAAAGGTTTAAAATGATACCCTGGGAACTCTGGCTTTAATTGTTTAGGTAACAGGGAGACGTGATCATCAATTCTTCAGTCTAGAAAATGCTTCTGTTATTGCTGAAAGAGTGGATAGGAAGGAAAAAAGAAGACTGATAGAGACCAACAACTATATATCCCATTTTATCGCCATTCTTTGTTTCCACTTCCTTCCCTAACCTTGTCCAGAGAAGTCTTTGCGGACAGTGGGACAGTGCCATGTCTTTCTTGCACATTCAGGTCCCAGCCCAGTTCCAAACGCCTGAGGTAGCATGGGCACAGAGTGAGTGCCATCATGCACGAAGAGTAAAGAAACTATGGCAGGATGGTAGCAATATGAATCTCTTAGAAACAAAAGGCACATCAACAAGTATTTTCTGAAATAGATCCTAAAGTATTTGGTTTCTAACAAAGGGGGAAAAAATTACAGTTTGTCTCTTGGGTGGCTCAGAACATCTTTAATGTTTTTGTTTATTAAAGAGAGTGAGCAGTTAGTGAAAGAAAGACAGTGGCTGGGTACGAACATAAGGTGCTGGAGATGAGGGTCCTGAAGTCCCGGATGGACTGGAAACTACTCCTGAGAGTTCAGTATCTGGTGCTGCCAACCCTCCATTGGGACAGTTGAGCCTAATCCTTCAAATCCCACCATTTTCAACATGGGCTGGAAACGTCAATCCCAGTGAAGGAAGTACACACCCCCTAATAAATAAACAAACATGGTTTTCAAAGATATTTGCTCATCTCTCCAGAAATGAAAGATGGGAGGAGGAGCAGCTAGAGCTAATCCTCTGGCCTTTGATCTCTGAAGATGTCAGTTTACTGCAGAGAATAAAAACAAAGAACACCCTGGCAGAAGCCCAGTAATCTGCCCTGCATGTTTCCCACTGATGCTCCTGACTCTCAGGTAGGAAACACTTGATTGGAGGCATGGAAGGAGGCTTTTCTGGGCTGGATGTCTGGAAGGTGCCTGTATAGAGTCCGAAGGACTTGTTTCAAGACTTTGGTCACTTCTCTACTACTGATTGGCCATATGGCCACGGGAAGGTCACTGCACCCCTCTGACTCAGACTAGGTTATTTGTCTGAGGGTGCATGTGCATGCATTTTCTTAAACACTTAGCATTGATGTAATTCCACTTATATCCACTCAGATCTGGACTCAAGGTCAACCCAGATGGCATCTCCATTGAAAGATGCAGTGTTTGCAAAGTCATTGCCTTATCTCATAGGTCCTGATGGATCAGATGGACCAACAACAAAAGATCTAAAAGGGTCCTCTTACTATTGTGTCTACTGACCTACATTTAGGAGTCTGAAAATGAGGTGCTGCCTTAACAAAACCTAAATGCGGGGGTAGAATTGGAACCAGTCAGTGGGTAGAAAATGAGTGGCTATAAGAACTGCAAGGAAAATACAATGAAGGCAGAATTGTGTGGGTTAGATAGTTGATGACATCAGACTTGTCGAAGGTTGCTAGTGAGTTTTCAGGGGAAGTAAGGAAAGTCTTACTGGGGTTTTGAAGAGAAGAGGTCCTCTATGTCATAGCAGAAGTTCACCAACATTGTTTCCTGTAATAACATGAAGGGGAAAATATCCCTAACATACTGGCTGATTTACCTAAGACACTCTCAAGCAATCTTTGAGATTCCACCTGGTTCCTTACTGCTGTTTTGTTAAAACTTGGAGAGATGAGCTAAGAAAGACAGGATTTGTCTGGGTTTTAAGATTCTGAGACAAATAATACTAGAACAAAAAAAAAAAATATGTTCCCAGTAAAGATCTCACCCAAGCACCCTAAGGGTGCAATGATCAAAGGGTGAGCCAGGGCCACCCTCTCAGATCCTCTGAGAAGATCTCAGAAACAGGGATAAAGGGCGGTTCCTCAGAGTGTGCACTCAGGCAAAAACCCTTCCATTGAATTTAAAGGCCTCTGATGCTGCTTCTAAAAACTAAAATAACAAGAGCTCAAAAGTTAAGGTCATTGTCCCTCAACCATCACCAAACTCCTGCCCCTACCAGACTGCTGCCTGTGGTCAACAAACAAGACAGACAATGTAAAATGAGCAGAGGCCTTAAAAATCCAAAACTTCTGCAAACAGAAGCAGTCTAGAAAACTGGAACCTTTCAGCTGCAAACATGTGATACCTTCCCTAAACAATAAAGGATGGATGCTTCATGGAATAGTCTCTGGGCAAGAGTACAGCTGACTTCTGGTCAAGGAACTTAGCATTTGCCTGGCTGGGTTTCAGATGCTGTGGACCAGTGAGTTTCTATGTGCTATAGTTTCCTTCTTTTGACACAGACTATTTTAGTAATCTTGTTTCTATCCTTCTGTGGAATGTTAGGTGTACAAGGAACAGTTGTTCTTAGTGCCATGGTCCACTCCTTGAGAAGAATTGTGTTTACAGCTGTGCTTGGGAAATGGTGACTGAGAATGTGGGCCTGGTTGGAAGGAAACATTCTGAGCTATGAGCTGTTCTCGTGGAATGACATCTTTGAGGCTTTGGGACGGTTTTGTGCATGGGTATGGAATGTGGATCATTGATACCTGAAGGTTTTGCCATGGTACCCATATTCCAGAACATTGCAGAATGACTCCAACTTTCTGACATGCTTTCAGGTTTGTCTGTGAGACAGTAGGGTATGACAGACATAACAATGTGTCACTCTGGTTCTGAAATTATGTTGCATTGCTGTTTCCCTCTTCTCAGATCCTCCATTTAGTTTTGGCTGTCACATGGTATGCCATCTTCAGGCATGCCTCCATGAGGTACAGAAGCCCCTAGCCAATGACCACCCAGTGACCATGCAGAAAATTTCCCACCCCCAGTTGAACTATAAATATGGATAAATAGATCAAAACAGTAAGTAGAATCCAAAAAGAAGTCGTTGTCATATGCTCCATTGGTGTTTCGCCAACACATTAAAACTACAAGTGAGGAGGGGAGAATCTAACAAGTGAGGCTGGAAAAGGTAACTACCATGTATATGGAAGAAAATCTACTGCATAACTAAAATTAATTATAGGTGGATCATATATCTGAATGTGAAGGGTAAGACTATAAAGTGTCCAGAAGGCAGTCGAAGATTTTTGCAATAATTTTAACAAAGTTTAAAATGTGTACTCATCAACAGGCATATGAAAACCATTGGTCTATGCTGCTCTTGGCCTTGATCAGAGCCTCAATTGCTGCCACATAAAGATGGGCACATAGTGATGCATGTCTGTAATCCCCGAGTAGGAGGGCTGTGCTAGAGACTGATGGACTCTGGCAACTTACTGGCCAGCCAGTCTACCTGAATAGTCAAGGCGAGGTCTGAGTTCAGTAAGAAAGAAACCTTGTCAATAAATAAATAAATAATAAGGTAGAGATGTGATGATCGAGAAAGATGTCCTAACATGAACCTCTAGTTTCTAGATGCACCATCACAGGGAAACACACAATACATTTTTAAAGAATGCAACTTATAAAACAATGAATAAAACCTGTGTATTATTCTAATGGAAATATGCAAGATGCTTATAGGGAGAAGTATAATTCAATAATTTAAATAAAACAAAAAAGGCCTAAATAAATGCAAGAAAAATGGTACATGTTTGTGGCTTGAAAAAACAAAATAAAAAACAGTATCGGATCTGTGTAACTCATGTACAAATTCAACATGGCTACAACAAAAATTCAGATGAGTTTGTATGGCACTTACTGAGATAATTATAAAACAATATGAAAACACAAGAACCCTGAGAGCAAAGCTGCCTGACAAAGCCAAAGAGGGGAGTTTTTCTCCCAGTATCAAATGTCTTAGAAAACCACAAATATCAAGAGTGGTGTGTATGCACAGAAGAAAACAGTGCTTCCAGAAACTCATACAGAGACTTGGTTTATAACAAAGAGAGAATCCCAAAGCAGCCGGAGTGCAGGAAACAACTCTCACCTCATGCCAAACACAAAAGTCTACTCCAATAAAAACAGAGCTTTAAGACTGAAAGGAAAACGTTCTAGAGATTGCTGTAAGAGCAATTTTGTGACTGCAAAGAAGGTTGTATGCCATAAGTACAAGGCAAAAACCCACCAACCCTACAAAATGCTGATGTAACACAGGACATCAAAACCAACAAATTCTATTCCCCAAAATGAAGAGGGCACAAAGGCACATCATAATGTGGGACACAACATTGGTGCTTTTAAGTAACAAATTGTTTAAACTCAAAATAAATAAAGAACACCCACAAATCAACAAGAGAAAAACACAAAGTCCAACAAGTGTGGAAGTGATTTGAACAGACATTTACAAAGCACACTGGCCTGTGTGTACATGTCCTCCAAAAGACTCAGGAGGTGGGATCTTAAGAAGACCCACCCCCCAAAATAAAACAGTCTGACTACTCAGGCCACCATATTAGAAGCAGAAATGAAGCCTGCACCAATCATTGGATGTGTTGTTATCTTGACCTGGACTACTGGCCCTCCAGGGCTGTGAGAAGTGACTTTTCTATTATTTATAGATTGTCTGAACTGAGATGTTTCTGCAAAACTAGCAAGAGCTGAGTGAGACGTGGGTAGTCACCTAAATGGCCAAGAAGTAGGAAGAAGTGTCCAACCTCATTAAAAAAATGAAAATATCAAACTCGTGATGGGATGGCTAGTGCCACCTTTCATAAAAACAATGAGAAGTATTTCCAGCAACAGGCTCTCTCAATGCTGCAAATACAAACTGATGTGGCCTCTTTGGAAGATAGTTTGGCATTGTGTATTACCCTATAAACCAGGGATTAATGCAGCAGAAACACATGCATATCATCACCAAGAGACTTACAGAATGTTTACAGTGGCTTTATGTACACAGCCAAAACTGTAGACAACCCAAATGCCCATGAACTTGAAAATCTACAAATAGGTTATGGGAAGCATCTGCAATGGAACACTATGCCATCATGGAAATATGCAAACTATACTTGACAACATGAAAAAGAAAATTGATAGAAAAGGAAGGAAAAATACCATGAAACTGATATATGGCTGTTAAAGATTAAAATGAGGAAATGAAAACTATGGTATTACAAGTTTTTGTTGATGTCTTTAATAATAATAATTTTAAAAGCTTGATTTTAAAAGCTTTGGAGGTGGAGGAGTGGGCATGAAAGAAGATTATGGAAGAACTGGCCTCTTCCGTTATCCAAGAGGACAATACACAGGCATTCCTGGGCTATAATTAATTGATGGTATTTATTTGTGATAAACTTTTTTCTGTGTGTGCATAACATTAGTAAAAATTAATAATCAACATGTAAATAATGGTGCCTGGCCAGGTATGAGTACTCAGAAGGGAGTACCCTCTGTCACTCCCAGCAACCCTCTCACTCAGAGACTTGAACAAGGACAAGAAACATTACAGGTTGTCACAGCAGACATTGGCCTTCCTCTCCCTTCCTCCCTGGATGGACAACAGAATGGACCAAAAGCCCTTCATCACACCACCAGCCTGAGAAAGGACTCACTTTACTGCCCTCATTTTCTCAGAGCTGGAGAAGAATCTAGGCCATTGAAGAGTCGAGTCCCTACCACATGCTAACAGGATAACTGAGAAATGGTTAAAATTCTCCAGCTTTTGGATATGTCATCTATGAAAGAGAATAAGCAGGCCACCCCAAATGGGGTCAGTGAGGAAACTAGAAATGTGTCCATCAATGTGCTCAGCCTCGCTTCTCAAGAAAGCTGGCTTCTTCTATCCCTCTTCCGTGCTTTCTGAAGAAACTCAACCTCTCCAACTTGTGCCCCAGCTCAGAATCGAAGTTTGCCTGGAAAGCTAGGAATTCAGGTATTCCGTTGCCTTGCTGGACTATGTCCCTGACTTCATCTGTGAAAACAAGAGCCCTTCCTATTGAAAGGCGAGTTCATCCTATGGGAACTGCTCTTCTGGCCAGTTTCCAAAAGGCCCCTCTCCTTTCTCCCTTATTTTCTGGGATTCATGGGGATAATCTGTTGACCCCAGCTCCTATTCCTGAGGCTGAGGGAGGACTTTGCTCCTTTTAATGCTTTGAACAAAATGTTGCCTGCATGTGCCTGTCATCTTCCATGCGGATACATTGTTTCTCAAGAGATTATGGATAATGATTGGAAAGTATACTACTGAATTGTTCCAGCCGGTTGTCAATCATACTCATCCCCCTGTAAAAGGCAGGAGAGAAAGCACGGGTCCTTATGCATCTACACTTCCTTCTAGATCTCAGTACCCCCCTGACCTGTCCTATACTGATCAGTAGCTACTAATAAACTGTTGTATCTAGTGGCTGGCCAGCTAGTGGATTCTATGAGACCAACTCCAAATCCACCTTCCCATTATGGTTCCCGTGTTTTCTCATCTTTTCACCACTGACTGCCAAACTTCTCACCACCTTGTCTCCCTCTTTGTGTGCACATACCTATACATCCTCCTAACATGTCAGCTCACTGGCATCTCTAGCACCCAGCTTCTCCACCGTCTCCACCATCACTCTTCTGCAACACTGCACGCATGACACCTAGCCCTTGATGAGACACTGCCAGTGTCCTCCTGGGCACCCTGACCTTCTTGCCCTGCAAAGTCACTAAAGCAGGGACAGTTTACCAAGACTCTATTTGGGAATTCATAATCTTGTGTTTTTTCTCTAACAGCAAATGCTTCACTAAACTGTAACACAAGAGAGTGTCTGTACACACAGGGGGAATCTGAAGCATAATGTCACAGTGGCCAGCTTCTGCTCAGCTCGTGACTCTTTCCCAAGCCCACACACCCTACCGTAGCCTCTCTTGCTTTTTTGCTGATGACAGGCAGCTTTGCAATCTTCACTGCTTTCTGCAAGGACTATTTTTATTAAAAAAAGGGGAAAAGCTTGAAAGACATTCAGTCGTGTGATCAGTCACTGCTGCCTCTTGTCCCAGGAAATGGCTGGATTTCTCCTGCCAAGCTGCTTGGCACCCAGCACCAGCTGCCTTGTCAGCCCTACAAGGAGCTGGGACGGGCAAATCTCTTCACCTCTCTGCACAGCCGCAGCACTTGACTTAGCACAAATACAGTGGAATCACAGAGGAGGGAAGGTGAATGCCCCCTGTGTAAATGAGGAGGATGAGGTCTTGGCAGTCTCAGGAACAATGGACAGGAATCCTACACTCTGGCCTCCCCAAGCCTAGAACCAACACCTTTGAGATCCTACTACCCTTAGGTGAAGGCCCAAAAAGGCCTTCAGATGTCCCTGGCTTATGCAGACTTTGTGAATTGGTGCAGCCAGTCTAGGAGATAAAGTAGCACTCTCAGGAGAGTTGAAGATGGACATTCCACTTCCGGGTGTGACTCTCAGAAGTGATGTAATCAGATCCAAAGGTGCTTACAGCAGCATCTGTTATAGTAGAAACAGAATGGGGAAGGGGTCAAGAGGAGCAAATAAAGGAACCTGGAGCAACCTACATGTCCATCAACCCAGGCATGCGTTAAAAGTATAGTGTGCTCCTGTAAGGGACAGTTGTTGGGGGCTAGGAAGATGGTCTTGTTGAGGAAGTACCTGCGGTTTGAGCATGAGGATTTGGAATCAATGTAGGTCTTGAATTCAGAGCTCCAGCACCCAGGAGAAAGGCCAGGTGTGGTGCCACACACCTGTAACCCCAACACTGGGAGCATAAGGACAAGAAGATTCCTGGGGCTCAGTAACCAACCATGTCAGTGAACTCCAGGCTCAGTGAGAAACCTTGCCTCAAAAACTAAGGTGGAGAATGATGACAGAAAACACCCAATGGTGACTTCTTATCTCCAAACATGTGTACACACACACTGGCGCACACACAAACATGTACATAACCCATGACATATATACAAAAAAATGGACACAATGATATGAACTACATGCAACTTACTAAAATGAATAAATCTCAGAAATACATAGGTAAGTCCATAGAAAACGAAATTGTAAAAATGGGTTGCCAGTTTTGAACATTTAAACATAAACATACATACTGTATATTGTTAATGAATGTGTGACAAGGTTATGGAAAGGCAATACACTTCAGGTTGAAAACTGCTGCAAGGGAGAGGCTTGGTATTAGGAAAGATGATTGTAGCTGAATTGTTAACATTTTATTTCCTTAAATAAATATTTGAACAAAATCTGATAAAATAACACTTGGTTAAGCTTATGGAAGAACACTGAGTATCTATTACATCACTGAGGACACCGAGTATCTGTTACATCACTGCTGCACTTTTGAAGCATTTTATAGTTTAAAAATTAATAGGTATAAATAATCCTCTAAATGTTCTCCAGGGTCTCGCCTCACTCACAAGATAAAATGTCCAGTCCAGCCAAATATTCCTTCTTCTTCACGAGGCAACTGGAAATTTATGATAAACAAAAACTAGTGGTAAGGTCACCAACTCCTCCAGCCAGTTGCTGACATTGCAGCCACTCTGACCTCCACACGCAGAGTTCTCGCCCTCTGCTCTGGCCAGGCCTGTTGGCTCTGGCTGGGACTGGCCTGTGTAAGACACAGGCAGAGACAACAAGACAGAAAGAAAGAATGGCCTCCTCCCTGCTGGCCTTGGACTAGAAGCTACATCTCTAACATATGGGACTCTCCTGCGTTCAACTGCAGCTCTCAGCCTTATGGTGACCCCCCACACTCTTATTTCTTCAGGACCTGGGGTACACGGAAGTTCCTTCTCTTGATGGCCCCACACAGGTGTCAATAAACCTTGTCAGTTTCCCTTCAATTTGAACACATCTTTATAAATGTCACCCTCATCAAACCCTCAATACCCCCGGCTCAAGTGTGCCATCCACTTTGGATCACACGGCAAGAGCAGTTGTCAGGAGAGCAAAGAAAGCTGCAGAGACAACTCTGCCTGGGCAAAGCCTGGGAAGATGAATGGAGGTTTGCCAAATGTTCAAAGGAATGTGATGGAGAGAGAAAAGGTGAAAGCAACAAGACTGAAGAAGTGGCTTTTGTATTAGACAGTGTGAAGCTGCCTGTGTGAGTTTTCACCTACAAAATTAAGGCTCTTTCACACGGTCAGCCAAACAGGATTCAGACCATGGTTTCCTGACCGTAGGATTCATGGAGGCTTAAGAATCAGTAAGAAAAACAAATGTGCCCTTCCTGGATGGATATTACGAAAGATAGATATAACATTTATCATCTGTAGTGACAGAAATATAACTTCCATTTTGTGTTGCTACTCCAACAGAACCAAGTTAAAAAAAAAAAAAAAAGCCCCTACTTCCCTAGTTCTTACAAAGAAAAGAATCGAGTGCAAATTTCCACAACTTGAGCTATCTAGAACACACAGAGCTAGATGGACCCATAATTGCCTACCCTATCATTTGAAGATTAAGTATGCAAAGTGACAGAGGAGTTAAGAGTCCTGCTTACCATCACACATTTGGATGAACTTCCAGTTGGATTTCTTATCCATGGACAGCTTTCAGAAGGAATGGGTTTTGGAGGACCCCCATGAAACGTTTCTGTGGAGAGAGGGCAAAGCTTGAGCCCTGGAGGAGGAGAGTAAGTGAAGGAAAAGCTACACAGAGAGAAGATGCAGAGAACAAGCCAGCTTGGCTGGAGGAGCAAAACATTCATGAAGTAAAGGACTTCCTTTTATTAATCTTCTCATGGGACCAAGATTAATCTTTCTTTTAAATTGTTAGTCTCATGAAATTTATTATCCTGGATGACAATAAGTCTTCCCAGGTTTAGAAAGAATTTAAAAGCATATGATTTATTTGCCCTCAGATGATTCCCAGACCCACATTGCTACTCCTCAAAACTAATATTTTGGCATTTAATAAACCAGGGAAATTGGGCCATGAACTCAACATTAATGAATTTTAAAACCTCTAAGTAATATTTAATGTTGGAGTTGTTTTGATCTTCTAATTCTGCTATGACACTTGAGTTCAGCACACTGCGGCACCAGATTGCCAGAAGCCTGTGTTCAGGGTGGGATCAGCCTCCCTACACCCCAGTTTTGAAAGTTCAACCATCCAGATCCCAGGTAGTATATCTGATGGGCTAGTGTCGGACTGTACTTGGGCCTTCTGAAGCACTGTAGTAAGACATTGAGGTTCAAAGTAAAGAGTGAAGTGAACCCCTCCAGAGCATGAGGATGGTGGCTAAGCCTTGCTCTGTGTTGGGGATCTTGCAGACACCCCCATCTTGATGGCCAGTCACAACCATCAGCATCATCCCCAGAAAGAGCAATGCAGACTCTGGTTCTACAGGAAAGCACAGCTTGCTCAGCTGTCTGTTAGTTTGTGTCTTCTGTGCTGCACTGTTTCTGCGATGCAAGTTTCCAAGTAGGTTGATTGAGTTATTTATTCTCAGAATGAAGCAATCCATCATCACCCTCACCTTTGGGGCAGAGCTGGCAAGTGACCAAAGGCCGGCCAAATGATGAGTCAAATTGTCCCCCAGGAGGAAGCCTGATCTAATTCTTCAGTGTCACCCTACAAAGGCAAGACTTAGGCTCAGAGTTGACAAATGAGCTTCCCAAAGTCCTATATGAGTGTATGTGAGATTGCATTTGACTACAAGTTTATCATTGGCTAGTGGTGAATCCCAGGTCCTCCCACAGCTTATGGCCTACCTCTGTAGCCTCCAATATTCCAACTTCTTTTTTCGTACAAATCTTTTTCTTCCCTCTGTTCAGCTAATTTTGTATTTCTCTTCAAAATCGTAATGAAATGTATCTCAGATATTATTGAGCTGGTGTAACCCAGGCCACTTTTACTGTTGGCTGTAAGTGCTAAATCTGTATGTATGTTAAGCATCCAGTCAACTTTTATTAAACTCGATGATGGATGGAGAGGTTATTCCAGCATCAGACATGGAAGAAATCTAGAATGGGCAGGGAGCTGGGAAATGTGAATGTGGGTAACATGGTGCTTAAGATGGTATTTGGTTTCCAAGAGGATTGTGGCAGTGGCGGAGGTAGCGCCGGCAGCGGCAGTGGTGATGGTGGTGGACATTATAGGAAGAATGTGAGCTATATTTCAGGGCAAATTGGGTGTTAGGAGAGGTACAAAGAAAAGGACAACTTTTTAAAATTATTTTTGCCCATTTCAACTCTGAACAACTGGACAAGCGGGTGAAGAACTACCCACCCCTCAAGGCGGTAAAATACACAGCTGTGCCTCAGGTGGAAGGCAGAGGACAGCAGTCTGCAGAGACAGTGGCTTAAGCTGTGGAGGGAGACCTTTCCCAGCCAGCCCTCAGGAAATGAAAGTAAGTCCATCCCTGACACTGCTGGGAGCAGCAGGAACCAGAGAATGGATAGCGAAGAGACCTAGGTAGGCCAAAACCAAACACACCTAGAAAAAGGACTGTCAACGTCATGATGCCTAATGATATTCTGCTATACTAGATTGATACCTAGCCCAACTGTCATCACAGAGGCTTCACCCAGCAACTGATAGAAAAAGATGCACACCCACAGCCAAACATTAACCCAAGATCGGGAAATCCTGCTGACAAAGGGGAAGAAGGATTGTAGGAGCCAGAGCAGTCAGGGACACCACAAGGAAACCCACAGAATTGACTAACCTCAACTCATAGGGGTTCACAGAGACTGAACTGACAACCAAGGAGCCTGCATGAGACTGACCTAGGACCTCTACGTATATGTTACAGTTGTGTAGCTTGATCTTCTTGTGGGACTCCTAACAATGGGAACAGGGGTTGTCCCTAACACTTTGTCTGGCTTTTGGGACCCTATTCCTCATACTGGATTGCCTTGTCCAGCCTTAATATAAGGGGCAGTGCTTAGTCTTATTACAGCTTGATATGCCATGTTTTGTTGATAATCATGGGAATCCTACCCCTTTCTGAATAGAATGGAGGAGAAGAGGATTGGGAGTGGGGGTGGGGAGTGGAAGGATTAGAGGGAGGAGAAACTGCGATCTGGATTTGAAGTCAATTTAAAAGAAGATATATATATATCAGCCACACACACACACACACACACACACACACATATCCCTGCTACTCTGGCAAGCCTGAACTTGATCCACAGAGCTAGCAAGGATTAGAAAACAGGAGCAAATCCATCAACCCATACTGGGAGGGTTTGCCCCTGCCTTCTTATCCAGCCAGCATTTTCCTACCCAGAATTCCAAAAGGCCCTCTTACCCAGGGAAGCATGCTGGGTATGCTTCTCATCTATGAGATGAGAAACACTGGCTCAGAGCTCCATTCCCTAGGTCTGGGCATATCCATCCCTACCGTGTCTCTATCAATGGCATCCAAGGAAACAGTGGTCATTCCATCATCCTTTTCACCAGCTTCCTCCAACAGCTGCCATTTTCCCAGCTGTTGCTTTCTCTCCCAGGACCTCTCCCTTCAGGTCTCTCGGAAGCTACCCTATCTCCCCACAGTCCTAACAATTTCAGCAAAAGCTGAGTTTTATCAAACAAAACTGAAAAAGAAAGTCACAGAGGAAAGACGTGCCTAGATTTAGACTTTCTAAACCATCTGCGTGTGTTTGAATCCCTTAAATGTGGCAGCCATCTCTATTTCATAAACCTCTAACTCAATTTTGTTTCTTAAATATTTGTAGAATTTCCAAGAGAACATCCAACAATGCTCGGTGGCATTGGATTAAAATAGAAGCAAGGAAACTGAATAACAACAGCAGCCCACCAAGGCCACCCAAGTGGGAAACCAACCCACAGAGGAGCTGAAAACTCCAGGGACACAGACCTCTGGGAAAATCTTGCACTTCCTCTTCTCCAGAGCAAAACCTATGGAGTCACATGTCACGTACATGCCTTTTTTTTTTTTTTTTTTTTTTTTTTAAATCATCAAAAAGTGACTGGCCATGCTTCATTGTTAACATACTTCACCCAAAGAGCATCACAGTTTACCACAACCAGCCACCAGTGTAAGGAACCCACCGTAGGCTGTCTCCCAGATTACCCAAACCTGCAGTAACTCTGTTTAATTCCATAGCTCGCTCCAGGCAGGAAAGTAGTGTAGGCCTCTGGGGGAATAAACTTGAAATCTAAATTTCTCATGGCCTACGACTTTAACAGAGCCCCTCCTGAGTGCTTAGCATTTCCGATTGGCTTCATCGTACCTTCTGTATGTCAGACTGACATGAACAGTTTCAGCCATTCAAGCAACCCTTGGGTTAGAGCGTTCATGAAGATAAGAATTCCCCGGGGAGCCTTCCCTCCACCACAGCTAACAATAGCATTTCCTTGTTCAAAGCAGCCCCTCCAATGAGGGCCCAAACCACACCCCACCACACCCAGTAATGGGAACCTCACTGACAAATGTTTCTCATCTGCGCCCAATCAGTTTATAAGGCATTATACAGAGCCACGAATGCATTCCATATGTGTTCCGTCTCAGAAACCCTGAAGCCTCCTCCCCAAACCAAATCACATTACTATTATCATTGTTGTTATTTAACATTTGTTCTTTTTTTTACAAGTGTGAAGTGCATCACAATCATTTATTAATACTTTATCATCTGGAGCCCAACCCCTGCACACTCAGATACCCAAAACAGAGATGACTCAGAGAGCTGTATTTCCATGGCTGTAACTTTAGTGCCCTCCCTCCACCCTTATCTTCCAAAGAAAGAAAGAGGGTAACAGGGGACAGGGGACCCATGCAGGATTTCTCTGAGAGAAACATTTAGTGCAACTAAAGCAGAGATCCCAGATCCTTCTGAACACTGTGAGCATGGGGAGTGGCCACACCTTTTAATCCCAGGGGAGAGACGGATAGTGAGACTCTCCAGAAGGCTCTACTGAGAAATCTGCAAGTAAGGGGGATGTGGTGGTTTCAATGGGATGGCTCTCATAGGCTTGTGTGTTTAAATACTTGTTCTCCAGTTGATAGAACTGTTTGGGAAGGACTAGGAGGTGTGGCCCTGTTAGAAGAAGTGTGTCATTGGAGGTGGCCTTTGAGGTTTCAAAAGGCTCACATCATTCCCAGTATGCTTTCTGCCTCCTGATTGAAGATTAAGATGTAAATTTTCAGCTGTTCCAAACAATAGTTAAATGCCATGCTGCCCCCACCCCCTTGATGACCTCTCAACCTTCCAAAACTCTAAGCCCAATTAGACACCTTCTTTTATAATTTCCCTTGGTCATAATGGCTCTTCATGTGAGAAGTAATTAAGACAAAAGTTGGTACCATGGAGTGGCTATTCCTGTAACATGCTTGACTGTGTTGTTTTGGGGGAGGAATGGGAGACTTTGGAACTTCACACTAGACAAATGGTTGAATGCTATAAGCAGAACATAGCAGGTCATCTGAGTAAAAGCCTGGAATATAATGCTGAGAGTCATCTTCACTATGGAGGACCAGTGGCATAAAGAGGTTCCAGCAGGGAACAATATTAGCAACTATGCAAGAGAACCTCCTTGTAATATTTTAGCCAAGAATATGGCAACTTTCTGTTCTTGTCCCCAGAACTTGCTTGAGGCTAAATTAAAAGTAATGAACTTATTTCTTTGGCCAAGGAGATTTCAAGGCAGCCTAATATTGACTCTCTCCATGTTTATTAGTAACCACTCTTATTCAGATGTGCAATGAAAAAGAGCAAACAGGGGAGAAATAAAGTTTTTAAAAATGCAAAGCTTGAATAAAAACACCAAGAAATTTAAGCTCGGAGCCAAGATTTGAGCTAAAAGAGCTTAGGAAACTAAGGAGAGGCTTGCCCCAAATTGGGATAAAGGGAGGTGTGCCCTTGTGGCAAAACCCCACCCAGACAGGCTTTCAATTTTTTTCAAAAGAAAAGGTCTAAGGAATCTTCTGTTCCTAAAAAGCAATAACAAATAGAAACCGCTAAAAATGAGATTTAAGGAAGGCCAGGCTCCATCCCAAGCAAGCAGCTGAACTGGGCAGTGTTATCTACATAGTTCTAGCTTTAGAGTTATGAAGGACACATGAGTTAAATATTACAGAATCTTCCTCCCTGGTTAAGGAGAGGCTCGGAGGACAGACATTTGGCAGTGGCATCCCTGGGGCATGCAGGCCCTGAGATGCCTTTGGATGAAGTTGTGAAGGTGAAGCCTGGATTGCATCAGAGGCACCAGACCTATGGGAACCCTGACAAGGAAAGCTGCACACAGGGAATGGAAGCAGCCCAAGAGAGAGGAGTGTTTTATAGGCAGCACAGCTGGATGGGAAGTGCTGTTTAAGCCATTTGCCCTCAGCCAGGGAATTGCAAGACTTGGAGTTTACTCTGCTGGGTTTCCTTCTTGCTTTGGTCAAGTATTTCCTCCTTTTTCTCTGACTGCTTCCATTCAGAATGATAATGTATATTCTGTGTCATTGTATGTTGGAAGTATGTAATTTGCTTCTTATTTTGCAGGGAGTTACAAGCAAGAGACTTTGGACTTTTAAACGGTGTTGAGACTGAAAGACTATGGGGACTTTTGAAGGTGAAGCGAATGCATTTTGCACAGGGATATGATCACAAGCCTATGGGGACCAGGGAGTAAAACAGGGTGTGTGGTTTGGATGAGAATGGCTCCCATAGGCTCATATGTTTAAACTTGGTCCCAGGCCTTGTTGAAAGAGGCATGTCACTGGGGGCAGGTTCTGAGATGTCAAAGACGTTCACCATTCCCAATGTGCTCTCTGTCTCCTGCTTATGAGATTTCCACAGCTAATATGCCTGCTACTTACTGCTATATTGCCCCACCATTATGGACTCAACCCTCTAAAGCTGTAGGCATAATTAAATGCTTTCTTCCATAAGTTGCCTTGGTCATGGTGTTTTATCACAGCAACAAGAAAGTAACTAAGATAGGAGTAAGATGGTATGTGAGTCTGTGTCTGTGCTAGAACTTTCCAGGAAGAAAACAATCCACTGGGTTATTCACTCGGGGCATTATATCCCTAGCCAGTTCTAAAATTCTAAGAAGATGGTACCTTCCCACCTATACCCTCCTCTGGCACTCTTAGGTCAAGTTCACAGGCCAATCAGGGTACTTGGACATTTTAGGTCATTTTGACAGCAACCTAAGCAGAAAGAACATAGAAGATTGATTGTCTATAAGATTAAATGTGACATTACCCACAGCCTAAAAGCTAATTTCACACTTTGGGACAAGCCCTTCCTTGCACACACCTGCTTCCCCGATTCATGCTCAACGTGGCTCTAAGTTTCTTAGAGTCTGTTGCTGAGGAAGCATGCCTGAGGGGGTTGCTGCTTTAATCAATAGCAGCAGCCTTCGAGGTGCACTCTAAAATATGTGAATATACAGACTTTTCTCAGCTGGAGACTCCCATGCATTTTTACTCCACCTTATTGCCTGCTAGCACTTGTCTGTTAGCCAGAACTAGCCTAACACAAAATAAATGAATGAGTAGAAACGATTAATGGGAAAGCTCCAGGAGCCTATGTCTTCTAGAGTTGCTTTTCATGACCCAGACTGCTTGTGTTTGGGGTTTCATGTTGCATGAAGGGGCTGCAATCATGTTTGCTGGGGGAGAATTCTTCCTTGCTCATTTGAGGAAATTCAATAGATCATATTTGATGGCATACTGGAAAATCCTCCTGATTTCAAGGCATTAACTCCCACCCACCCCTGCCCGTGTAGACACAGTAGAAGAGCATGGGATTTTAAGCTTACTGGTTACCACCCCAGAAACCAAGGCCATGTCTCTCACTGATGTGACTGCTCCAAGCCTCAGTGTCCACCTCTGTATGTGCTGCAGGAGGGACGCCTGGGGGAGGGAATAATGGGCCCACTTAAAGGAAGGTATTTGTCAAACACTAGCTTATTATCACAGGGTTAAGTGAGCCACATTTTAAACATCCCTGGCCCAATTTCTCACTCTTCCCAGTGAACCAACATGGGGCAGACATTCTAAATTGCAGCCCTCAGGCTCCTCCAAGTTCCTGCACCCAGAACCCAGCTATCAGGAGTCAAAGACAGCTCCTAGCAAAATTCGAGAAGCCTAGGCTCCAGAAGTGAAGTGGGAGAGGAAAGAAAATGTCCATATACCTTAAACCAAAGGGGGGGGTCTCTCCTGTACAGGCCCAACCCCACTGCACTCCAGGGGAAATAGGACAGAACTTCTGAGGCTCTGAAGCCGTCCACCCAGGCCTCAGGTTACCTCTCACTGTCTTGCCTGGATAGGGCCCAAGAGTTTTAATTAAATGTAAGAAGAAGGAGGAGGAAGGAAGAAAGGAAGGAGAGAGGGAGGGAGGGAGGGAGGGAGGGAGGGAGGGAGGGAGGGAGGGAGGGAGGGAGGGAGGGAGGGAGTAAGAGAAGGAGGGAGGGGGTAAAGGAGGAAGGGAGGAAGGGAGGGGGTAAGAGAGGAAGGGAGGAAGGGAGGAAGGGAGGGAGGGGGTAAGGGAGGAAGGGAGGGAAGGAGGGAGGGAGGGAGAGAGGGAGGGAGGGGGAGGGAGGAAGAAGAAGAAAACAGCAAACCCTTCTCTCACACAAAGAGCAAGCCACTGCCATCCAGCATCAGAGGAGCTGGCCCTTGGAGAGGTGCTGTGTCGCCTGGTGCCTTCTCACTTGATAATTTGAAGCAGAAGAGAAGTGTGAGAGAGGCACTAGGAGAGGAGAGAGCAGCTAGTGTGATAGCCCCCAGCCCCTCCCCAAAGTGCTCCAACTGTGGCTTCCTTAAAGTGATTATAATTGTTTAAACAAGATTAAACAAGCATGGAATTTGAGAGGGAGAAGGAAGAAATTTTAAAAACAAATAGCGAGGGAATTTTTCTTTGCAAAGACCCGAAACAAATCTAAACCGTAAGAATAGTTCTTACTTAGTAGCCTTGAAAGATCCCAGGTGAATGTGTCCAACAGAAAGTGTCCAGAGGAAGTGAACGTCCCAGAGTAAACACTTACAGAGGAGATGGAGGAGTGCGCGCGCGCACGCACGCGCGTGCGCGCGCGCGCACACACACACACACACACACACACACACACACACACAGCCTTAATGCATTTCTGCTTAGAACACCAGCATCAGTTCCATACAATAAAAGCGTACCCCCATTTAGGTCCCAAGACCAGCACAGTAGATCCACCGAAGAGTGCCAAGATTTTAGGACACCAGGAATCCACAGCCTCTGGAGGATGAAGCTTGCACTACTTAACAAGCAGGACAAAGCTCTCCAGTCTGCCCTTTCACAGTATGCAACTTTCTAACTGGACCTTCCAACTCCTCCCTGGTCCTAGATCTCCCGTTCATTCATAACCGGGACTTGCACAGTCGCTCTTTAGCCTGTGGAATGCCCTCCCCTAGTCCTAGATGGCCCCAGGAAGCCCCACTCACTCCTCAGAATTTACTGAACAATGCTTACTCAGGGCAGCGGAGATGGTCAGTTGACTCAAGTTAACCCCCAAACTCATGTAAAAATGCTTCTGGAATGGTGCACAGTAAGATCCCAGGCTGGGGAGGCAGAGGCAGAGGCAGAGGCAGAGGCAGAGGCAGAGGCAGAGGCAGAGGCAGAGGCAGAGGCAGAGGCAGAGGCAGAGGCAGAGGCAGAGGCAGAGGCAGAGGCAGAGGCAGAGGCAGAGGCAGAGGCAGAGGCAGAGGCAGAGGCAGAGGCAGAGGCAGAGGCAGAGGCAGAGGCAGAGGCAGGAGGCAGAGGCAGAGGCAGAGGCAGAGGCAGAGGCAGAGGCAGAGGCAGAGGCAGAGGCAGAGGCAGAGGCAGAGGCAGAGGCAGAGGCAGAGGCAGAGGCAGAGGCAGAGGCAGAGGCAGAGGCAGGAGGAGCCCTTGGGCCCTTTGGCCAGCCTCATCTAATGGTAAGCTCCTGGTCAGTGAAAGACCCTGACCCTGAAAGAAGGTGGGTGGTACTCCTGAGGGTGTCACCCAAGATTGTCCACTAACCTGCACATGTACACACACACAAAGAAACGTGAAAACACACAAAGGAATATGCAAGTGAGCGCACGCATGCACGCGTGCACAGTATTCAGCCAAGCTTTTCCTCAACTGTCATCACTCCCTTTCAGTACATATTTCTAGCCATGCAAGGAACACTTCTTTACTGCTATTGGCTTCCACAGTTCTGTTTCTCAGAGTTGAACTTAAGTCGCTGTGCCTCTGAAATAACTGCACTTCCAGTACCTACGCTGTTGAGAACATAGCAGATGTGGTTCTGATTATATGCACAGTGGTGCAGGGTGACTCCTCAATGGTTGGAGGCAGGGTGATTTAAGATCCTAGGGTTAGCTTAGCTACTAGAAAGAACCCTCCATCATGGTTCAGAAGCCCACCACCTCCTTGTGCACCCCTACTTTTCATAGACTAACACCAATATGTGGGGGCAGCAAGCAAGGCCAATACTGAACTGGCCTGGCAACTTGCCATTTTAATGAAGCCTAAACTTCCAAATTGAAATGGATTCTAGAAGCCACGGGACCTCCTCCACAGATGTTCAGTCCAACAGTGGCTCTCACATCATAAAGGAGGAAACCTGCCCTTATGAAATAAGCTTCCTTATTATATTTTAAAGAATAGTATGTAAGTATTCAGCCTTATTCACAATGGCTCCTCATCTTGGAGTTCTATGGGGCTTTGAACTGTAAAACTTCATTTAAATTCCTACGTTCAGTTCTGCATGTCTCCTTTCAGAGACAATGGGGAATTATGCAAGGGTGACCAGTTTTCCAGTTATTACACCACAATCCCCATTTAACCCACACAATCCCAAAGTTTCCTGTGCTCCTCACTCCATAAACAAGAGTCTACAGCCAAGAAGGAAAGAGAATAAGACTCGAAATGTTCTGGAATTTCTCTGATTATTAAAATGCAATCAAATAATAAACCATGGGTATTTTATAATTTTCTTTCCCCATATGTTTGCCTTTGATCAAAGTAAAGCCACCACACACACACACACACACACACACACACACACACACACACACACCGACTCTCTTTTGATTGTTTCTGGCCAAGCAGACTGAAGCCATCTCCACAGTACTCACCAGCACTCCTGATACAACTTACTTACCCCAAAGCTTTTAAACTTCCTTCCTCTCCTCTCCCACTTCCCTGTCTCTGCCCTACAAACAAGTCCCAGGAACTTCCTCAGAATGAAACCACTCCTCCCCTAACCCCATGTCACAGAGTGACCTGAATTGGCCCCCATGGCACAGAAAGACAGTATCTTGTTTCCCCTGTCCCCTTTGCTGTTACTGACTTTCCAGAGAGACAAAGCCCACATCACTTGATAGTTCTCCTTTAACATCACCCTTGCATAATCCCTGCTGTCTCTAAAAAGAGATGCATGATACTGAATGCAAGAATTTAAGTGTCCTTTCACAGCACAAAGCCCTGCAGAACTCCATGAAGGGGAGCTGTCACTAATGAGGCTGGAGAGCAATACTTGTGTTTAAATAGTGTTTAAAAAATAATAGGGAAGCTTATTTCACAATTAGGCACCAGCTTCCAAGGGGCCTGTGTACTGGACACCCAGGTATGCTGTGAGATGCATACTGATAGATGTGTGCCCCAGAATGATAGCTAGGCAAGGCCAAGCATTTCCAGGCAACCCTGGCAATGAGGTATGATTTGAGGGTCTCTCAGACAACCCCAACCCTTCTACCAAAAACATATGTCCACTTAAATAACAAAGTACCACCCTCTGTTGCTCAAAAGCATTAAAGCAACAGGAGGCTGTACCCCTCAAAATTTGCCAATAATTAAAGTTCTCTGATGTCTTCAACAATTTTTGACCAGAACGAAAGAAGTGAGAAAAGATCTGTATTTGCTGCAGTTAAGTATTGTGTGTGTCCAGGAAAACATGGCGGGATAGAAGAGTAAATAGAGAATAAAGGATGCTCTGAAGAGACTGGCAGAAGCCCAGCAAAGAGCCAGGCTGCCAGACCCAAGCCCTGAGCCCCTCTGCCAGCTCCACTCAGAGCTGGATGATAGACAGGCTGTCAAGAGCTCGGCGAGAGTGCCCTCTAGTGGAAGGAACCAGAACTTGACTCCCCTCTGCTCTGTAGTTCAGCTTGGGTTTAAATCTGCAACTTCTTCCGTCATTTATTAAGTCAGTAGGCATGGGTTGAATTCCCCTTATATGATAAACACCAAGTGGACACGTGACTAAGGCTTGGCCATCACTCTCAAGAGAGTTTCAACCAGATGACAAGATTGGAGAACTTGTGGTAGGGCGTGTGTGTGTGTGTGTGTGTGTGTGTGTGTGTGTGTGTGTGTGTGTGTATGCAGGCATGTGTACATGAATGCTTGTGTATTGTGTGGATGAGCTAAGGCAGAGGAGGTAAATCAGGATGGTCTGCCCAACAGATGTGACTCTCATGCTCAGATGTTCAGCAGGTACACAAGAGGATAGGTGTGCCAGGCCAGACAGCAGGGACCAGGGATGTTCTCCCATCTGGAGAGAGACAATGGAAAGTCAGACAGTAAGGTAACCCCATGGGTGGTTTCTCATTCATATACACATGACAGGAAGCTAGACAAGCCTCACGCTACTTTATAGATTCACTTTACTCTGATGTAAAGGGAACTAAAGTTGATCCTCAGGGAAGCAAGACTGAAGGCCAACAGAAAACGAGGGTCTAAATTAGAACCAGGGTAAGAAGCTGGATGGAGGAAGGGATGTGGAGGGGAGCAGATCAGCAAGACTTGGTTACAGGGTGGATCTGGCCATGGAATGGGAGAGACTCCGATCAATTTCTAGCTTCAGCAAAGGGGTGGGGACTAGCTTGATGGTGTATTGCTCACCAGACTAGGGATCATGTAAAAGTGTGTAAGGAGGATGGTAAGTTCTATCTGGAGCATGGGGAATTGGATGTACTTAAGAGGAAAATTCTGGGAGGTAATTGGTAATTGAGTGTTTAGTCTGAAGCCTGGGGAATTGATGTAGGTTTGGCAGTAAGTAGTCTATGACATTGGGGAAAACAGTCTTCTAAGGTAGCAGCCACCATGAGAAGAGAATAGCTGGGGGCAGGCTCTGAGGAAAAGCTTGCTTGTAAGAGGACAGAAAAAGAAAAGCAGGTACCAGGAGGGCTGGGAAGAAAGACTGAGAAAGAGCCGGCTAGGCGATTCGTTAGAGTTTAATGGCTCCTAGTGGAACCGGAAGACTAACAATCACTTTTGTAACACTCAGCACCTGGTTGGCATCCAAAGCTAGATCCCCTACTGTAGCGGCATGACCAGGAAAGTCACTGTAACACTGCACAGACCCACATTCCAGTCTGTATCCAGGCTGACTAGCATGGTTCCTCCCACCAAAGGGGCGGCGAGTGGTGTGAATCAGGCCTTCCAGTGTGTGATCTCCACCAAGTGGGCACTGCTAACTGATGTCTTGTGTGTTCACCCAAGTTCAGAAATGGATCCTGACATTTATTTCTGAGTAACCTCAATGACCCCCCTCAACAGTGCTGTAAGGTAGGGATAAGCAGCTGATATTTCCTATTTACAGATAAGCTCATCAACTAAGAAACACTATGCAATGTGCCTAACAGCACATACTCCTCAGCAAAGGGGTCCCTTTTTAAACCGTGTCATCTCCAGAGTGTTCCATCTGAACAGTGAGGACCAGAGAGGAACATGAGCACACACACACACACACACACACACACACACACACACACACACACACACACAGTCACACAGTACAGGATGGCAGCCACTCTTAACCAAATCCCAATTTGTTCTTAGTTCTACAAGGGACCCCTCTCATTCCTACTAAGTCCCTCACCCTGCTCAGTGCCCCTCCCTGTTTCCCTGTGGAAAATGGGAATAAATGTCTGATACCTCCGTTCTTCCTTCCTAAGGAGTAAACCTATGGAGTCACATCTGAGGCTTTGGGAGCTGTAGGAGGAAGTGAAGGCCAGAACAGGCTGTTCAGTTACACAGGGAGGATGGTTCTGTCCTTTACCTCAGTCTGAGTAGACGGGAATACTGGGAAGTTCCAGACCTGTCACTTCTGAAGCTGAGGACAAGTGGGAATGTTGGGAAAGTGATGCTCCCCACAATAAACAGCAAGCAAACGAAAGCTGGATGGACCATCATGTACGCGCAGTTTTAATCAGGATCCTTTAAACATGTTGCTTCTGGAGGGGGAGGGGGAGGGGGAGGGGGAGGGGGAGGGGGAGGGGGAGGGGAGGGGGAGGGGGAGGGGGAGGGGGAGGGGGAGGGGAGAGGGAGAGGGAGAGGGAGAGGGAGAGGGAGAGGGAGAGGGAGAGGGAGAGGGAGAGAGAGAGAGAGAGAGAGAGAGAGAGAGAGAGAGAGAGAGAGAGAGAGAGAGAGCCGGGGCACCCCTGCACAGGCTTAAATACCCTTGAGCTAACCAACCCCAGTGAGCCAAGTGGACCCTGAAGATAGGCTACTCTAATGCGGAAGCAGACAGGCTGAACAGACTTAACCAATTAAGGGCTTATTTACCCAGAGAGTCTTCACCAGCGGGAAGGTGTAAGGCAGAAGCCAGCACCACTTTAAGGCGTGGCACTACGCGGCTCTCTACACCGTCAGCCGGAAAGCAGCCAGCTGCACCTGGACCAGCTAGACTGACCTTGGTGCCTGCCCACCTTTATTCTGCCACTTCTCCAGGTTCTGTTTCTTAGTCCCCGTTCTAAACAAAAAGGCCCAGACGTCGTTATCATATGCAATGTACAGAAATCTCCAGTTGGGATTTCTCTAAAATGTTTCACACATGTGTGCTACGTAAATACACACCTCTAACTAATCTGTCATCAAGGGAAAGGAACTACCCTGAAGGCATCTCACCACCTCAGCCACAGAAGCAACTGACCCTCTGGTGTTTGGAATGTTCTGTGCCAAGTTGGCAAGCCTAGCCCACCCTCAGCCCACCTGTTCCTGGAAGCCACCTCCTCTGGAAGCTCTTAGAAGAATTCAATTACAGCTTCCTCTGCCCTGCCCTAGCTCAGTCTGAATGGTGGAGTGGTTCCTTCGAGCTACTTTCCCACCTCAACCATTCGCTCACTGTGTTTTCCTGCCTCCAAAACACACTAAACTCTGGTACATGGCTGATGTTTATTCTCTCCTGGCAAGGCTCTGGAGCCTTCTCTAGTCACGTGCACCCTGAGTGCTCTGTCAGCGGCACAGGAAGAGTCCTCCAGAGGCGCCAGCCAAGTGTTAATAAGGTGTGTGTTAGCAAGCAAGTGACCATTCAACAGCCATTTGCTGACCTCCCCCATCCACTCCACAGTGTGCTGATGTTACTGTGGCCCAGCTGTGCAGGGGGGGGGGGGGATTGTGAAGGACAGTCCTCACAAGGAGAAAACAACGAACGTCACCCCACTTGGCACCGCAATTCCATTTACAAACATTTCTCAAACACTGCCATTTTGTCCCCACCTCTAGAAGAAAGGCTGACATTGCTACAAGCCAGCCAATGGCAGTACTACCATCCAGACACAAACACAGACATCTATGGACTATAATCCAAACAGTAGGTGGGAGGTGCCAGGAAGACACAGACCATGAGCACATACTCAACGTGTCTAAAGAATCACAGTGGATAGGAGCCAGCCACTCGGGGAGTCTTGGGCAGAGAGAGGGTAAACATTCAGAAATAGACTTCAGGACAGGCGAAAATTGGTCCCCTCCAGACCATCAGTCCCATCAGCATCATATCTCTCTACCTCAGACCCAAGGGCCACAGTATCACTCTCCAATTAATCAGATTCTCAACATGTGAGGAGATAACTGTATCTCAAATGGCACCTACCTTCTGAAAGAAAGTGACATTAGTCTCTCTACTGCTACAGGAAGTCTTCCCGGCTAGCTCCTGCATGTCCCCTCTCTCTGCAGTCTCCAGATCCCCTGCTGCTTGCTCCATGCTCATTGGACCCCTGTGTTGGAAGTGAGTATGAACATGTATTTCCATGGAAAAGCATAGCACATGTGTCTGCCTCTTCCTCTCCAGGCCTCCAAGGCTTCAGTTACGCTACACGGATTCTGTTGGCATGAGCAAGCTTGGGCAGTGTGTCCTCTTGTCTTGAGGGTCTCTTGAAGGGAAACATAGACTCAGGAACCCAGAGAAAGGCAGGCGGATGGGGCAGTAAGGGCAGCAGCAAGAGGTTGGTTCTGGTTGTGTAGCAGCCTCCAGCCCTGGGCAGTGAGTCTGCCCATCTTCCTCCCAGTGTTCCTCTGTCCTTATGACTTCCTCCTAGGCCTTTCTCTGCTGTCTCTACAGCATGGCCCTCCAGTTCCCCTGTCTGCCGCTTCTTTCCACCTCAGCTTGGAAACATCCTCGAAGGTGTTTCCAGAGAGATTTTAGTGATGAGGAAAGACACACCCTGACTGGACAGTACATCCCATTGGCTGGAGTTCCACACTGAATAAAAAAGAGAAAGTGTACTCCAGCAAGCCGTCTCAGCAGGTACAGCTGCTTGCCATCAAACCTGGTAGCCTGAGTTCAATGCCAGAGTCCACATGCCAGGCCAGAACTGAGTCCCAGGGCTGTACTCTGACTCCCACATGTGTACACAAAGAAAGAAATGTAAAAAAATACTGTGAATATTTACATATTTTTATGCCATGGTCTGAATGTTTTGCCTGGATGTAGGTATTGTACTATATGTGTGCCTGGTGCCCATGGAGGTCAGAAGAGGGTGTCAGATCCACTAGAACTGGACTTATGGGTGGTGGTGAGCCACACACAGGCACTCTACAGAGCAACAAGGGATTGTAACTGTTGAGCCAGCTCCCCAGCTCCCTGTGGTGATTTGTTCTTAACAAGAGAAAAGCTGAGCATCTCTCCTCCCTGGCTGCACACACCACGTGACCAGCTGCCCGTGCTCTTTTCACCAGGCTTCCCCACCACCATGTACCCTTACGAGTCAACACAAACTGTCCTTCTTTAACAATGCTTTTGCCGGGCATTCTGTGGCAGCCATGAAGAAATTAGCTAGCACACTCGTCCATCCCTATCCCCTTCTTTCTGTGCTTTCCAGTTCCGAACCATTAGAGGGGACATGGAGCTGGACAGGCTCATCTTTTCCCACAAGCACGCCTCTGGCGGGCCTACAGTTGACTTGCAGTTAGGTCAGGACACCCTCCCAATCAGGGAATGGCCTTGTAGGAAAATAAAAGCCATGTGTTTGCCAGAGCCTGGAGCTATGCAGGAAGTTGGGTGGAACCACAATGCCACCCACTCCCTGTGTTCAGGTGTGCCTTTCCTTCCCCTCCACTGATGGCCCGGGGCCATGCCCTTCCTACATCATGCCTGCGAGATGAACTCCTGCTTCCCATACCCAGCCAGAATCTAAACTCTATTCTTACTCTGATATTCTCTCTCTCTCTCCCTCTCCCTCCCTCTCTCCCTCCCTCCCTTCCTCCCTCACTCCCTTCCTCCCTCCCTCTCCCTCCTTCTCACTCCTCCCTTTCTCCCTCTCCCTCCCTCCCCTCTCTCTTCCTCCTTCCTTCTCTCTCTCTCTCCTTCCCTATGTCTTTCTCTCTATGCTCTGTCTCTCTCTATTCTCTTTTTTCTCTGTGTTCTCTTCTTTTCTCTGTTCTCTGTTCCTGTCTCTGTGTCTCTTTGTTTCTGTCTCTCTCTCTCTCTCCCTCTGTTATTCTCTGGAGCATTTGTTATCCTACTTCCATTGTCTTGTTAACTTATCAACTAGATTACAAAACCTGTGCAGTCAGGGAAGCTCTCACTTTCCCTGTGTGTGTGTGTGTGGTAAAAGTGATCAGATGGATCTTGTCAGGAAGGCCAGAAGCATGAGACAGAGTGCATGTAGTTAGCTCAGGGAAAGGGTGACTGGCTTCCTGTCACTGTTCAATGCAAGATAGACCTGCAGGCACATGGTAATACCATCAGCCACACTAGCCACGATCCTCTGCCCTTCTCCTCCCTCAGGGATGCAGAAACAGAGACAGGACCATAGCTTATGGCTCTGCCTCCCTGAGCACCATGACTGAGCCCTCATCTGCCCTGGAGAGTCCCTGGAGAAAGCCTTTCTTATGAACATAATGCTCTGTTAGGCCACATGGAAACTAGTGAAAATGGCCAGCTCCAGGTTCACTGGCAGGACCCTGTCTCAAATAACCGAGGTGAAAAGCACTAGAGGGAAAACCCAGCATTGACTTCCAGTCTTAGTGTGTGTACACACATCACATGTGTGTACAATGACTCCAGCTAAACACACAGGCAGGGCGTGTTCTAGGTCTGGTTCTGATGCCACAGCTGTCTGTATTTCCTTCTGCCATCCCTTGTCCGCTTTGGCCATTCACCTCCAGTCCTTGCTGCCTCCCAGAGCTACTGTAAAAGTCACAGGCAGTGGTAACTGTAAAATGAGTGTTGTCATTGTCATGGTCATCAATAGTAAACAGGCAGTTGGCCTAGGGGAGCTTAGAGCCCCGCGCCCTCCCCCCAGGGGCTCACTGTCTAAAATAAACATGTTAGAAGCATGGACAGTGGGAGAACTGTCCAAGAAAACAAGCCAGACTGTGCTATGGTGTATGTACTATGTATCCAATGGGGCCACGCAGCTGTTTATTCTCCAACAGGCTTGTTTCCAGTGCCCCTGTCATCACAACAGAAGAAGGGAGGAGAGGGTGATTCCAGCCAGTGCCATCCTAGTTCCAGATGCTTTCAGGTAAGTTTGACTCACTTGGCAATTTCCTTTTTCCACAGAGGGAAACTGGGTGTGAGGGAGAACTGAGGCTTGCTCACACTGGTACATCTGAAAAGTTGTTCCAGCCCAGCCGCCCCACCATGGTGCCTCAGATCAGCAATCTCAGAGACTTCCCAGGCCAACACATGCAGGGTGGTAGTTGATATCCCAGCTGGGTGTCTCTGGTGACACCTATAGCAGTGGGATGGTATCTGGACACTAAGGACTGATGGAAAGGTTCTGTAGCTCTAAGACAGTCCAGATTTAACCCCCAATAAAGTGAGACTCTGACACAGTTCCTGATACCTTCATAGACAGGGCACACAGCACACGAGTGTTCACAGAGCACATGAGTGTACACAGGGCACACAGCACATGAGTGTACACAGGGCACACAGCACATGAGTGTACACAGGGCACACAGCACATGAGTGTACATAGGGAACACAGCACATGAGTGTACACAGGGCACACAGCACATGAGTGTACACAGGGCACACAGCACATGAGTGTACATAGGGAACACAGCACATGAGTGTACACAGGGCACACAGCACATGAGTGTACACAGTTCATATAGCTCATGAGTGTACACAGGGCACATAGCACACGAGTGTACACAGGTTACACAGCACACGGGTGTATACAGGGCAGACAGCACACGAGTGTACACAGGGCACACAGCACACGAGTGTACACAGGGCACACAGCACACGAGTGTACACGGTTCACACAGCACATGGGTGTACACAGGGCACACAGCACACGAGTGTACACAGGGCACACAGCACACGAGTGTACACAGGGCACACAGCACATGAGTGTACACAGGGCACACAGCACACGAGTGTACATGGTTCACACAGCACATGGGTGTACACAGGGCACACAGCACATGAGTGTCTAGAAAAACCTCACCAAAGCAGCTCCAGTACTTATCTGGCAGAGGACACCATGATCACAAAGGTGGTTTTTCCAGGACAAGCTTATCTATCCACTGTTCTTCAATATGTTGACCCCTGTGATTCCACCAAATGTGGGAAACTTGCCTGCATAGTTTGTGGTAGTGGGGCATTGCATCCATGCTCTCCCCTGCTTAGAAACAATTTTTAATTAAAAAAAGGAGCCCAACTTCCCAGTTGCCAGCCTATTCAGGTTCCTGGATTCCTTGGTTTTGAAGGATATGGACATCATCCATGCAAATGCTGAAGTAGGAAGTACATGGGACAGACAAAGTGACTTGTGCATCAGGTACTGACAGCCAGGGAGGCTGCACGGAGCTGGGAATCAGTGCCAGTTCAAGGTCTCCTTGTGTCACAATCACCCACATTCCTAATCTGTGTTTCTGGACCCTTTCAAAAAGTGTCTGAAGAAGTCAGCCATCCTGCGGTCGGAATTCAGCCTAGAGGAGGAAAGCACAGAGAGGGAGTCCCAGAGGATGCCAGGAAAGCCAAGAAAGGAGTTTTCAAGTGGCAGTCTGGAGGTAGGTAGCTACTGACACCTCGTGCCAGGGCCATGGACTCTAATCTAGATGTGGCCTATAAATTTAGTTCTATCTTCCTGATAGTTAACAAGTCCCTTCTTGTAGAGATGGTTTTTCTTTTTCCTCAGGAGACCATCATCTGATGCTTTGCAAAAAATGTGAAAAATAATGAAGATGGCTCTAATTATAGAGCTGACCTTTTCAACACACTTCCACTGAGGAGCAGATGTCAGGAACCTACAGGAAACGGTCAGAGAGAAAGCGGGTTAGGACCAGTGAAGACAGAGTTACAAGATGGCCCATCTCTCAAGGGAAGCCCCTGGTTCCTCCCCTTGGGTGACCCAGCAAAGGAAGTTTCCATCAAGAGAGGGCCTGACTCAACCTCTCCCAAGCAAACCAGACACCAGCCACCAAACTGCTAGCACAAGAGTTTCCATAATGAGACACTTCCAGGAAAGCCCATAAAACCTTTACTGTAAATTCAATAAACTGGATTTTGAACATGGGGGTGGTGGGAGAGCCTGGAGCCATACCGCCACCTCTACCCTCCCCTCCGTCTCTTGTCACACACAGAAGACAAAAAGTCAGCCCACCCTTCTCCCACTGCCAAGACCTCCCTGTTCCTCAAGTCATCTCAACACATGCTTCCCCACCCCACCAGGCCACCAGACCAAGTCTAGCCAGTCTGATGCTCTGCCATTAGCAGAGGAGAAAGCCAAGCCCTCATGCCCGCCCAGCCCGCTAATGCTCAGGGATACAGTTCCCATGCTGTTAGTTCAAAGAACATTAGCCACCTCGTTCAGAAAAAACAAATGTACCCCAAACCATTCAGCCCAAATCAAGAAGTTTAGCCTAATGGAGAATCACCACAGTTCTCCCTCTGTCCTGGTTGAAAACCTCCCTTCCCTCAGTCTTCTTTGACCATTTACCAAGTTCCACACTCTAAATCCCTCACCCCTGACCGTGACATTGTGACCATGATTTTACACACACACACACACCGCACGCACGCACGCACGCACGCACGCACGCACGCACGCACACACACACCTCCTCTGCACATTTAAATCCTTTTCTCCAATCCCAGCCTCAGTCTGTCATCCAGACCTGGGCCTGCAGGGCTCTATGGTGCTGAGAAGTGTTTCATGTGAGCACCTCAGTCCGGACTGTGCGTGGGGATGCAGGGGAAAACAGGCCTTGGGCATCCAGAATCGGCATTTGGCTGACTCCATCTAGCAAAGCGAGTATCTGGAAAGGTCATGTCAGATCGTGTGCTGGGGAATGAGGCAGGTGGCCTGTGTGGAAAGGAACAGTTTTACCAGCACAGGCTAGGAAATTGAGCTTTGATCAGAAGGTAGAGACTCCCAACGCTTTTGGAGCAGAAGGCTCTGAGATATCAGAGCTCATCCAATTCAGCACTAGCCTTGTGAGGAGAAAACTCCAGCCGGAAGAGATGAAATGACTCTCACGGGCACTCACCCGCTCTGGGGCACTGTCAGTAAGCCTGCTATGGGCCAAGCACAGCTCTGCCAAGATTAGGGGATCACATGAGATCATACATAAAAACCGTGTAACACACTACCAAGGGAGGGGAGAGGGGAGGAAGGGAGGGGAGAGGGGAGGAAGGGAGGGGAGAGCCGGGAGGCCTGGGCGAGCACCTGGGATATCCAGCCAGGTGTCCTGACTTGCCCACTGCTGCACTACGGGCTTGGGAAGCAGCCTCCAGGAGGCCAAGACTCCCAGCAGGCTCCACAAGCCTGACTCTATCAGAACTGGCAAAAAAGAAAGAAAGAAAAAAAAAACCCCTTTGCTCCTTGGGGGTAGGGTTTCACATTCCTTCCCTAACTCTTTGTTGAAGGACCACAGAGTCCTCAGCTGCAATACAAGCCTGTCTAGAAGACATCCCACCCCCCACTTAGACTGTGAACATTTTCCAGATACTTTTTAAAAACTGCTTTTTTGGGGAAGCTATTTTCCTCCAGCCCTGGCCCAAGGGCAAGCCAATCAGCATTCACAGTTGGAGAGTGCAGGGGCAGCATGTGCGGAGTAAAGAGGACATCTGCCTGCGGGCTTGAAGGGCACCGAGCTGCCTGTACTTTTCCATGAATAGGAAGGAGGGGTCAGCACGAGACTGGCTTTCCCAGGAAGGCTGCCTGGTGGCCTGCCATTCTGGAGATTTTTCCAGCAAGATCTGGGGAAGTTACTGGAACCTAGCAGAGCTGTGGCCAAGGCCCCTCCCTGATAGGTGTACAAGGATGGGCAGCTCTGGGCATAAAGGGCTCCTGAGGGCCCTGCTCCCAAAACCAGTTTCCGCTACTCCAGGGAGTAGGTCTTTATTCTGGGTACCTGCCCTTCATTTGCAGATCATAAATACAGTGATCACTGTGCCCGCTCAGCCTCTCCTATAGCCTAAGGTCATCTTTTGTGATTGGGTCCAACCCAGTCACAGAGCCACAGGGAGAAAATAAACTTCTGACCCAAACAGATCAGCTAGCTTAAAGGCCACATAGGCTTCATGAAGAAGCAGCTAAGCATGTGGAATCTGGCATCCTCACACTGGGTGGCTCTGTCACTTTCTGGTTTCTGAGCCTTGGCAAGACAGAGGGTGGTGAGGAGGATTCATCAATATGATACAGATAGATACAAAGCTGGCGGTTTATCAGGATCATGAAAAGCCTCATCCCATCTTGACCTGTGAAGGCAAAAGGGAAAGATAAATGTTCCAGAGATGCCCAGAGCAGCACAGAAGGACCAGTTCCCACTCTGTGCACTGCCCTTTGATGGCCTGACGTGCGGAGGAAAAAGAGGTCCCAGCACAGGTCTGCTCCTAGAGAATTCAGGAACTGAAGCTCTCAGGAAGCCACTTGGGGCTCAGAAGCAGTCTCCAAGTAACAACCTAGACCTGTGCCCTGGACAGGACCCAACTTCCTGTTGGGTTGATCAGCTAGAGCCGCCAGCGACTTTCCACCCTCCTTCCCACCAGTGCCTGCCTCTTCCTGCAAAACCTTGGAAGAAAACCATCACATGATACAATATTTCCTTAAGTGCTGGTTGATGGGACAATGTGTGCAGTATAATCATTCCAAGAATGCTATTAAATATGAATATCGCCTAATGGCTGCAAAGCCATATTCCCAAGTTATCAGTGATGCTTTTAAGTGTCAGACTAGAGGAGATTAGAATAAATAAATTTCCTTGGTGCTTTTCTGTTTTCCAAAAGAGCAGATATAAGATTTGTGATCATAAAACATGATAATTTTTAAGTTAACCACTGGCCTTTTAGCACACACACTGGATCATACCCTCTCCTGATTACATATCTCCAATTGTTCCTCTTGACACGTAGACTAAAACTCCAAAGGAGAAGGTCTAAAACCCCTGCTCCTTGCCCACTGCACCTCATCTTTCTGGACATCACCCTCCAGCTCCTACCTCAAAGTCCCCAACAATTAACAGCTGTGTGACCTTCAGAAGGTTTCTTAACTTCTCTGTGCCTTGGTTGTTAATGCTTGAAAGACAAAAGGCCTCGTAAGAGGAGATATTTGTGAGAACTGTGCCTGCACACTATCTTCACCACCATTGCTCTTCCCACTGATTCTTCCGCAGAGCACAAAGGCCACCTCACCCTTACCTGGTAGATTTCTTACCCATCAGGCCTCCCTCAGAAGGGCCCTCCAGCCGCCAGCTCTGGGCTCTTTCCATTCTGCTATTTGTTCATGGCATCACTGACATGGGGGCTGGCTTTGCTGCATGCCTGCCTCTCCACCAGACCTGAGCTCCCTGGGGGTCAGCATCCTGGCAGGTTTGTTCACCTCTAAATAATATGGGCTCAGGTAGAAAAGTCTAGCAGACAGTAGGTGCTCAATAGATGTTGACTGAAACAAGGTACCCTCGGTTTCCAAGATGGCTACCAAATGTTTACGGTCCTGCTTAGGATCTGAAACTGGCAAATAAAGCTGTGTCACAACATGGAGGTTAAAGCCATTCTTGGTCACCGCTATGTGGTTTCTTTTTCTTTTCTGTTTTTAGAGCTATTTACTTTTATTTTATGGTGAGTGTTTGGCCGAATGTGTCTCTGTACACCACATCGGTGCCTGGTGCCTTCAGAGGGCGGAAGAGGCATCTGAAACCCTGGAACTGGGGTCACAGACCATAGTGAGCTACCTACCGAATGGGCGCTCGGAATTAAATCGCGGTCCTCCAGAAAAGCAACAAGTGTTCTTACCACTGGGCCATCTCTCTACCCCTCACAGTCGTTGTTTGTTAGTTTTGTTGTTGTTGCTTCCGACAGTGTCTTCGTTCGCTAAGGCTGGTCCTCCTGCCTCCACTTCTAGGCCCGTGCCAGAGTTCCCAGCATTAACCTCACCAGGCTACGCCAAAGAAGAAAGCTGCTAGGAGCTGCTTCCTTCATCTCGCTGGTGGCTGCTTCACTCTCTCCGCCTGGCCAGCTGTCTCCCTTGGATGTCATCTGGTAGCCAAAGCCTCAGAACATCTCAGCTCCTGGCATCCACAGTCACATAGAGGGTGCATCCTTCTTCAGTCTAGCTTGGAAATGTTTGGGAACTAGACTTCAGGCCTGAGTTAGTCAGTCAACCCTCCCTGTGGGTAGAAGGAGGGTTTCTACTGAGAGGGGAAAATCATGAAGTACAAATGGAGTCCCCAGAGCCTACCCTGCAGGTCCCTGGAAAGGAAGATGGGCCCATTCCAAGTAAGCTCTGCTACCATCTGCTATGTGAAGCAGTAACCTCTCGGGAGAGCAGGCTCTCTGAACCACTCCCAGGAGGTCCTCTTTACCATCTCATCACCCAAAGCCTATGCTAGCCTCTCCTCTCTTATTTTGTATTTTATTCTCTATTGTTTATTGTCTTAATGTGTTGTGTCATATTCTAATACAATGGACATCTGTGAGCCCATCCAGGTGACCATATGACACCACTCAGGGAAATCTCTGTAATTCACAATGCTTCTGGAATAGTTAAAAATCCAGCCTGCACAATTACCCTAGGTAGCCATGCTTGTTACCATCCTGGAACCAGATTACTAATCAAAAGACCTGGGGCCTCCCTCTGCCTCTTATAGGAGCTGATCCCTCTTAAGTACAATTCACATAAATGTGTGGCCGTGGTAGGTTTCATTTTGATGAGCTCAGCTTCAATAGTTCTGAGAGGCATGAGGGGTTCTGTGTTCTCTCCCTGAGCCTTAGTATGTTACGGCAGGTCTCCCTGCCGGCCTCCCTGTCCTGCGGCCACGTGGGCCCACAGCTGCACCAGCCCCAAATAACACTCAGAGACTCTGTATTTGATACAATCCTGTTGGCCAGTTACCATTATAGTTAATGGGCTAGCTCTGCCTTAATCATTAACCCATTTCTACTTATCTAAGAATTTCCACGTGGTCGTCTTATCCGGGAGCCGCGGCTGGCGTCCTGCTCCTTCCCTGGGCTACATCTCGACCCCGCCTTCTCCTTCCTCTTTCCTTCTCCTAGTCTCCTAGCCCCGCCTATCTAGTTTTCTATTGGCCACAGTGCTTTATTAACCAGTATAAGAAACATATATACAGAATAACATCTCCCATCATCTCCTCTTTTCTGTCTAAAGTAAAAGAAGGGGTTTAACCTTAACATAGCAAAATATAACATACAATAGTTATCAAATAAGAATCACAGTAAACAATATTTAGTCCATTAACATTTTGTAAGACTTAAAGAAAATATCATCTATCCTATCTTTGTGAGTCTAAAGTCCTATATGTAACTTATCTTTAATCCTAACTAAGGGAAACTATAATCATAACTATCTGTCTTCAACTCCTTCAAAGACCACAGAAGGATAATATATAAATTCTAGAAATGACAGAGACAACTCATTGCCTGGCCAGTCACCCGAAGTTCTTCTGTAATGTTCCATCTTCAGCCCATAGGCCATAGTGTGTCTCCAGACTCCTCAACAAGGCAGGAAACTTTTCTCTGTGTCCTGTAGACTGTCTGGCTGTCTGGCAGCCTCTTCCATGAAGCAGGAATCCTGTAGCAATGTCCATCTTGAATCAGCAGTCACCTTTTTCTGGGTCCTGCATGTCCAGTTTCTACAACATAAAATCAAACAGTCTAGACAAGAGAAGTACCTTGCTCAAATGGCTAGTCTTGCCATATTAGAAGCAGACTGCATAATGTGTTTCTTTGATGTCCATCTTCCTTTCTTCTGTAGGTGGTGTTACCAGGAGCAGTTGTGCCTCATTGTCAAGAAAAACCTTAAACCATTTTAAATGCCATATTCTGTAGGTCTTTGAAAGGTTTGAAGAATGCCTACTCATCTCAAATACATCTCTGCATATCTAGAAATCCTAATTAACTTAATGCTAAGTTTTGACTATCATAGGTAACTCTCTAATCTGTACTAAATTATACATTACATTTCTAAATGAGCTATATAAACACAATACCTAAACAAGAGGAGAAATATACATATTACAAAATTGTCCTTAAATTGTATCAATAAAAGAAAATCCATTCCAAAGCAAAGTATTCATATCTATGCCATAATTCCCTTTTTACCTTTAAAAAGATTGTTTGTGGTTATAGCCATTTATAACCAAGTCCATTTAAATGAAAACAAACATTTATAAACAATATTTGGGAATTTGGGCGTCGTTCTTTCCAAACTACTTCCTGCTGGTAGAGGGCGCTGTCATGGGGGTCCAAAGAAGATGCAGAAATCTTGGCTGTAGTCTGCAATCTTGGCTTTGTCTCAACTGCTTTGAATGTTGGATCACCTGGGGAGCTGTTTCAGGGGGTCTGGCTTGATCAAACCATATAAGTCTGGAAAGAATCCATAGCTTTTCATTTTCTGTGGAAACAAAAATAGAAATCTTTTTCCCCAGTAACTTGTCCTTAGGCTTAAATTTTGGAGTCAAAGCATTTTTAAAATATATAAATTGAATTAATCCAGCAGCTTTTCTTTTATCAGTAGTTATTTTCTCAGCAATCAAATAATTTAAAGACAACAGAATTGCGTATAGTATCCAAAATTTTTCTGTGCTTCCCATCTTTACGTGGCTTTTTTATTACTCTATTTATTCTACTTCTATTTTTATATATTTTGAGACAGGGTTTCTCTGTGTAACTTTTATCTGTCCTGGAATTCATTGCATACCAGGTTTGCTTTGAAATCACAGAGATCTACTTGCCTCTGTCTCCCTAGTGCTGGGATTAATGGCTGGCGTGTGCCACCATAGCCATCCATTTAATTCCTTTTTTCTTTTTTAAACCATTGTATCCTGTTTCCTTTTCTTTCCCAAGCCAGCGTACTTTTTAAAAACACAGTGTAAACCTTTATTGCAGCTCTCCTACACACCAATGAATTGTTAGCAGAGCTCTTTAAAAGCCAGGCGGCTTTTTGCCGCTTATGCTAATTTTGGAAACTTCCCTTAAAGGAGCCGCGCAAAACTCTGTCTACAGCAAAACAAATCCAATCAAGAAAATGCTGCTATCAAGAAGTCTCTGTTCCCTTGTTTCTAAAAACTATTTTTTAAGCTTTTGTTAAGTTTTAAATGAAAGTTCTCAATCCCACTTCTGGTACCATTATGTTACAGCAGGTTTCCCTGCCGGCCTCCCTGTCCTGCGGCCACGTGGGCCCACAGCCGCACCAGCCCCAAATAACACTCAGAGACTCTGTATTTGATACAATCCTGTTGGCCAGTTACCATTATAGTTAATGGGCTAGCTCTGCCTTAATCATTAACCCATTTCTACTTATCTAAGTATTTCCACGTGGTCGTCTTATCCGGGAGCCGCGGCTGGCGTCCTGCTCCTTCCCTGGGCTACATCTCGACCCCGCCTTCTCCTTCCTCTTTCCTTCTCCTAGTCTCCTAGCCCCGCCTATCTAGTTTTCTATTGGCCACAGTGCTTTATTAACCAGTATGAGAAACATATATACAGAATAACATCTCCCATCATTAGTAACTTCCTTCCTCAGCAGAATATGACTCAGTTTATGTTGTATGACTCTCAAGGCCACGCCAAGAAGTACACTGAAGTCTAGTGTGCTCTCCTGGGTAGTCAAGAAATGCAGCGAGCCACAGCGCTCTGAGTTCAGTGTGTACTGTGTTGTCCTGGAGAGTCTGCTCTAAGAGCAGCAGATAGCAGCAGAGCAACATGTCTGCTCAACCACAAAAGTCTATGTCTCACACATCTGAAGGCAGGAAATCCAAGATCCAGGTACTGATTTGCTAAGTGAAGGCTAGATTTCTTCTCAGTGGCAGTCAGATGCCTTCTTGCAGGACTCAGCATGGCAGAGAGGATGCTGGTGCCTTCCTCTTCTATACAGGAAGAGGCTCCACCCCAGGGCCTCAGTTTAACCTAGTTACTTCCCAGAGGCCACAGCACCAAAGACCATCCCATCATACCAGGGACCAGAGCTTCATCGTGTGACTATGAGGGACACCCATGTTAAGGCCGGAGAATTTGTCATTGACTGACTCATAAGCTCTATCCTTAAGTCAGTTTAAGTAGCCGTCTTTTTAGGAATTCTTCCATTTCATCTATGATACCTAATCTGTTGGCACACGTGTATAAGCTGATAATCCCTATCATCGCTTTCTTTGCCGTGAAGTCTGTAGTGATGTCTCCTCTTTCATTCCAGGCTTTAGAAACGTGACTCTTCCTTTCCACAGCTAAAAGAAATTATTTTAAGATCCAACTTTTAGTTTCATTCTTTTTTTTTTTCTCCTGTTCCTTTTCTATTTGCTGTTACCCCCACCACACCACACCACATCCCGCCCCACTCCATCTACCATTATTCTTTCCTTCCATCTGATCTCTTTGGCTAGACTGCTCTTTTCCTACTTCCCCTGGGCAGGTCAAGTTATGAATTTGAGATCTTTATTTCTCTTACAACTCTGTATTTACAGTATAAATGTCACTCAACTGTTGCTTTCACCATATCCTATGAGGTTGGCTATGTTGTAATTTTTGGCTTTATTCATTTCATAGTATTTCTAATGTCTTTGTGGTCTCTTCTCTGACTTAGTAGTCATTTATGAACATACTATTTAATTTCTCATTATTTCTGAGTTTATCGAATTTGCTCCTAATATTGACTTGTAGTTTAATTCCATTGTGGTCAGAAAAAAGATTTTCTTTGTATGGTTTTAATCTCTCTAAGCCTATGAAAGCTTACTTCTGGCCTAAGGGCTTGTTCTGGAGAATCTCCATGTGCACTTGGGATGAGTGTGGCTCAGCTGCTGTGGGGAGTGTCCTGTGGGTGCCTGTTAGGGAGCTGGTTTATAATCATCTGCAGATCTTCCTTTCCCCTGTTCTTCTGTCTTGTTCTACCTGTTGCTGAAACAGTGGTACTGGGGCCTGGGCAAATGGTCCAGTGGGTAAGAATGCTTTCTGGTCAAGCATGAGGATCTGTGTCCTGATAACAGCAGCCACATAAAAAAGCCAGGAGAAGTTCCACACACACCTATTCACCCTACCGCTGTGTGAGGCAGAGTCAGGAGGATCACTGAGACTCTCTGGTTGCTAAACAAGCCAGCCTAGCTCTACCTTCACTAAGAGATCCTGTCTCAGGGGTAAGGTAGAGAGTGCTAGGGCAGGACACGACACTGATGATGTCCTCTCTGCATGTATAGGCACAGGCACACCTGCACCACACAAGTGCACATACAACAACAACATTCACACAAGACACTCTGATATTGAAGTTTCTGTAGCTGGAAGTTTCTGTCCTGCCCGGTCCTGTAGCCATTCAGTCCCTGTGGGAAGCCACAGCCCCAAGATGGCGCCTGGCTGGATGCCAGGTAGTTCGCGCTTAGCTGTAAACAAGCCTTATTTGGAAGTGCTTGATGGATCTGGAGCACATCCTCCTTCTGTGGCCTATCCGGGATCACCAGGTGGCATGAGCTGATTGGGCTGTGAGCACATTTAAGGGCTTGCTGGGGCTGGGAGAGAGAGTAAGCCGATGAGAGAAGCAGAGTAAGCTAATGAGAGAAACAGAGTAAGCTGATGAGAGAAACAGAGCAAGCTGATGAGAGAAGCAGGGTGAGCTGATGAGAGAAGCAGAGTAAGCTGATGGGAGAAGCTAAGCTGGTGGGAGCAGAGGAAGCTGATGTACAATGATTCTGAATAAACTGCTTGAAGAAGAGTCGTGGTTTCATGCTTCCTTGCCGGCCTAGGTAGGCATGCAACAAGTCCCAAATAAACACAGAGGCTTATATTAATTTTAAACTGGCCTATTGCTCAGGTTTATTACTAACAAACTCCTACAACTTAAATTAACCCATAATTCTTATCTATGTTTGGCCACATAGCTTGGTACCTTTCCTCAGTGAGGCATTCTCATCTTGCTTCCTCTATGTCTGGCTGCTGACTGCTTCTCTGCCTTCCTCTTCCCAGAATTCTCCTAGTCTGGTAGCCCCACTTATACTTCCTGCCTGGCTACTGGCCAATCAGCATTTTATTAAACCAATATGAGTGACAAATCTTTACAGTATTCAAGAGCATTGGCCCACATCAAGTTTCTAACTAATGTTGTTGAGTTATTGAATTCTTCATTTAATGTTGTCAGTGATTTCTTCATATGGGTACATATATGTTTATAATCATTTCTTTCCAGTGCATTGATCTTTCCATCACTATAAAAATGTCTTTTTCTGTAGTAATCTTTTTGCCTTACAGCCTGTTTCTTTGGTGCTGACATAGCTACTCCAGCTTTCTTTTGTTCACTACACAGTAAGTTCTTCACTTTCGTAGAGTTTATCTATGTCATTGAAAAGGCAGCAAATATTTGGTCTCTGCCTTGATTAGTGCTTTAATCCATTACCACATTGTTCAATTACTTTACTTACATGGCAAACCTTACACATGCCTTGTCAGTGTCCATTGTCTATCCACCATGTGTCACCCCTCTGTCCCTCCATTACTGCCCTCTGTGTTGCCAAGTAGACATTTTCTTTTTTAATCATGAGAATGAGTTAGTTCTCTGTACCTAGTGTCGGGTTTGATTAAGAAAAAAAATATTTCTTTCAAGCATCTTCGTACTCTGTAAAGCTATCAGCAGTTTGATAGCCATTGCTTCAAGCCAAGCATGCCTTGCAGGCCTGTAATTCCTAGCACTGAGGAGGCTGAAGCAGGAAGATCAGGGGTTCACACTTAGCTCTAGAGTAAGTTCAAGGCCAGCCTGGGCTATGGGACACCCTGTCCCCAAAAAATAAAAACAAAATGACTGTTGTTTCATTACTTTCCTTTTAAAAACAGATCAGAAAAGAAAACAGTGTGCTGTCTTTCCCTTTGCCTGCGTAGCCACCTTTCACAGGGAAGGCTTTCTTCTCCGCGCGGAATCAGGACACCCTTGCATGTGATGAACTGGGTTTTAGTGCCACTTCCAGTATTCTCTCATTCTGACTTTTAAACACTGTGAGTACGATACATGTAAATCTCTTTGAATTGATCCTACTTGAAGTTTGTTTGTTACATTCTTTTTATTGAAAATTATTTTGCTAATTCTCGGTTCTCCTGCAAGTGTCTTTAAGAGTATGTTGGTATACCTAATGAAGACAGACAAATCCCTGAGGTTCTGCTTATTTATTTATTATTTATTTGTGTTTCTGAGGCTGGGTAATTTCTAATTCACCTGTCTGTTTGTTTGATGTAGCCTTGGCGGTCCTGGAAGTCACTATGTAGACCTTGCTGGCCCAGAGATCAGCCTTCCTCTGCCTCTGTCTCCTCTGCCTCTGTCTCCTGAGCATCAGGGTTAAAGGGCTGCTCCTGCAGGGAGTAAAGGCTGCTCCACAGGGGTTAAAGGCTGCTCTGCAGGGAGTAAAGGCTGCTCCACAGGGATTAAAGGCTGCTCTGCAGGGAGTAAAGGCTGCTCTGCAGGGAGTAAAGACTGCTCTGCAGGGAGTAAAGGCTGCTCCTCCCGGGATTAAAGACTGCTCCTGCAGGGATTAAAGGCTGCTCTGCAGGGATTAAAGGCTGCTCCTGCAGGGATTAAAGACTGCTCTGCAGGGAGTAAAGACTGCTCTGCAGGGAGTAAAGGCTGCTCTGCAGGGAGTAAAGGCTGCTCTGCAGGGAGTAAAGACTGCTCCTGCCGGGATTAAAGACTGCTCTGCAGGGAGTAAAGGCTGCTCCTGCAGGGAGTAAAGGCTGCTCCTGCAGGGATTAAAGGCTGCTCTGCAGGGAGTAAAGGCTGCTCCACAGGGATTAAAGGCTGCTCTGCAGGGAGTAAAGGCTGCTCCTGCAGGGAGTAAAGGCTGCTCCTGCCGGGATTAAAGACTGCTCCTGCCGGGATTAAAGACTGCTCTGCAGGGAGTAAAGACTGCTCCTGCAGGGAGTAAAGACTGCTCCTGCAGGGAGTAAAGGCTGCTCCTGCAGGGAGTAAAGGCTGCTCCTGCAGGGAGTAAAGACTGCTCTGCAGGGAGTAAAGACTGCTCTGCAGGGAGTAAAGGCTGCTCCTGCAGGGAGTAAAGGCTGCTCCTGCAGACCTTATCCTTCTATCCTGTCTTTGAGTCACCTTCTTGTTCTGTCTGCTCAAACCTGACCTGAGTGCAAGAGACTGGTCCACAGCAGTTCCTGAACTTTCCAATTCTGTTCGGTGAGACATGGTTACCGGATTTACTCTTAATCTTGGGCCAGAGTTTTCTTTTCTTTGAATGCATTTATAAAAGCCAATTTAAAGCAAATCCAACACATATGCTTCCCCTCCTGGGAGAGTTTATCTGAATTTTTCTTCTGTGAATGCAACAAAATAACACATTTGTTTGTCTTCTAGTTTTCGGTTGAAAACGAAGTACATTTTTTCCTTTTTTTTAATTTAAATTAGAAACAAGCTTGTTTTACATATCAATCCCAGTTCCTCTCCCTCCCCTCCTCCCCTGCCCCCTACCAACACCCTATATCCCATTCCTTTCTGCTCCCCAGGGAGAGTGAGGCCTTCCATGGGAGATCTTCAAAGTCTATCATGTCATTTTGAACAGGGCCTAGGCCCTCCTGCATGTGTCTAGCCTGAGAGAGTATCCCTCTATGTGGAATGGGCTTCCAAAGTTCATTCATACACTAGGGATAAATATTGATCCATTACTAGAGGCCCCATAGGCTGCCCGGTCCTCCTAACTGACACCCATCTTCAGGGGGTCTGGGTCGGTCCTATACTGGTTTCCCGGCTATCACTCTGGGGTTCATGAGCCCCACCTTGTTCAGGTCAGCTGAGAACTAAGTACATTTTAAAGTGGCCTTTCTCGCAGCCATGCTGCCTGTGCTTACTGCTGCTGTTGCCGCCGCCGCCACCACCGCCACTGCTGCTGCTGCCACCACAGCTGCCACAGATGTTCGCTTAGCACAATAAGAGGCTGTTTGCTTCCCGGGATAATACTATGAACTCAGTAATCTTTGTCACGTGCAGTCACAGAACTTTCTTTATAAACTGATGACGTGACCACTCCATGGTATGGTTAAGGGGAAGGTTTTTATTGTAGATATGAGAGAGAATAGTCAGAGACAACCAGAAGAGTCCAGGACAGAGAGAAAGTAGTAGACAGACCATGGCCAGCAGAGTGGATATGGCCATGACAGAAGCAGGAGCAGAGTGGGGGAGGGGGACATAGAGAGAAGAGGAGCACCAGAGAGGAAAACAGATGACAAGAGGGAACACAGGCAAAATAGCAGGTTATAAGTGGAATAAGCAGCTGCAGAGGGAAGCCATGAGCTTAGGGAGTTCAGGGTGGGGAGGAAATCAGAGGAGCTGGAGGCCTCTGAAGTGTCTGACAGGTACTTTTGACATTGAGGGAGCCGGAGCCTGCACACATTTTAATGTGCTAACAGGCACCACACACAGTCATTTGTCCCCTCTGCCTTTTGGAATTTGGGGAAATGGAATTTCCTTTGGACCTGACAGTTTCTACTTAGCTAGCTTAGATGTTAGCTAATAATAAGATAGAATTCATTTTTATTGAACTATCATATTTATATTAATATTTTGATAATGTCATACAATGTGTTTTGATCATATCTATCCCTCCCTCTTCTCCATAATTCTTCCCAGATCTAGACCCCACCTCCTCCCAACTTCAGATCCCCCTGTTATTTATTTATTTATTTATTTATTATTCACTTATTTGCGTGTGTATGAGTGTTTGCCTGCGTGTATGACTGTGTACCATGTATGTGCCTGGTGCCTGTGGAGGCCAGAGAGGTCACTGGATCTCCTAGTACCGAATTTACAGACAGTTGTGAGCTGCCATGTTGGTTCTGGGAATTGAACCAGGGTCCAGGGTCCACTGGGAAAACAGTGTTCTTAACCACTAAGCTATCTCTCTAACCCTTTTCTTGTTTTGCTTTTTAAGATAACCTAGTTTGTACTGCTCATATACTCCTGGGTGAGGAGTCATGAACTGGTACCACATCCTTAAAGAAAACTGTCTCTCCTGCCAATAGCCATCAGCTTAGACAGAAACTTCGGCAAATGCCTTGGAGTCACAGAACACCTACCCGTTGCCATACATGCACTCCGTGAGCTCCAGAACATGCCTTCAGTATGCCAAGAGTTTACAACCCTGTCTTCACCTTTATTCTCTGAGGTACCACACCAGCACCAGCTGGAAGTGAAAGGCCATGGCCTTCTTGGGGTTTTCTGGAGCATATGCTTATCACATGCCTTCTGGGTCCACAAGAATAAGTATTAGCTTAGCAGAGCCCCATCTCAATCTCAGACAGTTGGCCAGGTTCAGACCCCAGGAGAATCACTTTCTCAGGCAGCTGAATGTTAAATGGTTACAGTGACCTGTTTTTGTAAATTGACCTGGGAATGGGGCCTTGATGGGAGATGCTTTTCTGTATATATGTTTCTCTTATTGGTTGATGAATAAAACACTGATTGTCCAGTAGCCAGGCAAGAAGTATAGGCAAGGCTATGAGACAAGGAGAATTCTGGGGAGAGGAGGCAGAGAGGGGCCTAAAGAGAAGCCATGCTGCTGAATTATGAGTAAGCCACAGCCTCATGGCAATACATAGATTAACAAAAATGGGTTAATAATTAAGACAGAGCTAGCCAATAAGAAGTTGAGCCATTGGCCAAACATTTTATACTCAATATAAGTCTTTGTGTGTTTATTTGGGGCAAAGTGGCTATGGGATCTCCATCTTCAGGGCTTTCTAATGGGGCCTTCCTAAATGAGTGACATAAAGGTAAATGAGGGGATAGAGAGCTTTTCATGGAGTCAGACAGTGGCAGTGCTCTGGGAATAGGCCTTTAGAGGTACTGCAAGCTGCCTCCAGGGGTTGCTGGATGGGACAGCTGGCTTTCACAAGCATCAGGCACCCAAGGATACTAGTTTCAAGGTGTGATGGCTAATTTTAATTATCAATTTGACCCAAACTAGAATTGCTCAGGAAGTGGGTCTCAGAGGACTGTCTACACTGGACTGTCCTGTGAACATGTCTAGAGGACTCAGGGTCTGTCTCCACTTGGCTGGCTGTGGTCATGTCTGGAGGACTCAGTGAGGGACTGTCTACACTGGGCATGTCTGGAGGACTCAGTGAGGGACTGTCTACACTGGGCATGTCTGGAGGACTCAGTGAGGGACTGTCTACACTGGGCATGTCTGGAGGACTCAGTGAGGGACTGTCTACACTGGGCATGTCTGGAGGACTCAGTGAGGGACTGTCTACACTGGGCATGTCTGGAGGACTCAGTGAGGGACTGTCTACACTGGGCATGTCTGGAGGACTCAGTGAGGGACTGTCTACACTGGGCATGTCTGGAGCACTGCCTTAAGTTAGTTGATGTGGAAAGGCCCAGGCCCACTATGGGCAGCACCACCCCCTAGGCAAGGAGTCCCGAACTGTGTAAGACTGGAGAAATTGTGCTGAACACAAGCAAACAAGCAGGTGAGCGTGTACAAATTCATGTCTAACTACTCCTGACTGGATGTGCTATGACCAGCTGTTTTAAGCTCCTGGTGCCTTAGCTATTGTACTACTGTGGGCTATAACCCAGAATTATAAGCTAAAAGAACCCTTTTCTACTACCCTGGTTTTTATTGGGTTAATGTGTCACAGAAACAGAAAAAAAACTAAAACACAAGACTGCCCTGGAGTTAAGACAAGGGGCATAGGAGTGAGACATCACAGGACCTGTTTTCTTGCCAAGATTCAGCCATATTTCTCAAACTGTTCAAACCTTTGGTTACTTTATAGAATTCTATAAACATCAAGTATGTCCATTTTTGCCAGGGTTCTGATTTCTCTGAGAGAGAAACGAGTTATCAGGACTCCTCCACAATTCCGTACAGAATCCTTCCTTGTGAGGGTGTGAAGCTGTGTTCTCTGTGAGGGTGTGAAGGTGTGTCCCTGTGAGAGTGTGAAGGTGTCCCTGTGAGGTTGTGAAGGTGTCCCTGTGAGGGTGTGAAGCTGTGTCCCTGTGTCTTGCAGATTCTCTCTATTATAAATTGAGTTTCTTGGCTGTTTTTGTGGCAAATGCCTTTAACCCCCACACTGTGAGGCAGAGACAGATGAATCTCTGTGGGTCCTGATGCTGGAGGAGGGGAGGATCTTCAAATATAAAGATCATTAAAACCTTACTTCAAAGAGCATTGTTAAGATAGTTCTTGGTTAATTGATTATAAATTAATAAATAAAAGCCCACACAGCTTTTTGAAGAGTTACACTACCTTAGGTTAAAGGTGCAAGACTATACAAAATTGAGACAACTTTGGAACCAAAACTTTACAGTGCCAATGGTAGGTTAGAAAGCCACATTTTGTATGTGAAAAGAGTAAAGTCAGAGAACAAAGTAACTTTCTGAAAAAAAGACTGAGCCAAATCCTTGTAACACCTAAGAGCCTGGTTAAATTTCAGAATAACTGTGGCCCGGGAACTCTTGTGTGTGTCATTGCACACCCTATGAACAGAAGGTTCTGTATTTACCCTGTGTCTTCACCCTGGGAAATTTGCACAGCTCATTCCCTCATCCCTTCACACCATTCTCCAGGGTCACCTTCCTGATAAGACATGCTTTGAGTGCTCCATCGGAACTACCTTCCTAATACCCTTCTTCACTCCCTTCCCTAGCTTCCTGTCCAGCATGCCTTTCAGTTAGCTAATAATCACAGTGATGGCTACTACCTCTCAGGATAACGTGAGCCTGCAGAAGAAATGGTGTTTTTGTCTTTCTCAGTCACTGTCACATTCCAAGCACCTGGAAGATTATCCAGTGCTTAATCCATTTTCACAGAATAGTAAGCGACTGTCTAGCTCTTCTCAGTTCTTACAGTACCAGACTGTGACTGTTGCCAAGTGAACAAACACATCAATCCATCGCTCTCTAACTGCTTTGCTTGACTGGTTGATGCTGAGGATGATACTTCTTTGTATTTTCTCATCACATGTGTTTCTGAAGCCTTTTCCATATCAAATCTTTTACACAAATTACAGTAGCTCTGTATGTGTAGCATGAACTGATCCTTTTGCAGGTAGACATACAGCCCAAATGCCTTCTCTCAGTATGACACTCATCTTTAAGATGTCTAATAAACAGAATCCTTTTAAATTTAATATGGTCAGTATTTTTGTAAATTCTTGCTGTGTCTTATAAGTATTCTCCTGCTGGGGCATCAGTGCTGTGGATGTGTGTTGGGGATGTCCTGTCTGTGAGTTATTTTCAATGAAAATATTTTAGATATACATGTTGGCTACAAAAGGATTAGTATATTAAATTCAAGGTATTATAAACTACCTCAGGGGCCCCTTCTGGAGAGACAAGCCCACCCACTCCTAGAACCAGAGCCCCTGGCTTTCATGGAGCCCCTTTCTCCTCCTGCCCTCTAGCAACTAGATGAGTGATTCAATCATTAATCACCTCTAAAGCTGTCAAGTGGGCAAGGGGTTGGGGGAAATCCCAAGGGGAGGGGCTGCTATTGAGAGATACCAAACAGGCAGGAAGACCCCTCCACTGTCAGGAGAATGCGAGCAAGTCCCAACAGAGGACTTGAGGGTTGGAATCTTAGCAGAGAGGATGGTGATGATGGGGGAGGGGGTGGGCAAAGCTGAAACAGAGAAGGTGGCATTCTGAAAAGAGGAACACTCTCAGATGAGTCCCATGGCAGCAGAGGACTAAGGTAACTTGTGCCTCTGTGAAAAGAGCATCTGTTGTCAGCTGCACCTCTTATAGGCTCCCGACAAAGAGGTGAGAGATGGGGAAGGTGAGAGGGACAAAAGGCACAGGAGGGGCTGAGAGCTGGCTGAAACATCTCTCTCTCTCTCTCTCTCTCTCTCTCTCTCTCTCTCTCTCTCTCTCTCTCTCTCTCTCTCTCTCTCTGGTCACAGGCTTTCTGAGCCCACCTCAACGTCATGACCCAGGATAACATTTTTTCCCTTTATGGAAGAGGAGGAATTTCAAAACACGAATGGTAGAAAATGCCCCTGTCCATCACGCTGAGATTGGCCAGCCCCTGTCCATCACGCTGAGATTGGCCAGCCCCTGTCCATCACGCTGAGATTGGCCAGGTTATCTACACACAACCCACTGTGATTCTGAGTGATCCCCTCACCTCACCCCACCCCACCCCAAAGGCAATGTTTCAGTGACTCCCGTCTGAAATACTCACACTTGGCTTCCAGGGGATATTTGACTTTCAAACTTCCTGTCATCTTTGGTGAGAACAGAAGCTATTTCGAGAGTGCCTCTCTCCTCAGCCTCCTTCCTGCTCATGTGTTCACCTCTGCCAGATCCAGAGCCTGGAGCTGAGCCCAGGACTGACAGCCAATAGGGGCTTCCTTTAATTGGCCGCATTGACCTAGTTGAATCCTTTACCTCTTAGCATGACCAGAAGCTGCCTCTCTTCTGGGATGGATAAGCCTTCATCAGTGCAGAGAGAACAGCGCCAGGTCCAGCCTCATCCCTTATGACACCGCAGATAGGATCTCTCTCTCTCTCTCTCTCTCTCTCTCTCTCTCTCTCTCTCTCTCTCTCTCTCTCTCTCTGTGTGTGTGTGTGTGTGTGTGTGTGTGTGTGTGTGTGTGTGTGTATGTGTGTGTGTGTGTGTATGTGTGTGTGTGTGTGTGTTTGTGCGCGCGCTCAGACGCCACAAACTATATCATAATGCAGATGGGGACAAAATAAAAAGTTTGCTTAGGCAGGGCCATAGTGGGTCACCCGTGAAGCAAAGGCAGGAGGATCTCTGTGAGTGTGAGGCCAGCCTGATCTACAGAGTGAGTTTCAGGACAGCCAGAGCTACAAAAGAAAACCCTGTCTCAAAAAAAGAAAAAAAGCAAACCAGAAGCTCAGGGCTTAGGGACACAGGTTGTCCGGAAAAGCCCAAGACTGACCCATCTCTAGGGGTGCTCCTGGCTGAATCCCTGCCAGGCAGGCAGAGTTTGAGGTCTTGGGGAAATGGCCCAGGTCCTGGACAACCAGCTGTTTGCACTCCCGTAGAGCAGAGACAATGCACCCTGGGAGACAGAGCTCTGAGCAGTACCCATGGGAGTAAGAAAGGCCATGATTCACACAAATCCGGAGGACCCGAGGGGCACTGCATGCTTAAACGAGTAAAGAGTAGTGGGCGGTGACAGTTGTGCTCAGGAAAGACATTTGGTGGGGCCTATAGCTGCTAAGACTTTAAGAACATGGGAACCTGAAAGGCAGGACAACAGGAAGCCCATGAGAGGGAGGCTGGGCTGAAGCTGTGTAGGCTCCTCCTAAGAGCTGAGAGAACATTGTGGAGCTGAGCACTTGAGGCCCAGAACCATCCCCAGGACAGCTCAGCAATGTCAACAAGAAGCAGAAGCCAGCTTAGCCTCTACAACCCTGCAGCCTGAATGTAGCCAGTAGCAGCCAGGAGGCTGATGAAGCCCTTCCTATTCCTTGGCTCTGAGCCTGGGACCCCAGTCCCTGGTGCCCTGCCATAAACAACCCTAGAGTGTCAGGGAACCCAAGGTGGAACAAGCTCCTACCATGATCAGAAGGACCCATGCTGGTCCCAGGAGACCAAGGGCGATGGGAGGTGGCCCAACAATAACCGAAACCACCCATGTTCTCAGAAGTCAGAACCCTTAATGCACAAACAGCAACGTAAAATGAACCTGCTGGCTCTGGGGATATTGCAGAAACCCACTCACATGGACAGTCAATGTTAGATAAAGGAGATGTGAGAAATGCGCTCTCAGGCTGTGGTCCTGGTTCTTGGAAGACATGTGACTTGCCAAGTCCTTGCAAAGCTTCTCTCTGACAGCAGGGGGCGCCAATACCTGTTAAACCCTGCCGGTGCAGTGGAAACTGCCAAAGAAACAGCCAGGAAATGATACCTTGGAAAGAACTGGAAAACAAACTGGCTGGTGATGCAGGCAGCTCAGGCCCAGGTTTAGTGGATGTTGCAGCCAGATCGCTGACCCCTGAGTTAAGCAAATGTCACCTGGGAAAGCCCAGGCTGGCCTTAATATGACTCAAGTAGTCAGTCCTCTCACACTAGCCCCACCAGACAACCACAATCTATTTCCTCCTTCTTTCAGTGGTATCTGAGCTCGCTCAGGTCAGGGTCACCCTACTCTCAGAAGAGGCAAAACCTCAGGAAGGAAGTGAAAAACTTCTTCCAGCTCAGCCTTACTGCGTGCTAATAACGAACCTCCTTGTATCAAATCCCAGCCATCGGGTTTTCTCCTATTACTGCAGTATGCGGAAGTGTTCAACTGGAAGTGAAAAGTCCAGGCTATCTCTCTATGCTCTCGCTTCCTCACTTGTGAAAGGAATATAAACATGAATATATTCCATGACAAGTAAGAACCCTGGGGCCTGAGAGGGTTTCTCATGGGGGAGAGGGGTATGGGAGCCCTGTGAGAGAGCTGGCTTTGACGTTCATGTCTTGAACCCGACTCTTGTGTGACCTTGAATACATTGCTTAACCTTTGCTAGCCTCAGTTTCCGTTGTGTGTCAAATGAGGAGGGTGGGGGTGAAATGAGATGACATCATACCCTCGTGTGGCTTCTAACAACTCCTTCATGGTAACGAATGCCATACCACCATACCATATCCCCTTGCCTCCTTAATAATACATTAAGGCACTCCAGTGACCAGGCATTATAATAAATTGCAAAAGTCAAAAAATAATAAATATTTCTAGCTCTTATGTTCATTTAGCAATTTTCTGATTGCTTTGGTAGTGTCATATCTGTTTGCATTTTTTTTTACAAGAGCTGAGTAATATTCAGCAGGTTACATATCACTACCATTTCAAAGTTGAAGAAGCTAAGATTCTAAGAGAGTAGATAAATTAGCCAAAGTCCACCCTACTCCAGAAAAGAACCAGGAAAAAAAATGACTCTTTGTAACTCTAGTTCCTACCTTCAAGGACATTAATACTATCATGATATGGGACTCAATAGGAGATTATAAGCAAGTCATATAGTATGAAATCAAAGGAGGACACAAGAAGTCAGAAAAGGGAAGGCTTGTTAGCTAAAACTGTAATTACATGCTTGATCGAGCTGTCGGCCTTCAGTGTTCACTACAGACAAAAGCCCTAGAGAAAACAGATGCGATTGAGAACTCATCATGAGAGAAGACTGGGAACACGGGCCCACATCTCAGACGAGATATGAATCTTTTACATGCATTTATTATAGAAAATGGTTTGTGTATGCCAAGTGCTATGTCAGAATACAGTCAAAACAGAGAAAACATATGGATCCTACTTCTGAGGAGCTCATCAGCCAGCAAGGCAGACATGAAAGGGTCAGACAATCCACACAGAGGTACATGCAGTCGTCCTTCAGCATTCATGGGGCACCAGCTCCAGGATCCAAGTCTGCAGGTTCTCAGGTCTCACCTGTATTGTGGCATGGCATGGTGTTTCCATAACTATTCACCTAAAACACTGTGAATTCTATTAGATTTGGGGGGGAGGTGGCATAGAAAGAGTGTCTGTGTTCAGTACTGATACAGATTGTTGTTGAAATGTTTTTGATCCTTTGGTAATGGATCCATGGGTGTGTAAACAATGCACACAGGAGGCTGACTATAATTACAAACTGAGGTAAGAGTTATGATAGAGACATAGCAGGTGTGTACCAGGAAAGTGTCCAAGCCCTGAAACCTGGCCAGTAGCTGGGGAGAATGCTTGAGGCCCACTCAAGGAACATTTCAGGCATAAGGGTGCATGCGTCAAAACCCAGCGGTATGCGTGCAATGCCCAAGAAAGGCAAAGATGACAAGAAGTCGGGAGACGTAGAGCAGGGTGGTTGAGAGGCTACTAGGGACCAGACTGGTTTGAACCTTGCAGGCTGTGGCTGGAATCTGAATTTTAGCCAAAATTCATATGCTGAAAACTAAGCAGCAGTGTGAGCACAGTGAGAGATGGAAGGGTGTGAGAGGGTCCCTCATGAATGTGATTAGTGCCACCATAAAGGACCTCAGTGAGGTGGCTCGTTCCTTCCATTATGTGAGACTACAGCTAGAAAATGCCACAATGAGACAGGAGCCTCACTAGACACCAAATCTATTGGTGTTTAATCTCGGTCTTCCTCTATACACCTGTAGAAATGTGAGAAATTACTATCATTGTTTACAAGCTATCTGGTTTGCGGTATTTTATTGGGCTTCGGAGCTGTTACAGGGCCTTCATGGGGATGAAGCCTAGAAAAGGATTAAGAAAAGAGAACTGAAGAGAGCTTATTCGGGGCTCTTTGGTCATAAGCAACAGTAACAGAATCTGGTCGGCTTCAGTATAATGCTGGTATATTGGAAGAAGACAGTTTACATCAGTTTGCCTCACCTTGAAAAGGGCAGAGGCAAAGGCCAGGAAGGGCCTACCCTTGTAGAATGAAGGGCTCCATTGCTCTTCAGTCCTTAGTCACTGATCCCAAGATTCAAATACTCTGGGGAAACAAAGCCTGGAAGAACAGATGCCACTTTTAACCTGACAGTTTCTCAATCAAACAGCCTCCAAGAAGGAAGGGTTTTCCCCCCAAGGAAAGCCACAAGGAATCTGGGTGACATTCCCAAAGAATTTAGAAGGAATTCCGAACAAAAAATGCATCAGGAGCTGGGGGCATAGCTCTGCAGTAGAAGACTTACTTGCTGAGCACAAACATCACTCCAGCTTCCATCCTCAGCACCAGAAGGTAGAGTGGCCATCAAATGTCTACTGCAGGTTCTAAAGAAACCTCTATAGGATCATCAGGTTCAAGCTAGGGGTTCTGTGGTCTTACTGGGGAAATGGCCTATTTCTGGCAGCAATCTGTCAAGGGGGCAGGCCATTTGGAATTTTGGGAGACAAGAAGCAGAGAAAGAAGCTTCCAGATGGCATCTTAAATAAAGTCACACATCAGAAAAGCTCTCCCCCAAGACTTTGACTAGTCTGTAGCTTTTGAAGAGACAGCAACCTCATGAAACCTACAAGCTGCCAAACATGGTAAAAAAAAACAGCCCGAGAAACTGAGTAGGAATCCTACCAAGTCATCAGAACCACAGGCATGCCCATCCATCATCCAAGGATGAAGGCTGTCCTGCAAGTGTTCCCTTCTTTAGAGAGAATGAAGAAGCTGTCTCTGCCGGCTGTAGATGAGATTCTGGGTGTGCAGGACAACATGTCAGGAAAACCCAATTGTGGGGTCTACAAATGGGCCCAGAGGAAGAAGGTACCCCAGATGAGCCAGAACCACATCTTCCCCAGAAGATCTGTTAGGGAGGCATAGCTATTTCCTTCCTGAATTGGCAAGCTTTGCCCAAAATGTGCTAATCCAACATGTAATTCTCATAAGAAGAACATTTTAATGTGGATTGCAATACTCTAAGAAACCCACAATGCTTCAAAGAAAGCAGACATTGCAAAAGCTCTGAAGATAAAAGAAGTTGCCTAAGAGCTGGGCATCACAGTGAAACAGGGCATCTCCATTTGCCTCCTGGCTGAAGTGTTCCCTGAAGCACAGTTTAGGTGTCTTCATGAAGGATGGAGACTCCAGCTTAACTCTTTCTGAAAAGGGTCCTTTTCGTTTTCATGGAGACTTCCTTTGCTGCATTTAAATGAAAACTTTTTGGTGCAGTAAGAATGTCTGATTCTAAAGATAGATGAAACTGTGATGTGTAATGTGTCAAATATTCAAAACATTACTGCCAAAATCAAGAGATGTCTGTTTTTCAGAATGCCTATCATTTACAAACATGTCACTCCCATGTGAAGCAAGCTGATGAGTTTACAATGAGAACTAAGCAAATACGGGTGGCAGAGATGGTTCTGTGGGCAAGAGTGCCTGCCGTGCAAACATGAGGACTCAAGATCAAGTTCCCAGCATCCACGTAAAAATCCAGGCATGTGCACATATATCTGAAACTCTAGTGTCACTGGTCAGGGTGGGCAGAGATAGGAAAATCACTCAGGTTTGCTGGCTGCCAGCCTAGCTCCAAATTCAGTAAGAAACCCTGCCTCAAAGGAATAAAGTGGAGTGTGACAGAGCAGGGCTCCAAAGTCCTCTTCTGGCATCCACATGTGGGTATATGAACCTATGCATCTCTCTCTCTCTCTCTCTCTCTCTCTCTCTCTCTCTCTCTCTCTCTCTCTCACACACACACACACACACACACACACACACACACACACACACACACACACATTTAAAGGAAGAAGAACTAAGAGTATGTTAAGAACAAGCAAAGGAAAGGCTGTATCAACTCAAAAAAATGAAACCTCCCACCATGGAACAGCAACTTCTTTCCTGCTGATGGCTTCAGTCATGTCTGTGTGACATTTGTGTGATTGTTTCCTGAATATTGGTTGACTCAGTTATCTTAATTTTCTTTTACTTTGCCTCAACAAAAGTAATATTATCATTGTTGACCAAATATCTCCCATGTATATTATCATAAAGCACTAACTAATAAACTGTAACTTGACCCCCAAATACTGACAGATCTTTTGGTATCTGTTCTTGTCTGCAGGGTGGGGTTCCAGGGCCCCCAGGTATAGAAACCAGCAGATGTGGGCCTGGAAAGATGACTCAGTGGTTAGGAGAACCAATGGAACCAAGGCTCCATTCCCAACATCCCCATGGCAGCTCACAATCATCTGTAACTCAAGTTCCAGGAAATCCAACATCCTCTTCTAGTATCTGAGGGTACGTACCAGCACACATGTGGTACACTCACATATGTGTAGATAAATAGTCATTAACATAAAAGAACAACAAATCTTAAAAATATCTGCAGGTGTCTAATAAAATAGCATAGTATTTGCATATAACCATATGCTTTAAATCATTCTCAGATTACATATAATATCTAATGCCATGACAATGCTATGTAAGTAGTTGTTATAGTGTTTAGGGAATAACAAGAAAAAAATCTTTACTTATTAAATACAGATGCAACTTTATTTCCCCAACACTTTTCGTTCTCAGTTGATTGAATTTGCAAATCAGAAGGCTGAACGTTCCCATCTGTGGCCAGTGAAGTGGAACTGTGGTCAGTGGCCCAGTCCTACCACATTCTATCCCTGCAAGTGTGTGGAGGCAGCCTCATCCCCAAACACATGGCCGCCACATCACAGAACAAGGGAAAGGGCCTATGAAGACACAGCAAGTATTTTCATGCTACAGTGGAGTTTCCATGTTCTACTTAACCCGTTACCTCCTGCAATATTCTCTGTGCCTTATACTAACCCAAGGATGAAACACTTCCTCTCAACCCCCAGAGAAGACACCACTGACTGGAAGTTTGGGGGCCAGCCTGTGTCAGGGAGACCGGTGAAACACTGCACAGCTCAGCACGTGCTTAGTGGCCCATGTCAGACATCTCATGTCTTAAGTTTCTGGCCTAGCCTTTTCTTTCTTAGGTTTCTGGGCTAGCCTTGAGACTGAAATTTTCTCATAAGCAATATTTAAGTCTTGAACCCTAGGCTACCATCTTGAAGCTAGGATTTTGATGTCTAACTTGCTGTTTTCTAAGACTGAGGAAGCATGCAATTGCTGTTTGTTCGGATTTCCCTTAGGCTTTTCACTCTCTTTAATATGGAGTTATTTGCCTTTAATTTCTGTGTAGGAATTCTTAAAATATTCTGGAGATAGTTTTCCCTTGGTATCCAGCGCAGCTTCCAGGATCCCACAACCTTCTGAAAATATCCAAATCCACACATGCCCAAGTCTCTATGGGAAATGGCTCATTTGCATATAATCTGCACACATCCTCCCACACGCTTGAAATTATCTCTAGACTATACCACCAAACTCAGATGTAATACAGTAGTTGCCATGCTGTGTTCTCGGAGGCTGGCACAAAACATCTGTATCTGTTTAGTACAGACACCATTCTTTTTTAAATACCTTTGATCTATAATTGGTTACCACCACAGATGGAGAGACACCATAGACACTGGGTCAGCTGCACTACTTTCTACTTTTTATTTTCGTCTGTTTAGGGGCTGGGTGGTGACTTCATTACCATTAGTTGAGTAATTATAGACACCCCTTCCCGTCTGTGATTAGATGCTTCACTTTCTTAGTCTTACATGCATAAAAGCTGGTCACCTTGGCATACATAGCTCTTAGGCATGTGAACAATTTGTAATGAACTTAAGGAGCCCATTTTTTTTATCTGATCACTTCTGAGCCTTTTGGCCAAGATAAACTAAGACGTTTTCCTGTATGACGTTCAGCAAGTTAGTTATCATCACCCAACCACCCCACCCAAAAGAACAGTGACTGAAAACACAAATTCTTCTCACTCATGAGCTCAGGCAGCTCATGATCTAAGCCTGGCTGGGTTCTGGGGGCAGTGGTGGCTGTGTTTGACTGGGGGAGCATCATGGGTAGCTGTGTTCCCGGTGTGCCTCAAGCCTCCACGCTTTCAGTCTAGAGATTATAGCGTCAGATCTCCAGGTTCTCAGGCCACTGGACCAAATATATATTGTACTTTCCTGACTCAGCAGGTCAACCCAGATCTTGAATCATCATAACCAGAGGACTCAGTTCTCGACAGTAGATATCCTGCATAAATATACAATGACTGACACACACACAATTGTTCTTTAGAATATAGAAGGACTGGTAATTTTGGTCTTGGTTTGGGACTCATTGAAACTTATAGACAAGAAGAAAATCATGCTAAAGTTATGCTGCATTCTTTGTCCACATTGCTTTTACATTTATTTAATGAAAGAGAGACCGTCTGGAGGTCAGAGGGCAACTGGTGGGAGTCATTTCTCTCTCCCCACCATGTGAGCCCTGGGGATCAAATTGGGGTCATCAGATTTGGCAGCAAGTGCCTTTACTTCCAGAGCCATCTCTCGGGCCCGTATCTGTACATTTAGAGGAGCCCCTTTTAACTCACACGGTTCCAATGGGAATCACTGATAAGGCAGAGTAAATATTTAGATTTAGTACTCAGATCTAAGTGCATTCTGTTCCTCCCCTCTCTACCTCCTGCAAAAGTGAAAGTAAAATAAGCCAGTGGTTTCCAACTGTCTGTCATCTGCCTGGTCATTCTGCTTCTGTGTGCTCTCTTCTCCTGAGTCTTTGCCCTGCCTCTTGGGCCTCCTGTCCCCCCAAGTGTATAAACAATGCCCTCTCTCAGCAGCAAATGCCATATGCTTTTTTTAAAAAATGGCAAAAAGAAGCTGTTGCTGCCTGAATGCTGCTGGAAAAAGATTGCAAGAGAAGAACCCAGCAACCGGTGACCATGGTGACGCTGTGTAATCAGCAAACCCAGGCCTTTGCTTTCTTTCCTTCTCTGGGCATCCATGAAATGGTTGGTTTAGAAACCCCAAGCCCACAGACTGTTTTCCAGAAACATAGCAACCAAATCCATACACAACAAACCTGGCAGTCAAAACCACCCATGCCCTGATTATCATAACCAGAGTTATGACAGCAGGCACACCAGGCTGCCTTGCTTAACAGGAGGGCACACTGGCCATCTAAGCTATCTTCTCCATTAAATTCAAAACATTGTGAAATACATCAGCACATACACAAACACACACCCCACACACACAGACACACACCTCACACACACACACACACACACACACACACACACACACACACACACACACTTTGGCCTTTGTAGATTCTCTTCATGTTGTGGTGGCCAAAATGAAGTGAGAGCAAGACCCCTGGGAGGCAGGCAGGTGGCAAAGCTGCCCTCTGCCCTGCGTTTTCGTTGACAGTTTCCATGGCTTGGGGTTTGTGACGTTAAGCCTGAAACCTACTAAAATAGTCTGTTAGGATGCCCTGCCCAAACCTGCCCCATCCCAGGAGCTGCGTCTTAAGGTAAGAAATAAACCGGCTGTGCAAACAGAGCAAGGAAACACCTGCATTTGGATTTGATGGTGGGTGTGAGGGGATCTTCCCTGAGAGCTCAACCACAAGCCAGCCCTCCAGGGACCTCGCTGTCTGAGTTAATGTGGTGCTACTGCCTTGAGGTGATCTGCAGAAAGACAAGGAAATCCTCTTGGGGGAAACAAAACTCCAGCTGCACACTCAAAACTATCCCATGTCTTATTAGGAAAATAAGCAATGTTATCTTGTTTTTAAATCATTTTTTAAAAATCACACAATAGGGCCAGTACAGGTGCCAAGCCTGACGATCAAACTCCAGGACAACCTACTCTTTTGAGCTGGCCTCTGGCCTTACATGTGCATAGTAATGTGTTCACATAGGCACTAACACACTAGACAGACAGACAGACAGACAGATGTAACAAAAATTGAAACTAAATAATACACCACACAATATATAGGCAACAAGGCACTAAAACCATAGGCAGAAAATTGCACAGATCATAAAAGCAGATCACCAGGGGCTCAGGGGTTACGTTTGGGAAACTGAGGGAACACCACCAGCTCACCTTTGCCTATTCCCTCCGGTTTCTATGTGTGAACTTGCAGTATCCATTCTCAGCTCCTGTCTTGTCCTTCACTAGCCATATTCCTGATTTTCTTATTTTTCCCAAGGTCTATAAGCACAGCTTTCTCTTGCACGATAAGAAGGAAATGAATGAATGAATGAACTCCTGCCATCTTGCTTCACCACCCTCACAGCTAAATGTCTTGAAAGCACATTCACTGTGACTTCCTGCAGTCCATTGTGCCCTACCCACCCCTTCTAAAAAGGCCCCTAGCCAGGCTGTAGAGGCTGCAGTGCCCTGAGGCACAGGTCACCAAACCCAGTGAGCCATTACCAGCCATTGCTGAGGCAATTACAGTGTGAGCTCCCTCCTTCCAGGAAGTCTCCTGACTCAGCCCTAGGGACACCACTTCCTTCTGAGTTTTCTTTTTCAGCCATTTGTCCCCTGGCCCCTTGGTGTTTTCTATGGTTTATATGGATGTCCCTGTGTTGGTTTCTTTTCCTGTAAACAGGCTAAGTTTCCCTGATGAACCCTACTGAATGGAGAAAGAGTCTGTGTGGCTCACAATTCAAGGGTACAGTACCCAGCGACTCAGAATCAATGGCAGCTTGTCGTGTCACACCCGTGGTCAGAAAACAGAGTGATGTCTGCCAGTGCTGAGTTTACTTTCTCCAACTTGTCAAGTTCCGGAGCACAGGGAATTGGGGTTTTCCCCATCAATTAGCATGGGCACAACAATCCCTCAAAGGCATGCCCAGAGCCCAGATGACCCCTCCCTCAATTGTGTCCCGGGTGATCATAGATCCTGTCAAGTTGTTGTAATAATGATCATCACATCCCTCAAGGTTCACTTGGAAAGGCTTGTTCTCATGCTTGGTGCTATTGGGAGATGGGGTCTTCCTGGAAATGGATAATGGCACCCCAGTCTCTTCCTTTCTCCTTCCTGTCTTTTCCTTGAGTGAAGTGGGAGATTTTGCTCCATCATGGGTTTTCACCAAGACATGCTTCACCACAGGCCCAAAGCCATGGGACCAATTGTTCAAGGAATATCAACACCATTAGACAAAACAAACAGCTCTCTTTATTAGATGTTTACCTCAGGGATCTGGTGTAGTGGTGGAATGCTGGCTGAAGAGCCTCTTCTGCCCACTCAGGATGCTGTTCTTGAGTCCCTGGTTGCAGCACTTGGCACCATCTCCAAAGACATAGCTCCATTCTCCTGGATGACACAGGCATCTGTCTGAGAGGAATGTGTATCTGGGGGTTGAGGAAACCTTTCCAGAGAGAACTACAGTGTTAACAATTCTGAGAGGACTAACTTCTAGATCTTCCATCCCCAGCTATGTTCCGCCTTACAGCCAATTAACACTGGGCTTGTGAGGAAGGTGCCATCTTTAAGGAGCTCTCGCTTGCCCATCCTGAACATCTCTGTGGCACATTTCCCAAGGGTATAAAAATCCCTGGACAACTCATAAATGCTGGAGATGTTGAGAGAGAAATAACTACAACATGAACAATAAATATTTCTGTAAGTTAAAAGTGTGACAACTCTATGTTTTTAATAATGTTGAAGAAAGACTAGCCAAATGGATTGATCATTAAAAATAGTTTCTATTGGTCAAGGTGGTACACACCTTTAATCCCAGCACTTGGGACACAGAGGCAAGCACATGTTTGTGGTGATATCCTGCTTGAACAAATAAAGCCTGTCTGAGGATCAGAGAATGGAGTTTGCCATTAGCTAACCATAGAGATCTGGAAGTCTATACAGACAGACAGGAAATGAGATAGCTGGGCAAGTATAAGCAAGATAACAGCCGGAAGAAACAAGACGTCACTCTCTCTTGTCTGCTGAGACACTAAGGAGGTAAGGTGTAGCCGTAGCTTGCTCCTTCTTCTCTCTGATCTTTCAGAATTTTCCTGTATATCTAACTTCAAGTTATTATTACTTAGGCCAACTAAGAACACCATTTACACAAGTGAGTTCAAGACTAGCTTGGTCTATATAGGACCATGCTCTGTCTCAAACAAAAGGGAAGAAGGAGAAGAGAAGGAGGAGAAATACAAAACTTAATAAAAGTTTTCAATAATAGATAAACCTGTGATGAGGCATTTAATTCAGAAATTTAAGGAAACCCAGAGTGCTGCACTCCTATAATTCTAGGACTCAGTGAGAGCAAGAGGCACAAGTTCATGGCAAACCTGAATCACATAAGACCTTGTCTAAACAAAAACAACAACAAACCACTATGAAAATATTAAGAGAATTTATGGTGAACGCTGTGTTATGTGGCTAGCAATAAATAACTCTTATTCATAGATACATGAACTAACAGAAGCAAACACTACTAACCCACCAATTCCATCAAGGGAAGAATTTTCATAATTCTAATAATTGACAAATGGGATTAAATACAACTAAAAAGTTTCTACATAGCAAAGAAAATAGTCACCTGAGTGAAGAGGGAGCCTAAAGAGTAGGAAAAACAATGTTTATCTCTGTACACCAGACCAGGCATATATAGCTAGAATACTAGATTACACAAAGAACTGTAAAAATTAAGTAAAAACCCAAATCATTTGATTAGTAAGTGAGCTAATGAACTGAATAGACAATAAAAAAGAAATCAAAATGGCCAATAAATACTTGAACTAATACAATAAATAACGGAAAAGGTGCTCAGCATTCTTAGCCAACAGGAAAATATAAATTAAAGCTGTTTTAAGATTTCATCTCACTGGGTGTTGATGGCACACACCTTTAATTCCAACACAGAGGAAGCAGAGGCAGGCGGATCTCTGTGAGTTCGCAGCCAGCCTGGTCTACAGAGCAAATTCCAGGACAGGCTCCAAAGGAAAACAGAGAAGCCCTGCTTCAAAACACCAAAACAAACAAACAAACAAAAAAATTTCATCTCAACTCTAATCAGAATGACTATCACCAAGAAAACACATGGCAGCAAATGCTGGTGTTGGGGAAGGGAGCACTTCTGCATGGCTGTTGGGAATGTGAACTGGGCAGGTCAACAAATTCATTTGCACATTTATGATTATTGCTGCACTGTTTCCAACAGCCAAGAAATGGAAGCAGCTTAGATGTCCATCAACACATGAACGGATAAAGACAATGTACTTCATATGTGCATGAATCACTTGAGTTAGTACAGCCTTGGAGAAAAATGAAATCATGGCATTTGTAGAAAGATTTATCTGGGAAAACCTTACGTTAAACAAAATAAACCAAATTCAGAAAGACGAGTCCCAGGTTTCTTTCATATGTGGAGCCTAGATTTAGGAGTATATGTATGCATATATGCAAGTATTTATTTGTGTATATATGTGAGTGTAGGCCATGAAACCAGCAAAGGACTCATAAGAGGAGAGCAAAGAATCTAGAGGAAATGGGGAGTAGGTAATGGAATACATTACTAAGAAAGAAAGTGAGACTCTGGAAGAAGAAAGGGAACCATCAGGAAGGGGGAGGAACACAGAGAGAGGACAGTGAAGGAGGGAAGGAATGAGAACCAAATATAGTGACACATAGTGTATGCAGACACCATGTTGAAACCCACTACTAAATCAGCAAAAATAAATCTGTGTCATATCAAGTCTAATGACTTGATGTTTAATGAGTGTTCTTTTAAAACTGCACTCTATTTTAGTCAACTGCACACTAAAAATAATTTGAAGAATAACTCAGTTGCTAAGAAGCTAATTAACACTCTGGAGTCTTACAGGTCTCAAAAGAAAAGTCATTCATTTTGACCATCATATAGCCATTTTTGCTCAGACAAAAATAAAAAGACTCAAGAAACTGTGAGTTCGAGGCCAGCCTGGTCTACAAAGAAAGCCACACAGAGAAATCCTGTCTTGGGAAAAAAAAAAAGACCCAAGCAAAATCTTTGAAGCATAAAAATGCATTATTTTAGACTTTATCTGAAAATATGTGTTCAAGAAAAAAAGGGGTAAAATTCCACCCTGTTCAAGAAGAGCTTGTTCGTGTGTTTTCAAAAGATAGACAGCGGGTGGCAGGTCACACTGGCACGCAGTTTCTAGTGCAAGTATTGAAACGAGCATTGTGACAATTTTCTTTAAAATGTTTAATATTTAAGAAACACCAGAAATGACATCCTTTAAAAATATCCAAACTTACAAGAATTAATTTTAGGTATCAATTCAAATGTGTAAGGCTAAGTACTGTACAATGTCAATTATGCAGAAATCCAGAATAGAAAGCCAAGGCAAACTGGGGCAAGGCTGCCTCTGGGAGATGTGGGGGCCTCAATATCCTGGGAAGAAGCACTGGGAGCTTCCATGATGGTGGTGATGCTCTGTGCCCTAAAAGGGTTTGGATATTTGCTGAGTGTTAGCAAATGGTATACCTAAAGTCTACATGTTTGTGGTGGTTAATTTTATAGGGGAAAAAAACATAAGCAAATGTTTAGATTCTAATGTCATCAATGCTAGTGATTGGGGTGAAACACTTGGAATGCAGAACCAGTAAGAGGTTACCAAGAGGACAGGTATACAGGTAATAATGGAACCAAAACAGGGTATTTACTGGGGAATCTAAGTGATGATGATATGGCATTTGTTGTCCAACATTTTGACATTACTGTATATCTGAAAATACTCATTATAAATTATTTCAGGGAGTGGGCAAGAGGAAATATTTTTTCCCTAATTGATTTTAACACATGTCTGAGAAAAGCTAAAACTGATGGTTGGTGAACTCTCTCCTTAACCTTGTAGCACAAACCTCCCTCCAGTATCCCAATCTTACTTCCCACCAGATCCAAAATTCAGCAGATTCAAAACTGAATTTATTGTCTTCCCTCTATCAGGTGGGACCATCTCAGCTCCCAGTAACAGGCACAGAGTTCAACACAAGCAGGATTTTTTTTACATAACAAGAAAGATGCAAGTAGGGATATAGTGTTGCTGATCCCACAGCAAGTCTGCAAATCTCTTGGCCATCCCTCATAGTCCCAGTGTGTTAGAGCTTCAGCAGGTTCAAGAGAAGGGTGAAATGATAGCACTGAGATTAGCTTAAAGGCCAAAGTCCTTGCTGTGACAATTAATGTATCCTTTACTTGGATGTCATAATGTATCTTGAAATGTATCATTAGCTAGGATGCTCTCAACCACAATGACACGCTATACACACACATACTAAAAACCAGAGTAGAGCTGGAGAAAAGGCTAGTGGTTAAAAGTGCTTGCCACATGCACTTCCACAGGACCTGAATCCTGTTCCTAGCACCCATGTCAGATGACTCATAACCACTTGGTAACTCCAGTTTTAAGGAATATGAAACTCTTCTGACCTCTGAGGATATCTGCATACACAGACAGACAAGTCTTTAAAATATAAAATTAGACTTAAAAGTGGCTTTAGAATTTGCTGGCTTGATGATGGAAGTAATGTTATCTACATTCTAGTTGGGTTTTTTTTTTGTTTGTTTTTTTTTGTTTTTTTTTTTTAACATTCTGTTTTATTGCCCTCAGCATTGGATCTGTTCCCAGCCTAGTACCAAGAAGGATACAGCAACTTCAAGTAAAAGATCCATACACAGCAAGCTACAAGGGAAATGGAATTGCCTTAAGGAGGGTGGTGGTGACTTCCCTTATCTTAAGCTAGTCCTGCCAAGCAGCCCAAGACCTAACTTTGGAAGGGGAACTGTTATGATTAATCTCAATCAAAAATTTGATGAGCTCTAGAATCACTTTGGAGACTGCTTCTAAGCATGCATGTGAGGGAGTAGCTTGATTGGGTTAAAGGTGAGAAGTCCTGCCCACTGTGGGTGGCACCATTCCCTGAGCTGAGATCCTGGGGTAAAGCCTAAGCATTCATAACTCTGTTTCTTGACAGTGAATACAATGTAGACAACTTGCTTCAAATTCCTGCTGCTGTGACTTCCACCATGATGGGCTGTATACTTGAACTGTGATTTAAAATAAGCCTGTCTCTTGTTCCTTGCTTTTGTCTGGTTATTTTATCACAGCAATGGGAAAAGTTCCTGAGATATGGGTTGAGTGTATTGTGAAGATCTACAAGTGTTAACACTAGGCATGCAAAGAGACATTTATAATAAATGCAAGTAGAGGCTTACAGAATGGAAGAACAGTAGATTTATTATACATCATAATAGGAGCTCTGTTCCCAGAGACAACAGAATACATAATCTCTAAATATTACAGGCATAAAATTCAACAATATAACATCAGTTAACACAATAGTATAACATCACTGTTCCCTGTTGATTTACTGAATGCCTACTGAGTAGTGGAGACTAGTCACTAATTTAGCACCTCTTTCATAGCAAAACAGGTGACAGAGAGAGAACTGTATGACTGAAACTAAAGCTTCCCCTCTGCATACCTAATGACTTCTATCTTTGTCTCTAGTTCACTGTTACTACGAGGATCTGCACTTTCATTTTTCTTCTTGTTTTCAAAAATAAAATTCACTAGATATTCACCTCTTATATCATACTTCACGCCCCTTACTGATATGGACACTTTACATATATTAACTCCTTAATCTTCACAGCTGTTTTGAAGCAAGTACTACAATCTCCATGTTGAGATGGGAAAAAGAGGCAAAGGATAATGGGGCAGTGTTGCACATTAGTCAGCTACCTATCCGCTGTGATTTACTCTGATAGCCTCACCTTGGCTATCTCTCCAACTCTTGATCCTGGGTTGTGCTTCCTTCCCTCCCCCCCCCCCACCTGCTCTCTCTACTGGGATTCATTCATGTTCCAAGTCAGGATCAGGCCCGCCCTTCTTAGGAAAGCTTTCCTTAGTCAAGGCAGAGACCAAGCTCTTGCCTAGCACCTAGCCCACACACTTCCCTTAGATGATTTGCTTACAGATCTGTGCCCTCCAGTAAAGATGTGATAGCAAGCCTGGCATTCTTCTGGTGTCCCTGGAGTTTGCTACTATGCCTGGCCTATAATTGGCACTTAGAGTGTTGCTAAATTAATGCACAAGCTCCCTGATTTTACACTTTCCTGTCTCCCCCGTGTTGTCTGACACCACATATTGTAGACAGTCAACTGGAGTGGGTGAGATTCTTCACCAGTAGCCTAACGTATGAAACCAAACAAAACAGAACACCCCGCCCCCTCCCCGCCCCCCCCGCATCTACACATTTCAATCTAGACCCTGAGAATTTGGAGTTCTTACAAGCCCCCAGTCTGTTAAACCCAGCATCATGTGGGAAGTCTGATTCCTCCTCACTAGCCTGGTGGGCTGGGAGAGCAGTCAGGGCTCAGGGGCCGCCTCCTGGTACGCGCTCTCCCAGTTCTTGCCTATTAAGGTAAAAGAGTCCTCTAGGAATGCAGCGACGGGAAGGAGGGTCCTCAGCAGAGGCCTCCGTGGCCTGGGCCCTTGGAGGACTCTATTAACCGCAGCCCTGGATCCCCTTCCTGGCGCCTGGCCACTGGGTCTACGGGCTTCGGGTCCTACTTAGCTTTACCACCTGAAGTCACATTCTTATGTTTCCATAGCCACCGAGAATAACTTCAACTATCATCGCCCGCCTCAGAGGAGTCTGGCACCGGGTGCTGGCTAAATGGAACCTGCGTCCCTGGTGGGCGCTGCTCGCGCACAGATGCTCGGGTAGCTACAGGAGCCCGCACCCTTCAGCGCTGAGGAAGGTGGTGCCACTTCCGAGGGGCTGGAACGGGTGCGCGGGACCCGGATCTCCATCCTAGGGCTCCCCCATCCCAGGCCAGCTGGCCGCTCGCGTCTCGGGTCCCCGCCCGCAAGCCACGCCCACAGGTCACGCCCCTCCCAACCCGCCCCGCCCCTCCCGCCGGCGCCCGCTGCTCCCGGGGCTCGGCGCGGGCCTGGGGAATCGGGAGCCCGCTGCCGGGGTCGCAGTATGGGGCGCTTTCGCGGGGGCCTGCGGTGCATCAAATATCTGCTGCTCGGCTTCAACCTGCTGTTCTGGGTGAGACCCGAACCGGCGGGCCAGTTAGGGGGCCGGGGTCCCCAGGGAGGTGACCGCAATAGAGTTGGGCCCTGGGGGGGAAGGCAGGGTGTTCCAGAAGCGCTAAGCAGACAAAGAGGGAGGGGACAGATGGAGGGGGAAAGGACAGAGAGACGCTTGAGCCACCAGAGCCAGTGAGAAGACCGGTGCCGTGCTTCCCCAAGAGAAGCCATCATCCTCGGTGGCATCGCTCGGCGGGTGGCACCAGGTGTGGGGGACCCAGCGGACCCCACACCCCGAGGTCTGGGGCCCCGGCGACCGGCGCTCCCTGTAGCCTGCCGTGCACACACACACACACCCCCTTCGCGCGCTGCCTTCTCGGGGGAGCCGGCGGCCGGTCCAGGGCGCTGGAAGGGAAATCCCTACCCTGCGGCTGCCTGGGGTGGCAGCCCAAGAGTGTGTGAACACCGCCTGGCTCTGGTGGTTTGTTGCGGGGGGGGGGGGTTGAACGGGCAGTAGCGAAAATTAAGGGAGTGGGGGAGGGTCGTCCTTTTCTTGGGCTTTAGGGGAGGGCACTGCTGGGTGGGTAGTGGTGGGTGATAGTCTATGAGGGGTTGGAGAATGGAGGGGTTTTGGAAGGGCAGCAGCCTCCACCAGGCTCTCTGCCTACAACCAGTACTCCTGAAATGATCTCATTCAACTTTGCAGGGTGGTGTAGACCTGGCAACATTCCCCAGTTAGAGATGCACAGAGGCAGCCATAGAAAGGGCCCAGGCCCCAGTCTCCTGTGTTAGCAGGGCATGATTAGGGGTGGACCATGCCTGGAATACTCTCCCAGGCCCTGGAGAACCATCAGAGACCCTTTCTGAACAGTCCCTATTGGCCTTCCCTTAAGAGACTGCTAGCCAGCATTGCTACTCAGATAGACCCTGAGGGGAGACACCAGTCTTGCTTTGGGGGAAGTGGGTAACAGCAGGAGCAGGATGCTGGAGGCAATGGTTGTTCTCATCTGCTCTGAGAAGGCTGTCTGAACAATCAGTAGTTAATTATTGAACAGCGAGCTCCACTTGTGTCCACAAACCCATTAGCCTGGGTGACTCCAGCAGCTCTAAGCTCTTCAGAGATCACGAGGTCATGACCAACATTGTCAGCAATGGACAGTTTCGAGGCAGTACCTGGGGGCATCCCCTAAATTGTAAAAAGTACGCATAGATTTTATGCACCTGAGCATTTGCATCTATCACACTCCAGGAAGGAGTATTTCTAAGTGCCCTTGTGCTGTATTTCTTTAGAAGTCTGGCTTACTTTCAAAAGCTGTTAATTATAGATGCCGTGCCACACTGACACCCTTCACTCTCACTGCCTACAAATTCGAAGTTTCATGTGAGCTCAAGATGGAGGTCTCAGGCTGGGCTTAGTGTGCATCTTGTGCCATCTTCCCCAGACTTAGCAAACATTTGCAGTGGGTCAGGGACAGTGCTGGGCACCTTACATGTATCTGTGCACCCCTTGCTCACTACAGGTGTGTGCCAGAGGGTCTTGTGCAAGCAGGTCGTCCCCATTTTAAGACATGCAAGACACAGAGACTCAAATAGGTCACACAGCTATTGAGCGGCAGAGACAGAACTCTAAAGCTGCCTACCCCATCCTAACCCTGTGGGTGATCCAGTTAACCAGCAGTTCCCAGAATGTGGCTCCTGGAGGAGCAGCATCAGTGTACCCTGGGAAGTTTTCAGAAATGGGCATTCTCATCTCAAGCCAGACTTACTGAATCAGACACTGTGGGAGAAAGGGGCCCAGCAAGCTATTCTAAAAGACCATCCAGGTAATCCTACCCCATGGGCATGTTTCAGAACCATTCTTAAACAGTTGCTAGATAGATGGTGTCTCTTAGCTTAAAGCACTGTTCTCTAAGCTACCACTCCAGGTGAGCAAATGAGATCAGTGCATCCTGAACAGCAAGCACAAAGTTAGACAGAGTGTAACCAAGTGACGACTCTCCCACCCCTGGTCATAAAGACAGTGACCAGAGAAGCAGCAGTTAGTGAGGTTTGAGTGTCTGTCGGAGGTTAGAGGTGGCTTTTCCTATGTGTGACCCAAATACAGAGTTCAGGGAAGGGACCTCAGAATCATCAAGAAGCCTAAAAAAACTTCTCTTGGGAGACCCTGGAGCTCAGCCTCTGAAGAGCTGGGAGGATGGGGGTGGGCAAAGGCAAGCCAGCAGCTGAGGAGCAGAGCAAAGAAGTGGGACCTCTGAGTGACAAAGCCATGAGATGAGGCCTGAGTGCAGAGACGTGCTTAGACAGGGGGGGGGGCTCTGTCCTACCTCCTACCTCCAGGAGAGCTCCTCATCTGTAGATTGGAGGAAGGGTGTTGTGGCAGGATTCAAAGGAAATGTGTGACGTACCTGATCCCACCTTCCTATGGCAGCCATACATAGTGGGGGCTTAAAGTCATTTCTTATTTTTATTACTAACTGCCTAGCACACAGGAATCATTCAATAAATAGTAGCTGTCTTCCTCCCGATGCCCTTACTGTTGGCAAATTGTATCTATGTGCACCAGTGATTTGCACATGACTCCTTTGGTGGCTAACTATACATTATCCTCGTAACTCACACTTGGGTATTTTCCCCACTAAAGCTTACTACTCCTGAAAACAGAACAAATTTCTTCCTTGTTTTCATAGCCATTCCCCTCGGCACCTAGAGTGGTGTCCAGAACATAGGATGTACAAACGCTCTACAGAGTGAGTGAACAAATCTTCCGTTAGACACCTGGATGCCAACAGGCTTCCTGATATCAATTAGACATCAATTGCCAACTTTATCAGAGAGCTGGCCTGCCTTTCTCAGGTCTAACTTCATTGTATAGATGTTGATCTTGGCTTTCATAGACTGAACCAGGAGAGAGCTAAGAGAACCCAGTGGCTCTCCCAGAGAGGGCAGGCCCTGGATGAGCAGCAGGTGCAGGCAGCCTTCTTGGTAAAGTGAAAGGGACAAGCTGAAACAGATATCTAGCCCCTTGGGGAAGTCAACTGTATGGGATAAATTATTCACACACCTGACTTCCTGTCACTAAGGGAACCGGATTCCACAGACACTCTGCCCTGGCTTCTAACGTTTCTTTCCTGACTGCAGAGCTTTGCCAGGAAGGAAAACTTCAGCTGTGATTTGAGTATATCCACACACCCATAGATGTCTTTCCTTTAGAGGGTTAGGGTCTTCCTGGGCGACAATACTTCCTGCCCTGCCAGAAGTTCACCAGGAGGCAGGCACAGAAGCTGTAGAATGTGTTTTATGGTCTGTGATTCACAGATTCGTTTGGAGCCTCATCCAGGCAGCTGCCTGGACATTCCCCTCAGCTGTGTTTCTAGACTCCTAAACATTCAACCACACCTTTCAGAAACAGCACAATGCTTCCCGGTCCAGGGAACTCAGCTGTCCTCACACCAAGTGATGAATGCTTTAAAACCCAAAGTAAAGCCTGGTCCCTGGCCTGACTAAAGTAACTTCTGATCTGCTACTTGATATCTGCCTTGCCTTTATCAGGTCTAACTTTAGGGACTACAGACACAGCACTTGGTATAGTCCTGACTGTGCTGAAATCACCTTTGTTTTTTCTTTCCCTCTGTTGCATAGCAATATAAATAAAACACTACAACCTACCCAGCCACATGTGTTGGTTTGAAGAAAAGCCTAGGCACTGTTTATTCCTTGGTTTATTGTTGTCTGCTCAGCGTTTTCCTATCATTGTGCTGCTCTGGGCTGTTGAGGGTTGTGTCCAACAGGAAGCAAGGCTGTTCCTGGTTGAAAGTCACATGCCATATATGGCAAGTGGGAAAGTGGTGTCTTTTCTTCCTCACCATGAGTGATGCAACCTTGGGTTTTCACTTGGTGATGCCTACTAGTCTTCTGAAAAGACTGTTGCTGGAGGGGAGGTGCAGGGGTGAACATTATTTGACTCAAACAAAGCTTATAGCCCCTTCTCTCTCCCACACATTTCTAACAGCAACTGCAGAGCAGCCACTTGTAGAAAGGATGGTGGAGGGACTGAAGAAAGACCTTTTGGAGTCTCCCAGATGGCCTGCTGTCTGTCTATGGCCCACTTCGGACTTATGTTTAAGTGGGAAAACAGAAGTGGTGGCCAACCTCCCCTATTGTGCACCAGAGGGACCTAGGGGTGCTGGGAGAAGCAAAGAGTGCACAACACGGTCAGTCTGGAGAGGCCAGAGCTCTGGTTCTAGTGCTGGCATAGACCTTAGGCAGGTGCATGCAGTATGGCTATTCAAATCCAGAAAGCTAACCCTGAAAGGTGGATTCTGGTACCACACTGCCAGAGTTTATCCCTGGCTCTCTAGGTCTCGCTACCTTGGGGACTGGGCTCAACTGTTTGGCCTTTTGAGCCTCCATTTTCTCACTTGTAAAATGAGCATAGTAAAGTAGTATTCAAGTCACCTTGTAACCTTTGTGCAGATAAGACAAGTTAATATACCCAGCATTCAGGAGGCAGAGGCAGGTGGATCTACATAGTGAGTTTGAGGCCAGCCTGGTCTACATAGTGAGGTACAGGACAGCCAGAAATTCATAGTGAGACCCTGTCTCAGACACAAACAAACAAAAGCAAGTTAATATATGTAAAATCCTGCACACACATAGCACATGCTCAATAACCTGAGATCTGTTAGTGATGGTGGTATTCAAATGATAGAGTACAGGTGGGAAGACGTGGCCTAAAACTCAGGAGGTCCTCAAGAAGAGGGAGTATCCAAGTGCCCTCTATGCCACCAGTCCACGTGACTGAAGTCTTACAGCTTATGGAAGACATGGGGTCCTCCATCTATGATCCATTCACTCAGCAGATGTCTGCCTGCCTCCCCACCCTGAGATTCAAAGAGTAAAACTCAACCCTACACCCTACACCTTTCCTAGCCTCCATGTTATCTTTGATATTAGTTCAACCCCAGTCTGGTCTTTGTACCTCAGAGGCAGGATCTGTTATGAGCCAGCATCCTCCCTTCTGGTCCCTCGGTACCTGAGAGAGTCAAGAGGGCTCTAGATAAAAGTTCCTGTGCACTTGCCCTAGAGCAGAGCTGCTAAGTGTCTGCCATGCTTCTGTGCTCCCAGGTAGAGGCCAAGGGAAGGAGATGGGTCTGGCTTTGGGGGCCAGTGCAGCTTCTAGAATAATGCTAATATCGATACTGGAGACTGTATTCAACTATATATTCTGACTTAGTGGGTCCACATCTATAACAAACACACAGGTGACACTGGCAGTGGTACTTTAAAGACACTTTGAGGGTCTTTGTTTAAGATGTTTAAGAGCTCTCAGGAGCTCAGAGACCCTTGTTTCTGCATGGCAGTGTGACCCTGCTTGCTTTCCATGGTTCTTACTTCTGGTTACCACTTTTTCATCATTGTCCTAAGGGTTTTTCTCCACTAATACTGGGCAGTCCGGATTGTCATCATGCACTGTCTCATGCCTGAAGTATCTCTGGGTAACCACCAGCCTTAAAATCGACAGAGCCTTACTACATGCTTGTTATCCTTGTTGAAGCGAGTGACCCAGCCCTGACTGAAGCGAATTGTGTTAGGGTCTCTAAGACGTAGAGGAAGGGGGACTGGAGATGGGAGCATCCACGGCAGGGGAGGCGCCTCATACAGGAGTTACCTTGGCCTGCCTTTCTCTCTGTCCTCGACTTTCACAATTACCACCCAAACACAAATTTTAATATACAAAATGCTTCCACATGATCTCATCTTATATGAATTATTAGCAACCTCTGTCTTCACAGCTTTTTTATTTTTAATTTCCATAATAATTTAATTAGCCCTGTTTTAAAGTATGGGAGCTGAAAGGTGCAGTAAATAGAATACCCAAGGTTTTCTCCTCCCCCCCCCCTTCCACAGCATTAATGTATTGGGATGTGGGATACAAAGTATAAGGAAAGAAACTAGAGGACCAGGCGATGGCTCAGTGGGTAGGTGTAGTTGCTACATAAGTGTGAAGACCCGAGCTCCAACCCCCAGAACCTATGTAAAAAGCTGCACATGGCTGCATGTGGCCCTTACCCAGCACTGTTTGGGGGTGGAGACAGGAAGGTCATTGGTGCTTGCTAGCTGCTGTCCTAGCTCCAGATTCAATGAGAGGGATAAGACAGAAACAAATAGGCACCAGGCATATACACGTGGACATACACACAGAGAAAGAAATGAAAAAAACTACTGGAATCAGGCATGGTGGCTCACACCTATAACCCCAGCATGCAGAAGGCTGCGGATTATCTAGTTGAAGACCTGTATCAGGGTTCTATCTCCACAAAACAAAACAAAGTTTCTGTTGACTTGGAAAAACATAGTCTATGCTCAGAGTGATGATAGCCAGTGTCAGGATCAGTCTTGAAGCATTCTTGAGATACTGGGACAAAGATATGCATAAAAATACCATGGCATGTGACAGACACAGGAGAGGGGTGAGGAGCATGACTGGTCAGTTTAAGGCAGCTGAAAACAAGATGGAAATTGAGAAAAGCTACACAGAGCGTTAATTTTTTAAGAGACCATTTAAGAAATGAATTTCCGAATCAGAGGCTTGAAGGACAAAAGGCCTGCCCAAGCCTAAGACCAGCAACTACTGCTTTTGTAAGCACAGCCTCATGTTAACCCCTTCAGTCCTTACCACAGCCCTGGGGAGCAGTAGCTCTTGTTACACCCAGGAAATAGGGATACAGAGACCCATACAGGACACAGGCCTGGCTGGTGGCAGCTGAGGCACCAACATCTTTGTCTTTAGCCTTCCTGAGTCCCCAGACTAACAGGGAGGTAGGAACTAGGATGAGTGTGCAAGGACTTCTACACCTCTTCATCCAATATGGCTGCCTTGTTACTGAACACATGGGGCTGTTTAGATTTTAAATTAAATAAGCTGTAGTATTCTTGTCCTTAGTCCCATTTACCACATTCTAAGTACTCGGTAGCCATCCGTGCTGAGTGGCTACAATACAGGACAGCACCGATGGCAAATGTTTATAAAACTGGGGCTGTTTCTTGTGTGTGTGTGTGTGTGTGTGTGTGTGTGTGTGTGTGTGTGTGTGTGTGTGTCTCCATGTGTGTGCTCTGTTGTATAAGTGTACACAAGTGTATGTGGACCTCAGGTGCCAACATTTTTTTCTTTTTCCTTTTTTCTTTTTTTTTTTACCCGGTTTCTCACTGGCCCAGAGCTCACCAAGTAGGCTAGGCTGGCTGGCCAGTGAGCTCCAGGGATCCTCCTGTCTCTGCCTCCCCAGCACTGGGATTCCAAGGGTGAGCAACTGGCTTGCTTTCTGTGAGTTCTGGGAATCAAACCCAGCTCTCAGTCCTTGCTAAACAAGCACTTCAGTATAACTAAGCCATCTCCCCACCTCTCACTAGAGGAAATTCTGCTAGACATCTTCAGCCTAAATATACTCACTCTTTGTCTCATAACTACATGCTAATCTTTTCTCTTTCTAACGTCTTAAATAAACTAAATTTAAAGAATTGGAGGCATTGCCTCTAAAGGGCACCAGCTTTCTGGTGTGGTTTTCAAAGCTGGAGGGAAGTCCAGCTGTCAGCAAAAGCAGGAGAGTAGTCGATGAAAATTGGAGGACACTGGCAGAAAAATAAGTACTGTGAGGAGAGAGATGCCTACTTGAAGATTAAGCTTTCAGTTTGAATGGAACAGTGAATCTATCAGCATGAAAAAGGCCAAATGCCAGGCAGTCCCAGCTCTATGTGTGTGGCTGAACTCCTAGGCACTCTCCCTACTGACCCCTACAGATAGGTGAGTCCAGGGTTAGAGAAGCTTAGTGTCTGGACCAGGATTTGAACAGTGTGACCATACCCTCCTGCCTAAAACCCCAATTTCTGCCTTCTCCACAGTTTGTGCAGGTGGATGTTTGCCATCCTGTCTATGGGCATCTTATTCAGTCTGAACACTCGAAAGAGAACATTTCTAGAAAAACAGGTATTCCTAAAGTGAATGGAAAAAGTCAGCTTATAAATGAGCACACACATATATACATGTGTGCGTGGGTGCATAAGAGTGTGCATGGTAATGAACAGGGAGGGTAATGCCGTGAGGGTAGGGCAAGGGCCAGGGAGTGGAAGGTTGCACTGAAAGCTGCACGATGCATCCTTCATCCTGAAACAGACTGGTACAGCTCCTTAGTGACCTCAAAGCAGGGTCTAAGAAAACTATTAGGAAAAATGCCTAGAGAACACCAGCCTAGGTTTTGTGTTGTCTGATCTATTCCACCCAAGGTAACTTCTTGGCAACCAAGTGTCTCAGCTTGTTCCAATCTGAATTCTACACATAGAATTTACTCTCTGCTACCGTTTCTCACTGTAACCATGAAAAACTGGGTAAAGATCACTAATAGTGGGCCGTATTTAAGTGTCCTGGTGACTGAGAGATGGCTCAGAGAGCATGCACTGCTTTTGAAGAGGCCCCTTTGGTTCCCAGGACCCACATTGGGAAAGTCATGACTGCCTGTGACTCCAGTCTGACTCTCCTGGCCTCCATGGGCACCTGCACTCATGTGCATGAGGGGATATGTGTGTGCCTGAGTGCACAGACAGACACACACCATCAAAAATAATAACATAAATAAGGAATCCTAGTGATGTTCCCCAAGTCACCCTCTCAGTGTCCTTGAAGAATGATAGGCAAACACATAGATGTCATTTAACATCCCCTCTCTGCTTATGCAAAGCTCAGTACATGATATGACATCATGTCATGACATCAGTCTCTGTGGTTGCCAAGACCAGTGTTAGTGCATGCAGAGGACAAGACCAGAGGTGGAGACCCAGTGGCTGCTTCAGGGGCCAACTCAAGAGATCTTAGCAAAGACAGCTCAGCCCTGAGTGGGGAAAGGCAGGCAGTGAGTGGTGAGTTTAACTCAAGGCTGTGGTTTAATAGATGTGGGCTTTAGTTCTGAGTCTATATGATCTTCACTAATAAAGCCATCTACTCCCTGACATTAGTCAGCGGCCTGGAACTTTGTTTCGCTGTATAGGGAAAACAACAAAGCCATCATCTTCCTCCAAATTCTTGCTCGCCCTTAGTCTGTTCTTCCCCCGCACTTCTTTCCACCCAGGGTACCGTGAGCACAGACATCAGTAGGTGTCAGCATCCCCTTTCCTGGCCAGCTTCTTTCCCCAGGTTCTTGTTCCTCTCCCCTATAGCATTTTTAAGCCACCTCCCAGCTAGGCCAGACGACCCACTCAAGTTCACTTCATAAAAACTTCAACAAACATAAAAGGGTGTGTTTGTCACAAATACGCAGTCAAGTGTTCTTTCCAGAGAACAGAGCACTTCTGATCCTATCAAAGTTTGAACTGCAGCGTAGACAATAAACACTGAGTCATCAGGAAGTACTTTCATGGGGCAGCTCAGTGGGCAAAGAGGCTTGCTGCTAAACCTGATGACCTGAGTTCCAGCCCTGGCTCCCACATGATGGAAGATGAGAGCCAGCAGGCTGTCCTCTCTCCTCCATATGCAATCCCCCACGCAGTGCACACATGTACTCTTACATACACACACACATGCACACATAGTAGATAAATAAATAATTTGAACATAATGCTCTTACCTGAAGGAAGCACAAGTTTGTCCTTATGAAGAAATAAGAGGTCAAATAACAAACACTGGAGTCTCAGGTGCCACCAGCCATTTTCAAACAGCAGTCCTTCCTCCCGGTGATGTCAAGAACGGGGCAACAGGTCCTTTGGAAGCCGTTTGATACTCAGCCCTTGTAATTTTTTCTGGTAAAAACCCTTGCTTCTGAGACAGTGCCGTCTGAATCCTGGCCTTGCTTTCATTACACAATACGATGGAAGTCTTGGGAGCTGGCTTCCCACTTTGAGCAAATTAGTGTCATTTGAAGCAAATGTGCTTGTGACATCTGCCTGCTGCAAAGCTGAGGCGGCGCTGCCTTCGTGGAGGCATAATGGGGCTTCAATCAGATCAGGCGTTGCGAGTACTCATTAGGACTCCATCTAGGATGTGAACGGCCACCACAGGCAGGTGTTAGCTGGAAAGCATTTAATGGAGACTCTAGGACAGAAGCCTCATTTTCAACTTGATGTGGCTTCATCCCAACAGAGAGAGTAGCAAAAGAGCTGGAATTGTATGCACATAGTGTTCACCACGGGGAAGCAAAATCATAGGGATAGATTTGTTCTTCTTTAGTTTAGGGCAGCATGTGTGCCTGTGGTTTTGTAACCACATGGAGTGTGCATACCTTGGCCAGGAAGAGGGGCATGGGGGCTTATTCTTTTCGAATATGTGTGATGTTCACATTCCTGAAGGCTTAGGAAACCTGATGGCCAGTTCTGTGGTACTGTTGCTTTCTGATAGTGAGTATTTTGCTGAGTGCCTCCAACGCTGTATCTGAACCACAGTTGCTGTGTTTCCCAGGTGCAGGTAGATTTGAAAATAGTACTTTACGAACTCCCACCTTATCTGTGAATGTGGTGATTTATCCTGCCAGCCTTCTGTCTGGGCTAACATACAACAGAAGCGCCTGGCCCTGGGTTCAACCCCGACCCCAGAGGAAGGAAGGAAGGAAAGAAGGAAGGAAGGGAGAGAGGGAGGGAGGCAGGGAGGGAGGGAGGGAAGGAGGGAGGGAGGGAGGGAGGGGAAGGAAAGACAGGAAAAGGGGGTAAGATGGAAGGACAGAGAGAGGAGGGAGCATGGAAGAGGATGGGGAGGAGGAGAAATATGAGTAAGAGCTGAACATGGTGGTACCTGTCAGCAATCCCAGCAAAAAGGCTGGGGTAGAAGGAACACAAGTTCCAGGCCAGTCTGAGCCAAGTATTGAGACCCTGCCTCAAAACAAACCAAAACATACACAACACCAAAAATGCCTAGAATAGGTAGTTTAAATTATATAAATTGAGTTGAGTTTGTATACATGTGATGGAGGCTCGCATCTGCGTCAAGATCCAGCACCTCTGGCTTTCAGAGGATCCTCTTCTCAATTCATCCTTATGGTGGACAGGAAGAAAGCAGGCTTTCTGATGTCGTTTCCTATAAATAATAAATATACTGCTCCACTATGAGCACCCTCCCACAGTTTCATCTAGCTCTGATTACCAGCGTGTGCATGTACACACACACACACACACACATACACACACACACCTGCCAAAGGTCTGATCTCCAAGACCCTCCATGCTGACAGTAGCCCTCATCATATGTGTTTGAGGAAGAGGACTCAATCCATTCCACAGCTGGCTGAGCGTGTCTGTGCCTCTCCCCCATCCACCCCTAGCTAGCTTCACTCTGCAAGGCTGAGAGGAGAATGCTTAGCATCCAGCAGCCAAGAGCTGCCCCTGCTCTCACAGAGCTCAGGCCTTTAAAACCCAGAAATATTTAAATAGCAGCAGTTATGTGAGCTATGAAACAACACACATATCTAGGCCAGGCCAGGCTTCCCCAAGGAAGTGACCTGAGAGCCGAGAGTGAGGGGGAGTCACCCTGCTGAGGGCAGTGCTGAAGAGCACGTTGGCCCATGAAGCAGCCAAAGCTGCCCCCTCATGAGACAAGACAGGGAGCCTGACTCAGGCATCTGGGGGGAGGTTCCATTGCTCCCCACCAGGGTATAAGCACACATGCTTGGCTAGATCTCCCCCTGGGGATGCTCTTGGCCCAGAAAGGATCCTCTCTGCTGTGTTTCATCAACAGAGAGCAGAGTGGCAGCTCACATTTGCTCCCTGTCATGCAAGTGGCTAGTGTTCAGGAGGGGAAAGCGGGGCATGGCATACTGGCAGACCAGCATAGGGAGTAACGTCTTCATTCTGCCTATCAGAACTACCTCCCTCCCTACAGCTGGATGTACATGTCTCTCTGTTCATTATTCATAACTGAAAAGAAAAAGGAAAGAAAGATGGGGCTCTCATTAGCAATCCCTGAATGGAGGAAGCAAGTGCAGGAAAATAAAACTGAACCACACCAGTGGTCCTGTAAGAGCAGGCCTGTGATCAGTCCTGTGTGAGCGGTCCTGTGAGATCGGTCCTGTGTGATCAGTCCTGTGAGATCAGTCCTGTGAGATCAGTCCTGTGAGATCAGTCCTGTGAGAGCGGCCCTGTGAGATCAGCCCTGTGAGATCAGTCCTGTGAGATCAGTCCTGTGTGATCAGTCCTGTGAGATCAGTCCTGTGAGATCAGTCCTGTGAGATCGGTCCTGTGAGATCAGTCCTGTGAGATCAGTCCTGTGAGATCAGTCCTGTGAGATCAGTCCTGTGAGAGCGGCCCTGTGAGATCAGCCCTGTGAGATCAGTCCTGTGAGATCAGTCCTGTGTGATCAGTCCTGTGAGATCAGTCCTGTGAGATCAGTCCTGTGTGATCAGTCCTGTGAGATCAGTCCTGTGAGATCAGTCCTGTGAGATCAGTCCTGTGAGATCAGCCCTGTGAGATCAGTCCTGTGAGATCAGTCCTGTGAGATCAGTCCTATGTGAGATCAGTCCTGTGAGATCGGTCCTGTGAGATTGGTCCTGTGTGAGCGGTCCTGTGAGAGCGGTCCTGTGAGATCAGTCCTGTGAGAGCGGCCCTGTGAGATCAGCCCTGTGAGATCAGTCCTGTGAGATCAGTCCTGTGAGATCAGTCCTGTGAGAGTGGCCCTGTGAGATCAGTCCTGTGAGATCAGTCCTGTGAAATCAGTCCTGTGTGAGCGGTCCTGTGAGATCAGCCCTGTGAGATCAGTCCTGTGAGATCAGTCCTGTGTGATCAGTCCTGTGAGAGTGGCCCTGTGAGATCAGCCCTGTGAGATCAGTCCTGTGAGAGCAGTCCTGTGAGAGTGGCCCTGTGAGATCAGCCCTGTGAGATCAGTCCTGTGAGATCAGTCCTGTGAGATCAGTCCTGTGAGAGTGGCCCTGTGAGATCAGTCCTGTGAGATCAGTCCAGAGCAGTCCTGTGAGATCAGTCCTGTGTGAGCGGTCCTGTGAGATCAGCCCTGTGAGATCAGTCCTGTGAGATCAGTCCTGTGTGATCAGTCCTGTGAGAGTGGCCCTGTGAGATCAGTCCTGTGAGATCAGTCCTGTGAGATCAGTCCTGTGAGATCAGTCCTGTGAGATCAGCCCTGTGAGATCAGTCCTGTGTGATCAGTCCTGTGTGATCAGTCCTGTGAGAGCAGTCCTGTGAGAGTGGCCCTGTGAGATCAGTCCTGTGAGATCAGTCCTGTGAGAGCAGTCCTGTGAGATCAGTCCTGTGAGATCAGTCCTGTGAGATCAGTCCTGTGTGAGCGGTCCTGTGAGATCAGTCCTGTGAGATCAGTCCTGTGAGATCAGTCCTGTGTGATCAGTCCTGTGAGAGCAGTCCTGTGAGATCAGCCCTGTGAGATCAGTCCTGTGAGAGCAGTCCTGTGTGAGCAGTCCTGTGAGAGCAGTCCTAATGTGAGTGGTCCTATGTGAGCAGCCCTTGCCTCAAGCTGAAGGACTTGGTTTTTGCAAACAGTTGCTATCTGGTAGAAACTTTTTGTCCATTCGCTTTACTTCAAAACACTTTAAATCTGGTCTTCTGTCCTTTTTGCCACTGAGTTTTAGACCATAAACTGTCTCTCTAAAGACAGTTTTCTGTGTCCTGCAAACTCTCCAGACCAGGGATAGCTGTTGAAATAACTTGCCCATGACAATGTCCGCAGCTGTCCTGTTTAATGATGACCTTGTGACCCTGCCTGTTCCTCGTGCTATGTTCCAGTTCCCCCTTTCCCCTTTGTGTTCCCCAAACCTGCGCTGTCTTCTAACATTTTCTTTCTTCTTTTTGATTTTCTTGTTCCTATTTAAGATAAAGTCTCACTATATAGCTCTGGCTGGTCCAGAACTCACTAGTAGACCAGCCTGCCTTCTAAATCACAAATGTTCTCCTTGCCTTTATCTCATACGTGCTGGAATTAAAGGTGTGTGCCATCACTTTCTGATTCTTTAATTTTATGTATGTATTTATTTATTTGATGCTGTTTTGGGGACAGAGTTTTGCCATGTAGCTCAGGCTGGCTTAGTACTTGCAATGTAGCCTGGGCTGGCTAGCACTAGTTACATAACCCAGGCTAGTTACATAACTCACAGTAATCCTCCTGCTTTAGCCTTCTAAATCCTGGGATTACAGGTACACACTATCACACCCAGCTTTCTCATTGCATTTTTGGAATGCCATGTGTAAAACTGACCCGCAAGAAAAGGATGGCTACTGTGCTCTCTTGGGAACACCTAGTCGGGTCTGTGATAGGCTGGCCTTGAATAGATTCTCGCCCAGTGGCTTCTCTGTGGGACCCAGAAAATTTCAGAAGTGCTAATTCGTCTTCTCATCTGAATCCTTGCCTCCTAGATCATAATGGATGCTCCAGTAAGCCTTCCGTTTGGTGACTTTTGGGTTTCAGTGTTCTTGTTCGTTTTTTTTTTTAGTAATTACCACCAAGGTTCAGCTCACTCTGTTGTATGAAAAGTCCATTCCTAGGCCAGTGAGGCGGCTCAGTAAGTGAGGGTGTTTACCACCAAGTTTGATGATCTGAGTCCAATCCTTAGGATGCACACAGTAGCAGGAGACGATGGACTTCCAAAAGTTGTCCTTTGACCTCCACATACATGCCTTGCCTCCCCCACGCACACACAATGGATGACTAATATAAAAAGAAAAGTCCATTCCTACTGCATTGCTTCTTATAATCCTTCTAGGAACACTAGTAGTAATACCTTCCCGAGAAGGAAAGAGGCCCTCAACAATGTTCCCTCATTGCTACAGTGATTCTCACTGGCCCTCATGGGTCTCTGTACCCCTCCTTGTCATACCCTCTGTGATCCTCGGTTACCTGAGCATTTTTCTGTGGCTGCTCACTGTGTCTGGCAACCAAGCAACATTCAGCCTCCTGCTCACTCCCACCAATAGATAGTTAAGTTCCTCTCCCCCCTCCCTCGGGACCCTGCAGTGGGCTTCCCAGGATGATGGCAGACTAAGCAGCAGCCATGCCATGGCTGCCCTGCACGCCTGTGATGGTGATGCAATGTGCTCCCCAACACGGGTATCTTCCTCAGCATATCATGGAGGTAAGGAATGACTCTTTCCCCTGTGTTGGTCCTTCTGCCTCAAGCTTTCTAATCCCATGAATTCTTTGCTACTCCAGGAAGTTCACCTCATTCTTCAAGTTCTAAATCAGAGTGGGAATGACTGCCTGCAGGTGGTGAGCTCTGTGCCCTCCCTGGTGATGTGTGCTCTTCCTCTTCAATAGGATTCAGTTGCTGAATCCTATTGCATAAATTCCTTTATGTGATGGCCTGATATATCTCTGACATGGAGCTAAGTACCTGGTCTGGATTGGACCATGGCTGACTAAATGTACAAAGAAGAAAAGAAATAAGTAGATGGAGATAAAGGTGAAGGAAAGAAGGGGCTAGGCACTCTCTCATTTCTTGCTTGCTTCAGCCTTAGCTGAATGTGGATACAGTATGTCTAAATGCAAAATGGGCTGAAATTAAAAGCAGTGTGGCATAGGAGACGTGGGGCCCTATTGGGTTAAACTTGAGGACCGAAGATGGCTGAAAACTTCCCTTAAGCATGGGGGAGGGCATTTTCTAGCTACAGGGAATGCACACAACAATGAGAATCTTGCATGACGGGAAGCTTGCTCCCTTTGCTCTTGACTGGGATGGAGTTAGTGTGATTTTTTTCCCCTTTGAGCAATTTCTAGTGTGTAGTACATCAACCTCAAGGACAAATAAACATGGCATCTCATGAACCTGACAGGGCTGGAGCATTCAGAAGGGCCGAAGAGTTACATGGTTGCTGCTGTGCTTCCTTCCAAAGCAGAGACAGTTCTGCTTCTCATCACAGAAGCCCTGGTCAGCTCCCTACCCTCATGTCCCTGACACAGCCCACAGCACTCGGGGAGGATCCCCTGCCACACAGTGATGACATTCAGCTAAGCCACAGCCTCCTTGACCCAGGGAGGAAAGCCTTGTGTGTGGTTTGGGGTTGGGGGTGTGGGTGAGCAAGCACAGGTTTTTTCCCCATTGCCCACTGGCTCTAAATTGCAACCTCTCTTTTCATTTTCCATTATGCCTCAAACACATCTGTGCCAGAACGAGACGAATGGATTGTGTCTGGGAGGATGCTCCAGACAGCTATAAATTAGAGTTTGTGTTCAGAGATTCCAAAAATGTGGCCTCGTGGTAGGGTGTCCCTGAGACTAGTCACCTCCTCCATAGTCTGTGTGGTGGCTGCTGGTTTGGGCTCAGGGCCTCTGTCAATAGATTTTGCTTTGTGTTTGGAAACTCTGTCTTTCCATTAAGGCACTAGAGAGACATGGAAGCAGGGAAGCCTGTGAGGTTTGCTGGGCAGACTCATCCCAGGCAGCCCCAGGCATTTCTAGGGATAGATTGGGGTCTCTGCACATAACAGCCAGGGACCCCAAGGCTGGCACCTTCCTGAGTTAAGTACAGACCAAGAAGACTCTCCCTTTCCCATATTGAACAAAAAAGCTAGTATGCAATGCTTCTCTAAAGCTATGTTTTCAGGCCTAGAAAGCTAATACATAATTAATATAGGGCCCTTAGAAGACAGAAGAGAAACTTTGCCTGCAACTCCACCCTTCAAAGATAAATAATGTTATGCCTTAGCATGATTTCATCTCATGTTTGCATGTCAGCCTCTTCTTTTAAAAACTCTTTCAAAAGAAAGTTGAGGCCACCAGCTGTTTTAGCTGCCCCACAAATCATCCAATTAGTGTCCTCTCTAAGGGCTGAGAAGCCCTAGTTATTCCACATGGGAATAGCCAGGGGGTAGAGCCCTCACTAAAGTCGGTCCTGCATAGTTCTTAAGAAGCCCAGCCACACAGGGACTCTGCTCTGGGAAGCAAGAGAAGAAGAGGAGGAAAGCCCTCATAAATATATCCAGGTAATCTTCCCAAGGTAGCACCACATCCCTTTCAAGCAGCCCTGAAAGAGAGAAGGAACCTGCCTAGGAGGTTCTAGGCTAATCCCAGCCTGGTTTTTCCTTGTTACATCTCTGCTCTGCATTCTCTCCTTGGCCTCTGCTGCTAGCATCTTGAGGTGCTCTCCTCTTTTCAGGTAAGAGTAGACCCTCATTCTCTGGTAAAAGGCTGGGGCTGCTCAACAGTAACTTGAAGAGATGGAGATGCAGGATATTTTTTTACCTCTCTACTGATTTCCCCATAGTGTTTGCACTCACAAAAGTACCTCATAAATAACTGTTAATTGATATGAGTGGTGATGTAGAGAAAGCACCTTGGCTGGGGCCTGCTGATGTGCTGTTGGGACAGTCCTGCGATGGACACAGAGCCTGTGACGGCCATCTGCCTCAGGAGAGGAAGCCTGGTGATGACTCTACCAGCCGCCAGTCTGCCCAGCCACTGCCTGTGCCAGCCACTTCAGCCTCTCCATGAGACACATGGCATACAGAAAAAATATTTTTCCTTTCTCGCTTTCCATGGAAACTCAAAATAGCAACAACAACCAAAAAAAAAAAAAAAAAAAAAAAAAGAACTTCATCCCTGCCCCTGCCTGCATGCAAAGCCATGCCTGGGGCAGGGGCAGTGGTCACCATGCAGGAATCAAGAAGAGGGGGGTTACAGGTGTCTCTGAACAGAGTTCTAGTTGGAAACTTCGTCATGAAGTGTAGGTGGGCTCCCAGGTTGGTGTGGGTTGCTTTGTTTAAGATTTTTTTTTCCTTTTTCCTTTTTTTTTTTTTTTTTTTTTTTTCTAATTTAGAAGGTGGCTTCCCCCAGGTCTTAGAGTTCCTCTTGCTCTTGGTGACCTCCTGAGACAGTGGCCACTCACTAAGTATACCCAGCAAGAAACAACAGTGCATAGGACAGATGCCTGGCAGGGAAGCAGGAGTGTTGTTGGAGCAGTGGTTTTGACACACACTTTCATTCCATAGGTGCCAAATAACCATGGGAAAGCCCAGCGGCATAGCAGACCCTGTGACTGGAATCAAGACAGTGCAGAGACAATTAGTTACTTCAGGACCCATGTCTTTACCTCTAAGCCTGGTTTCCTCCCTGGTCAGACATGAAGAGTGGGCAAGATGGTCTCTACAGGGACAACAGGCCCAGGCCCCTCAAAGCCTGGGCCCTGTGCCCACAGCCTGCTCACCAGCCTATGTACACACTCTCCCCTCCAAAGTAAACACACTGCCGTTTGTCTTCCAGCTGGCCGGCTCAGCCGTCATTGCCTTTGGACTATGGTTTCGGTTCGGAGGCCCCATAAAGGATCTGTCATCAGAGGACAAGTCCCCAGAGTACTTCTATGTAGGTGAGTGACTTCAGTTTCCCTAAAGGTTGGGTCTGAGAGACAGGGCAGAGGCAGGAGCCATTGCCTGAGCCTCACCTATGCACTTCATCTGGTACTGGGGAACATTTCCTCTGTGGCCCCTTACTCCAAGGCCCCAGTGAAACTGATTTGTCTACTCAACAAAGCCTCAAGGAAACTAATGTAGCTAAAATCCATCTTAAGGAGTTTGGAGGCATCCTTTGTCCCTGGAGAAGTTCTCCATGACATCCTTTCAGGGGGTGTCATGGGGACCCTGATGAGTCGGCATCTTACTTTGTGATGTGGCATTTTAACATGGAAACAACTCAAAATGAAGAGATGCTTCAGAGTTTTAGGGTGCTGTGGTAGTTTGAAAGAAAATGGTCTCCATAGGGAATGGCACTATTAGGAGGTGTGGCCTTGTTGGAATAGGAGTGGCTTTGTTGGAGGAAGTGCGTCACTGGGTGCAGGCTTTGAATTCTCAGAAGCTCAAACCAGGCCTAGTGGTTCAGTGTCTCTTCCTGATGTCTGCAGATCCAGATGTAGAACTCTCAGCTCCTTCGCCAGCACAGTGTCTGCTTGCGTGCCATCAGGTCTCCCTCCATGACAGTAATGGACCAAACCTCTGAACTGCAAGCCAGCCTCAATTAACAGTTTTCCTTTAGGAGAGTTCCTGTGGTCATGGTGTCTCCTCAGAGCAATAGAAACCCTAACTAGGATAGGCACTAATCTCAAAACTGCCACGAGTAGGGACTGCTGAGCAACTGGAAAGACCCCATAGTGGGGATGGAGAGAGCTGTCCCTGGAGAAGAGATCCAGACAGAAGGACCACACCTCCTGCCGAGATAGGAAGGAGATAGAGGAGCATGGGGTGGCTTGCAGATAAAGCTGGCACTCTTCTCAGAGGCTTTGCTCCCTCTGGTATTTTAGCCCTGCTCTGCAATCCCATACTAACTCCAGCACTGCATCCTCATACAGCAGAATCCATGGGAGGAAAAAGAAGTTTCACTTCATGTGTCCTCTTCCAGAAGTCCCCTCTTGTAGCCTATTGACCAGAACTGAATCATATGGTTATGCTTAAACCAGCCATGGCCCAGAGACGGCAATGGCTGTCTCTCTAATTTTGATCCTTGGTTTCCTTGTGGTGGCTGGTGCTGTTTCTACAAAAACCCAGTCCTCCAACTTCTGAGCCTGACTATGTGCTTGTTTACTGTTGCACACCATGGTAACAGCAAGGGAAGATGTAACTAAGGAGCCAAGGTAGGTAAACCCATACTGGTGCCCTACAGCAGGATGGGAAGAAGGATTCCAGCTGTTAGTGGACTGTTTCATTTCCTTTGCTCTGCTGGGTAACTCCTTCATTCTCAATACAATTAGCTTAAGAGTGCTGAGGCCAACAAGCAGCTGGCTACATAAGAGGATTGGGGACAGCACTAGAGTTAGGCTGGGGAGTGTGAGGGGGTCTGTTGAAAGGAGGGAATTACTGGAATTAGAAGCCCAGAGCTTCTGGCAGCCATTGGTCATGGCCAAGAGGAGACCTGGCTGAGGTCAGATGGCCACAGTCTGAATTCTGGTCATATCATTTGAGTCCCTGAGACAAGTGCTAGCCTGAGACTTTTAGTTATGTGGCTCACAAATCTCCATTGCATTCAAGTCCACTGAAGCCGGTTTCTATAGTTTGCCATCACAGAAAGATCCCTGACATAGGTGGTCACACAAATAAGACATGAAACACATCTCTGGTGTCTCAGGCCATTTAGCTTAGTTTAGGAAACAAAGCAGGAATTTTTTTAGTACAGCATCCATCTCTCACTCCTGCTCAACACAGGAAGCTCTCAGACTGGTAAATACCCAACCCTGACTTTTGTCACAGTGTTTGACAACGTAAAACAGAGTTCACCTGTGCCTGCCTATATCTACTCAGCATTTTTGAATTAATAGATCACTACAAGATGTTTGTAGGTCAAACCCAAAACCAGATCTGTGGACCTTTACTTATACCTCATATCTGAAGCATCACAGATGGGCCTTTCCTGGTTCACATGTTCATTTCCAGCTCCACAGAACCTCCCTCCTTTCTGCTGGGTGGGAGGCACCTCCTCAATCATCCGACCTGGGGGAGGGGAAGCTGTACTTGTTTGATTTTACTTTGGGGCTTCTTGAGGCAGGATGTCACATAGACCAGGCTGGTCTAGAACTTACTCTATAGCTGACAATGTCCTTAAACTCCTGATCCTCCTGCCTCTACCTTGGATGTACTAGGATTACAGGTGTGGGCCACTATGCCTAAGTGCTCTGTGTATTTTTCTTTATGTTTTTGCATCATCAGTTCATACTCATTGCTCATTTTGATAAACACTGTCCTAAACAGGCTTAATATGTTTAAGTGTTTCTTTAAGATATAAAGCTACAGTCAGGTGCAGTGGTACCTGCCTGTAGTCCTAGCTTCTTGGAAAGATGAGGAGGATCACAGAGAAGGGAAGGAGAAGAGGCATCACTCAGTCTAGAGTGAGGAAACCTCCAAGAAGACACATTGCATAGCTCCCTGCTTCCAAAGAAATGGCAGGCAGACTTTGTAGGATTGCCCCACACTTGTAGGGATGGATGGTCTTACCTCCAGCATCCTAGTTCTCCCACCATGCTAATGGAGTTTCTCTCTGTCTGAGTTCTCTGTACCCAGTGTTCATGCCAGACAGAGTAGCAGGCAGTAGCCAATGCAGGAAGACACAGTTGTGGGAAATGAAGACAGGGAGAGAGGGTAGTCAGACCGAGGTCCGCCTGCTGCTGCCCTTTGGTATCCCTCTGGGCCCAGGCCAAGGCCTGGAGGCTGACCCAGGGTCTCTGTGTCCTTGGTTGCTTAGGTGAGGAAGGAAGAGGCTGGCCAGAGCAGAGCCGGCAGCAAGGGGTTTGGGCTACTTGGGGTTTCCTAGACCCACACCACTCTAGTTTCTTCCAGGGAACTCTTGGGCAAAGTCCCTGCTTCCTCCTGACCCAACAGCCTGCCCATCTGATTTCCTGTGCCAGTCTGCCCCCAGTGTGCTGGACGGGCAGATGCCTCAGGGTCTGCCTTCTAGGAGCATAGAGTGGGGAGTGGTCCTCTGCCCCAGGAAGCTGGAGCCTGGGCTGGAGCACATGAGCTCATGTCTGAGCAGAGGATGTGAGCAGGTTTCTCCATTGGGGGTGCCCACACAAACAGGAGCCACAGCCCGGCTACATCTGTCTCTCCCTGTTGAATTCCGAGTCCCGGAGCCTGGCTTTGATTGTGGCTGGAGGTTGTGTGGAAGGAAAGTGTTCCGTTGCTAAACATTCAGGCCTGGCTTGACTTTATAAACACTCTGACTCATTGTGGTAATATTTTTTAACTTCATACCTGACACCATGCTAGCTGGATAACAGAAAGAGAGTCTAACTACTGTGTCTGGACAGTTTCTCCAAAGCCACTCTACAAGCAATCAGAATAGATAATCATCCCAGCACTGAAGGTCAAAACCCTGAAGGAGAGGACTTTCCTACAGCCAGATTTGGCAGCCTAGAGTTCTAGACCATAGCCTGTTCTTTTGGGGAAAACACCCAGGAACTTTTCTCAAGAACTTCCCTATATGTATACATGGATGATTTCTAGCTAAGAAATTCACTGCTCTGAGTGTGTACTGAAAATGTAGCATGGGGAATTGGGGTACACACTCTGGCTCAATTCCAGTTTACCCCTTATAATTGTGAAATTTTCATTTTCTGCATTTCTGATTCTTTAGCTGTGAATGGTGGGCCTGTGTGAGTGCAGTACCAATGTAACTAGGTGTGAGTTATGAGTAAATACTAACTTTCACTATTCATGTACTAGGATATGCTGACAAAAGCCCACCTGATGAGGAAAGACAGCAAGAAGAGATAGAGCGGCCATGGGGGGGGGGGGGGCTTAAAAACCAGTTTCTAACACGGGCTTTGTCATCAAGTAAGTTCTTGAGATGATATGTGTCAAGTGCATAAGAGAGGGCTGGGGCAACAGGAAGTGGTCCTTCCCACCAGCGACGTAGAGTGAGACACATACAGTTCCTAGAATAGAACTTGCTAACCGGTAGCTGCTGCAGCTGTTATTTAGAAAACATCAAGTAGTCTTTTCTTTTCCCATGAAATCAGACTCTCATATTACTCTAAACACATAGATACATCCAACCCTTAGAATCAGTGGGTTCACATCCATTGGTTCAGCATCTACAAATTCAAGCAACCCCAGATCAAAGATTTTTAAAACATCTCGTTTGAACATGTACAAACATTTTTCATGCCATTAGTCCCTAAATAATACAGTCTAACAACTATAGAACATTTGTGTTGTACTAGACAGTATAAGTAACCTAGAGATTATTTAAAAGATACAGGGGGATGTGAGTGGGTTATATGCAAATATGATGCCATTTTATGAGGGGCTCATTCACCTACTGGTGGTATGTGAGGGATCCTGGGACTAATCAGTCCCCATGGAGACTGAGTGATGGCTGTAATTATGTATATTCAAGGGAAGCTAGAAGGGAGACGTCTGCAGAGACACAAAAAATTTAGATGAAAGAGTGATCATTAGCAGATTGTATAAGACCATCTGCTGCCAAGATCAGTGGAGTTGGTGAGCATGCAGAGATATCCATTCCCAACAAGGATTTTTAAATGACTTATGCCAAGGGCCCTTTAACAGGCTCTCTTGATCTTTACTGACTGAAATGGTATGCCTTGCTGTTCTAGAAGGAACACAACTCTGAGGGGAGGAGGGGTGGAATCCTCAGGAAAGCTGTTTCTGGTATCATTCCACTGGCATCACAAAACCCAGCCATTAATGATAAAAATGTAATGTCAAAGGGTTTCCTTTTTTCAAATTAAGGAAAACAAGGCTTAGAAAACATAAGGGATTTATTAAGTAGATCACGTGTCTGTCCTGTGTCCCCTGCTGCTGGGGAAAGGACTCTACAAAAAGCCATCTTGGAATTAAAATGTGGCTATAAGTTAATTGATGTATTAGCAGCTCTTTTTAAAACCATACATTAGATAGGTATCCTTGGAAACTGCGGGTGATACAGAATCTTATAGCCAGATTTGGCAGGCCCGAGGCATTGGTTGTGTATGGAAGTTCCCTGTGATTCTGTCCAGCTCCAGAGAGCCTCATTTAGAACCAGGAGGACAATTGCATCTTTTCATGCAAACAGAGGCTTGCTGTGGAGAGGCTTCAGGAGCAGAAGCTGCTAGGACACTCACATTGTTCTGCCCATACTGGGGCATTGGATGCAGTTCCAGTGAGCACATCTCCTGGGAAGCTAGCTCATTATTTCAGAAGGACAAAGATGGTTGCCAGAGAGACCAAGTGGACTGTGCCCACTGGGCCCCTTATACGTTGGGCACCTGCTTCTTCGGCATCACCGCTTTTCTGTTTCAGACATTCTCAGATTATGAGGCCCCCATCCCACTTGTCTGATATTGGAGAACACAGTCCTTTGGCTATATGTGTTCATTGCAATGGGATCTCATAGTGTGTGTCTAAGTACAGATGCTCAGTGGGATGAGGTAGCCAGTCTGGAACTTTGAATTTATTTCACTGTATTTATGGAAGAAATATAAACTGACTGAGGTTTCTCACTTGTGCACTTATAAGCAGGGTAAAAGATTTTTTTAGACCTGAAATCTGGTGAGAACTATGGGACCCCATGAAGGTCCAAGACACACCAGAGCATGGTGTGGTCATGCCATGATGCTTTTCCAACTGCCTGGAGTATGGGATAGATAAGGATTTGGGGGCTGGAGCCCAACCTTATCTTCCCACTGAATCGATGGCAGTTGTAGTAGCAGTGATGGGAGGCAGACATTCTAAGCAAGAAATCAGTATGTTAAGATGGTTCTCCCTTGAAGCATTATGGGAAGGAGCGATAGGATGGCAATGCTGCAGCCATTGCCATCGATGTTCCTTCTTCCATTAGGAGTGTAGAATGGGAGTCAGGGCTCCTCTGACATCTTGTGATGGCAGGGATGCTCTCTTACCTAAGCCGGCTGCTTCAAGGAACCAAGGAGATGATGGAAATGGAAGAGCTTTGAAAAGTGAAGAAATCAAGACGATGAGGTGTTCAGGCAGTGGCACCAACACTTGTTTTAAAATGGCATCTGCTCTTTTGTAACCACATCCATTCCCCCACGAATGGTCCTCTTAGAGAAAGGAACTGGAGGAAGTGGTAGGGCTGGAGCTGCAGGAGGCCAGTGAGCCCCTCCAGACTGCAAGGCCAACCCTTCTCCCCTTCGGAGCCCTTCTCCCCTTGTGGGCCTCTTGGTCTTGGTCTGGTGGTGCAGGAAGCAGTAGAGCTACCCTATAACCCCATCTATGTCTGTTCACAGATAGACCTGTCCACAAACCGTCTGTGAGCAACCCCAGGAGCCCCAGGAAATGCCTGCATGCTAGACTCAGGGGTTCCCCACAGGGGTGGGACCCAGTACCCCCCCACCTCCGGGTGAATAAGAATGGTTTCCAGGTGACTCATCTGACTAAAATGTAAAATTAAAAAACAGCCTATTAGCCTTTCTCACAGTGAGTCAAGTGCCAGCCCAAGCATTGTGTTCTCCTTTATCTCGGGATCTGAGAAGGAAGTCAGGGAGGCTTGGCCCAAGTCTCCCAGAACCAGAACATTGCTGTCCTTTTTCTCTGTGGGGAAATCTTCCTGGGGCTTGGCTGAGGAGGTGAAATTTCTAATCACTCAAAGCAAGGCTGCTGCAGTCTCTCAGAAGGTAGGATGGCCTCTGGGGTAGAACAACAGCTTGTGACCTAGGATCAATAGGTTGACCCCCTGAGGCCCAACTCCACCAAGAATGGAGGTAACAGTAGCACTCAGTACTTCACAACCATCACAAAAGCTACTCCAGTAAACCATACTAAGTTTACACAAGGAGCATGACAAAAAGAGCCTGTCACACACATGGCAATTGTATTAGAATTATCAGGTGGACAATTAGCTCTTGGTTAGAGCATGGTGCTAGTAATAGTATTGTGGGGATCTGTTACCTCATCCATCCTCTTTGGTTGCTTATTTTGTGTTTTGTTTTGTAACATGGCCTCCTGTGGTGATCTCTAAGGAAGAAAAAGTCACAAAACTGATGACTTGTTGCTATGTCCTATGCTTCTGTCCTTACCCAAATCCCTGCCCCATTCTTCCTCTCCTCTGTCACTCAGCAGCTATTGTCCCCTCCCAAACCCTTGGTCTCAAGTCTCTCAAAGATGGAGGCAGCCATTAAGTCTAGACGACAAGAGGCTCTGGGACTCAGGAGAAGGCTTGGGCTTGTGTGTAGCATGAAAAATAAAAGATCCAAAGACTGATATTGGGGTTTGATCTTCAAGCCAAAGATCAGGTAAGCAAAGCAGCCAAGCCAGTAGATCTTACCTCTGCCCAGCTGAAATGACAATCCTGTCCCCACGAATCCTCAGAGGAAAAAGGCTCTTAATTTCTGTCTCCTCCTCCTTATATTCCTTTTTCTGCCTCCACCTCTCTAGTGCTGGAATTATAGGTGTGTGCTCCCAGGTGCTGAGATCACCTTTGTGTGAGCTGTTTCTTTTAGGACTGGGTCAATTTCATGTTGTCAGTGTGGCCTTGAATTAGCAGAGATCCGTCTACCTCTTAATCCTGAGTCCTGTGTTTAAAGGTGTGTGTCTGACTTCTATGGCTAACTAGTATGGTTGCTTTGCTATTTTGATCTCCAGTGGCTTTAATAAATCATAAACAGTATATCACCATATTTGTGTCCCAGCTGTGGTACCAGCTTCGGATTACTCCTGGACTTAGTATCATTTGGCTTGTGGAGATGGTGGTACTCCATCTGCACAAAGGTGCACAGACTGAGAAGCCATGTTTGGACTTTAGCAAGCATGTGGTGACCATTCATTGGAACGGAGAGGTGGTGTCCTTCCCCTGGCTGTGTGCCCTCAAACAGGTTGCTTGGCATCCTTCAGGTTCAGTCTCCTAATGCTAAGTTCACTGGAATAGTAGATAAGATGCCTTTGCTGAGTGAACCAGTATGTATGAAATGTAGTTAGTAAGTGTCACCTTTACAGTTGACAGGAGAATGCTATGCAGAGACAAAAGCCAGAACCGGGATGGTGTGAGGCAGGGCTGTTGCCTACTGCACTGTGCTCCACTGGCCCTAACCTTAGTCGGGCACTGAATGTCTCCTTGGCCTCTCATCCACAGGGCTCTATGTGTTGGTTGGAGCTGGGGCCCTGATGATGGCTGTGGGATTCTTCGGGTGCTGTGGAGCCATGCGTGAGTCACAGTGTGTGCTCGGATCAGTAAGTGGGGTTTATGAGGGACAGGGTGGGTTGGTAAACTCCCCTGGAGGGAGTCAGGAGACCTGGTTTGAAGTGCTAGTCCCTCTAGGGGCTAGCTTTGGCACTGGACTCTGTCTGTGATGTCTGTTTTCTCCATCTCCAGCATGAGAATAGTATTATCTTTGTTCTTGCTCATATGGAAAATGTGAAAACAATGAGATCATCAGTGTAAAGATGTTTTGGGAAGAGTGCTTATGAATTGATTGTTCTTTAAAAAATAATATTTCACTGTGATGTAACACCACAGTGAAACTGTTGTTTCACTGTTGTAAACTGTTGTTTACAAAGAAAGCATTTCTGGTTAAGATCAATAACTTAATGAAATATCCCTCTGGTGCCTAATATTTTTTTTCTAGACAGGGTTTCTCTGTAGCTTTGGAGCCTGTCCTAAAACTTGCTCTGTTGACCAGGCTGGCCTCAGACTCACAGAGGTCTAACTACCTCTGACCTCTGCCCTCTGCCTCCCATGTGCTGGAATTAGAGGTTTGTGCCACCACTGCCTGGCATCTGGTGCCTTATTTTAACCAGAAGCTTCTGTTTAAAGAAAAAAAAATAGTTTCTGTCACCTGCTAGCAGTGGATACTCTGAAGCCAAAGGAGGTGGGGAGCAGAGGGAAGACTTTGTATTCCTCACAGGAACCTGGAGCAGGGTGCACTGAAACCCCCCATTTCCCTTTCCCATTGCAGTCTTTGGGTTTTCCATGTCTGCCTGATGCTTCAGATCTGTCTGTGTGAAATGTTTGTTCCTTCTCCTCACCGTTCTGCCTTTCTCCAAATAAAGCTGAGAAGCTCCAGTTTGTTTATCATAGAGCTGAGTTTGATTAGCAAACCTAAGACCCAGCAGAACTCTATCCATAAGGAGACCACTCACACACACCCCAAACAAATACCCCCAGATATACCCCCCCACACACCCAAATATATCCACACACACACACACACTGCACATAAACACACACACACACACCCTGCACACACATTCTGCATACACACCCCACACATACACCCTGCACACACACCACACACACACACACACACACACACACACACACACACACACACTGCACACACTTCTACTCCTCTCTCCCTTTCCTCAGAGAAGCCTTCCAGGTCACAATGCTCACATCATACTCTTCCTCACTGGCAACTTTCTATGTCTAACCATATTTCCTCTCTGTAGAACTGACTTGGTCACCAGGCATTTATGGAGCATGTCACTACCAGCTACTGTGCTAGGTGAAAGGGTTTCTATGTGGCTATCTAATATTCTTTATGCATTTTTAAAAACTTTATTCATTTGTTCTACCTTTTCTGCTCAATATAAGATTTGTGATTGCAGAGAGGTTGGGATCTTGTCTGCTATTGGATAACCAGCACACAGGACAGTGCCTGGCACAGGACACACGCTCAGTAAACAATTGTTCAGTGAAGTAACAGACAAGCCACACAAAAGAGCCTTGACAATTGCATGAGAGAGACAACACATGTGAGCTCTTCCCTAATTACCCAATGACTTGCCGGTGGGACTAGATGCAAACAGGCTAACTGAGTTGAAAAGGTATTAAATTAATGAAATTAGTATTTTCTCTCAACAGTTTTTTACCTGTCTACTGGTGATATTTGCTGCGGAAGTAACCACTGGAGTGTTTGCTTTTATTGGCAAGGATGTAGTAAGTAAAACCTAGTCGTTTTCATGGTTGCTAAGGCATTCTTGTGGAAAACAACACAGACTACTCACCCCAAAGTGTTATTAAGAAACAAAATAGCCCACAAAATGTGTAAGTAGAACCTTTGAACCTAGTAGTGTGCAGGACTCAACATGTGTATAAGAGTGTGTGGGAAAGCGCTGTTCCCAAAGGATGCACAAGAGGGAGCTCTTCTTGGTGAAAAGGAAATGTCTGCACCTTCCCATTCACTGAGTCTTGGTATTTTTTTCAGGCTATACGGCACGTACAGACCATGTATGAGGAGGCATACAGCGACTACCTTAAAGACAGGGGAAGGGGAAATGGCACTCTCATTACCTTCCACTCAGCAGTGAGTGACTCTACTTCTTCCTTGGTGTCACATTTTCTACAGATCATGCATGAGCCAGGCTTTCTCTAATCGCCTAAATTCAAAACAAAAAATAAGTTCAGTAAGTGGGAGAAGCTGGCCCCTCTTTGGAGCTATAGTTTGTAGTTTGTTTTGGCTAGAACAAGACCTACCACAGATTCACAAGAAGTCGGGGGTGTGTGCCCAAAAAGAGACCAAAAGCATGAGGGGGACACTGAGAAAGCCACCCAAATGCATGTCATTTCCTCTCAGTGGTGACATGTGGTATGACAGAAGCAAGCATGGTGGCCTTCAAGCCAGGAATGCTCAGCTGCAGCCCTGTGATGCTGAAGGAATTAGTCAGCCTCTCTGATATCTGCTCAGCTCATCCCTTACTTACAAAACAAAGGTTGTGGGGAGACAATTCTATTCCCTTCTAGAATGTTTCATGGGTGTGTGCTAGAGTGCAGTGCTTAGAGCTACATACAATCGAGAAAAGCTTAGGAAATGGGCCAGACCAGGCCGCTCTGTCTTAAGCACTGTGCTCTGGAGAAGTAACTGTGAACTTCTGAGCCAATGTGTTCAAATACCTGGCTCTATATGACAAGAGTGCCTTAGAAGGCTCTCCAGAGATGCCAAGCGGCACACAGACCCCTTTGTCTTAAACAGGCAGCCCTGAGGCAGACTGCCAGTGTGCCAGCCAGCACTTATGCCTGCTCTTTGGCCCTGGGCTTTCCTCTCTGCTTTCCCATAGCCCCTGACTAACGACATCTTCCCAAAGCTCATAGAGTTTTGCTCCTCGGCAGGTTTTTCGGACTTGTGTCTGAAGGATGGCATGTGAGGCCCCGCTCTCGTCTCTAAAGTGGCATTGTATGGAGGACACCATCAATTAGTTCCTCGCTTGACTCGGTCTCAAGTCACTTCCTATCATGAAACTTACGCAGCTCTGGAGAAGTCCTGTTCCTGAGTTGCTAGCACAATTCTGTGATTCTTCTTTCACTCTTCAGAGATGGTAGTGAGGGCCTCTGAGCTGCTTTTCACAGGAGCCACCCGCCTGTCATGTGCTCATCCCCACCGCCCCGCCCCATATCCTAAAGTCTCTTCTCCCTCTCTAGTTCCAGTGCTGTGGGAAAGAAAGCTCCGAACAAGTCCAGCTGACCTGTCCAAAGGAGCTTCCAGGCCACAAGGTAAGCTGGGTGTCCCGGGTACCCCACCAGCCCCCTACTGTGAGGAGGTTTCGGTGTCAGGGTAGAGGCAGGGGCTCAAGCCCTTCCTTCGAGGGATTCTAAGGGGCTGTCACCCTGTGAGCTTTACTCATGACATGTGAAGAAAAGAGCAACCCTGAGTCAGATTCCTCATACCCCAGGGAATGATGGGAGTCTTGCTTGCCAGTGACTTACCGTGTGCTTCAGGAACATTAATTTATTTCACCAGGGCCAGAGGTCTGTGTCCCCTGCCATGCCTTTCTGAGACAGTCACAGCACTGATAAATGTGACTGCCCCTGTCATGTATTCTACAAGTATAAGAGAAAAGACAGTCCCTCCCTCAGTCTCATCTTAAGTATCGATGACTACATAGATATCAGCAAACATGAGAATTCACTGCTGGGTTCTGGCTTCTTGACTGGTGCCACTCATCGAATTAATGAATGGAGGAGTAAGTGCCTACTATACAGGAGAGATAGTATAGTAGGTTTTTAAACATTTTTTAAAAGATGTTTTATTTATACATTTATGAGAAAGAAAGATGAGGATATGCACAGCCCAAGGAAGCCAGAGGAGTCAGATTCCTCCGACTGTAGTTACAGTTACAGGCAGCCATGCACTACCTGACATGATGCTGGGAACCAGACTCCCCCTCTACCCTTCACCATGGGTCGTCCGCTCTCCAGCCCCGTTTCAGTGTTTTCAACATTGTGGTTTGGAAAATCTGGTGTGGGGCTTAAAAGAGATGATAAAAGTACCGATGACCTGTAATCTTAAAGTTACAGATGTGGATTTGACTCATGAGGTTTTGAAGAAAAGAAAAATGTGAATAATAGTCTGAGCAGCATCACTATTAAGGCTTGGCAAAGGGGAGCAGCTAAAAAGGACACTAGGAGGAGTCAGACACAAAAGAACTGTTGCTGAGGAGATTGGCACAATGCCTGTCAGGCACTGTGGATACAAAGATGAATGAAATGAGGTCCCTACCAACAAGGAACCTACTGTCTGATAGGAGATGTGAACACTAGCGCTGACACAGTGCACAGTGGGGTTGTGCACTAAGCTTCCATGGTGCTCCGAGAACCCAGGGAAGACATAGAGGAGACACCAGATGAAGGGTAACCGGGTAAAGACTCAGTGTAGACGATGACAGTTTAACTACGTCTTCTGCACTGAGAGGTAATTATGTAGGTTGAGCCAAGTACAAGGAAAAAGAACTCACAAAAGATGAAAGGCAAATGACTATTAAACACATAAAAAAGCATAGGCAATCAGAAGCAATCTTAAATTAACAGAAACTTTAAATGATAAGGCACCATTGTTTAACATGTGAAACTGGCCAAGTTTTATTTTCCTCCTATTAATAACATAATATGGGCAAGAATGATGTGAAATTAAGATTTTTTTTTAATTGGTGCAATGGTCTTAGAGATTAGTAGTCATGTAGCCCAGAATTATAGATGAGCTCATGCCCTTTGGTCTAGAAACTCTACTTCTCAGAATTTACCCTTAAGGGGGGGGTGTTAAATGTGTGCAGGAGATGGGGAGACAGCTCAGCTGATAAGCTACACAAGCACAAGGGCCCAAGTTTAACCCTTGGTATCTCATAAAAATCTGTGTGTGTTGGAACTGCCTGAAATCCCAGCGCTGGGAAGGCAGAGGAAGATTGTCCCCAGGGCCCACTAGTCTACCCTAATTGGTGAACTCTAGGATCCCCAAGAGAGCCAGTATCAAAAGGTAAGGTTGACAGCTCCTGTGGCACACACAGGTACACACAAAAGGAGAAAATGTGAGTAGAAAATTGTGTGCAGTATTCTTTACAAATAATATACACTAATAACCAATACTGATCTCTTAACATGCTACAATGGGATATTGTTTAAATATTATCATTTCACAGGATATATTTTATTGCCACTAGGAATCACAATTTCAAAAAAATTAATATAAGACAGTATTTTTGAAGTTTCTTTATGTTAAGTGTAAAAGCACACACACGGATTAATATAAAAGTGAGCTGAATATGTGGGTCTTTTTATACCCAAGAATCATCAACAGTATTAGTTATGATCTTAGAGGACAGATGTTTCTTATTCATTTTATTAATATCTATTTTCCAAATTTCCATGACTGTGTATTCCCTTGTGAATAAGGAAGGCCAATACATGTTTTATAATTTGTTTTTCACACAAGAAGCTGTCTCTGCATGGAAAGAACGGCTGTTGGCGGGGCTGGAGGAGGATGGCAGGGGACAGGCTGCCTTGCTTGCTTCAGATTGAAAACATTGAATGTGGTGTCACTTGGCCAGTGGAGATGTTAACAGAGAGAAAGAGGCTGAATGTATAGGAAGGAAAGAGGGTGACTTGCAGGCTCTCTGGGAGAGGAGAGGGAGTGCTACCCAGAGCCAATGAAGGGGCTAACTTTATACAGGGAAGGGCACCTCCTTATCTCTGAGAAAAGGAAGAGAAGTTGCAGAGAAAAACGTGTGCCTTTTGTGTGCTCACTGCCTTAAACAGTGTCTGATACAAAAGGGAGGCAGTGTCTCAGAGCTCAGGCAAGAGGGACACTAACTAGAAGTGCAGCAGATTGGTTTTCTCAGGTGTGCTGGGAAGCTGCCGTCTCCAGCAGCACTCTAGGCTTTCCGGAGTGCATCATCACTCTTCTAGGAGTATGCATCTTCCCTGCCAAGCTTCTGGAGACAGGAAGCTATAGCTTACTGCTGCACATGCACTAATCCACTACAAATGAGGTGTGCAGAACCATTAAACAGAAAGGGAGCCATGAAAGTGGTTACCATTTCATGTAACTTATGTGGATATCAGAGGGTGTTACCCTGAGGATGCATCTGGGCTGAGAGCACACCTCTGTGTAGGAAGATTCCAAATGGAAGCTATTGGTGCGGGGAAAGTAATAATGATCATAGATGGTCCAAATTACCGCCTGCTCAACCCCTTCCTTGTCTATGAAGGCTCTCCAAACTCCTGCTTCACAGATCTCTTAAGGGTCAAGAATAGGAACCCACAGCTCAACTAACATTGGAGCAATGATCTAACTCTCAAAACCTGGTTTTGATAACTATTGTCTTTCCATAATTTAATTTGACCCCATAGACGTTTTAGTCTCTTAATAGGTAATGAATGCTTTTGCATAGAGCAAGTGTATAAAATGCCTTTTAAACTATAAATGACAATGGAGGTTATTACTTGGAGAATATTTATCTGTCTTTGCTGAAAGTAAGAAAAGGCCTCAAGTTTTGGAATGCATGAAGTCCCTTAGAAACAGCTTTGTGATGCTATATTTCAGAACTCTGAAGCAGACCACTGGCCTAAACAGGAAGATCACACCGGGGTGGGCGGGGGAGGTTGCATTTACCCAATCACGACATCTTTGCTTTACAGTTGTCAGATCAGTGTTACCCATAAGGATGGGCATGAATAGAAGCTGCCATGAATGCACTTACAGACCCATCATGGAAAGCAGGAGGATCAGGTCGGGCAAGAGTCAGTCACACAATTAGTTTTTACAGCTGACTTTATTTTTCTTCCAAAACAGAATTGCATCGACAAAATTGAAACCGTAATTAGTGTTAAGCTCCAACTCATTGGAATCGTTGGTATTGGGATTGCGGGTCTCACGGTAAGAAAGCTCTAGAATGTAAATGTTTTTACCATCTAAGAAACATTAGGATTTTACATCTTATTTCTCTTCACATTGGAGATGGCAGTATCTTAAGTGGGGATTCTCAAAATGGGTAAAAAACCCTTTGTTCATAACACATCTCCTAAGAACAAAGCTAATTACATACATCAATAGTAGTCCTGAAAAATATGGTACAAATTCCAACATCCACCCAATTATGAGCTTGAGTGTGTCATTGCAATAACTTACCATGCAAGCCTGCCAGTCATCTATGCGCTGAAGAGGCAGTGTAGGGCAAACACCGGTATCACTCAAACTGGACTTACCTCCTGGCTCTATTACTTTCTTATAATCCCTGAGGTTGATGGAGAATTTCTTAATTTCCCTAAGCTTTAATTCATTTGTAGAATGCAAATTTTAACCATACCAGCCTTACAAGATTATTATGGTCAAATGGGGTACTACCTATAACCTGTTGTTACAAGTTAATTTACATAAAACCTGAATGTTTTGCATTTAATACGTACTATCTTTCTATATATTTTGATTGTGGGCAAATCCAGAATTCAGGCAAAGAGAATATCATAAGAAAAGAGAGGAAGTGTGCTGTATCCAGCAACTGTGGTGACTCAGTCCTTTAAAAGCATAAGTGTGTGTGGAAAGGAGGCTGAGGATGTGACCTTGCTGTTACAGTGCTTTCTCCACACATTCAAAGCCCAGCTTCAGTCCCCAGTACTGCACATACCTGTAGTCCTGTCACTTAGGAGATGGTGACAAAAGGATCAGAAGTTTAAGATCATCTCCTGCTACATAGTGATTTGAGACATGGCTGGACTAGCTACATGACACCTTGTTTTGTTTTGTTTTTGAATGTATATGGGAAGAACTCATAGCCCTAAAGGTTTTGTGTGCTCCTCCGAGAGGCTGAGCTTCAGGTACCTCCGAGGCCGGAGGAACCTGTGGCGCAGAATGGACAGGGAAGGGTTGGAGAGAGTCCGAACCCAGTGAAGAGGTGGTTCCCATTGTCCAGACTTTAGGCAATGGTAGCTAATGTTAAGATAGAATTTGCTTACACAAAGGCAGGGCTACAAGGATGTTGAGGAAATCCATGAACTGGTAGTTCTTATGGGTTACCCAAGCACTTTCTCGTTTTCTGTATCCAGAACTCAGGGTGGGACAGCAACTAGAAATACTGTGCTGAGGCCCTCCAAATCTAGGGACAGCTCACAGACCCTCCCCACATGCTGAAGGGCTAACTTGTTGCAACTCTGCAGCTCCCTAGTGATGGTCCTGAAGAAATGTCTTAGAGTTACTACTGTTGTGACAAAACACCATGACCAAAGCATTTTGGGGAGGAAAGGGTTTATTTGGCTTACATGTCTACATCATTATTCATAGCTGAATGAAGCCAAAACAGGAACTCAAACAGAGCAGGAACCTTTAGGCAAGAGGTGATGCAGAGGCTATGGAGGAGAGCTGCTTACTGGCTTGCTCCTCATGACTTACTCAGCTGTTTTCTTATAAAACCCAGGATCACCAGCCCAGGGGTAGCATTACACACAATGAGCTGGGCCCTCCCCCATCAATCTCTAATTAAGAAAATGCCCTACAAGATTTTATGGGTGCATTTTCTCAATTGAGGCTCCTTCCTTTCAGATAACTCTCACTTATATCAAATTGACATACAACTAGCCAGCACAAGCGGTTTGAAAACATTCCACATAATGGAGGCATCAAGTAGACTGTCCTAACAATTAGGAGATCTCAACAGAAACAGACAGCCCTGATTCATGAACCCCATGTGCTGAGAGTGAAGGATCTCTCAGAGGGAACCCCTCAGACTATCCCCAACTTGTAGCCATGAAAAAGGGGATGCCTTTGCTTATCTGTCTGGAATCAGCAACCCAGGAGTTTCTTCCTGAGTTTTTCCTCCATAGGGAAGGACGGCACAGTGTAATCACTTAGCCAAATGTTCATTAGATGTCCCCTGGCCACACAATGTTGCTGGGTCCTGTCAGCCACAGACCTGAACTCTTTGCTGGCTGAGCCCTTAGCTCTGTCTGCCTTTGTCCTCCCATCACTCCTCCCTTGATGCACTGAACAGTCACAAACCCTAGTTGTCTTAGGATGGGATTGAGGAGAGAATGAGGGTCATGGCACCAAAGTTTAAAAATGAACATTCCCAGTCATTTAGAGGCTCCCACAGACAGGATTCCTCTGGCTGTGGACTTATAGGGGTAATGACTGAGGACAAAAAGGACATTTTGGTATTTCTTTTCTTCAAACCAGAAGGAAAATAGTTCTGTCCAGGTATTTGGCTTTTCAGAAAACTATCTAAGAGACATATATAGTTCAATAACTTCCGTTTATGGCTTGGTAGAACTACTGAGTTAAACAATCATGTATCATTTGCATATAAATAGATGAAAAATGAAAAGAAGCCACACTGTTTAACAGAACTTCACTGTTGTAGAAACTAAAGCTTTTCTGAGTTAGACACTAAGCACATTTACCTACAAAATTAAGAACATATTTTTCTGAATGAATAAATCTGAGATTCACCTGAAATGTGAAATTCAGAAACCATAAATGAATCTATCTTGTGTAACTGTTAAGAACTGTAAGCCAGAAATAGCCCTTCCTTCAAATAGACCTGTCTGTTAGGAAAGATAACAGCAACTTAGCAAGGTTGATACAGAAGTTTTACTTATAGCCATCCTCAAAGAACATACAAAAACAACATTTACATCCCATATCATCGGTTAGGATTATTTAGTAACTTGAGCTCGACACCAGCACAGTTTGCTGATCTTTTTATCGAATCCCCTTGTGGAAGTTGCCAATGTACTTCTTTCTGTTGCAGATCTTTGGCATGATCTTCAGCATGGTGCTTTGCTGCGCAATACGAAACTCACGAGATGTGATTTGAAGATACTTCATCGTGAAAATTGCGATTGAGAGTTTTCATGCTAAATGTCACTAGAGCTATCTCAGCTCATTTTTAATATTCAGGATATTAGAAGCTAAAATAATTTGCTGTTAACTGTATATTTGCACATGTATGTTTGTCTGACTCATTACTGATTTGCCCCTTGAGTGAATGTTGTGTGTGGTCTGTGTGTTTCTGGTATATGCACTGCACATACTGATATCTGTTTCTGGGGAATCCCTTGTTTTTATATGCAGGGAGAATAACCTATTGACATACCAGGGAAAAAAGAGTGATCAAGCTTTAAAAGACTTACAAAACCTGGCTATTTAGGAAATATGGTAATGGGTCCATTTCTTTAGATTTTAGCCATGACAGTTAGATACATAAAGAGAATGCAGGATTTCTTGTTAATGGAAGCAATAAGCTATGAGAATTGAGAGCAATGTCAAGATTTGACTGTGTCTGAGTTGAGTGTAAAGGTTTCTTGGAGTACAAATATATATATATATATTCTTCCCAGAATACAACCAGTTTCAGAACTAAACCCATCTATAAAAGTAAATAGAGCCTGGAAAATCCAATTTGAAAGCATCAGGCTTCCTTCGTATTTAAAAGCAGAAAGTCTCTCTCTGGAGAGAGAAGTTACATAGACAAACATGTGCCCCATAAAAGTAGGTGCTTTTAGGACTAAAAATAGGCACTTTTAAGGGGGAAATGTTGCTATACAAAGACAAGTAGATGTTGCTTTACCCCTCTTCTTTCTGCTTTGAACTCTGGAAGAAGCCTCTCCCTCCCAAAAGGGCTTTTATGTCCCACTCCTCAGTGTTTCTCCAGATGCAGTGACAGACAGCAAGAGCTCTTCAGTGTGAAAGTGGAGAACAGCCCTCATGGCACGGCACCTTTGGAATACCTCATAACTTGAGTTTACGTGCTTTCCTAATTTACCCATGTACAGAATTCTTTAGTGATTAAGAATACAGTTTTCATCCTTTGAAATAAATAAATCCCCCAAAATTCAGATATTATGTTATGCATACCTTAGCCAAACCAAGATAAACACCTTCTCCAAGATGTGTGCACACAACAAAGGCAAGTTAGTGAATCAAGAATACTCTTACACATGCAGCTACAGCACATACATATTTTTTTCTCAGAAAATCTCCGTGGAAATAAATACTCAAGTTCTTTGAGGGTCTGAGTGGTTGAAGTGGGAAAACCCAGCCACTTCTCAGACTGTTGGCTGCAAGTGGGGAAATCCACAGTAGGGATCTAAATTGGCATGTTTGTCATGATTCAACAACTTGCTGAAGGACATAAATTACAGATTTTTTAACATTGCATTTGGCTACACAAAAGTGAAGGTGTGAGGGATTTTGGAAACCCTACCTAAGAGGAACCTCTGTGCCCATTAGGAACTTTGAGTATGTGTTAAAGTGCTGTGCTTCCAGAAACTCTTGCAAAGTACCTGGCTGAAAACACAATTGCTGGTATGGTCTCCCCCAGGGAGCACCGCCTACTTTTCTCTTTCTACCATTCTTGCTACTAGCTACTGCTACTAGCTTTAGAAAAAAAAAATGTGAGGGAGTTAAAAAGCTTAATTAACTGTATGTGACTACTCTACCTAAGCAAAAGATTATTTTTTTTAAAATAACTTCATGATTTTCAGACCCCAGAAGTTGACAAATGCAACCTTTTAAGGAAAGAGGTCAATCTTTTTTATACCGTTAGTTTATAAATCCACCTGAAGACTGAAAACAGGCTGAAGTGTGTACTCAGGTTACTCCACCTCAGAATTTTTTCCCAGCCCTGCAGAAGTGAGTTTCATTCTCTATTTGAATGAACAACTTTAATGGAAACCACAGTAACTATGAGCAGAAGAATTGAAATAATTTTTTACAGCAGAGGAATAAGTCTAGAAATATGTGTCATATGTGATTAGTGTACCTCTTTGTGGGTTAAGATTTCCAAAGAATGTGTGGAGTAAAAATAGAGAATTCCATCTCTGAGTAAAGATGGATATATATCTTTATGTGAATAGATAAAGCTATATCTATAGAGATATATAATTCCTATGTCTTGAACCTATACATATCTTAAATACATATCTCTTGAGGATTTATACATATGTAATTTTAATACATGTGTGCCTGTATGAAATTATGGAGATAAATGTTTGTATGTATACACATGCACATGTGTATACATTTTCAGTTATTTCTGTATACCTGAACTAATTTGAAATCAAACCCAAACACTTTAAGTTATTTCAAATTAAATTTTCTATGTACTTACTCTGCTTGAGTTATCTTAAATTTGTAATGCATCTTCTCATATACCTTCACATAGCTTATTTAAATCAGTTATCCAATTTACCCAGATAATATAGTAAAAACAGATTGGTAATCTTTCTGTCCTGTCATTGTGAGATAGACTCAAAAGTAGCACTCCAAGGACTCTTATTACATAAAGCTGTGTTTCAAATAACACCACTTCACTCAGATTGTTCCTCCTCACTCCAGAAAAGCATGGTTATCTGTGGCTTAGCTTGTCAAATTCATCCTAGCCCCGTGTGGTCCTGCGTCAGTAGCCATGCTTTCCCTGTGAGGAATCCAATAGATGTTGCTGGCTGAGAATGAGACTCCTAGGGTGATGATAATAATCTCAATAATAATCATCAAAGAACATAGTATTTTCTCCCTTCTGAAATGTGTTTACCAAATATTCAATGAGTTGCTCTCTTGCCACTGGTAAAGGTGGCTTCTGTGGCCCAGAGGCCAGCCACTAGGACTCCCCACAGCCCAGTTTTCATGATCCCATTGACAAACTCTTGAACACCAAGCCCATTTCCCCATCACAGAGAAAGAACAACTTATGACTCTTAAAAGTAGCGCTGGCTTCAGCTCATCTGAATCAAATTGATATTTGTGTGTATTTTCAGAATGACAGTTTTCCATTTTCTTTAAACATGCCCCATTTAACTATAAAAAGTTTTTTTTTGTATATAGATGTCTTTTACAGGTGAAAATACTGCAGCAATACAAAATATCATTACGTTGTGTCCTTATAACTAACCAAGGGATTCACAGTTCAGATCCCATCCACTGGAAACAGAAAAAACATCATGAATACAAGTATCATGCCCTGTGTTTTACAAAGCCAAGTCTATGCTGGCTTCATAGAGTGTTGAGTTAATATACCAGAAACCTTTTTCTGTTTTTTTTTTACATATACTTTTTTTACTTCTATCAAATAGAAAAAATTTAGTTAAAGAAATTTAAATTACATGTTAGTTATTAAATAAGTCAATAATGAATATAAAATACTTATATCTAAGAACTACTAAACATTAGTTATTATAATTGTGTTGATACTGGAACAGAGAGGTCTGTTATAAATCATTTTCTAAAAAATCATGCAAAACTGAAAATAGTTACACATGATCCCAATTAATTAGCTATATGAACATTTGTTGACCTCATTAATAACTTTCAATACACTTTTCAATTCTGGTTTTTTGTTGTTTTTAGTTTGTTTTGGTTTTCGTTTTGGTTTTTTGAGACAGGGTTTCTCTGTATTGCTTTGGAGGTTGTCCTGGAACTTTCTCTGTAGCCCAGGCTGGCCTTGAACTCACAGAGATCCACCTGCTTCTGCCTCCCAAGTGCTGGGACTAAAGGTGTGTGACACCAATGCCTGGCTTCCAATTCTGTTTTAATTCAAAAGCTACATAGTAATCCCAGCTGACATCTATATTTTTCTCTGGGCCTGCTCCTCCTCATAATATACATTCTGATTTTTCCCTTTTACTGTTCAAAGTTATCTTTTGATTTGATGATCCTTTAGCAGAATATGGACATGACAAGCTGAGATTGGAACAACAGGCATGTATTGCTGTAAGTGCTCTGATAATCATTAACCCAGAGTGGCCCTACTCAAATTTGGCAAGAGTGGTCAGAGAAAAACTTCCTTGATGTTGACACCTGAATCCTGAAAAACATTTACACAAGTGTTGGCCAAGGTTGAAACAGAAGAAAAAGTGTGCTTTGTTTTCTGAAGACAGCACACAAGAAGACTTGTCCAAACTAACAAAATAAATAAATAAATAAATAAATAGCTCTGGTAATTTGTGTTTTATACAAATCTTATTTTTTTTCCTGAGGTAATGAGAAAAGTTTTAAATAGTGAGTTATTAAATAAAACTTTTAACAAGTCGAGCTTAAATGTATCAAACTTTAAAGATGACTGTGCTTCAATGAGGAGATTAGATGGCAAAGACCAGTCCTAAAGATTCTGATGTGCTAAACACCCACCCCGACACAAAGTACACAAGAGAAACAGGATGTGAGGGGTGAGAGAGAGGAACCTAGGCTAACACACCCAGGCTTGTGACTTGGCTGCTGAAAGAGTGATTTACAGGATGAAAAGCAGATAGCAACAGTTTGAGAAGAGGTAACTACAGAACATTCAAGAGAAAGGATTAGGCTGGTGATTCCATAGATTAAGGCACTTTCCACCAAGCCTGATGACCTGAGTTCAATCCTTTGATCCCACATGATGGAAGGAGAGAACAGACTCCCACAAGTTGTTCTCTGACCTCTACAAATGCACCATGACACACAAGGATATGTGTGTGCATGCATTTGAGCGCGCACACACAAATTTTTAAAAAGAGGAAAAATACACTGGCATTGGATATATGACAATGAAGCTCAGAAAAGAACTCTAAATATGCTGTAAGGAATCTCTATATAAAAGTGATAGTACCCAGCTTCAAATAAGATAAGCCACCACTCAAGATTCAATCTCCAGAGAGAGGGGCTAGAGGTTCAGTGGTCAAAAGTGCCGGCTGCTCTTGCAGAGGACCTGGGTCTTAGCATCTCTATCAGATGGTTCACGGCTGCCTGTAACTCGGTGAGCGCCTGCATGCTTATGGTGCACATAAACTCATGCAGGCACATATACACAGAGAAACTATAGAGAGCCGCGTAGTGCCACGCCTTAAAGTGGCACTGGCTTCCACCTTACACCTTCCCGCTGGTGAAGGCTCTCTGGGTAAACAAGCCCTTAATTGGTTAAGTCTGTTCAGCCTGTCTGCTTCCGCATTAAAGAAGCCTATCTGCAAGGTCCATGTGGCTCACTGGGGTTGGTTAGTGCAAGGGTATTTAAGCCTGTGCAGGGGTGCCCCGGCTCTCTCTCTCTCTCTCTCTTTCCCCCTGCGGGCCAGAAGCAACATGTTTAAAGGATCCTGATTAAAATTGCAAGAAGAAGATCTACCCAGAGTCGTGTCTTCCTTGCTGGCGAGGGCAGGCGCGTACAAGAAAGAAAGTAAAATGTATGAAATTAGAACACTTGTTGCTCCTACAGAGGACCCAGGTTTAGTTTCCAGCATCAACATGGTGGCTCACAACCAAAGGATCCAATGCCTTCTTCCAACCTCTGTGGGTACCAGGTATATACATGGTACACACACATACATGAAGACAAAATATTTGTACCCATAAAATAAATAAATATAAAATAACTAGAGAACTCTATGCTAGTAAGTTTTAAAAAATCTACAACAGTTACTTATACCCCACATATTTATAAATTCTCTCTGAGCTGCCCATGCTTGTTCAGTAGCTGACAGCTGACATCTAACCTCACCTCTAGCTAAACAGAAAAGGAAAGCTATGGTTTAAGGGGGAAGCCAGCTTCATATAAATGAAATAGGTACTTCCTTAGTACATCCAAGGACAAATTACTACCAATTTGAGGGGTTTTTATATGCTTTTTGTTTAGCAGCATCCAAATGACCAACAGGACATGAGATTACTTTAGATCTAGACTTTTCTTCAAAGTTTAGAATCTTCATACTTTAGCAGTTCACTCCCATCAGCCCCACTCAAACCACTTGACTGAAAACTTGAGTCCTAGAAGCACCTGAATCAGCGTACAGCCACCAGCAAGAGGGACATGTATACTAAGCAGCTGTGGCAATGGATGAAGGAGGACTGAAGAAAAGAATCTGACACCAAATAGTCTTAAAAAACAGAAAAGGAGAAATTAACTATAGCAGACAAGAAAGAACAACATTGAAAAATGGGCTAGGGAGGAAATTACCCCAATAAGAGACTGTTCGTGCTTAGCTCAGGCTTGCTTAAGTTTTAAGGAGACTTTCTATTATTGGAATTTCCTATTACCAAGAAGTACCATGCTATGCTGTTAAGTTGCAACACGTTCATTCTGGTACATTCCACTTATTTTCAAAGAGTTTGACCATTAAAGACTGCTACAACAGTGACCCAAATCCTTGAGTTATGAAAGTGTCCTTTGTATTTCAGTCAAATGAGAAAGATTTTTTTCTTTCAGTACTGAGTTCCTCTGGTGAGAACTGACTCCTTTAAACTTTACAGGGAATGTAATGATCACTCCCAGGGATGCTCCAGTGTCTGCCTTTCTCCCACATTATAAAGCAATGATTCTTTATCTTCCCATTTTTTTAAGATAATGTATTTATTTTTACTTTATGTGCATTGGTGTTTTACCCACATGTGTGTCTGTGTGAGGGTGCCAGATTCCCTGGAACTGGATTTATAGACAGTTGTGAGCTGCCATGTGGGTTCTAAGAATTGACACCAGGTCTTCTGGAAGGACAGCCAGTGCTCTAACCTCTGAGCCATCTCTCCAGCCCCTCATCGTCCCATTTCTAAGCCTCTCTATCTATTCTTCTTGTGTTAAACCAAAAGGACACCAAGTCCCTCAAAACAGAGTTACCATATACCCAAGCACATGGACCCAGCTAAGTTGTTGGGTACCTCAATCCCTGAGCTCCATGTTAAGGGTTTCTGTGTTTTCAACAGCTCCAGATTCAAGGATAGTTTAATAAAATTCACAAGTGCATCTTCCAAACATACTTCCTTCAGTGAAAGGAAGTGAGTCATGCACCTACTCTAGGTTCTTGTGCCAGTGACAGTGCTGGCTGGTTATACCCTTGTTCTGAGCTGGCCCTCCTCCCTGCATGTTCAGGAAATTTATTAAAGTAATTCAAAAGATAAAATCTATCAAAGCTGATATGTCTAAGTAGCCTCGGTAAATAACTTGTCCTTTCTTAGTGTCCAAATCTTTTGACAAAAATCACTTTGAGATTCATTTGTGCTTGAGAATCATTTGTGTCTAATGCCAGGTAGGTTTGAACTTCATACATTTTACACATCCATCAAAGATCTGTATTTGATAAATAATCTTACATATTCATTATCAGTTGGTATGAGAACTCAAAAGACCCAGCTTAAGGTTGAGAGGTCATGAAAGTGTCAATTTTAGCTAGTAAGATAAAAGAACTGTATGTTTCTGGGTCTTTATTGTATGGAAGTGCAGTTATTCCCTCATCCTTGGCAAAGTGTGGGTTTGCTACCTCTCTCTCTCTCTCTCTCTCTCTCTCTCTCTCTCTCTCTCTCTCTCTCTCTCTCTCCTCCCTCCCTCCCTCCCTCCCTCCCTCCCTCTCTCCCTCCTCCCCCTCTCTCTCTCTCTCTCTCTCTCTCTCTCTCTCTCTCTCTCTCTCTCTCTCTCTCTCTCTGCACCATCTCTCCCTCCCCTGTGGACCTGTCAGCATGCAGGCATTCACAAGATATGAAGCTGAGCTTACACACAGCCACTCTATCTGGCCCTAATGACAAGTAGTTTTCAACTTCATGGTGACAATTAAAGGCTGAATAAAAGGTTGAGTCCACAGAACATCACTTAAAGTTCAACTCTTAAGAAGGAGCATCAAAGGAAGGAAAAACCCCCTCCTAAGCCCATTCACCCAAAGCAATGTCTCCCTATGAATGAAGGTTAAGGTTAAAACAACACAATCCACTCCACTGAATCTCTTAACCCTCTCTCCCAGACCCTAAAACCTGTGGTTGTTGTATGAGTGTTTTATGATATCCAAAGCCCCAAAGCACAAGTTGCTTTCGGTATAACTGCTGGAAAGTATCTCTTGTTACTTGAGGGACTATGAAGGATTTAGGCTTCCACATGTAAAATGATCGTGGCCTCTTTTCTCGGCTTTATAAGCTGACCTTCCGGGGTATACTTTTCATAGGTCAGTTGGCCCACCAGAGTAATTAAATTAAAGAGAATGGTGCCCACGCTCTTGGCTGAGTTTTGGTGGAATTTTATCCAGAGCACTTGAATGACTAGGATAAAGTTTTCTGTGACAGATTTCATATACCCCTGTCACACCACTTGCACTCCAACCCTGATGCTAGCCCTTAAAGGGACAATGTTCCTAGTACCCTGATGTCATGTATTCCTCCTAGAATTTCTTTCTTCCTAGAACTCTGCAGTAGCTTCACATTTGCCTTCTAAGTGAAGGTAGAACCCCTGTTGTCTGCAAGAAACATCTCCTGGGCTGGCTTGTAGCAGCAGCTGTGTTCCTGCTTTTCCTTTTGCCTCCACTCTGCTCAGTATGGAAACCATGACAGCCTCTTTCATGTACCCCTTCTTCTAAAGCTTCTTAAGCTCTCTAATGCCTGTGTGGATGTGCCTATGGATTAAATGGCAAGCAAAATGTATCAATAGTATTTTATTAGTTCTATTCCAGGTAAACACATTTAACCAGATTGCAAGTGGCAATGTTGTTAAAGTTAGACGGAAAATCCCCCCAGATAGAATGTCTGTGGCTTGGTGCAATAGTTGGTCTTGACAGCCTCATGTATGCAGTCACTATAGTCAGTATTACACTTGCCACACTTGCAGCTCATGGCAACAGGGTAGGAGAAATAAGGAGCAACATGATGTGGGCATCCTGGTATTTCCACAGTTCTGTAGGTGAAGTCTCTGTACGTACAAACATCCTGAGAGAGGGCAGATTTTGGAAGAAACAGCTTGCCATTGATATCCTATAGAAAGAAAAGGAATCATAACATGATAAATTTCACACTACTTTAGATAGTCAATAGAAAGACCATGATTTACTGATATCCCTTTATTTCAGTGATGACCTATAGAGAACATCTACGTTTAAGCCCTCAGATCCCAAAGAAAGAGACACTTTCTTCTCATTTACCTTGGATCATGAGAACGAAATAAGATTTAAATAAATTGGGGGTAGATTGTTACAAACATATCTGTACTTCTTTTACTAAACACACTATTATAATTCTGAAAACCATGTTCTTGGCTTCCCAAAGAGAGTCACATTGGATTTGGAAAATAATGCTATGATTTATGATTTCTAAATACTAATAGACCATTTTAGGCCTCTATAATTTACAGCTGAAAGAAGTATAGTGAATAACATACCCGTGTCATACAATACCCGGCACAGATGGTGGTGTTGATGGTTAGGCAATAGGCACACTCTCTCCTATCCACGTACATTGTATATTCAGTTGGAATACAAAACGATGCAGCGTGTCCATATGCAAGAGCAAAAAGCACGGAGAGCAGGACTATAGCACTCATGCTGAATCAACGACAAAACCACAAAACTCATTACAGGCATCCTGTCTGTACATTCAGAGGCATATCTGTGAAAAGGTGTGTGTGTGTGTGTGTGTGTGTGTGTGTGTGTGTGTGTGTGTGTGTGTGTTATTGGATATATATATATATATATACATATAATAAAGAGAACAGCTAAAATATATTGAATGGTTACTTATCGCTGAGCCCTACATAAGTTGTTTGTACATATCTAATCTTCTCAAACCTTCACATATACATTCAAATGCAGCTATGACCCTGAACACCCACAGTACAGAAGTTCACATCTTAGAGGTCTTGCCTGCAAGTGCCACTGAGCTCCCCTGGGAAGTGACATGCAAGCTTGCAACATCACAACAGAAAACTGACAGCTTTCTGTTATCTACGTGTGAAATAATTCATTTAATGGAGCTCTAATAAAATGTCTATCATTACAAGAAGTAAATTAATACACATTCTTTGGGAAGGGCTTTCCCAGAATTATAAGTTTCTAAAGATGTTGGTTCAACAGCTTAAAAGGTTCATATAATTAGATTTAGAAAGAAGCCAAGAAAAATTATAACCAAACTTTGGTACCACTTAGTACATGTAATATTGCCTGTAAATCTTCTCTATTGCTAGTCAAGGAAGCTGAAGAAGGTCCTGAAAAGTTCAGCTAAAATTATGACTGGTGTTTAGTAATAACACCAGTTAGAAGGCCCCTTCTGAATCCTTATGATATCCTTTTAAGGTTGAAAAAATTCAAGTTGAAATAAAAGATCATTTTATACAAAAATTGTGTGGCACTCATTATTTAAAAGTATATAGAGAGATGGAAAAAAAAGTTTGACACATTCAGATTAATCCAGACAAGAAAGCAGCTCCACCACGGGTTGTTCAGATTCATTAGCAGTTTTAGCTGTATGGGAGGCAGCAAAGGGGCCACTGAGCAGAACATGCATCTCAGCGAGCCTGGCTAATGGAGAGACTGCATGGTATCGGCTGAGCATTGTAATGATCTGGGTAATGTTATGACTTATAATTATTTTGGTTCTGCCACTAAAAGAGGGTAATCAAATTTCAGACTTTTAGATGTAGGTTGATCACCTCTAAGATTAAGAAGACTTTTTATTTCCTTTTCCTAATATTGTTCAACTAGCTAGGTATATTTGGATTTTGTCCTTGATTATCATTGTTAGTGTATATATGTGAATGTGTATACATACACATGCATAAAACATACATACATACATACATACATACATACATACATACATACAATTCCTCACTGAAGCTACTCCATCAAATTATTATTCACTGGCTGCCAACAGGGCTCGGAGGTAAAAAGCATTTGCTGCTCAAGCCAGGGAGCCTGAGTTCAGTCCCCGGAACACACATGGTAGACGGAGCAAACAGACCCCTTCCTGGAAGTTGCCCTCTGACCTCTACATGCATGCTGCAGTGCAACCCCATTACCACTGCCCCACAACAAATAGCTGTAGAAAATTATTCACTAAACAAGTTATTAAATCAGCAAAAGTGCATCAAGATTTTCTCAAATCTGTCAGTTGTGTCAACAACAATTCTAAGCTACATACTTTAAAATCTTTACTCACTGAAACCTTGTTCAGTCAGTCTCGGGTAACCAGAATTTTGCCTTCAATAAATGTTAAGGCAAAAATGAAAGTATTACATAGTTACTAAGGACTGATTCTAAATGTCAGCTTCTACAGCCATTTCAACAATCTCTTATTCCTAGCACAGGAATTGCAGAAGTCAGATAAACACACACATACTGAGCATCTGGACTCTCCACTGAGAGATGTGTTGGCAAAGCACCAACAGTTCAGAAGCAGCCAAAGATGAGCACAATGTAAAATACAGTTTGTTCTAAGTTCTCTGAGAAAGTCCAAGTTATGACTGATGCTCTCCAGTTATCAGATTTCCTTACATTTACTATACTTGAAAGTGAAATAACCTTTTAGGAAAAAGTACTTAGTGGTAAACTCTGTTAACAAGGCATTTCATATGTGAGCATCCCTTGCCATATTTTTTTTAATGTTTGCATTAGGGAGTTAAAGCAGAAGAATTCCTGGTTTTGTCGTTTGATGTACTCCAATGTTGAACCTGAGCCTCACACATACTGAAACTCACATCCAGCTCTACAGTTAAGATACCGCCCCAGCTAATACCATAAGAATTCCTTTCTCAGGAATTCTGGTTTTTTTCTAAGTGTTTCATAAATGTACAAGCTCCCTCTATACTATTCAGTTAGTTCTATTAGTGACACAGATCTAGAGGATTCTCCAAAGGATTTTAAAAGTAGCAGCCAGGTAAGTGGTACAGGATACTTGCCCTTCCTGCTCCCATATCTTCATACTATCTTCACAGTTCTTCAGTGGGTTTCACCACAGAAAACAAGAAAGCAACTTCTAGCTCTGCAATTCTATATGAAATAGTATATGCAATAACCTATGATCAGGATATTGGCTCAGAATTTTAAGGAGCCGAAATTTCCTCTGGGTCTATAAGAAACTGATGAAAATATTTAATCTTATTTATTCATTTGCTAGATAAAAACAGAGGAACGCACCTGACCTTTTCAAAAATTGTAAGATAGAGGTGCAAAAATAGCTCAGTGCTAAGGTCAAATACTCCTCTTGTAGTCTTTCTCTTGAATGCAGTTCTCAACACCCACATCAAGCAACTCACAACCCCTTGTGACTCCAATTCCAGGAGACTGATGTCTCTGACCTACACAGGCACCCTCATACACAATACACATATGCACACATATTTTTAAAATAATAAATCTCTTCTGAAACTTTTAATTTAAAAAAAATGCATTATAACTTTCACCTATTGTTGTCCTATTCAAGAGTAACACTGTTTTGTTTTGTTGATTTGAGACAGGGTTTCTCTGTGTAGGCCTGGTTGTCTTAGAACTCAGTCTGTAGACCAGGCTGGCCTTGAACTCACATAGATCCACCTACCTCTGCCTCCTGAGTGTTGGGATTAAAGGTGTGTGCCACCACTGCCCGGGAAGACTCCCTTTCATAAATATAGAAGTTTAAGCTAACAAAAACAAAGCATTAAAAAGCACTGGATCACCAGTCACAGTGCTTATATAATGCTGTGAAGATAAAGATTATGAATGATTTTTTCTCTTTTACTTCTTTATTATAAATAGTAAAACTTTGATCACATAACTTTTCTGTACCTCAACTTCCTCATCTACAAAATGAAAGTTAAACATCAAAAAATTACCAGGAAAGTCTTCACAGCACAAATAATCTGTGATTCTGTGTTAAATTAGAATTAGTAATCTACCTCTCATAAAAAATAGAATAATTCATGTGAACCTTACATAAAAAAATTTCCTGAGCTACGTAACACTACATAAACCAATGTTAATACCTTCCTTTTTCAACAGTTTCCATGTGTTCATCCCTTAATAGTTTCTCCATATTTTCTTTCTGCTTTTATTATTATTATTATTAAACATACTTCTCTCTGCTCTGCTAATACCTATTACCTCTCTTTTCTACTTTAAGACATTACTGTACAATGAAAAGAATCAATTTCTTGACTTCTGAGCAATCCCAGCATTTTCATTAAAGCAGAATACTTCTCTAGAAAGAAAAATTCATTATATTATTAAGGTATGTCTATTGGGTACTATCCAAAATGGTTTCACTGATAATTAAATAAAAAATATCTTATAACAAGGAATGACCCTGATGATAATGAAAACATTGGTACCCCTGTACACACTCAAAACTGAATTTACTCAAAAACTCTCCCAAAATATATTTTCATCAAAGATGGTCATTAGTAATTATGAGGATTAAATACAAAGATTATTCGCACGACTAAAACATTTAAGTTGAAATTTAAGTAGGAGAAAGCTGTACATACTATTCTTCATTGGGAGACTGATGGACTGTTTCCATCCTTTAAGTCAGTGGACTCTCACCTCATCTGCCAAATAGGTAGTTCACTCTCCTTCACACACTACTGCATGATTTGGAGCAATAATTAAAAACTTCAGAGCTTATCAGTTCTCTCTCAGCATTTGCAATCTTTAAATAAATGCTACGACTGTTAAAATAAAATTATAATAAGAGCATTTCGTCTACAGATCCTGCTCAGGGTAGACACCTACCTTACTTTGCATTGGTGAATTGATGCTATGATGACCCAGACTCTGTTCATTTTATACCCTCCGGGATAATTCCTCTCTGATCTTCTTGTTTATATAATTGCATTTGAATTGCTGCTTTCTTATCTGAAAAGCATCTATTGAAAATTCATACTGAACCCCAAATAAAACTTGTTTATACAAACAGGTTCACAATATCCTTCCCCTGGAAACTCTGATATTATTATAGCATGCATCTTCCTCTCTCTAATTTCAAATATATCCTTTATTAATATCTGTTAATGTTAATAACTGATATTAGTATCTGTTAGTATTAATAAAAAATAGATCATGGAATTGGGAAAAGTGGTGAAAAAAGTGCAGAAAATACAAATTTATTTGGGGCTTGAGGGCTTCAAATGTCACCTATTTATGTAGAGATATAGACATAGAATTATTCATCTATAAAACTAAGGTAACTTCTTTCTGGAAATCTAGGCCAATTGGCCCATGTATGACAACAAAAGCACATCAGTTCAGAACGTTTTGGTTTTTTCTTGGATTTTACAGGATGTTGATATAACTTACAGTGTGAAACACTTCTTTGAACAGCATGGCTAAATCTAGCAGGATGTCAAACTGACCTGAGGCCAAATTCTGGCTTGATCGCTGACTAGCAATATCATTGCATGCATGAGTACTGCTTATTCCAGGTTCCTCACCTACCAAATGGCACATTGGTATGCATTTATGATCCTAGAATCAGGAAACAGAGGATGGAGTGTTGGCCCGAATAGAGTATGTAGCATCATCCTGTCTCAGAAATAATGAATATCACTGCTTATATAAGTGACACATAAGAAGGACTCCATAAGAAATAATTAACTTATAATAATACAAAAATTGTTTGATAAATTTTAGCTAATATATTCATTTCCTAGTCTCTATTCCTCTGTATTAATTTCACTCATTTAATCTACTTTTTCCACGTTGTAAACAAAGTATCATGCCCCAAACTTGCATTGGGCACTTCCAAATTGCCCTTGGAAAAAAAGTCCAGACTTGGTATCCTTTTTAAAGCCCCTCATGGTCTATTCTGGCTCTCTGATTTTAGCCTGCTCATCTCCTGATCCTGCCTATATTTCCAAGCCACGCCTTTCTCTGCTTCCTGTGGTTTTAGACAAGCTAAGCTGAGTTTCTCAAGTTAGTTATATTTTTCCTTTTCCATTTAGGAATATTCTGTTCCTTCTGTTGGAACACCTACCCAGGGCTTCATCCCATGCCCCATCTCAGATAACTCCTGTTCATCTTTCATGGCTTATCTGAAAAACACCACTTTTGCAAAACTTTCTCTGGCTTCCCAAGGCTTTCCTAATGATTAAGGGTTTTCAGAGAATTAAATATATAGAACCCCTGGCATGGTAGATGCTGAATAAAATCCTAGATATTCTAGGGGTTGTTGAAAATCCCATTTGTCTCCACTTTATTATTAATTTATCATTAATGTAAATGACAGACAAAATATAATTTCTGGCATAGGTGAGTCTCCCCAAAGGATGAAGGCAAAGTTAAGGCAGAGTCAAGGGGAAAACCTCGGGAAAGATACATTTGACAGAGTCCAACTGAACAAAGAAAGATTCACAAGTCAGACAGGGCTCTGAAAAGAAAAGGTTACAAGAGCTAGCTCAGCAACACAAGCCAGGCAGCATCTCTGGAAAGAAAGCAGAGGGAGTCATTGGATGCTGCTCAGGGTGTGGCTTACTCGAGTGTGTTATGATCATTTGGCTGCTCATGATTGACAAGGGTCAACTGCTATGATTGACAAAGACAGCTATTTGCCATAAGTTTACTAAATTGGATCTTTAGCTAGTTTACATACTAAATTTGGTTGCAGCTCATTAAGTAGGGACTTAGTCTGGAGGTGTTCACAGACAGCATAGGGTTTAACAGATATAAAACCAGAACAGCTAGTCCAGGGACTGTACATCTTCTAAATATAAGCTACTACCACCTAGTACACCTTGTACTAGAAATTTAGCAAACTACTCAGTGCTAGTAAATCCATGGTTATTGGAGGAGAATCTATAACATAAACTACTAAACCAGCATAATCCCTAACAATAATCTAAACATTTGTCCCTGTACTCACAAATAAGTATAATCTTCACCCCTCATCAAGGAAACTTCTCTTTGCAACACACAGAAAACCAAACCCAATCAAAATGCAGAATTGTGGAGCCTAGTCCCAATAGATACATCTACAAAACTCTCTCCTACATAAGGCTCAGGGAACATTGGAAAAGAGGTGGCAGAAAGATTGTAACAGCCAGAGGATCAGAGAGTTTCTAGTGACTAATGGCAAAGAGAAGGGAAACAAGAGATTTTAGTTTTACTCCATTGAAGGCAGTATCTTGGTTATGGTACAGGAAAAGAGGAAAATGTACTTCCAGATTGGCAAAGTAAGCCTGAGAGAGTATGGAACCCAATGCACCATGAATTCACACAGAAGAGGAGTACTAGAAAGGACAGAGATGCACCCAGCAGTGGTGGTGCCCACCTTTAATCCCAGCACTCGGGAGACAGAGGCAGGCGGATCTCTGTGACTTCCAGGCCAGCCTGGTCTTCAGAGCAAATTCCAGGTCAGGCTTCAAAGCTACAGAGAAATGCTGCCTCAAAAACACATAAAAGAAGGAGGAGGAAGAAGAGGAAAAGGAGGAGGAGGAGGAGGAGGAGGAGGAGGAGGAGGAAGAAAAAGAAGAAGAGGAGGAGGAGGAGGAAGAGGAGGAGGAAAGAGATGCGCAAAGAATAAGAATTCTGGAGGGTTTCAGAGGATCTTTTTGTACTTAGATGAAAACTGGTGAAGACACTAGCTGAGGCTAAAGGGCAGGGGAGAATCCAGAGAAGATGAAAGAGAACTACCCAGACACATAGACACATCCTGGACTGAGCACAGCACCCTTTCCAACCTGCAACAATGGCAAGCTCCTAATTTATGGAGAATGAGGTCAAGTACTCAGAGGGTTTTGCTTCAATTATGAGAGAGATTAGTTTTTAACTAAATGCTGTTCTATTTCAACTATCTTCAAAAAGCACAACTTATGAACAAAGCTGAAGAGTATTGGTAGGAATGCAGAAATATCTAGCACCCAACAAGATATAATCTATAATATGAGACATTCAATTAAAAAATCTCTAGGCATGTAAAGAAGCAGGAAAGTAAAATTCATAATGAAAAGGAAATTGATCAATTGAAATTGGGCCAGAACTGGTATACATAACAAAAACTAGGCATTATATTATAACCAATTTCCATAAATTCAAGTAACTAGGAAAAAGACTAAGTAGAAGCATAAAAGGCCAAACTTAACTTCTAAAGATGAAAGCAACAATATTTTCATGAAAAAATATGCTGTTATTGATAGATTATATGCAACAGATTAGATACTTTAAAGGAAATGGTTAATGAAGCTGAAGATATTTAATGTAAGCAATTCTAAATGAAATGCACAGTGAAAACAATTTGAAAAGATGACTAAGGTTTAATGAATTAAGAAAAATGCCATGATTCTAAATATAAGAAAGCAAAGTCCTAGCCTGGAGGTGATGGCACATGCTGTTAGTCCCAGCACTCAGGAGGCAGAGGTAGGTAGATCTCCGTGAGTTTGAGGCCAGCCTGGTCTACAAGAGCTAGTTCCAGGACAGGGTCCAAAGCCATAGAGAAACCCTGTCTCAAAAAGCCAAGAAAAAGAAAATGAGAGAAAGTCCTCAAAGGAGATGAAGACAATAAAAACTGAAGATGCAATGCTTTAAAGGTTTACAGACCTTATAAAAATAACAAGTCAGATCCAAAGACCCCAATGACTAGAGTATAAAACTATAAAGAAACCCAAACTAAAATATATCATCACCAACACCAATAACAAAGAGAAATGCCTTAAGAAAAGATAAACATACTGTAGAAAAAATAAGGATCCATTTTCTAATGAGAATGATAAAGCCTGAATGAAGGCTGTGGATCACCCATGCTGAAGGAAAAGATTCTGTCAACCTAGAATTCTTCAGCGAAAACTCATCTTTCAAAAATGAAGAGAAAGTGTGACATATAGGAGATATAGACACACAATCTGAAAGAATTTATCACCAGCAGGCTGATCCAGAAGGAAATTATACTACATCATAAATCAAGAGCCATACTGAGGGCTGAAATGCCCTGGAAATAATAATTATGCCTGTAAGTATAAGTAAGGTGTTCATACTTTTGTTTAAACATCTTTAAAAGATAATTGACTATTTAAGGAGCAGAAAGCTCCTCCAAAAGGCCAGGAGGCCCTAATGAAAAGGCCAGGAGTACTGTCTCTAGGACAAGCCCATGGCCCTCACATCTCATCTCAACTACCCATCACCCATGGCTACAGGGTTCCAAAGCTGAAGCTCCAGTGCATTTGGTTGGTTCTGCCATGGCATCTCTCTAACAGGGTGATTGATACTCTTAAAGGTTTGCAAATACAAAGGCGGGTCCTCTACTCCTGCACAGATCTCAGTGCTGTGACTGTTTCTAGTTCTCTACTACAATCCCTCTCCCCCAAGAACAGTAGGTACCCAGGAGGGTATAATCTGTGGAGTTTTATGGAGGGTGAGGGAACCTGCCCAGCCCACATTCTGCAAAGCTAAGTATGGCCAGCAGAGGCCCCTTGTAGGCAAAGAAGAGAAGCCACTAATGTGAAGACAGCTCTGGTAGATACTTATCTAACACAGGCTCAACACCAGATAATCAACAGCAAAGACAAGCATCTACCATTTAGCTGACCCTCCCCATCGCCATGCACATAACCAGCAGTCTACAACTTGTGAAGGTCCAGAAAGAAGCTGCCTCAGCCCTTTACTACTTCATTATTTTTATTTTTAGGTTTCAATTATACATTATTACATTTTATTCCTCTTCATAAATTCACCTAATTTTATCTTTTTTTTTATTATTGGACAACATTTGTTCTTTTCCTTTCGCTTCTCTGTCATAGAAGCCATCTATGCTTGCCCCCTTCCCTACTTCCACTATACTGTCAGTAGCATTTGTTTTTGCTGCTGTTGAAAGAAATGCTATTTCATTCCCCTTTCTATGTCTATAAAAATCATTTCTTGTTTTTCTACAGTATTTCTAATCTTTTGTTATATTATTTCCATAACAATTTTCTCAAATCGCCTCCTTCTTTACATTTATTTAACCTTGCTTCTCCTGTATTTCCTCACTTCCCAGACTCCTTCTTGGTTGCTTTAGTTTGCCATTCTTGCATAACACTTAACATAATAGCACATATACACATACCAAATAACTCCACCACTCCACTCCTAAGTATTTATTCTGGAGAAACACAAGCATGTGCCCATACACAGACTTGTATGCAAACATTCCCAAACCCTTTGTTTGTAATGAACTAAAATTAGAAACTACTCAGTGGCCATCCACAGTAACAAATAAGTCATGGCAAATATAAAAAAAATAGTTGTCAATAATAAATAAAAATAAACCATGGACACAGCAATGTCAATGAATTCCAAAATAGTTATTGTTTGTCAGAAAAGCTGAATCCAAAAGACAAGTATACATTCTCTGATTCTGATAATAAGAAATCAAACAGGAAGAAAATTAATGACTCCCTAGGGTTGGAGAAAGGCAGATAAGGTACAAGGGCAAAGTTACCTGTAAGTCCCACAGCCCAATAACTTCTTGGAATGCTGAGGTTGTGCTTAATTGGGAGATAACAAGCCACATGTTCTTGCTCCCCTATACAAGTTTCCTTAACCTAAATGCAACAAATATGCTTGATTGGATGCGGGCAGGAAGTATGCAGGCAGGAAGTAGGATGTATGCTTGCCCCTGATTGGACCTGATGAGAAATATGGTGGCCTTGTGGGTTTTGCCTTTTTAAGCCTCTACAAAATGTGACTTGTTGCCATTTTCTGGGAACCTCAAAATGGTCTTGGCCAGAGTCCATCAACCTGTCCAGCATTTAATTAAAGCTTGCTTAAAATTTGGCTCAAATTTTGTGGAACTGATCTTTCTCTTACAAAATTTCAGGGTTAACAAAGGAAAAATGATTACTAACAGGGCAGAGGACCATTGGAAAAGAAAAAAATGTGTTATCTTAATTTAAGATGACTCACAAGACATATCCATCTCATCAAATTGTGCACTTCAAATACATGCAGTATTAGGGGTTGTGTAACTCCACAATTCTCCTGTGAAATTCTAACTTCTAGTATATCAGATTGCAATTAAGACTAAGTCATATTGGAATAGAATAGGCCCCTTTCCATGTGTTTGGGGAAAATTTAGACACCGGAGAATATCATGTGAAGACAGCCAAAAGTAAGAGAGAGGAAACCAATACAGGAAGTTTACTGTTCAATAATACTTAACAAAGCTGTTCTAAAGTCCAGTAGTACAAATGACCTACTTACTTCTCTGATCCCTACTCCCACGTACCCACACACCTGAACACTGTTTGACTTACCATACTCCATTCCATGTTTGTTCTTGCAGGAGGGCTTTTACTCCCTACTTGCTCCTTATGAAGAGCCCTTTCATCATATTTTAGAATGACTTCCTCTTTATCATCTCAGCTTGATGAAAACCTTCCTACCTACCACATATAACAGAGCACATTTTCTGTAATTTTTATCCCCTCATTTCATAACATGTATAACTTCCTGATATTAATTTGTTTACTATTTGCTAATGTGTATTCTTTGTCTTCCCCTGCAAAATTGAATGAAAGCACTGTAAAAGGGAAGGTCTTTGTCTCACTCACTCACAGTGTATTCCCAGAATTCCAACCAGCAAAAACACACATTAGGTTTTCAATAAATACTTGTTGGTTGTATAAGTAAATGGAAACACTAGAGTGCATAATTAAATTCATCACAAATCACTCAACACTCAGATATTCTACAGATAGCTTTAGGCAAAGCCAAACTTAAAACAAGCTTTTTGACGTCTTTTATATTACACTGACAGCTTAATTCATTTTCAAATTAAAAAAAAAAACTACCTATCCCTCCTAAGTAGATAAGATCAGAGTATCATTATAATATGAAACAGAATTGTTATCACCCTTCCCTCTCCAGAGAATAGGTATTTTTCTGGTTTCTGATATGCTCTATTTCCATAAATTCTAATTTGGAGGCAGCAGGGTTTTTTTCAAGTCGGTAGTTACCTGTGAGAGTCACATTAGAATGACCTGCCATTTACAACAAAGCCATTTGTTTACCTAACTTCTTCTAATGTTTGCTTCATAGCCAATACATATAACTCAAGTAGAGCTGGCCCTAATATGATAGATCCTTTTCTCCTGTAAAGCTCCTAAGTGGATGACAAATCTGATTTAAATATGGAACAAGTCCATTTGCTTCTCTCTTTTGGTAACAGATGAAAGCCTCAATACACAAAATTCATATGAATTTACATGATTTCTCTAAACTCTATTCAAAAACATTTTTAAATTAAGGTCATATATAAATGTTAATAAGAATTGTTAACATCTCTTGTAATAAAGTTCATAGTGTTATAATGTCAGATCGGCATCAGGGTTTCCTGTGTATTACCAGTCCCCTGTTCCTTAGTATAATATTTTTCATTGCTACTTATATTACTTTATATAACCCTTCTGTAATTAGATATTTCTCTGGATGAATAATATGAGCCGAATTAATTGTACTCATAACAGGTGTAACTACTTCTCAGTAACTAATCAACAATATGCTTATCTTTGTTCTGCATAATTTTACTTTAAAAAGATGCTAACAGCATTGTTATTTTCAAAAATCAATAAAAGATTCAGCTAGGAAATTAATCAGTAGTAACCAAGGAATAATCAACTCATAATGCAATCAACTTTCCTCACTATATGTGTGAATTTGCCCCAGTGTTTAGGATTATCTTTAATTGAGGATGATGGATATTCAAGAATCTATTAACTCGCTTGCTCAGGAAGTCCCACATAATGGCCGAAGTTGCCATTGAGGAGTTCCTTCTCAATAGTCATCCACCAGCCCCACTGTGATGGTTTATGTTGCTGGTCAGCCTGGCAGGAACTAAAATCATCCAGAGGAAGAACAAACAAACAAAAGAGCATGTCCGTGAGGGAGTTTCTACCAAAAGTAGGAGAGAGGAAACCTCTCTCCTGCTGAGGTCTGAAGACTCACTTTAAATATGGGCAGCACCACCCCTTTGCCTGGGTTCCAAACTGGAAAAAAAAGGAGAAAGTGAGCTGAGCACCAACATACATCTCTCTCTGCTTCCTGACTACAGATGAAATGGAACCCACTATCTCATGTCCTACCATCATGCCTTCTCCACCCTGATGGAATTTACCCTCAAACTGTAAGCCAAAATATGCATTTCTTTCCTTAAGTTGCTTTTGTACGGTATTTTATCACAGCAGTGAGAGAAGTAACTAATACAGCTACTGTCCTCTAAGATAACAGCCCAGAGCACTTCTGAGCCTGAGACCCATGTATAGAACTGCATATATTAGGCATCTCTAACTAGATATTGAATAGAAACCTCACATATAATGTGCCCACAAAACGCCCCAGCTGGGCTGTGTGTCTTCTTCTTGGGCCAGCTTGCTCCTAGGCTTGCTTCTAGAAAAGGCAAGAGAACAAAACAAAGCCAGCTGTTTTTGCTCCAAATCAACCAGGTTTAGTGAGCTTCCCCATATGAAAAAGCAAAAGAAGACCAAATACATTCACGAGAAACTATTCCTCAGTGAAACCATAAACATGAAAAGCTTTCCATGCCCTGCACAAGAGGAGGCCTCCTGGGCTATAGCCCATTAACAATCATTCCTAATTGTTTACTGCCCACACTACTAACCTCTTCCCCAAAGTCCTACATACCTTTTTTTATTCCATCCATCATATATTAAAACCCAGAATTTCTTTCCTACCTCAAGGAATTATAAAAAAAAATAAAGCATATGAACCAACTGCTGAGACACTGGACAACAGACACAAGACTGATACAGAAAGAAAAAGAAACATAACTTAAGCCCTGTGATTTTCCTAGCTTGCTGCCTAGAGTCGGTTACTAAGCCACAGCAAGGAGAGCAGAAACCAAACAGAGATGGACAGTCTTGTTGAGTTTAGAAGACAAGTATCAAAGTGCAAAGAAGTTGAGTAACTAGAATTTTCAAGACAGAATAATAACAGCTATAGTTAAGGCTATTCTGAACAAAAAAAAAAAAAAAAGATAATTTTAAAGAAGATTAAGTTACCCAGGAGTGATATGAATGTATGCAAAAACCAACTCCAGCATTAAGTAAGGAAATGCAACAAAATCCAACACACAAATTTGAATACATTAAAATGTAAAATCTATACTTGTCCCACAATAAAATTACTACATATGCAAAAATAGTATATGACACAAAATCAATATATAGAAACAAACACAGAAATAATGTAGTATACAGACAAAAACTGGGGGGGTTGCCTTGTTTCCTCTCCCCCCAGCACCTTCCAAATCCTCCCCACTTCCCACCCAGTTCCATACCCTTTCCTTCTTTATAAAACAGGTCAAAAAAAAAAAAAAAACCCACAAGAAACACAGAGAGACATACTCACAAAACCCACAAAAACACAAAGTCAGAAACCATAATATACATGTGAAGGACCAATAAGACAAAAAATGCCCAGACAAAGTAATATAAGACAATAAGTCTATAAAAATACCAATGAGTTTGTTTTGTGTTGGCCATCTATTGCTGGGCATGAGGCTGAGTGTGGTTAATAGTGAGACTACAACAGAGAAAACTAATTTTTTCTTTGCAAGTGAGTATTAGTTGTAGATAACTTCTTTGTTAGGTATAGGAGCTTGTGTCTGCTTCCTACTCTCAGCACAAAGATCCTGTCTGACTTGATCCTGTGCAGGCCCTGTGCATGCTGTGGCAGCCTCTGAGTTCATACATGCATCCGTCCTGTTGTGTCTGAAAAACACACTGGTTCCTTGGTGTCATCCATCCCCTATGGCCCTTACAATATTTCTGCCTCCCCTTCCACATAGCTCCCTGAGTCCTGAAGGGAGAAGCATGATGAAGGCACCTCACCTAGAGCTGAGTGTTCCAAAATTGCTCACTCTGTGCACACTGTCCAGTTGTATAAATCTGTGTTAGTTACCATGTACTGCAAGAGGAAGCTTCCCTGATGATTGAATGAGGTACTAATCTATAGGGTCATTTTATTGTTATGTTCCTTTAGCTGACCAATATTCAGTTTACACCTATCAAGTCCCAGATTCTTGGCCATCCGAGCAGTGTCAGGCATGGGTTCTGGCTTGTGGAGCAGCCTTAAATCTAATCAGAGAGTTGCTGGTGACTCCCACAACATTTGTGCCACCATGGCACTAGCACGTCCTGCAGGCAAGTCACCATTGTTAATCACAGGATTTGTAGGCAGGTTGGTGGTTAGCTTTCTCCTCTGGTAACATTCAGAGTACCTTCCATTATGATGGTGCAGGCTCTAGTTAGGCACCATCTCAACTTCTCCATGTTCAATGAGGTACGTAAGTGTTGTCTTCAGCAACAGGGCCTTACCATCAGTTTGTGGAGATCAAACAATAACCTCTGACATTTTGTGGTTTCCACGGGTTCCACTTGGCCAATGACTGAACTAGCTATAACTCATTCCTGACACTGGAGATTTCACTTGCAAAAGATGACAGACAAAACCTTTAAAGTATCTTTTATAGGAGCCAGTGAGATGACTCAGCATGTAAAGATGCCTGCCACCAAGCTTAACAAACCTACATGGTGAAACAAGAGAATTAATTTCCTGCAAGTTGTCCTCTGACCTCCAAATGTGTGACATGGCACATGTTGTCCAAACATATACACAACATGTGTACCCAAAATAAAGTAAGATGTAATAAGTAAAATAAAATACTAATGCTATCTATAAGCAACAGTTTACATATAAAATTGTATATCATGTATAATCTGTGTATAATCTGTAACTGTGTTACACATAAATATATATGAAAAGGGCATTCCATCACTGGAGCTTATTAGTAGGTAATGCTTCAAAATATTCTAGCCATAATGAATGAGTGTAATGGTCTTGTCATGAACTAGAAGACAGTCTGACCCAGCCATAGTTAAAGGAAAAGTCCATGATGGCCCTTAAATGGTTTTACTAGTGAATTTTATAAAATATTAAAGAAGAAATGCCAATTCTTCATTAAATTTTGAATTAGGAAATACTTCTCCATGCTTAAGACTAGTTTATCTTGTTTATTCTTCATATTTTGAGATACTTTTATAATATTTATTATGATGAATTACATTATAAAGATCTACTATGATCAGAGCTGCCTTATTTTAACCTTGATGTGTTCATCTGTAGGAACTTCATTCTCCAAGTTACTTTGGTTTAAAGAACCTGGGAGAAGCAGGTAGATGATAATTATAGCTACTACTCCTTTGTGCAGTGAACAGTGGTTAACACAGAGACTCACAACTGGTCAAACTGCAAAGAACAAAAATCTGCTCTGCCATAAACTGAGTATCTGTATTACTTCCCTGCCCTCAAGGCTCAGGTAACATTATGGGAGGAAGGATTAGAAAAATTATAAGAGCTGGAAGTCAGGAAAGACTGAAACAGAACTGCTTCTGGACATAGCAGAAGCATTGCACTCATGAACTCACAGCAGCTGTGGTTGCCTGCACAAGATATGTACAAGATCAAGCCAGTCAGGATTCCAACATGATTAGGGGAGGGGCACGTAAAACCTTACCTTAGTTGAGTAGCTTTTGACAAGTCAGTTTTCTTTAGGGGTATGGTCCCTGATACGTGCTTCCAAAGGATAGATCCACAGTTCTTCATATATGGACAGCATTAACTGAACTCAAGTGAGTTATTTTTCAAAAAAGATGTGAGGTTGGGAGATGGGAAGAGTATATTCACTACTTTTCTGCTACTATAGCAGAATAACCTGACAAAAATCCACTTTTGTGAGAAAGAGTTTGTTTTCCTTACAATTCTATAGGGATAAAGTCTAACATGGCAGGGAAACCATGGCAACAGTCAAGAAAAGTAGGGTAATAAGAGCAGGAAGCTGGTTGAGCACAAAGAATAAGAAAAGGACACCCAGACTTTCTACTTTCAAAGCCACTCCCAGTGACATACTTCTTCTAGCAAGGCTTCAGCTCCTAAAGGTTCCATTACCTTCCCAACAGGGTCACTGATTAGGAACCATGTGTTCAAATTCACAAGCCTAGGAGGACATTTCTCATTCAAATCACCACAGGAGAAATCCAGGAAACGAGGGAGAAAATGGGAGAATGTGACAAAAATACATGCTATGCATGTATGAAATTCTCAAGAAACAAATTTTAAAAAAAAAAAAGGAAAGAAAAGAAGAGAAAATGGCCACTGGAGTCATCAAATTGATAATATGGGTGCTGCCAATATTGGGAGGTACTTCCAAGACAGGAAAGAGGTTTCTGAAGACAGAAAAGGGCATAAAATGAATTTGGAACTAGGAACCTCATAAACACCAGTCATCATCCAAAGCCTCACCTTGAATAGTGAATCAAATTTATGAAAACTTACTATAGGCCCATTTGTTTCAGAGGCATTCACAACATTTGATAAGAAAGAGGAGGGTAAAAGAGAGAGGGTAGAAATACCACCCTTTCTCTTGTGTGTGGAATCTAGGTTTAAATATATGTTGCATGAAAGCAGAAGAGACTATTTGGGAGAAAGAAGGTAACCAGCAAGAAGAATAAAGGTGACAAGAAAGGGCAATGGGGAGGTGAATATTAGCAAAGTACAATTATATACATACGTGAAATATCACAATGAAACTTACTATTTTGTACACTAACTAAAAAAAATATTATATTTAAAACTTTAGAGATATTTGTTAACAGTTGCTTTGGAACAAGCATCTTTTAAAATGTATACTAACAAGCTCTACTAAAACAGACAGGGAGATCAATGAAATCAAATTGAAAATGTCTGCTAAAACTTTAGGTGTCAAGATGAGTGACGGTAACTCCAGCATTCAGAAAGCTGAGGACTAGAACAACAAAAGATCTGAAGCCAGCCTGGTTTACAAAGACCTTATAGCCCACTCCCATTAAAATGTATAATGTTCCATCTCCTCTAGCTATTACTGTAAGCCCTTTGAGGCACACAAGTGGCCAGGCGCCTCTCTCCTCTCTACCCCTCCCCAGGACTTCCAACAGCCAGCTTCCAGCCACAGATCTCTCTAAACAGCCCTAATGGCCTTCCCCAGCCCCAACCCTGCAGTTAAGGAAAAAGCTCAAGCTCAGGATTTGAAGTCCCACCAATCCCCGGGATCACCTCAAGCTCTGGACTTGGTGTCACCAATCCCTACCCTGGAAAGCTTCATCCTTCCCTGCCAGAATCCCATATAAACCCTTTCTTCTGCTCAGTTCTCTGCTGCTTTGCCCCCAAACAGAGGTAGTCACCCTCCTGGGTTCTCCCTCTCAATAAATCTCTGGGTGAGCTTTGTTGTGTGGTGTGACTCTGTGGTGTTCATGGCTCCTGACTGCCAAGATGCATTTCCACCCAGAGTTGTAACAGTTACAATTGTATCACTGCAATAAGTTTATTAGGAATTGAAAGGCAGAGTTAGAGACAGCTAATCAAGCCCTATACAATTAACACATTAATGTCATCTGTAGTCTGAACTGAAATAGTTCTGTAAGACCCAGGAGAGTGTGGTCCCTGGAGTTTCCACTCAGGAAAGCCCCCCTCCCCCGCCCCAAATCACTCACGAGAAGCAGTCTTGATGCAAACACATAAGGTTCTTTATATTCCAGTATACTGGGGCTGTCAGCCATACACCATGCAGGATAGAGGGCTCAGGACCTCTAGCACAGAATTGAGATAGCTTTTATAGGGTTACAACAAAACCCGCACATCGTGAACCAATCACTTTGTAGCATCCAGCGCAGACCAATTAATTTAAAGATCCCAGCCCGCTCTTAGACCAGGAAGTCTGTTTTCGCACAGGCTTCTGGGTTTGGAGACAAGGCTCATTTCCTGTGTTCATTCAATCACAGGCTGTATCAAGCAAATAACTTTTTAAAGTTAAAAAATAATTGGAAATTGATAGAATGACAATTTGCTCTATGGAATTTGCTAATCTGTTTTAGTGTAGGGCCCTGCATGGACCCTGGAGACACCTTGAGCAAGCCTGAAGCTGTTTGCTGGAACATCTTGCTCCAGAGTTGTTATTGGTACTCTTCCTGTTGTGCTAACACACATCTCCTGGGGAGGAGCTAAGCCTGAAAACTTACACTCTTGACCCTGTTTTTTTTTTCACTGTGAGTCAGTATATAACCCCACCCCATCCTCTCAATAAACGGCATTTGGCATTCCGACATTTCTGTTGCATGAATGACCCGATGTCCTGTATCTTATTTCAATCTCTAGGCCTTCCCCTGATTAGTGGAACAGATTGTAGCACGGCCACTACAGTTAGTTTTGGGGTGTTTTTGGTTTTTGTTTTGTTGTCTTGTTTTTTGTTTGTTTGTTGTGTTATTTGAGACAGGGTCTCACTATGTAGCCCTGGAACTTGCTATGTAAACCAGACTGATCTTAAAATCAGAGATCCTCCTATCTCTGCCTCCCAAGTGCTCTGATTCAAGGCATGCACCACTACCACCTGTCTTAATTTGTTAGTTTTATGAAACATGATCGTTAACAAAATATATTTGGTCAAAGACTATACTTTCAACTTCTATTTATAAAATGATTTATTATATGGTAATATTTAAGTTTTTATGTAAGTTATGCATATGCCTATATAAGTTAAAGGTAATATTTTACAACTATCTTCTAACTTTAATTGCTTTTATAGTCCTCAACTTAAAGATATGTTGAAATTAAACAAACTTTTGGGTTCCTTTCAGTTCTAAACTCTGATTTTGTAACTGAAATGCAATTAAGTCTTACCTATCTTGTTTGCCATTTTCTGTTTGTAACCCACAGCTGACCTGTCACTGATATTCTTAATGTACTACTACAGTTTGAATTCAGGTTGACTAAATTATGAATAATGTATCTCTAACCTTTGTATCAACCAAAGCAACTTGCTTTTTGACATCATTAAATTATATTTATATGAAGTAGAAGACATTTTATTACCAGCCAGAATGATGAAGTTATGGATATTTGTCTTAAGACAGGCACTAGGTCTGATCCAAAGGCCTAAACCTTAAGTTTTCAATCTAAGAAATTTTCAACTTTTACAGAACAACGTTGATGACTATATTAGCCTTTTCCTGCCCATTTTCTTTTGTGATCTTCCTAAACAAGTTCTTTACTCTGCTAAGAAGGTGAATGGCAGGGTTAGAACACTCATATTCTTTGGACATTTAAATTTCAAAAGATGGTATCTTAAACAATACTCTTTCTTTGCTTAAACTATTCCATTTTCTAAATCAAAACTTCAAGACAACATTTGAAGCCCACAGTCCTACATAAATACTGATTTTCCTAACCAGCTGCTCAGGTGCAGGCCACACCAATCAGAAGAACAGAGACCCCCCACTACTGCACCAAAGGCCATACGAACCACCAGAAGGCCAACTCCCAACTCAGAAAAAGACTCCCTATTAGGTCACGGGCCATGCCAGCTGCCAGAAATCCATGCCACAAAGACTAAAAAACTAAAGACAAAGGAGAAACCAGGGATCAAAACACCTATCCAACAAAGACAAACACAGAAATCAGGGGCTAGAACTAATCATCCCAAACCCAGATGCCTAAATGCCAGTGTGGAAATACAATCAACAACAGCCAGGTCAATATGGCACCACCAAAGCCCAGCTATCCTACAACAGCAAGATCTGACTATTTCAACACAGCCAGCACACAAGAAAATGACCTTTAAAACAGCTTTATGATAACAGAGGTCCTTAAAGAGGAAATGAAAAACTCCCTTAAAGAAATCAAGGAAAAGGCAACCAAAAAAAAAAATAAGAGGAAATTAACAAATCCCCTAAATATAGCCAAGAAAAAACAAACAGGTGAAGGAAACTATTCATGACAAAAAAAAAAATCAAAATAGAAGCAATAAAGAAAACACAAACAGGAAATTCAGGAAATGAAAACTCTGGGTAAGCAAACAGGAACTACAGATGCAAACATCACCAACACCAACATAATATAAGAGATGGAAGAGAGAATCTCAGGCACTAAAGATACAATAGAAGAAATAGATTCATCAGTTAAAGAAAATGTTAAATCTAAAAATTTTCTAACACAAAACATCTGGGACACCATAAAAAAATTAAACCTAAAAATAACAGGAATAAAAGGAGAATTCCAGCTCAAAAACCCAGAAAATATATCTAACAAAATCATAGAAGAAAATTTCCCTAACCTAAAGAAGAATATGTCTATAAAGATACAAGAAGTGTACGAAACACCAAATAGATTGGATCAGAAAAAGAAAGACTCCCTGCCACATAATAATCAAAACACCAAACATACAGAACAAAGAGAGATTGTAAAAAGCTACAAGAGGATCTTAACTGTTTTCTCTTCCTGGGGTCCTCCATGTGTGTCCCTCTTAGGGTACTCCTTTTCATCTAGCTTCTTTGGGGTTGTAGTTTATAACCTGGTTATCCTTTGGTTTACATCTAATAACCACTTATGATTGGGTACATACCATGTTTGTGTTTCTGGGTCTCGGTTTCCTCACTCAGGATGGTTTTTTCTAGTTCTATCCATTTGCCTGCAAATTTCAAGACACCATTGTTTTTAATCGTTTTATCCATTGTGTAAATGTATCACATTTTCTTTATTCAATTGAGGGGCATCTAAGTTTTTTTTTTTTTTTTTACAGGTTGCGGCTATTACAAATAATGCTGTTATGAACATAGAAGGGTAGGAGGGAAGGGATGGGGGGATGGGAACATGAGAGATCAGAATGGTCAAGTTGGGGGAGGCATGGAGGAGAAAATGAATGGAAGGATATCTTGATAGAGGGAGCCATATGAGGTTAGGGAGAAACCTGGTGCTAGGGAAATTCCCAGGAATCCACAAGGATGACCCCAGATAAGACACCTAGCAATAGCAGAGAGGGTCACTAAATGGGCCTTCTCTTATAATCAGATTAGTGACTACCTTAATTGTCATCATAGAACCTTCATCCAGTTAACTGATGGAAGCAGATGCAGTGACCCACTGCCAAGCACTGGGAAGTAGGAGGGGTCATATGAACAAGGAGGATCAAAATCATGATGGGAAAACCACAGAGACAGCTGACAAGAGCTAGTGGGAGCTCATAGACTCTGGATTGACTGCTGGGGAACATGCATGGGACCGAACTAGGCCCTCTGAATGTGGGTGACAGTTAAGAGGCTTGGTCTGTTTGAGGGAAGAGGACTGGTAGTGGGACTAGTACCCTGGGTACATGAACTGGCTTTTTGGAGCCTATCCTCTATGGTGGGATACCTTGCTCAGCCTTGATGGGGGTAGGGGTGACTTGGTCCTGCCAAACTTTGTTGACTCCCCAAGGAAGGCCTTACCCCCTCTGAAGAGTGGATGGGGGTGGGAACGGGGAGGTGGGGGTGGAAGGAGAAAGGGGGAGGGAGAGCTGGGGTTGGTATTGAAAACAAAATTTTAAATAAAAAAACTAATAAATATTTAAAAACTGCAAGGGGGAAAATCAAATAATATATAAAGGCAGACCTGTAAGAATTATACTCTCTCAGCCTAGATACATGGGGGACTTTGATGATTCCCCCATAGGAGGCATCAACCTCCCTGGGGAGTAAATGGGGGGTGGGATGGGGAGTTGGTCGGGGGCATGGGAGGATGGAAGAACTGGGACTGGTATATAAAATAAGATTGCTTTAAATTTAAATAAAAAATAAATGCTCATGTAAACCCATGGAAAAAAAACAAAACAAACAAAAAAACAAACAAAACAAAACAAAACAAGAATTACACCCAACTTCTCAATAGACTCTAAAATCCAGAAGGGCCTAGACAGAGAGATGTCTTGCAGACTCTAAGAAATCACAGATGCCAGCCCAGACTAATATACCCAGCAAAACTTTCAATCACCATAGTTGGAGGAAACAAGATATTAAAAGACAAAGTCAAATTAAAAAATATCTATCCACAATATCTATTCAGCCCTATATTACAGATGAGGAAAACAAGATAGTCCATGACAAAGTCAAATTTAAAAAACATCTATCCACAAATCCAGCCCTACTAAATGTACTAGAATGAAAATTCCAACCTAAGGAAGTTAACACCCACAAAAACAAAGGCAATAGATAATCTCACACCAGCAAATTCCAAAGAAGGGAAAACACACACACACACACACACACACACACACACACACACACACACACACACACACACACAGCCTTGTGGTTGTTGCCTCAAAGATATGAGCTCTCAGCTACTACTCCAGAATCTTGCTTGCCTGCCTGCTACCGTGCCCCTCTTCATGATGGTCATGAACTCTAACCCCTTGAAAACTGTAAACAAGTCCCCCATTAAATGCTTTCTTTTATAAGATGCCTTAGTTATGGTGTTTTGTCACAGCAATAGAAAACTAAAACAGAAGTTGGTACCAGGGAGTGGGCTATTTCTATAACAGGCCTCACCAAGCTACTTTTTGGAGGAATATGAAAGACTAGGATTTTTTATTAGGAAAGAGGTAGCACACTGGAAGTGAGGCTTAATGAGCCATTCTAATAGAAGTGTGAAAATCAGTGGTGTTGAGACCTATGAAAAATGTGAAGGCCAATTTTAAGATGTTTTCAGAGAGGAACAGTATTAGCAATTGTACTAGAGACAATTCTTATCCTAAGTCTAAATTGAAGAGTTTTGGAATAACTTTGTTGGCAAAAGAGTTCCTTTTCTAAAATTTTTATTTTATCTTACATACCAACCAGAGTTCCACCTCCCACCCCTTCTCCCACTCCCCCAACCTACTCCCAACCCACCTCCCATCTACCCTTCTGAAAGGGTAAGGCCTCCCATGGGGAGTCAATAAAGCCCAGCACATTAAGTGAAGGCAGGACCAAGGCCCTCACCCACCCCCCACCCCTCACCCCCCACCCCACCCCCCCCCGCTGCATCAAGGCCAAGCAGGGCAACCCATCATAGAGAAGAAGTTCCAAAAAGCCACCTCCTCATGCACCAGGGACAGATTCCCCAAACAGACCAAGCCACACAAATGTCACCCACATGCAGAGGGCCAGTTCCATCCCAAGCAATATCTACAACTGTCCATCTAAAGTTTGTAATCTCCCACAAGCTTGGTTCAGCTGTCTCTATAGACTTTCCCATCATGGTCTTGATGCCCCCTCCCCTTGCTCACCAGTCTCCCTCTGGTGCGTGGCTGTGGGTCTCTCCATCTGCTTCCATCAATTACTGGATGTAGGCTCTATGATAACAATTAGGGTACTCCCCAATATGATTACAGGGGACAGTCAGCTCAGGCATCCTTTCCACTATTGCTAGGAGTCTTAGCAGGAGTCATCTTTGCAGATTCCTGGGAATTTCCCTAGCACCAGGTTTCTCCCTAACCCCATAATGACTCTATCAAGATAATGCTGTCATTGCTCTCCTACTCCATTGATCCCCCAACTCACCATCCCATTCCCTCATATTGTCATCCTCCATCCCCTACCCTCTACTCCCTCCACCCCACTTTACTCAGATCTCCTCTATTTCCACTTCCCAGGGCTATCCATGTGTCCCTCTTAGGGTCTTCCTTGTTACCTAGCTTCTCTAGAGCTGTGGATTGTAGTCTATCCTTACCTTTACATCTAATATCCACTTATGAGTATTCACCATGTTTGTCTTTCTGAATCTGGGTTACCTCACTCAGGATGGGTTTTCCTAGTTCCATCCATTTACCTGCAAATTTCATGACTCCATTGCTTTTTACAGCTGAGTAATGCCCCATTTGTGTAAATGTACCACATTTTCTTTATCCATACTTCAGTTAAGGAACATCTAGGTTGTTTCCAGGTTCTGGCTACTACAAATAATGCTATTATGAACATATTTGAGCAAGTGTCCTTGTGGTATAATTGAGCATCCTTTGGGTATATGCCAAGTGGTATCACCAGATCTTGAAATACATTGATTTGCAATTTTCTGAGAAACTGCCATACTGATTTTCATAGTGGCTGTACAAGTGCATTCCCATCAGCAATAGAGGAGTGTTCCCTTATTCCATATCCTCTCCAACATAAGCTGTCCTCAGTGTTTTTGATCTATACCATTCTGACAGGTATAACATGGTGTCTCAAAATTGTTTTGATTTGCATTTCCCTAATGCCTAAAGATGTGGAGCAATTCTTTAGATGTCTTGTAGCCATTTGAGATTCTTGTGTTGAGAATTCTGTTTAGATCTTTACCCCATTTTTATTGAATTATTTGGTGTTTTGATGTCTAGTTTCTTGAGTTCTTTATATATTTTGGAGATCAGCCCTCTATCAGATGTGGTAAATGTCTTTTCTGTAGGCTGTTGTCTTATTTACCATATCTAGCAAAGGAGATTTCAAGAAAGACTAATATTGTCTCTGTTGTTTGGTTATTAACAATCATATTTCTATAGATTTACAATAAAAAGTTGGGCAAAAAAAAAGTTTGAGAAAAAAACAAGCACCAAGAAATTTAATGTTGGAGGCATGTTTGTACTGGAAGATATAAAAAGAAATGGAATGAAGAAATGGAGTTCTAAAGGCAAGATCCCACCCAGCTAATCCTGTAATTTGTAAAAGTAAAAGGCTTAAGTAATTATCTGTTCCTATAGAGCAATAACAAACCACATTTATGAAAGTAAAAATAATGGAGAGGGCTGTAGCTGGAACTTCTTGTCCTACCAGGTCCCACAGCTGCTTCAGCCCCAAATAAACAAAGACTTAAATATTAAACTGTTGGGTGATGGCTAAGGCTTTTTACTGGCTAGCTCCATTTTAATTATTAACCCATAACTACTAATCTAAGTATTTCCACGTGGTCTTATCTTACCAGAGAAGGGTTCAGACCTGTTATTCCTTCCTTGGCTACATGGCATCTCCTTGAGGCACCTCTCTCTGCCTATTTTTCCTAGAATTGTCATTTCCTAGTCTCACCTATCTTCTTGCCTCTATTGGCCAAACAGTGTTTTATTTATCAACCAATAAGAGAGACATATACCGAAGGACATTCCCCCATTAGAGAGGGCTAGTTTCCATCACAAGCAGGCTGCAGAACTTAGCAGCATAGCCTATATGGTTCTGGCTTTAGAGTCATGAAAGATGCAGAAGTAAAGGGGTTGTGGAATCCTCCTCTGCAATTAAGGAAAGTCTCTGAGGCCAGGCATGTGGCAGATAAGTCCCTGCATAGTGATGGGAGATGTCATTCTGTAAATATGCTTCTCTTATTGTTTAATAAATAAAGCACTGTTGGCAAATAGGAAAGAAAGATAAGTGGAACTAGGAGACAAGGGGGGGAAGATGTAGTAGGAGATTCAAGATGTAGAGACTTGAGAGAAGAGGTCCAGACCCTCTCTCTGGTAAGATAAGACCATGTAGAAATACTTAGATTGATAGAAATGGGTTAATATTTAAGACAGAGCTCGCCAATAAGAAACGCTAGTAACAACCCAACAGCTTTATATCAATACAGTGTCTCGGTGTGTTATTTGGGGCTGATGCAGCTGTGGGACCAGGCTGGAAGGGAAAAACTATACATTAACAGCATGGAGGCCAAAAAAAGGTCATTGCATGAAGCTGTAAATGTGAAGCCTGGATTGCACTGCATGCCTCAGAATTTTGGAGGTGCCAGAGCCATGAGATAATGGCCCACAAGAGCTGCACACAGGGAATGGAACTAACCCAAGAGAGAGAACTGTATTGCAGTCAGCAAAGCAGGAAGGGAAGGGCCATCTAAACCCTTTGACATCAGGGCTATAGGATTTGGAGTTTGTCCTACTGGGTTTCAGTCTTTCTTTGGTCTGGTATTTCCTCAATGTGCTCCCTTTCCCTCACTTGTCAAAGGGCAATGTATATTCTGTACCACTGTATGTTGGAAGTATGATTTTTGATTTTACAGATGGTTACAATTAAGAGCTTCCCTTGAGTCTCAGAAGGGACTTTGAACTTTTAAACTGTGTTGAGGCTGTTAAAGATGATGAAGTTTTTTGAGTTAGGTTAAATGCATTTTGTATTATGATATGATGGTTAGAGAGTGGAATGTAGGAGTTTGAATGAGAATGGTCCCACAGACTCATATTTAAATATTTGGTCTACAGTTGGCAGAACTATAGAAAGATTAGAAGGTCTAGCCTCCTTGAAAAGAGTGTTACTGGGGGTGTGCTTGAGGTTTCAAGGGTCCACACCATTCCCAGTTAGCTTTTTTCTCTTTCTACATCATAGTTGTTGCCTCAATATATGATATCTCAGCAACTAACTGCCCCAGCACAATTCCTGCCTGCCTGCTGCTGTATTTCCCATCAGAATGGCCATGGATTCTAACTCTCTGAAACTATAAACAAACCCCCAATAAAGACCTTCTTCTATAAGTTGCCTTGGTCATGGTGTTTTGTCACAATAGAAATGTAACTAAGACAAGCTCTAAATACCTAAATTCAAAAAACAAAAGAGAACCTACACAGTTGATAACCATCTGTAACTCCAGTTCCAGGGAATCTGATACCCTCTTCTGGCCTCCTTGAGCATTGTACATATAAAACACCCATAAAAACAATAATTTTTTAAAGCAGAAAGATCTCAAACAACTGGTGATGAACCTTAAAGCATCAGAAAAACAAAAAGCAATATATAGAGAAATAATGGAGATTAGGGAATTAATGAAACAAACAATAAAAAGAATCAATGAAACTAAGAATTGGTCCTTTGAAAAGATAAAATTGAAAATCCTTAGCCTTATTAACCAGAAAAGAGAGAAGACCCACATTAATAAAAGTAGAGGTTGAAAGGGAGATTAACAACAGACACTAAGGAAATTCAGAGAATCATTGGGGGTATACTTTAAAATTTTATATTTCGGCAATACATTGAGCTCAATAGAGACAGCGCTGGGGCAAGCATGAGCCGGACAGGCACTGGACGACTCTGTACCTTGCAGGCAAAAATCAACTAAACATGGGCAAAGAAGATTATAAGAAGCCAAGAGGGAAAATGTCCTTTGTGCAAACTTGCCAGGAGGAACACAAGAAGAAGAACCGTATGCTTCTGTCAACTTCTCAGAGTTCTCCAAGAAATGCTCAGAAAGGTGAAAGACTATGTCTGCTAAAGAAAAGGGAAAATTTGAAGACATGGCAAAGGCGGACAAGGCTCATTATGAAAGAGAAATGAAAACCTACATTTCCCCCCCAAAGGGGGAACCAAAAAGAAGTTCAAGGACCCCAATGCACCCAAGAGGCCTCCTTCAGCCTTCTTCTTGTTCTGTTCTGAGTATCACCCAAAAATCAAAGGAGAACACCCTGGCTTGTCCATTGGTGATGTTGGAACTGGAAGAGAATTGGAACAACACTGCCGCAGATGACAAGCAGCCCTATGAAAAGAAGGCTGTCAATCTGAAGGAAAAGTACAGAATATTGCTGCTTACTGAGCTAAAGAGAAACACAATGTAGCAAAAAAGGCGTTGGTCAAGGCAGAAAAGAGCAAGAAAAAGAAGGAAGAGGAAGATGATGAGTAGGATGAAAAGGATGAGGAAGAGGAGGAAGAGGAAGAGGAAGATGAAAAAGATGATAAGTTTGTTCTAGCACAGGTTTTGGGGGGTTTTTGTTTGTTTGTCTATAAAGCATTTAAACCCCCTGTAACACCTCACTCTTTTTAAAGAAAAAAAAATTGAAATGTAAGGCTGTGTAAAATTTGTTTTGTTTTTAAACTATACGGTGTCTTTTTTTTTTCGTATAGTTAACATATTAACGAATATGTCTTTAGATAGCCCTATTGTGGTTGTATTTTCAATAGCCACTAACTTTGCCTGGTACAGTCTGGAGATTGTAAATTGGCATGGAAATTTAAAGCAGATTCTTGTTGGTGCACAGCACAAATTAGTTATATATGGTGATGGTAGTTTTGGGGGTTTATTTGTTTTAGTTTTTTTTAATCTTCAGTTGTCTCTGATTCAGCTTATACGAAGATAATTGTTCTGTTAACTGAATACCACTCTGTAATTGCAAATATATATATATACATATACATGTATATATATATATACACATATATATAGCTGTTTTGTTGACATTCTGAATGCTTCTAAGCAAATACAATTTTTATAAAAATAAATAAAATTTTATACTTCACTAAATTTGAAAATCTAAGAATGAATCAATTTCTAGATGCATGTAACATACCAAATTTAAACACAATATGAAATAAACAAGTTAAGCTTCTATAGAAAATGAGGTTATAGCAGTAATTTAAAATCTCACACCAAAAGCCCACGTCATAATGCAGTCAGTACAGAATTCCACCAAACATTCAAAGAACTAATACCAAGACAACTCAAATTATTCTGTAAAATAGAAATGAAAAAAAAAACATTTTTAAACTTTTTTTACAAAGCTAGTATTATCCTAATATCAGATAAAGATCCAACAGCAAACAAAAAGAGTATTATACATCAATCTCCCCAATGAACACTGACACAAAAATTACCAATAAAACACTTTCAAACCAATTCAAGGACACATCCAAAAGGATCATTTGATACTCAGGGCGTTGGTAGCATATGCTTTTAATCCCAGCACTTGGGAGGCAGAGGCAGGAGGATCTCTGTAAGTTGGAGGCCAACTTGGTCTACAGAGAGAGTTCCAGGACAGGCTCAAAAGCAATAAAAAGAAACTGTCTCAAAAATAAAAGCTCCCCACTCCCCCCTCCAAAAAAAAACAAACATTCACTACAATCAAGTTGGCTTCATTCTAGAAATGCAGAGTGGTTCAACATACAAACACAAACCATGCAAGAACAAAAATCATATTATCATTTCATGTGACGCCAAAAAGTCCTGTGACAAAATCCAACATTCCTCCATGATAAAAACCCTTGGAAGACTAGGGAAGGAGGAAACATACCTCAACATAATAAAGGCTACCTGTAACAAACAATAACCATCATCATGTTAAAAGAAGAAAAACTAAAAACATTTCCATTAAGATCTGGAACATGATAAAGGTATCCATTTTTACTATTCCCATTCAATTTTTTATCTAGCTAGAGCAGTAAGACAAGGAAATAAAAGCTGTACAAACAGAAAAGAGGAAGTATCTTTACTTGTAGATAACATGACTCCACACATAAGAGATCTCACAGATTCCCCCTAGGAAACTCCTAGAGCTCTAGGAGTGAGAGTTCTCTATCAGAACAGAACTGATAGAATTAAAATGCAGTTTATTATACTGTGGTCTGGGTAGTCTACCAATAATGTAAATACAAAGAAACTGGAAGTATTTCAGTCCATGAGGATGATGTCTTCAATCTAAGTTAAAAGCCTGAAGAAGTTGGCAGCAACAGAATAAATGAACTTGCCAGTGAAAATGAGGGCAAGCAGTTTCTTTCATGTTTCAAATAATCTGATTTTTTAAAAAATCCCCCCACTGGAGTGCCCAGTATCCTGAGTCCCAGTTAATCACTGACATAGTCAAGACATAAAACATGATTAGCCATCACAAACAATTAGGGATCAGACAAAATAGTGGAAGAGGGGGCAGAAACACTGTAAGGGCCTATCGCTGGATGCTGATGCACAGATTAAGATACAAGGGACTAGGTTTAATATAGGTTATTAACTTTATTCAGGAAGAAATCATTTACATAAGAAACCAATGACCTGCAAGTTCCCCCTCCAAGGATCCACACCCAGACTGCTCTCTGTGACCAAGAGAGAGCGCTGGGGTCTGGACCCCAGACCTAACCTAACCCTCCACCAAATCTGCACCTGTGACCATGCCTAAACAGGCATGATCAGTGCTACAGGTGCAGGCAGGGTGGACATCTCACTACAAGGGTCAGCAAAAAAAAAAAAAAAAAAAAAAAAAATTGTAAGAGCCAGAATGCCAATTGTGAAATAGTCTTCTAGACATGACAAGGAACCTGCACCAATAAAATTTCAGCAATATGGTCATCTAAACAACACTGGCATAATGACACCAGGTGACATCCCAATGTAGATGGGGAAATTTTCACAGGGTCCCACACCTAAATACTGAGTTACAGGAAATCAATGACTACTGAGAAAGAATTAGTCTTCTCCAGAGATGAGCCACTAACACATTATCCACTCCAAAGTGATCAGCTTTAAACACATGTATATATGAGCAACACTAAATGGACTCAGAGGTGTGTATGTGTGTGCGTGCATGTGTGCGAGAGTGCGTGCATGTGTGCGTGTGTGTGTGTGTAGCAGTAAAAAGAAGTCGTGAATTTGAGAGGGAAGGAGGGGAACATGAGTTGGAGGGGGAAGAGCAGAGTAGTAATAATCTAAATATAGTACCCAAATGAAATTCTCAAAACAATAAAAACTTTGAGTTAAACTAAATATCATATTTTAAATATTTATTTAATACTTAAAAGTAGCTTATGGAAGACTAATTATGAAGTTTTAATTAAAGAGATAAGAAATTCTAACATCATAGCTAAATTATCCAAGTATCTACAGTTACATGAATTGAAAGAACATAACTGCTGTAACTTTACAGAATTTCTAAATTTTTCTCTTGTAGGCAGCCTTTAACAGCTGAGCCATCTCTCCTACCCTTGTCTAGCCTTTCCTACCAAAAGGCCATCCTATATGGGGACTGATTGTATGTTCCATGATACCATAATTATTATTTGTACACAGCTCCAAAACTATTTTATGTTCATTTTTCACATAAAGTCCATTTACTTTCCTCCTTAAAATCCTTCATACCCACTTTATTCTCAGTTGTCAATATTTTCACCCTTGTACTCACTCATAGTAAATGGCACTAACTCTTCTATTGTTGTCTTAGTTTGGTTTCTATGGCTGTGATAAAGGCTATGACCAAAAGCAACACTGAAGAAAGGGATTTATTTTATAGTTTGTAGTCCATTATGAAGGGAATTGAGGCGGCAACTCAAAATAGGAACCTGCAGGTAGGAACTGAAGCAGAGACCATGGAAGAGTACTCCTTACTGGCTTGCTCTCCATTGCTTGCTCAGCCTGCTTTCTTATATGACCCTTGAGACCACATGCCTAGGGGTGGCACTGACCCCAGTGAGCTGGGACTTCCCAGATCAATCATTAATCAAGAAAATGCCCTACAACTTGCTTACAAGCAATCTGATGGAAGCACTCTTAACTGAAGTTCTGTTTCCCAGATGCCTCTAGCTTGCGTCAAGTTGACAAAAAACTAACCAGGATAATCATTATGGAAACAAGATGTAAAACCAAAAATCCTACAAAATTCCATTCACTTAGCATCACTTTGTGTCATAAATTATTTCCTCTTACCTAAATTATTTCCTCTTACCTGTTACTATTGAAGAAATTCTTTCTAACATTCAACCCTTTATTTAACCAATAAATTCTACCCTTCTTGCCTATTGTAAAACATTCTATAAAAAGTTTGCATCTGCTATCCCACTTCCCTCTTTAGTAACTTCACCATTTATCTTCTTCCTTGAAAGTAGGACCTCTTGAACTTTTTATACTTAGTAGCAAAATTTGCCTCCATTACTTTTCCATCATTCTCTTCTCAAATTCTTCCAATCGCTGAAATTACTGGAAAAATTACCAATGATCTCCTATCAATTTAATTTTATCTCTGAGAAACATTATTTGATATAATTTATCATTCCCTTCTTTCAAAATTATAATGATCAAAGACTCTCAAAGAATCAGTAAGAAATATTTGTTTGCATCAAAAATATTTTAATAATAAAGAATTATCAATCTCAATAATGCATTTCTAATAATCAAAAGCTCAAGTTGAAAAACTTGGAAGTTTAATATCCAATGCAAGTAAAAGCAACTAAATTTAATTATCTGAATATAAAATTAATATAACATATATTTAAGCCAAAAATATAATAACATGAACACAAATTATTCATGAAAGTAATTTTAAAGTCTAAATTTCTAGGTACAATTTGATTCTCTGGTAAATAATAAAATAGTTAAACATTTAATGTTATTAGACTCTACAATCAACACTGATTTTGTGAAATTAAGCAAATAATTTTTCTGCTTCCTTTAGTCTTCTTTTCCTATCAATTTTAGCAATTGTTGCCCAACGGTCCTCTCTCATTTTTCCCACACCTCCAAACGTCACAAAAGATGAAGGAGTTGATAGTGATAAAGGAGTCTAAATACAAAATAAAGTAAAACAATATCTTAGTATTTTTTAAAAAAGAAATCAGCATTTATATTTTGCTTTCTGAAATAAAATTTAAAAGCTACCTGTTTGGGGGTTAGATGAGAATGTGGTGAATTATTATTGTAAAGTCTGTTTGATATCTCTTCCTCGGAAACCATGCTCTACATAAAAACACAAAAAATGCAATGTTACAGTTATCAACAATGTTATATTAGTAAAATTTTTTCAATGTAAGACCTATAAGGAGAATAAGAAGTACAGCAAGTACAAGAACAGAAGGAGGGATAGAAAGAAGAAGAGGACTAGGAGGAGGAGAAGGAGAAAAAGGAGGAGGAAGAAGGAAGAAGGAAGAAGAAGGAAGCAGGAAGAAGAAGAAGAAAAAGAAGAAAGATGAAGAGAAGATAAAAAGGGAAATAGGGCTTGTAACATTTGCACTTTGAGATATGAAAGCAAAGTACATATTATGCGCAAAACTCTAGAAAGCTATACCAAAAACATGTGGCTGTGCTACAAGTCTGTGGGTTGGTTGGGGTGTAAGACTGAACTTGACCAAAAAAAACAACTGCCAGCCAATATTTCCTTTGGAAGACAGAGGAATTAAAATAAGACTCCAGAGTTACAAAACAGTTATTTTATTTCATTTCTTCCAGCATAATTGTTGCCTAGGAGACAGAGAGGTTCCTGGTCCATCCCACTTTACAATGTTCTCAAGGTCATACACAATAATTTTATTTATTTTAATTTTTCCATAGCTTTTCAATGCTGGGGATTAAAGCTAGGGTAACAATAATAGAGAAATACTACCACTAAGCTATAACCTTACCCATATAACTGCTTTTAAAAAATAAAAATGAAATAAATTAAAGTCATTTTGAGTATCACAGTAGCTAAGAAATTAGCCAAGATCACTCTGCTAGAAATATAGCAGAAATTAAAGCATTGGAATGCTTACCTCCAAAATCCAGGCTATTTCTAGTCATTCTTACTACATTTGTATGTATCTGAACTGAATTTTTCACTGGAAGATATTACATATAATGACTTCCATAGCTATGGTACCAAGCTGTATTCAAATTCTGGCTTCATGCCTTACGGTATGAGCTTATAAAAAAGGAACTTAGTTTCCTCAACTATAAAACAAAAGTGACAACATTCTCTACACTTTTACAGAATAATATTGTAATATACAATTCAAATAATCTATGGAAAACATTTTAAATGGGTCCTAGTTCATAATTTTAATTATTGAGATGTCAATCATTATCTATAAGATTTTGGGACCCCTTATGTTTACTTCAGTAACAGGATTCTAATACTAAACTATTCAGTATTCCAAAACAACCAATTAGAGGTTCCTAAGAAATAATAACCTTTAAATATCTGATAGTTTTAAATGGAAATAATGAAACAAGGAAGCAGAGGCAGGTGAATTTCTGTGTGTTCAAGGCCAGCATGATCTACATAGTGAGTTCAAGGACAGCTAGACAGCTGACTATGTAGAAAGATCCTGTCCCAAAAAATAAAAGAAAAAAAGAAATAATGGAACAATTGACTTTAGCCAGAATTTTGTCACAAAGGATAAATAAGGTGTATTGTTCAATTTAGTGTAGTTCTCTTAAATCATTCCACATTTAATTTTTTAACCTTTATCATCCTTTAAGAAAGTATTGGTATTCATAAATTAAACATTCCTATAAAATAGTAGGGGAAGTAGCTTCCTTAAACATGCTATCCTTACTACATTACTCCGTAGGAGTGACATAATGTTACAGTTGCCAATCAATACTGTAATATGAATATCAATCATTAGTGGTATAAAATAAAGCAACATATAACACCAAAAAGATGAGACCCTTAATAACAAATTGGGTTGTGAAACTATTAAAGTGTTAATTCTACTTCTATGGTTTTGTTTTTGTTTTTTGGGGTTTTTTGTTTTGTTTTGTTTTTTCAAAACAGGGTTTCTCTGTGGCTTTGGAGGCTGTCCTGGAAGCAGCTCTTGTAGACCAGGCTGGTCTCAAACTCACAGACAATCACCTGCCTCTGCCTCCCAAGTGCTGGGATTAAAGGTGTGTGCCACCACCTCCCGGCTTCTACTTCTATGTTTTAAATGTAGAAAAACTTCCAGTAATATTTTTCTGGAAAACAAGACAATGATTAGTCATCTCATATGCCAAGTATATGAGATGGTGTGTGTTTTAAGTATCATGTTTTTGGAAATTTAGACAAAAATTGTTTGAACTTTAATGTCTGTCAAATGACATAAAAATGTATGATTCTGTGCTGTGACAGTTTTGTTGTATTTCACAATGATAGATAACTACCCAAATGTGCTATACATTTATTTATATCAAGAAATAACACAAATAATAAATGAGAAAGTAAAAATGCTGTTTCTTCATAATATTTTTACCAAGAGATCAGTAGTTTCCGAACTATCTGAATTAACATCAAATTCAAAGACTGTTTTTCTCTTTTTATTACTTCTTCCACTTCCAGTAGGTGTATATTTGTTTTCTCTTTGATATACTTTCATTTTAGTTGGTGTTTTCACTGTATATTCCTGTATGAAAATAAAAAAAAACATACATAAGTCTTAATATAGCAGGATACACCTATAATCCCCCCGGGGACTCTTATGTGTCCATGTAGAGTATATGACAGGGAAAAGTTCCAGTAGAGGAAAATGGTCATCAGCAATAACTTGCATTTTTTGAAACTATGGTAATGTCCATTAGTGTAAACAATGCTCTTAAAGTTTTCTAAAAGTTAATCTTCTGATAAAGCATTTTACTGATAATTCAAAAGTTGTAAAGTTGCTTATGTATAGATTGTTTACTACTGGTTGACTTTGGAAGACTTTCCAGAAGAAGCAAAACTTGAAATAAGCAAACATCTTATGAGCAGGATGAAATTTAACCCATCATTGCTTCAACACTATCATCAGTCAATTTTTTACAGAAAGACAAACATAAAGATATACATATCTGATGGTACAGATACTAATTTGCTGGATAGATCACTATGATTTATCAAAGCTAAAATATTTGTAATTTTTCATGATTCATCCAGCATACTTCAAAATGTTCCCATACATAGACAATGCATTATATGTATTTTACAGCCTTACAATATTTTTGACATAGTATTTTGCTAATTCTTAAATGAACCATTCTCTTAAGACTGTTGAATGGACCTGTAAAATAATTTACACTTTATTAAAGAATAGTTACATGGGGAGTGACCTTAACAATAACTGGATTATTGATTACTTTCATGTCTCCCACTGTCATTCTTGACAATGGATCCCTCTATAACTTGCAATATCACCTTTTTCCAAATAAGATTACCTGGCTTGTTTTGTAAATTTGTATGAGACCTTATTTTAAATTATTTGGATAAGAGGCTAAGAACTTGAAAATATCAGGCCCAGACCCCAATCGCCAGTAACAGTATCCTTCACCAATGAAAGAGAACTTAATATATAAAGTATTAATGTGAAATATTAATAATATATAATATAGTGAAACAAATATGTAATTTCTAGATAAAGAACTTGTCACTCATAGATTTTTCATACTAGAAATACTAAAGTGAGACCCTTCAGTCTAAAATAAAAGGATGCTAGCTTCAAATCCACAAAAAGAAATTCAAGGTACTAGGGTGACAACAGCTGTATAGGAAACTATAAAAGATAGTATAAATTTTATTTGTAACTTATTTATATTCATATTTGATTTTAAACACAAAGTAACAATTGCAATGCTATATAATACCTACAATATATTAATTAACACATGGTTTACCTAAAAATGACATAATAAAAGAGGAGAAAGGAAATAAAACTATATTGGAGCAAATATTTTCAACACTGTTGAAATTACATTAATACTAATTCAAATTAAATAATTTTAAAGACCCATCAAGCAATGACTCTAAAAACAGAAAAAGAAAACTCAAAATTAAGATTTCACTCTAATCTAAAAGGAAGGAGAGATACAAGAAAAAAATAGATGTAAGATTTAGCATAAGCAACAAAATGATGGAAGTACTTTCTACCATCTCAGTAATTAATTCAAAGTCAATAATCACTCTAATCAAAGTACAAAGACTAGGAGATTAAACTATGTGGAAAAGATATAGACTGTATGCTGAAAACTTTGGGTCTAATAGCAAAGAGATTAGCAGTAAAAGGTAGAAAGTGATGAATCGTATTAAGATAAAGAATGGCATATTTTGCTAAATTGAGTGAGTAATGCTATTTATCATGCCAGAAATACCCAAACTCAAACACTAGCTTTGCTACTCAACATTCTGAGTAACCTGCTTTAGCTTCTCTCTTTCTCTTCTTTGATGGGGGAGATCCTTCTGTATGTTGTGAATACATGTTTCTCTTATCGGTTGGTGAATACAGCTGTTTCAGCCAATGGACAGGCAGGACATAGCCAGGCATGAAGTACAGGCAAGGCTACCAGAGTAGGAAAATTCTGGGAAGAGGAACACAGAGAGAAGCCTACAGGCAGATGTCATATAGCTACTGGGAAGTTAGGACACCGGGGCATTCTCCTGTAAGATAAGGTCATGTGGAAATACACAGGTTAATAGTTATGGGTTAATAATTAAAGAGAGAGCTAGCCAGTAAGAAGCCTAAGCCATCAACCAAACAGTTTATAATTAATATAAGCCTCTGTGTGTTTTTTTGGGTTTAAACTTCTATGGGACCAGGCAGGGCAGAAACCTCCATTTACATTTCTTTACTCGTTGAATAAAAAATTCTTTCTTAGAGGCTTTTCAAACACCTGAAGGACTTCAGGTACATCTAAAATATATAATATTGTGTTTTGCTGAGCACAAAATAGTTCATCAACAAAATCTGCTATAAAAAAAAAGAATGGCATTTTTAAGAGTTTAGTCTATCAAAACATGTTACAGACGCCCCCCCCCAAAAAAAAACATATGAGCTCATAACCAGGAAAAATAGTGAATTCAAATTTAAACTTTTACTAATTAGTAGATCAGCTAAACAGACATTAAGGAAACTGATGGGAGATGTTATTCTGTAAATATGTTTCACATATAGGCGGGGCTAGGAGACTAGGAGGAAAGAGGAAGTAGGAAGGAGGAGTCAACATGGAGAGCCCAGAGAGGTAGCACGCCAACCTCTGACCAGTAAGATGAGCCACGTGGAAATGCTTAAAATAGTAGAAATGGGTTAACCATTAAGACAGAGCTAGCCCATAAGCAATAATAGTAACTGGCCAACAGCATTGTATCAAATACAGAGTCTCAGCGTGTATTTGGGGCTAGCGTGGCAGTGGGACCAGGCGGCCGGCAGGGAGCCCAATGTGGCTTTAAGAACTTTCACTTAAAACTAATAGCTTAAGAAATGTTTTAGAAACAAAGGAACAAAGACAAGTAAGGCTTCTTGGTAGCAGCATTTTTCTCTGTTGGAGTTTGTTTTGCTAGAGACAAAGATTTGCGCGGCTCCTTAAAGGGAGGTTTCCTAACTCAGCATAAGCAACAAAAAACCCGCACTGATTTTAAAAAGCTCTGATAACAATTCATTGGTGTGTATGAAAGCTGGCAATGGCAGTGATCATATCTCCAAGCTGGTAGCATGCTTTTGGATGCAGCGCAGACCAAGGCGGTGAGCACAGCTCTCACTGCTGGCGGTAAAATAGCCGCCGCCATCTTCGATAGACTGTAGCTAAAACTGGCTTTCATTTTAGCAATGTTGCTTACCAGATAAAAGACTCGTGGCCAGAAAAAGATAAAGATTTACAGTAAAGACAGATTCACATTAAGAAAAACTGCTAAAACGGAGACAGGAGTACATCCGGAGGCATCCTTTGGACCAGGAACCTGTTAGTGTTCATCTGTCTATGTTGTGAGTTATTTCTCCCTGAATAAATAGCTATTCGGCCTAAAAAAAGAAAAAGAAAAACCACTAAAGGTTTACACTCTGTTTTAAAATATACGTAGGCTTGGGAGAGAAAGAGAAAAGAAAATGATTTTTAAAAGACAGAGTTTGGCTGGGTGTGGTGGCACACGCCTTTAATCCCAGCACTCGGGAGACAGAAACAAACAGATCTCTGTGATTTCAAAGGAAACCTGGTATACAGAGTAAATCCCAGGACAGATAAAAGTTACACAGAGAAACCCTGTCTCAAAATATGTAAAAATAGAACTAGAAGAATAGAAGAAGAAATAGAGTAATAAAAAAGCCCAAAGATGGAAAGCACAGAAAAACTTTGGATATTGTATGCTGTTCTGTTATCTTTAAATTGTTTGACTGCTGAGAAAATAACAACTACTGATAAAAGAAATGCTGCTGGATTAATTCAATTGATATATTTTAAAATGCTTTGACTCCAAAATTTAAGTTCAAGGACAAGTTACTGGGGAAAAGGATTTCTATTTTTGTTTTCACAGAAAATGAAAAGCTATGGATTCCTTCCAGACTAATGTGGTTTGATCAAGCAAGACCCCCTGAAGCATTATCCCTGGGACAAAGAAGACTTGCAGACCACTACAGCCAGGATTTCTTCTTAGGATCCCCATGACAGCACCCCCAACCAGCAGGAAGTAGTTTGGAAAGAATGACGCCCAAATTCCCAAATATAGTTTATAAATGTTTGTTTTCATTTAAGTGGACTTGGTTATAAAGGGCTAATGACCACAAGCAATCTTTTTAAAGGTAAAAAGGGAATGATGGTGTAGATATGAATGCTTTGTTTTGGAATGGATTTTCATTTATTGATACAAATTTAAGGTCAATTTTGTGATATGTATATTTCTCCTCTTATTTAGGTGTTGTGTTTATATAGCTCATTGAAAAATGTAATGTATAATTTAGTACAGATTATAGAGAGTTACCTATGATAGTCAAAACTTGGAGTTAAGTCAGTTAGGATTTCTAGATATACAGAGATGTATTTGAGATAAATAGGCATTCTTCAAACCTTTCAAAGACCTACAGAATATGGCATTTAAAATGGTTTAGGGATTTTCTTGACAGTGAGGCACAACTGCTCCTGTCAACACCCCCTGAATCAGAAAGGAAGATGGACCTTGAAGAGACGTGTTACGGAGTTTGCCTCTAATATGGCAAGACTAGACATTTGGGCAAGGTACTGCTCTTCTGGACTGTTTGACTTTATGCTATATAAACTGGACATGCAGGACCCACAGAAAAGTGACTGCTAAGACAAGATGGACAGTGCTACAGGGTTCCTGCTTCATGAAAGAGTCTGCCAGACACACTATGGCTTATGGGCTGAAGATGGAACATTACAGAAGAACTTCGGGTGACTGACCAGGCAGTGAATTGTATCTGTCATTTCTAGAGTTTATATATTATCCTTCTGTGATCTTTGAAGAAGTTGAAGACAGATAGTTATGGTTATAGTTTTCCTTAGTTGGTATTAAAGATAAGTTACATATAAGATTTTAGACTCACAAAGATAGGATAGATGATAGAATATTTTCTTTAAGTCTTACTAAATTGTTAATGGACTAAATATTGCTAACTGTGATTCTTGTTTGATAACTGTTGTGTGGTATATTTTGCTATGCTAAGGTTAAACCCCTTCTTTTTATTTTAGGCAGAAAAGAGGAGATGATGTTATTCTGTAAATATGTTTCTCATACTAGTTAATGAATAAAGCACTGTGGCCAATGGGAAAGCAAGATAGGCAGGGCTAGGAGACTAGGAGGAAAGAGGAAGTAGGAAGGAGGAGTCAACATGGAGAGCCCAGAGAGGTAGCACGCCAGCCTCCGGCCGATAAGATGAGCCACATGGAAATACTTAGAATAGTAGAAATGAGTTAATCATTAAGACAGAGCTAGCCGATAAGCAATGATAGTAACTGGCCAGCAGAATTATATCAAATACAGGGTCTCTGTGTGTTACTTGGGGGCTGGCGTGGCAGCAGGATAGACCGGCAGGGAAAAACCTACTCATAACAGGTAACAATGTCTTAAAGATTCTATAATGCAATCAAATGAATATTAAGGAAATTCGTAGATGTGCATATAGCACATTAGTAGATATCTAATAAGTTAAGAAGAGTTATAAGATCCAGACATGGTGGCACACACCTTCAATACCAGCCCCCAGGAAGCAGAGGCAGGCAGATCTGAATTTGAGGATAAACTGGTCTATGGAACAAGTCCCAGGGCACCAGCGCTATACAAAAAAAAAAAAAAAAAAAAAAAAAAACTTAAAATTTAAAAGAAAGAGTTAAAGGAAGCTTGAAGACATAACATGAAAATCTATAGATATAGTAAAGCCAATGCTTGGAAGAAAAACTGTAGCTATAAATGCCTTCATTAAAAAATTAAGATCAAGGGACCAGGCATGATGGCTCACAACTATACTCCTAGCACTCAGATATTTAAGCTCAGGTAAAACAGTACAAAACACTGACGCAAAAAAAAAAAAAAAAAAAAAAAAAAAGGCAAAGGAATAAAGAGATACAACAATTTAATACAACTGGTTAATTGGTTATATTACTTGTATCTTAAATAGAAAAGATTAAAAAGCTGTAAAAATCCATGTAAAAACTCGTTTAATTTATAAGTAATATATTAATGTAAGCTTTTTGGTTTTAACAAATGTGTTTTGATGTGGGAAAACCTGGATGAACGATACACAGAATTTCTATATATTACCTTAGCATGTTTCTGAAAACATAAAATAAATTGATTGCAGTTAATTAAAAAGATAACTACATCCACTAGAATGACTAGAATGAAAAGGCTAAGAATGCCAGGCGTTGGTGGCGCACACCTTTAATCCCAGCACTGGGGACGCAGAGGCAGGTGGATTTCTTTGAGTTCAAGGCCAGCCTGGTCTATAGAGCTAGTTCCAGGACAGGCTCCAAAGCAATACAGAGAAACCCTGCCTCGAAAATCCAGGGAAAAAGGGGGGGGGAGAAAAAGCTAAGAATATAGTATCATTGGAATGCTCATCAACTCTAGGTATAATGCAAATTCTTTGATCTAATTACTAAAAATTGAGTGGCAGTATATACTAAAATGCATACATTTCCACAATCTAGCAATTTCATCCCTTTATGCATATGTAACTAAAGTGTATATGTCAGATACTAGAATTTTATAATAAGACTATTCATAAAAGTCTAACCTGAAGACTATCCAATATTCATTAACACAAATGATCAACAAACAGTAACACAATCACACACTAGAATATTATTTATGCAAAAATGCTCTATAACTTTAAGCTACAAAATAAATGAACCTAGAAACATAATGTTCAATAAAAGAAATCCAGATAAAGAGTATGTGCTACATGAGGAGTTGAGATTAATAACTGATCTTGGAAGGACTAGTGATTAAGCTTTTCTGAAATAACAGTAATACTCTATTTTAATCTACGTCTTGGTTAGGTTACAAAGTTGTGTTTGGTTTAATTTAAGGTGAATAATTAAGATATGTATTTTTTTCTTAGAAATACTTAAATAAAGTTTTAAAACTGAAGTTACTCTTTAACATTGTTTCATATTTTAAACAATGTGGTTGTGAATAATTTACTATAAAGAAAGGCTTTTCTAAGCTATATAGTCATGCTGGCTCGTTAGTTGTCAACTTGACACAAGCTAGAGTGATCTAGAAAGAGGAAACCTCAATCAAGAAAATGCCTCCATAAGACTGAACTATAAGCAAGTCTGTGCATCAATTTCTTCATTGATGTGAGAAAGTTCAGTTCACTGGGGGAGTGCAACCCTGGGCAGGTGGGCCTGAGTTGTAGAAGAAAAGAAGATGAGCAAGCAATGGAAATCAAGCCGGTGATCATTGTTCTTCCTTAGCTTCTGCTTTAGTTCCTGCCCTGACTTTCCTCCAAAACAGACTTTGTCATAACAATAGAAAGGACACTAGAACTAAAGTTGATTAATTCTCATAAGCTGAATAATATTTGTATTTATCAGATTGAGACTGAACACTTTTTTTTCTTTCTTGCTGCAATGGTCAACAAGAACACATATCATAAAGAATATGTAATATATTTGAGGCAAAATCCATCTCTGTGTCTTATTTAAAAGTGAAAGAACTGACCCTATGATGAACAAATACTTCTTCCCATTTATTTCAAGGAAATGAATAAAATAAGACAAAAATTTTCTATTTAAAAGAGTAGAAACAGGTTCGGATACTTTGTACCTCAACTTGCAAAAGAAGTGTCCTTGTAAAGCTCAGTCTTCAACATTGGGATAGGAATGTCTCATTCTCTTAAATCATCAACCTGGGTAACAAATCTATTTAGCCATCCGTGTATCTAGCTGAGTAGGGGAAAGGAAACTTAAGAGTTGAACAGCATATAAAGGAGGGGCTTATCAGAATAAAATTTTGCAATTACACTTAGTGTGGCAAGGTTGTATAAGTTCCCTGAAGATTAAATAAATGTGAGCTGGATGTGGTGGCATATGCTTTTAATCCTAGCACTTCAGAGGCAGAGGCAGAGGCAGGAGAATCTGAGTGAGTTCAAGGCTAGCCTAGTCTAAATAGCAAGTCGAGGATAGCAAAGACTACAAAGAGACCAAAGTCTCATAATACCAAAAGAAGTAAACATGCAGAAGGAAGCTAAAATTGAGTCATCTTGCTGATAACAATTACTCTAAGGTAACTGCTAAATAAAAGGCAGAAAAATGATGTACAACAAATAGCAATTCGAGTGGTCCAGTATAGCATCAAATAGCAGTCCTGTAAAGCATCAAATCAGAACCACATCTCCCATATCAAGACTTTTCCTTGAAAAAAATTACAAGACAGGTATGGAATCTGCCCAAGATGCCATTAAGTTTGGACAAATGAAACAAAATGATTTAAAAAATGAAACCATTTCATGCTGATACCATAAAAAAATGATCTTCACAAAAAGGGGGGCGTATATGTGTATGAATTTATGGCATATAATACATTTTTATTTAAAAAAATACTGTTAACTTGGATATTTATCAACCAACCTTTACGAATGCTGTAGATAAAATTTTTTTGGCAGATGTCTGCAGACAATCTCTGTTTTCTTTGGATTTGCCACTATCCATTGATGAGGAAATCCGAGATTTTTGTGAAGGAGTTGTTTTAGAATCAAATTTCTGACAAGTGGTTTCAGCTGATTCCAGTAAAGATACCTGTATTTTCTACATTGAACAAAAATGAATACATCATATTAGTTTGTTTTTTAAAATAATTTCTCAGTATGAAGCCCATGTTTGCCTCAACTCCAAAATATGCTTTTCAGGCGCATTCATCTTTTAATGGGAAGAAAAGATGCCAACAGGGAAATTTTCAGATAAACAAAACCTGAAATGGTCATTTGCTCCATTTTTGAGAGTTATAAATTTACTCAACTCAATGATTTTCTTAACTCTTATCTTTGTATTCAGCTTCCTTTAGCAATTCATATGGTAAATTGCTAGCAATTTCTTTCCATATACATTACACACATAACCTAATAAATGATAAAAATTTCCTAGTAAAACACACACACACACACACACACAGGAAGATAGAAACAGGGAGAAAGGGAGAGAGTGCACGTGTGAGTGTACTGGGATCAAACCCAGAGCCTTATACAAGCTAGGAAGTCCCCTATGACTGAGTTACATCCTAAGTCCTCAAAGGTAGTAATAATTACTTTAGTGGAATATTATATGAACTCCAAGTACGTCATATTCTATTTTATCTCTTTCTTTGCTCACACCATCTCCATTAATACAATTATGGAAAAAACTCAATTGACAGAATGAAATACACACAGATATGTATATGTATATGTACACACACACACACACACACACACACACACAAGATTAAAGTACCATATTTCAAAAGTTGGGTATTTAAACTTGGAGAATGAGTCTAAACTAGGGGTATAAGGTGAATGATTGAAAAGTGATTGCAAAAGGCTGGAGAGTTTGCTCAGTGATTAAGAGCACTGGATGTTCTTTTTCTAGAGTATCCCCATTCCCAGCACCTGCATAGTAGCTCACAACCAATTTTAACTCCAGCTGCAGGGGAGCTGATGTCCTCTTCTGGCCTTCTTGGGAACTATAAGCACACAGTGTGCAGACATAAACGAAGGCAGAAAACCCATGAGGCCATACAAATCTGAGTGGCCTGTGCTGCCACCCAGTGCCATGGTGATGGCTGGGCCAGAGCTGCAGCAGAGGACCAAGTCTGGGTCTGTGGCACTACTGCAGCCAGGGTCTGTGCTGAGGCCGGAGGCTCCTGTTACCATCAAAGTCCAGGGTCTGGGCTGCCACCTAGAGCCATGTTACTGTCCCAGGGCCACACCGCACACTGCCACTAGGACCATGCCCTTTTGAGTAGCCTGCACTGACACCGGAGGCAATGATGACTTCCAGATCTGGCTGTTGCCAAGGACCATGTCTGGGTCTGTGGTCCTACCACAGCTGGGATCTGTGTTGAAGTCCTAGGCCTGTGACACCAGTAGAGATCACATGGAATCCCAGGGTCTGGACCACAACCTGTGGCCTTGGGTCTCTGGGGACTGTGCTGGCACCAGAGCCATCCTGATTTAAGTGGCTTGTGCTGCCACCCAGAGCCATGTCACCCAGCCCTGAGCTGCTGCTGAGGGCCATATCTGAGTCTGTGGTCCTGCTATAGCTGGGGGAGGGGTCTATGTTTGATGTTACCACAGGGGGCCATAGGAACCATTCATGATGAAATTTAGAGGGCCATGCTGAGCTGGCCCCACCCTTCGATGGCCCTGGGAAAGCTAGCCTTGACCTTCATTGTAGCAAAAGAGCTAGCCCCCACATTCAGGAGAGATGGCCACACCCCTCACAGGCAAGAGAGAACTAGTCTTGATGGCATAGCATGGAAGTGCTGGCTCTGTCCCTCACCTGAGGGGGTGACCCCAGTGGACTGCGCTGACCAGTTCAGCTACCACCCAGGCCCACAGTTGAGCCTTGGGTTAGACTACCGTAACATCTACCCCATGTAAGACCTATTGGAGCTTAAAAACAGGACTGGTCCTATGGGAAAAAGACCCACAGGATCTTCATGACTCAGGGTGGCCACAGTATATCCGAGAGGAGTTTCTGTGAGGATCCAGTGATGATGGGGTACCAGAAACCAGAGACCTTGAACCAGATAAATGACTCACTGCAATGAACATTTCCAAGTAGAGCTGATTGTACAAAAGAGTACACTGTATGACACACTGAAGCTTCCAATGCCACTAGGACAAATGAAGAGGTAATAAAAAGGCAGGAAAGATGAAGAGCAAAGAGGATTTGTTTCTTTGTTTTATTTTTTAGGGTGTTTAGTTATTTGGTTTGATTTTTTAAACTTTTTTAGATTTTTCTTTTGGGGTCAGATGGGGGGGTAGGGAGGTGAGCAGAATTGAAGTATAGGATGTGAAATTCCCAAAAAATCAGTTAAAGAAATTATATTAAATAAAAATAAAAAGTTAAAATTTAACTGACTACAGATAGTTAAAATTTAAGTGACTACAGGTAATATTAAAACAAATTGAAGTAGGAGCACATAATATTCTCTTCTCTGGATATATTATTATCTTACCAGGTAATTACAAGCTCATCTCTAGACTTAAATTTGCACATATAGAAAAATCAAGCTACTAAATGGAAATGATTCGATTATTGCCTCATGTTAATGATCTATCACTTCATAACCATTTTTCCAGCATGGAGGAATTTTTAATTTTTCTGGACTTTTTACAAGAATTGATCTGGGACACCTATGTATATCAAGTTGTCTTTGAACCTGCAGCAATCTTAGCCTCCCAAATGCAGAAGTAAAGGCCTGGCACTTTTTTTTTCAATTGTATTTCTGTACCTTTTTCATACATGTTTCTACCATTAACTGAAAGTTCATATTTCTTCTGCTCTCTGGATTGAATTCTTCAGAGGACATACTTGGACTATAGCTTTTCCAGGACAGATTCTCCCCAACTAGATCTCAGAGTGGCAATTTAAAGTCACTGTTCCACCACCTTGTGGCCATGTCAGAGAAATGCCATTTATCTGACTGAAAGAAAAGACAACCCTGGCTTTCCCACACAGATCTTCTTGGAGAGTACATCTTTCTTCATAATAATGGAAATAATCACAGAAAAATGTATTTCCATAAACACCATAATTTTCTGAATATTGTATTTCAAAAGATATAGAACACACCCTGATTCTCTGTTATATTTACCTTATATGGCATTTAGTCTATGCCAAAGATTATTTTAAATAGTTTATAAATACCATCTCACTTAATCCTCCTAACAAATTGAAACTATAAATAAAAAATAATCTCTTTAGAAATGAGAAAACTAATGTATGAAGAATTTAAGTATCTTACACAAAGTCAGAAACATATGATTAATTGAATGATTATATTAGATATGATAGTCTAGCATTTTAAAAAGTGTAATTCTCAAAGGCCTAGTTAAATATCTTCAATTCTTTAATGATTTTTTTTAGATTGTGCAGCATACATAACATGCAGACTCCCCATATAAAAGTTATAGCACTTACTAATCTCTCTGATAACAGATATAATTGTATATATTATAGAGTTAAACATGAATCAGCATATCTCTAAGAAAACAATATATATTTTAATTATATGAATGGTCTATATTTACAAAAGAATATCACTGACTAAATATTTTTTCATCTTTATCATATAGGGCACTGACTACAACCTTGCTGGATAATTTTATTATGATGATAATTTCTCCAGTGATAATCTTTTCAAGTGCCTGGTACAGTCTCTGGGAAAATAAAGCATCAAGTACTCTCAAGAGATTCAATACTTCCTTTTTCTCTTTCTTTAACTCCAAGGTCACAAAGCTATTCCAAGACTAATCTGTTTCTCACATCAGTGTAACTATAATAATAGTAATGTTTGTTAGAAGGTGTCATCATTATTTTAAAAATAACAGTTTAATCCCAAAACTGGTAAATTAGAGGCTCTGGATTAATTCTTCTTCCCTACAATGGAACTTCCTCCCACTGTATGGAGTTCTACTAATATAACATTTTTATTACTATAATTTTATTATTTTTGTATGTATGGCGAGATGGCTCAGCAAATAACCTACCAACCTTCATCCGATCCTAAGGACACACATGATGGAAGGAGAATCAGCTCCCACAAGTTATCCTCTGGCCTCCACATAGGCACTGTGCACGCACACACAAACACACAACACACACACACACACACACACACAGTGAATAAATGCTATTAAAAGCTTTTAAATAATTATATTGAAGCTATCTCTAAGTCAAATCAAAACAAAATGACAAGTGTTTTAAAATTTTAACTAATGCCTTTCATATAGTAAGAAATAATTTTGGAAATGAAATTGTATGAAATTGAGTTATTTTCCTTTTTATGAGTAACAAGAATTATTTCTAAATAAATGTTTGAAAAGTGAGTTGGTGCTGAGATAAACCCCAGTGACAGAACATTTGCCTAACCACAAAAGGCCCTGGGTTCAACATCCTGGACTGAAAATAAATTGGTTACAATGGAAACAAAACAACATAAAACTCTTTCTTACCTTGTCTTTGAGAACAGCTGTGTTTTCTTTTGCAAGTTTTAGTTTTTCCTGTTAAAAATAGCAAATTATATATACCAATAAATACTATTAATACAAAATAAAACAAACTTGTCAAAATATTTTCTAGTAACTATAAAAGAGTAAATAAAACTCATTTCTATAGAATCATTATTTGGCTTTATCTTTTGATTCTATTCTCTTTCTCTTGCATATCTGTGAAATCATTAGTGAGTTTCTTTTAAGTTCTGAATCTCAACTCTCTTACTTGTAAAATGAAATGGATGAACAAAACTATAGAGTAAGGGAATCAGACAAGTAACTAAACAACAAAAAGTTACCAAAAAATCCAAATCATGGTCTGTCATGAGAGATACAATCATCTTTTCCCTCAGATATTAACAAAGTATATCTCAATGGTATTTTGAATAATGAACTAACTTTTAACATGAAATAAAGATGATGTATAAAATAATATGCTGAACAGCAAAATGTCTTATTAGCATACAAACTTAACAAACATTTTAGACAAACTTGCTCTGCATGCTAATAATATCTATGCCAGTATCCATCTAAGCCGAATCATTCACCTTGTATACACCATGGTATCTCTCCCACAATATTGTTCTGAACCAAAAGAACTCACTTCATTATGAAAGAATCTGGCAGTAAACGAATTCAATAGTATTTATCATTCTTCTTATGTATCATCTACCAGTGGCTAGCCTTCAATTATACTGACAACTGGGATCTAAAGATCTAGAATATTGTACTCCAGGGTAAAGCATGTTTGTTAAACTAGCAATATTGCATCTATTCTAAGGATACCATGGTTCTTAGAGTAAAGAGAAAGCACTCTCACAGCTACAGTCACAACAACTATGAATTTTTCTAGTATGGACGCTTAGTACACCCAGCTGATAGAATGTGTTTCAACAGTTTGAACTAGCTCATATACAAAAACATCTTTGGTGGTGGATAACTGATCATGGCTTCTTAGTACCATAGTGCCTAATAATGCTGAACATGATAAGTAAAATGTGCCTAAAATATGTCTTGATAAACAAGACTAGCTTGAAATGCCAAAATAGAAAAGAACAACCCTGTGTCCAAACTTTAAACGTCAACTTGCAAAGAAGGAAAGTAGTCTTATGGAAGCATTCTGCAATATCTGCAATAATATCACAAATACATACTGTACCTAACCTACTATTTGTGTACTGAAAATAAAACTTTCAGACTTATGGGTAATCAAACCAGAACTCTTAGCTAACACTAATACTTAGAGCATATAATGTTGAAACTTTCTTACCAGTGAAGAGTGAAAGTATTATCAGGGTTGGGAGATTAAAATAATTGAACTGGATCTATCATGAGAACAGGACCATAAACATGAACTATAATCAATATTTAAATCCTAAGTATACAATCTGAATAAACTGCCATACTCTCTGTTTTAGTTCTGGTCACAGAATAAGAAAAGATGAACTGAAGATCTTGAAAATCTCTGTTCATATCAAGAAAAAAAAAAAAAAACAGAACTTCTAAAAGAGAAGATAAATCAGAGATTGTCTCTGTGTGAGCTGGTGAAGGAAAGAGAAATCTCATTTTTTTTCACCTACATAATTCATACAGCAGTGGCCTTGAAAAGGTCTACTACTAAAACCCTAGCTACTCCAGGGATCTAAAATCAGGGAATAACCACAGACCAGGAAGCCTCAATTACAGGAGCCAGGTAAGAAAAGGCCCAAAGTGACAGTTGTGGAGAGCCAGAAACCCAGACATTGACAAATCAAAAGACACAAGTGACAGTAGGCTTCAGGTTGGAAGTGCATAGAGTAGCCACAATATTCCAGGTGATGAACAGATCATGAGTTTGATTATTCTACACCAGCAGATGGATTCAACTCTGGAGCCACCAATCCGCTATTCACTACTGAATAGACTGAGAACAATGATGTGCCAGGAGTGTACAGGACAACGAGTTGCATCTTTCAAGTCCTTCACCTGTACAAATCTTCCTCCACCTGTACAAATCTTCCTTCACCTGTACAAATCTTCCTTCACCTGTACAAATCTTCCTTCACCTGTACAAATCTCAAGGCTGTGGCTGCTTCCCACCCCTCCCAATCACTTAAGAAACACCTGCCATCAAAAACATTAACCACTGCAAGGACTTTGATCTGAGGAGTCTTAGGAGGTTGAAAGAACCTGGCTGAACCACAGATTGCAAAGTTAAGTGTGGCCCACAGAGGTACCTCATACAGAAAGAAGAAAAACTAACAAAGTGAAGATAACTTTGGTGAACTTCAGACATGTCCAATATCCACTTGCCAACAGTCCAATCCAAGATCACTACATCCAGCAAAACTACCTTTTTAAAACCGATATACAAGCCAGATGATGGTGATAAATGTCTTAAATCCCAGCCTTCAGGAGGCAGAAGCAGGTAGATCTCTGGGAGTTCAAGACCAGCCTGGTTTACACAGCAAGTTCCAAGACAGCCAGAACTACACAGAGAAACGCTGTCTCAAAAAAAAAAAAAAACAAAAACAAAAACAAAAAAAAGACAAAAAAACACACACACACACACACACACACACACACACACACAAAACCTGACATATAAAGTATGTGTCAAAACAATCACAAACTAATGCAATTCATGACATTAAAGCAAATCAAGGAACACAATACACATGGGAAAAAAGAAAGACTTTCTCAATCAAGAAAGCATGGGAAAGAATAAACTATATGAGAGGAAAAGATGAGCAAAGATCTAGGAAGGAACCCACCATGCCCATCACAGTAAACCAGCAAGCAATAATAATAATAATAATAAAAGAAAAGAACAAAAATCCAACCAACCAAAAAAAAAAAAAAAAAAAAAAAGCAGCAAGGAAATCACTGGAGCAATAAAAGAAAAAAAAACAAAAAAACTCCGAGTATTTACTTTAAATGTGAATAGCTTCAATACACTAATAAATAAATAGAGACTTGCAGATTGGAGCTAAAAACCTAGATATGCGTATGTATTGTCTCCAAGACATGTATGACTAGTAAAGACACCTAAGAGTCAAAGTTTGAAAAACAATGTACAAAATAAACAGAAACCAAAAGCTAACTAGTATACCTGATAAAGTATATGTCAAACAAAAATTAGACAAAAAAAGATGAAGGCTACTACATATTAATAATCACCAAAATTATGTAGTGCTATAATTATATATCCAAACTTTGGGGTATCCAATTTCAAAAATCAAACAAAACCATAAAAGGTCAACAAATCTTGAAACAAGAGTGATTTCAAGATCTAGTTCTCTCCATCATATGGCCATTCAAAGTAAAAATCAGAATTTTCAGGGTTAAACTATAACACAAACTGACTTAGCTGATACAAAATATTCCAACCAACAAATACAGAGCATGCATTCCACAAGAGCCTATTGAACCTTCTTAAAATGGATCACAATCTAGGCCCCAAATCAACTCTTTCAAAAAAATTACTGAAATGACTTGTATTCCATCATGAAAACACATAAAACTAGAAATTTTCATAGCAAAAGAACTACATAAATACATGGAGACTGACCTCTACACTCTAGAAAAAACAAAACAGTGGGACACTAATGAAATTAGAGAAAATGGTTAGGCCAAATACACAAATCTAATAGACAGTAAGTAATAGTATATGTGTTAAAGACTTTAGTAAGGTGAGGTTTTATTTGTGTTTATTAAAGAGAAAAAACAGATTAAATCCCCAGCATCTCAAAACAAAATAAACATAAAACTTTAAGAAAGTTCAGAGTTTAATCAAGCACACAAAAAGTAAAGACAAAGATTTTTCTACTGAAATTTATAGGATAAAGTATCAATGTTGTTACTATATGTGAAATGAAATCAACTTACTCATCTATTTAATATTAGAAATATACAAATTTCAAAAAACAGAAATAAAACGTAATCCTAACCTTAAAAACTTGTGAAATAATAGAAAGTATGTGTGTATGAGAATATTTAAATATAATAAAACTGACATTTGTGTGAAATCTTCCACAGAATGAAAAAGATGAAAGACTTAAGTATGAAACAAAATTAACAAACTCACTGAGACTTCAAGTTGAAACTATTCTTTACCAGACTGTTGCAGAGTTAATAGAACAGATTTTGGAATCATTCAAAATATAAACAGATTTGAATTCTAGGCTATTCTACTTTCTTATGTAATCTTGAATAAATAACCTAACCATTAAAAAAAAAGACAGTAAATACTGCACATTAACGCTATATAAATGCTCAGCAGAATATCTGCCATACAAAAAGTTTAAATAGGGTGATTTGGTATTTTTAAGTGTGAGTCATAGCAGCCTGCAATCTACAAAATATCACAAAGATATAAGACATTTTTCGATAACTATAAAAAACTTTTAAAAACTCATTAAATGTACAAGCATTTACTATGAAATAGTATTTCCTTTTACGTATGTGCTTCCAGACTTTTTTAATTAATTCATTTTTTTCATCTATTTTATATCCCAACTGAAGCTTCCCCTCCCTCCTCTCCTCCCACACTCCCTATTCCCCCCCTTCTGCACCCCACCCTGGCCCTGCTCCTTGCCCATCCACTCATCCTCTGTTTCTGTTCAGAAAGAGGGCTTCCACGGATGTCAACAAAGCATGGCATATCAAGTTGAAGTAGGACTAAGCTCCTCCCTTTGTATTAAGGCTGCACAAGGCAACCTAGTATGAGGGATAGGTTCCCAAAAGCCAGCCAAAACATTAGGGACAAGCCCTGATCCCACTGCTAGGAGTCCACAAATAGACCAAGCTACACAACTGTCAAACATATGTAGAGTTCCATAGCCAATAATTTGGCCAAACTTCAGGAATCCTATTGAAGAGAGGAAGAACTGTACAAGCCTTGGGATTAAGGTCATCATAAGGGAACCCAGAGAAACAACTAACTGGGCTCACAGACTCTAGACTGACAGCTAGGGATCCTGAATGGGAACAACCTAGAACCTTATAGTATTTCTCTTTTTAAGGATTATTTTATTTTTAATTATGGATACATATCCAAATTAGGTATGTGCAGTAGAGTGCAGGTGCTCTGAGATTAGAGGCACTGAATTTCTCTCTAGAGTACAGTTATAAACATGTGTGAGCTACCTCAGTAGGTATGGGACCTGAACTTGAATACTCTGCAAACAGGTGCATGCTCTTAACTTGACAATCTTATCTTCAATCCTCAAGATAATATTTCTCAAATACAGCATGTTTCAAAGCATTTCTATTCTTGAAAGTACATATATATATATATATATATATAAAATTAAATGCATTAAATTCTTGAATGGAAAAGTAGAGAACAGCAGTATTTTCTTACTAATAATTACCCAAATGTGTCAAATTATTGTATAATGTGACATTTATATAATACAATGAACATGGTACAAAAATCCTACAATTATCTTACATGTAATAGCACAAAACCTACTTTTTCTTCTCTTTCTATTTCAAGTTGCTTCTTAAGTGATACAAGCTCATTTCTGATATTAGATAGTTCAGTCTCCTAAAGAAAAAGAAAGATGCAAATTTCTCAAGACAATGAAACTGTAATCTGCTTCAAATGAATTCTGATCTAGAAAAATTAACTCAGAAAATGTTCTTTTAAGACTCATATATGCAGTCGGGCAGTGGTGGCACATGCCTTTGACCCCAACACTCTAGAGGCAGAGGCAGGCAGATCTATGTGAGTCCCAGGACAGCCAAGACTACATAGAAACCCTGTCTCAAAAACAAAACAAAACAAACAAAAAAACATACATGTATACATAAAACAAATGCATACATACATATACTCATATTTTCTTAGTCCACCCCACACTCCTATCCAAACATCAAAGCTTTAAATTCAGTTTCACTGATTTTTTAACACTTCTGTTCAAAAGACACCTTACACAACATAAACTGGAAAAGGATTCTACTAGAAAATACATACTTTTTGATCTAAGAATGTGATTCTGCAGATCAAATATCATGGTTCTACTTAGTGTTATTCTTTTTCCTAAATGCTGGTGTTTTAAGAGTTGGTTTTTATTGATATTTGTTCTGTCTTACCAAAGCAGCCTTCACCGATGACTGTTCTTGTTCTCGGCTTTTATAAAGTCCTAATTCTGAGTCTCTTTCTTCAACAATTTTATCATATTGGTGCTGCATTAAACAAAGAAGCCATTTTAGGAATATTAAAATGGAATAGATTATGTTTTAAAATATTTATACACTAAATATTAGATATTGAAGAAAACTAACCATCAATTTGAGTAAATATGTATTTTTATTTTTCATACACATATTCTAAAAACCTAAACAGTGAAACATAGACAAGTTCTGGACATAGTCCAATACAAAAACAAGAAATAGTTATTTTAATTGGAACCATTAAATTTCATAATTTAAGTATAGCTGAGTTGGATAAGCTCACCATGTTCATATAACTACCACTCAGGAGGCTGGGGCTTGAATATCACAAGTTCAAAGCCAACCTGAGCTATAAAGTGAAAAGTATTGTTCAATATGAATATAACACCAAGATGTCTTAGAAAAGTCACTGACTCCAAATCTAAAACAGGAAACACAATACAAGTCTTGAAAATTATTGTCATGACAAGAAAAATAAAAGCTATCAAAGACTATTCAATTTATGTCAAAAGGACTTGCCTATTAGTTTGAAAAGGCTCTCCCTAGACAAAGACAAAACAATTTTTTAATATGGATTATAAACTGCACTAGATTGAAACATTCTGAATTTAAATAAGTTTATAATATTTAAATTCTGCATTCAATTTCTTATTGATAAATTACTTTATAGTAATATTAGATTCTAGGTTTTTTTAAAAACTAATAGGTAATGACAATCTACTTCTCCCCAAATCTGAAGGAAAATGAAGTTTACCTTAAAAAATTACTCAACAGAAAAAAAAGTACAACAAATATTAAGCCATTCCCCAAGCTGGAAAGCAAGATCAGCCATTAAAGGGTAGGCTCATAACTAAAAATGTAAGTCTTTCATCTATTTATTCCTTTGTTAAGAATTTATCAACATGGTGTTAGATACATATAGAGAGTATGAATATTAGTGAGAAATATCATGGGTATGTAGTTAATGAAAGGTGGTAAGTGCTATGAGACTGCTAGAATTCAGAAAGCATGATTCCTTCCATTTACTGTAAATGCAAAGATATTTACTGGAGGAAGTGGCACCTCAGCTCAGCTTTGAATGGTAAAGATCTTAACTTAGATAAACAGGGGGCCAATAATAGTCAATCTATAATTAGTTACTTTTGTATAGAAAATAACTTCTTTAATAAACCAAAAGACTACCTTGAGTTCATCTTTTTAGTAGAAATATGCTCAAAGAAATAATTTTTACAGAAGAAAGTTTACTGGGATTTACCATTGCAGATTGTCTATTCCATCATAGCAAGAAACATAGAGGCAGGCAAACATGATGCTAGATCAGTATCTGAGAGCTTACATTCTTATTTGCAAGTAGGCAGCAGCCTAAGTAATAATTTTATCATATTAAGTTACCTTATGTTTTTCCATAAGTGCTACCATTTCAGCTATTTTATGTTGGCATCGTAAATCAATTTCTTTCTGTAACTTTACTGTTTCATCAACTGTTGCTTTTGCTTTCTCAACCTATCAAATTTTAAAAAAAAAGTGTTTTTATTCTTTGATGCTGGACCTTATACAAATTTAGAAAAACAAATTCAACTTTTCTTTAAGAAGCATATATTCTACTTACATAATATATAAAATTAACAGCAGAAAATTAGAAACAAAATGAATAAATGCATCATTTGTTTGGTTTATTTTAGTATGTTTCAAAAAGTAAAATCCTGTATTATAAATACTTCAATGACTTTTTTGCTTTATTTTTTCCAAGACAAGATTTCTCTGTGTAGCTCTGGCTACCCTGGGACTCGCTTTGTAGACCAGGATGACCTTAAACTGCCTCTCCCTTCTGAGTGCTGGGGTTGAAGGAATGCACCACTAACACAAAGCAAAAGTACTGACTTTTTATTTTTTAGCGATAGTCGACAAACATGTTTAGCACAGTAAGTTCTTAACATTTAAGTTTTTCTACCTCTCCCAAAAGCTTTTCCTCTGATATCTTTTTGACTTCAATTTCTTTCTGATAGTTGTCAGTCATTTCCTGAAATTTTTGTTTGGCATTTTCTATTTCCAACTCTAATTTGTTGACCTATAAGTAAAGGAAGTAACATTTATTTTAGTAAATTCCATAGATTACTCAAAAATATTCCATACTAACTTGTAGTTTTGTAAACCCTTAAATATTCATGAAAATTATGACTGAATCATTTTCTTAGATTTTTTCATATACTGAGTGAGATGTGTTTCATCTTTCACATTCTATCTTGACTCAAAATATATATTTAGTCTTGCCAAGCAATATAATATATACAGTCATATTTTTGTTTCAAAACATTTTACTTAAAAATTACAAGTAATGCTATATAAAAAATATGTACAAGCTTCCACTGATATGTTTTAGCAAATTCTATCAGCTTGAATTAAAGTTGTAGAAACTGAATTGACTTTCAGCCTTTCTTTCAAAGTGAAGTATGTAAACATGCTATATACATGAACTTACTACTAAGGCACACGAATAAAAGGGTCTACAGTGTCCCATGAGATGATAAGGAGCAAGCCTAATAGAGGAAAATTCACTGCAGCTAACTCATCCAGAAAAAATCTCCTAAGCAATAATGCAGTCCTTTTGAAAGAGTCTTAAGAGTTTGCAAAGCAATCCTGGTAGTGTCCACAGATTCCTTACACATGGATCTAAATCAACACATTCCATTTGGTTAATACCAGCTAAGGTACAACTTCTTTTTATGAAATCAAAGCAGAAAAAATGCCTAGCTAGGAAAATTAGATCTTTCACCATTGGCAAAACTCAAGTGGTCTTAGGATGGCACTTTTGTATCTGTTATGAATATATATCCAATCAAAGACTCCTTTCCACCACCAACATCCACAAGCATATCCACCAGCACACGTGGTTTATCATAACCAAAGGAGGTGGGAGCCTTTCTCAAGGATGTGGATTCTTCCCCTGCTGTCTTTGTTTCCAGGTTATTATACATACTTAGTTTTTCAATGCGTTTCCCCCCCCCTTTTTTTTTTTCTTCTCTTTATGTTTTATACGTTTCCTATGTAGCTCTGGCTATCCTGGAAACTTGCTAAGTAGATCACTCTACCCTTTACTCACAAAGATACACTTGCCTCTGTCTCTGCATATTAGGTGTTGGGAAAACACCACGCCCAGCCTTTAAAAAAAAATTCTTAATACTTAAGTTGGTAAGTTTTAATTCATTTGTATGATAATCAGTAACTCTTACTCTGAAACCCCATGCATTCAAATAAAACATATTCTATGTTTTCTATAAAGAATCCTTTTTTGCTTTCTCATATCTTATATATTATATAGCTATACCTCAAATATAGTAATATCAAAAAGGCAAAGAACCCTAAATTAACACATACATCCCAGATTCTCTTTACCTGAGAATTAAATTTTAACTAAGGAAATGTGTCACAGCAGAAGACAAGAATTCCATCAGGAAGGCATAGTTAGTGTTAGAGTGAATCAGAATGCATTCAATATCCATAAATCAACTATCAACTTTAAGGTACAGATATTACCAATATCAATAATGGTTTCTGCTCATCATCTTTGGTTTCCCCTTCAGCTTCCACAAAGCATTACAAAAATATTCTTAATATTTGTAAGTAAAATTGTTTTAGTGCTTTTTAAACCTCTTATTATGCTGATCTATTTATATAGAGGGGGTCAGAAGTGTGCCACCACATGCACTTGAAGGTCAGAGGATAACTTGCAGGAGTCAGTTTTCTCTTTGTGCCAAGTGGACCCAAGAATCTAACTCTGGTTGTCAGGTTTAGAGCAGTAGCCTCTGGCTACTGGGCCATTTTGCCAGCTCAAATATTTTTTTTCTAGCTCTGTTTCATGTTTTCTCAAATACTATTTATTTGTTTGTTTGTTTTTAATTTATCCAATATTTTCATGGTATATGTGTTCTTTCTCTTGTTTTTGTTTTTTATTTTTCTTTTATTTTTTATTCAATGCCTGCAAATTGTAGCACAAACTCTAATTGGTATTAATAATAAAAATCCAGAGACAGATATTGGGGTTAAAACTGAAGATCAGAGAAGCAAAGTGGCTAGCAACTACAGAGTTCTCACCTCTACCAAAGGGGTGATCCTGTCCTCAGACTGTATCTCCAGACCTCATCTTTCTCCACCAAACATCAGACTGCTTCTGATTGCACTGCTCCTCAGACTACACTCCGATTGCACTGAGCTCCTGTTTCCTGCCTTATATTTCTCTCTAGTGCTGGGATTAAAGGTGTGGGATCCAAAGTGTTGAGATCATCTTTAAGTGAGCTCTGTTTCTCTTTTAGACTGGATCAATTTTGTGTAGCTCTGGGTAGCCTTAACTAACAGGGATCCATCTGCCTCTGTCTCCCAAGTGCTGAGATTAGAGGTGTGTGCCACCACTGCCTGGCCTCTATGGCTAACTAGTGTGGCTAGCTTTGCACTCTGATTTTCAGGCAAGCTTTATTTATTAGATCATAAACAAAATATCACCACATCAAATTATTTTATATATATATATATATATATACAGTTTTTCATTTTCTTTGGTTAATATTCTATTACATGAATATATCACAGATTATTTATGTATTTAATTATTTTAGATCCTTAATCAATTTTATGTTCTTATAAACATCTTATGGTACAAATGTATAGTAATTTCCTATGATATATATCTAAGATTAAAATAGGTGGATCATGAACATGCTGCATGTTCAACATTACTATTAAATATTGTCATTATCTTCCTAAGCATATAACTATTTAAATTATCAACAGTAGGGCCTCTACAAATGGCTCAGTGGGTAAAGGAACTTACTGTGCAAGCATAGCAACTTGAGATTAATCCCCAGAACCCACATAAAGGTGAAAGGAAAAACCAACTCCACAAAATTGTTCTCTGACTTAAACATGTGTGCGATGCCATACATGCATGCTCACCACACACACATGCAATTTTTAAAACCTTTAAAAATAAGTCAGTCTCCAACAGCAGAATATGAATTCTATTTGTTTCGCATACTCATCAAAAGCTCATAGTATCGAACGTATTAAAAGGTGCCTAGAAATTTTTGTTCTACTTCTCCACCGCTGGTTGGAATGTAAACTTGTACAGCCTCTTTGGAAATCAGTATGGCAGGCAGTTCCTCAGGAAAATGGAAATCAGTCTACCTCAAGATCTAGCAATTCCATCATTAGGCATATAACCAAAGGATACATATTCATACAAAGACATCTGTTCAACTATGTTCATAGCAGCATTATTTGTAATAGCCAGAACCTGGAAGCAACCTAGATGCCCCTCAACTGAAGAATGGATAAAGAAGGTGTGGTACATTTACACAATGGAGTACTATTCAGTGGGAAAAAGACAATAGAATCTTGAAATTTGCAGGCAAATGAATGGAACTAGAAGAAACCATCCTGAGTGAAGTATCCCAGTCACAAAAAGGCAAACATGGCATGTACTCACTCATATATGGATATTAGACATAGAGCAAATGATTACCAGACTACAATCTACACCTCCAGAGAAGCTAGGAAAACAAAGAGGACCCTAAAAGAGATATACATGGTTCCCCAGAGAAGGGGAAAAGGACAAGATCTCCTTAGCAAATTGGGAGCATGGGGGAGGGGAGATAGAGTTAGGAGAAAGGGAAGGGGAGAAGTGGAGGAAGAAGACGTGAGGAACCAGGAAGATTGAGTCAAGGGAAGAATAGAGGAGTGGAAGAAAAGAGATACCTTAATAGAGGAAGCCATTATAGGTTTAGAGAAAAATCTGGCACTAGGTAAATGTCCAGAGATATACTAAGATGACCCCTTAGTCATCTTAGTATATTGCTTAGAATCTAAGCAATAGGGGAGAGACCACCTTAAATGCCCTTCCTCTATAACGAGATTGATGGCATACCTTATATGCCATCCTAGAGCCTTCATCCAGTAGCTTATGAAAGCAGAAACAGACACCCACTTCTAAGCACTGAGCCAAATGCCTGGAATCCAGTTGTAGAGGAGGAGTGATGAGCAAAGCGGTTAAGACCATGCTGGGGAAACCCACAGAAACAGCTGACCTGAACAAAGGGGAGCTCATGGAACCCAGACTGACAGCTTGGAAACAGGCCCCCTGCATGTGGGTGACAGTTAGACCTGGGCAGTCTATGGGGACCCTGGTAATGGAATAGCATTTATACCTAGTATATGAATGAACATTGGGAGCCCACTCCCCATAGAGGGATACTCTCTCAGCCTAGATGTGACAGACTTTGATGATTTCCCCCATAGAAGGCCTCATCCTTTCTATGGAGCAGAAGTGGGATGGATCGGGGTTGGTGCAGGGCATGGAAGAATGGGAGGAATAGGGAACTGGAACTAATATCTAAAAATAAGATTGTTTCTAATTTAAATTAAAAAAAAGAAATTTGTGTTCTAAAGCAATATATGATATTAGAGATAAAGAAGTTAACTTTAAATAACATCCTATTAGATATAAGTACATATGTAATGTAACTAACAAGTTCCATCTTTAATAATGTTTCACATTAATGATAACCAAAAAAAGTAAAGACAAAAAATAAAAATATAAAACCACACAATAATGTGACCTTACAATAAAGACTATGATTAATAATCTTAATCGACTTCTTCACCCAACAATTGCAGAATACACTTTGTCTGAAGGTACAAGTTTCAAAACACCCAAGTTATCATCTGACCTCCACATATGCATACATACATGCATATGTGTGCACACTCACACTCATATGTACCCACAGAAATAAATCATGTACTATTTCATATTAATATATTCTTCAGCAAAAGTTATATGTTTCCCCAAACCATTATGCTATTTAGTTACACATTATAGACCTTATAAAGTCTACAACCCCTCATTTTTAAAAAATGTTTTGACATTATAATTACAACATTACTTCCTTCACTCTCCTGCAAACCCTCGCTTATACCTCTCCCGACTCTCGTTCAAATTCATGGTCTTTTTTTCCACTGTCATTGCATACATATATACATACATATATACATTTCTAAATATAACCTCTTCATTCTGTATAATATTCATTGTATGGATATTTTCAGGGCTGGCACTGAACAACCAATTAGTGTGCACTATTGTGGGGAAGACTACCTTTCCCACCCAGCTTTCCTTGGTTGACTATAGTTCTTTATGTATGGTTGAGGCCTCAAGGGCTTTTTCCCTATCCAGTTTGGCATGCGCATTTGTGTCATCTTTGTTGAGCTCACATTTGGGTAGTAGTGCTAGTGAGTCTTTATGGATATATCTTCTGATGCTACTAGTAGATACAATCTCACAGCAAATTCCCTGACCCTCTGGTTCTTATGATCTTTCTACCCCCTCTTCCACAGTGTTCCTTAAGCCTTAGGTACTATATAGATATTACAGACCTTATAAACTCCACAAAACCTAATTTTATAAATTTTAAGCAGCAATATGTATATCTCTTTAAAAATTAGAGAAAAGTAAAATATAAATTTTGTTATATTTTATATATTTAATATTTACCATTTCTAGTTCTTTAGATTCTTCTAACTAAGCTATAATTCTGTTTAATGTTATTTTTTCAGCCTCAAGAAATACTTTCAACAATCTTAATGTTATTTTTTTCTATGTACAAAATCCTATAATGACAGCTTATTTCTCGCAGCATTATATATATATATACATATATATATATATGCCATTTCTTTGCTGTGTTGTATTCATAAGCCTTATAAAACATCAGTCATCATCATTTGTGTCACAGTTAAATAGTGTGACATTTTTCTGTGTGATTTTTAAGTTCCTCTTTATCCTTTGTTTAACACTTTGACAAATATATGGCTACCTAGATATAGTTTTCATTCTATTTATACTGTTTGGGAAACATACATAATCAAAAACCAAGAGCTTTGTAATGTAACCACTGACAAGTTCACATGCCCCAGTGGACATTTCCCTGCATATATATATATATATATATATATATATGTATGTATGTATGTATGTATGTATGAATGATATATATATCCTGATTAAACCAAGTGGGTCACAAAGCAAAAGTAAAACAAAAACATATGAAAGGAAATAGGTACTGGGTAAGAGAAAGGCAAATTAGTGGGTTAGGAGGGGCATAGGACAAGAAGTGGGGGATGTATATGTGACAAGTATTATAAACATGCACAAAATTGTCAAACCATAAATTTAAAAAACAAGATTTTAATAAGTTTCTCAAATAAATTACCTTTTGCCATTTTTTTCTCCTCTCTTCCTCAGAGATTCTAATTACATAGTTTAAATCACTTAGTACTGTTCTACAGGCCTCTGAAATACTATTCTTTTCAAAAAAGTTTTTCTGTGATGCTTGAAATAAGATCATTTCTGCCTATACAGCTTCAAGATATTATAAAATACTTTATTTTCATCAAAACATTCATTTAACATTTAACATTTTGACAACTACTGCTCTCCACTTAAGATTCAAAAATATTTGTTGAATACTTGGTATTAATCATTGCCTAAAGAGAATGGTGTCAAAATTTGGTCCTGACATCATATGCTTATACTCTAGGGCTTTATATTCTACAAAGTTGATAGGCCTCAAATCCTTCGTACAACAGGATAACCATATTTTACAGCAACCTGCCTGCAATATATACTGATGCCAACAGTGGCATATATGTTACAGAAGTAACCAGCCAGTTAAGGCCTGCTGCATTAGCTAGACTCCACCTCTGACTCTGCTAAAGAAGCCAAGAACCTGAGACCTAGGCCTAGGTGGAAACCTAATACTATTATTCTACTAAAATAAGACAGCAATAAGTGACTCCTCATGACATTCTGCTAGATCAATGTCTTTCTCAACCCTCATCAGAAAAGAAACATTTTGCAGTAAATGAGAAGTTACACAGAGACCGACAACAACTGTGAATATGCAGAGTGAGAGAGATTCTGGAGCACTCAGCCTTAAATGAGATGTCTTTATCAAAGCCCTCCCCAATAGGACTCTGGAATCCATGAGGAAGAGGAGGCAGAAAGGTTGTAAAAATAAGAGGTGATGAATGAAGGAAACAGTGTCTTCTAGTCACAATAGGAATGATGAAAATATAAAGAAAGTCACAAATATTGTGGAAACAGACATACAAGGCCTACAAAAGTTCAAGCCAAACAGGGTCTCAGCACTGAGAGGGAGCAGTGGACGTGGACACAGGTTCCCACCCCTAACTATGAAATTATCTGCAAATGATACTCACTGACAAAGGGGGAAAAAATCAAATTTTTCCAAGGGAGTCTCCCTGGGTTTATTAACACACTTCAGGTCAGGCCCATGCCCAAGAGTAGTTAGTCAATACAAAATAAATTCAATCATGTTTTCATAAGCTTTTTATCCCATTCTATTTTGTTTGGGCATTTTTTGTATTATTGGTCTTTTGTTTATATATTTTGATTTCAGTTTTATAAGGTTTGTGTGTGCTTCTATTTTTTTAAGAAAGAAAAAAAGAACAAAGTTGGGTGAGTAGGAAAGTGGGTAAGATCTAGAAACAATTGGAGGGATAAACATAATCAAAATGTATTATATGGGAAAAATTAAAGTATATAGAGTATATGCTTAATGCTTTATAATATATGAGCAAAGAAAATAACACACACACATATCACACACACACACACACACACACACACACACACACACACACGTAGTTTTAAGCTGTTCACATGATTCTAACCCAGCTAAATCACAATGAACATTTAATCATACCTTCAAGAATTAATCTGTTCAATCCAAAAAGTATATCATTATCTGAAGGTAACCATTAAACTATAAACAAATAATATAGTGTTTCTAAACTCTCATATATCCACTAGTATTCAAGAAAACAAAAATAAAAATGTCACATACCTTTAGCTCATATGCATTCAGTTGTTTGCTTTCTGCTGAGCTCTTTTTTTTCAAGGCCTTATTCTATGGAAAATTAATTATGGAAAGCTAATTAGTTACTAAGGTAATTAAGACTTAACAATGAAATGACTTACACCTAAATCACTAGAAACGAAAGCATTGCTCTCAAAACTACAGTGTAAATACTGGGATAATTTTGAGGATATTTATATTATTAAGAAAACCTACCTCCTGATGAAGCTCTTCAATATACTTGCTTTTATTTTCAGCTTGTTTCCTTAAATTATTACACTGTAAAATTATTTTAAAAATTACATAATATTATTCAATATTCTGATCAAAATAAACAATTGCAAACTAATAAAATATTGCATGACATAGGCTCACTTGTTTGTAATTTCAAAAGTCATTCTATTAATGTAAAAATATAAATATGATCTGTCTTCATTGCTTGTTATTCTCTCATTCTCATTTCTGAGATTCTAATGTTATTAAATTTGGAATAAAAGTGTAATATGAATATCTCCTGACAGAATTCCAATTCTTCTTATTGAAATACTAACTAATCCATTTTTAATATCTTACTTGGTGGGATTATTTTATCTGAACACATACAGAACTGAATTAAAATATATTATTCCAAGGAACATCTTAAGTACCAGAAAAACAGCACAGATTTCTAAGAGGCCCTCAAATTTCAGATATATAAACTGTTCTAATCCCCATTAGAGTAAAAAACTCTCACAAGAAAAAAAAATTCAGTCTCCATTAGCACCAAACACCAAATATTGTTAAATATTTTTTCTTATAATACTAATACATGGACATAGTTAATATTCTGCATACAAATTAATTTTATGTAGCATTGCTTTTTCTGTTTACAAGTGATTTTTTATTTTTTGATACAGGGTTTCTCTGTGTAGCCCTAGCTGCCCTAGAACTTGCTCTGTAGACCAGACTGGCCTCTACCTCTCAAGTGCTGGTATTAAAGGTGTATGCCACCACCACCTGGCACAAATGATACTTTTCTTAATCAGTGTCTCAATATGCACCCAAGCTTACTTCAAACCATCATCTTCCCATCTTAGTTTCCTATAAACTGGCATTACAGAGATGTACCACCATACCTGGTTAAAAGCAGTTTATCTAAAATTTTGCATGTTCCAAGCCTGATTGGGAACAATTTCAAAAGGAAAAAACATCTACAGGAAAAAGATCAAAAAGCATTTCTCTGATTATCACTGATTTGTCACATTAGCACCAGACTTGGCAACATATGCCTTTAATACAGGGCACTAGGGAAGCAGAGTCAGACCCATCTCTGTAAGTTCAAAGCCAGCCTGCTATGTAGTAAACTCCAGGCCAGCCATGCCTACATTGTTAAGACTCTGTCTCAATAAATAAATAAATAAATAAATAAACAAACAAACAAACAAACAAAATCCACAGTAACAGATGAAGCTATCTTTACATGAAATTTTTATTTAGTAAAAAACATCAAGCATTTTGATTTTGACAGAAAGGCTACTTAGATCCTCATGATATGCTTCTTAATAAATCTAGAACTATTTTATTTACCAGTTGAAATCAATTTTCTTCCTCTGGATAAAAAACAAATGATTATTCATTACTGGTCAGAATTTCAGACAGTGAGCTATACTTTCCAGAGGATTGTTCATTATATGGAAATAGAGAGATGTATAGTAAGATGAGAGAATGGAAACCCCAGGTAAACAAAAACCACTTCAAATAAAGAGGGCAGAAATTTTTCTGCAGCTCAATTTTAGAAATGAGCAAAATAGCTGAATGATTTCTAGAAGCATCTTATCATTTTAAGACTATTCACAATGAATATAGCTAATTCTGAGCATAAAATTTTAAAGAAAAAGAGAAAGCTAAAGTAGGAAGTTTAATAAAATTTTGGTCTTAAAAGGCCTATTCAACACTGGTGAATTCACAGTCTCTTCCCAGAAATATCAGTAAAAACATTATTATTCCATAAAACTTTCTGGAGGAGAATAATTGAAAGGCCACTCCTTCAAAATCCAGTCATATGTTTTCACAAAGTTCTTATTCCCAAACATTTTTAATAATTTCATAATACCTTATTTTCTAGTATCTTCATTTGCCTTTCCTTCTTTAAAACTTCACATTCAATGCTTCGAGCCTAAAAATATACATATATATGATTTCAAATCATATTTAAAGTGTCATTAGAATTCTATTTTCTTATGTATTTTAGAAATGAAATTATAATTTTATATATTAACAAAATACTTATCAGCTCATCCAGTTTATTTCATTGTCTTTTTAAAAAAGAATACACCTTTATGAGATGTTAACTGCCTTGATTTAGTATTTCATTTTATATATATATGTATATATATATATATGCCTCCTGAGTGATGGGATTAAAGGCATGCACCACCACTGCCTGGCATTTATTATATTTTACATGAATCTTTATGTATCAAATATATATAACAAAAGCACTTATATGAAGCATGCAACAACTCAGTAAAATATAAAGGATATGTATTATTACTTCTATTTTAAGAAATGAGAAAGCTAAAACTCAGGTAAAGTATATACAAAGTAATTAAACTAAGGCAGTGGACTGTGAAAAGAAGGAGTGCAATCCAACTATATGTCAAGCAAACTACCTAAAATACTTATAATTTGAACTTCTGAAAAATGTTTTAATGGTAAAGTTCATCCACAGAAAATAGAAATAAGATATATTCATCTCATCATACACTTAATTTCATGCCTACCTAATGATATTTCCTTTTTAAAAAGACTTTTTTCCTATTACTTTTAATTACATATATGTGTGTATGTGTTTTGTGGGCCTGTGCACATATATGCAGGCACCCATGGAGTTCTGAGGACCATGTCAGATCCCCTGGGGCTAGAATTATAAGCAGCTGTGTTTTCCAATATGGGTACTATAGAACTACGATCCTCAGTAAGAGCATTACTTGCTCTTAAATGTGGAGTCATCTCTCTCCAATCCCCTTATCACTAATATATTCTACACTAGCAAAAAAGATTATACTTTAAATTCTTTATGTTCATGTGTATGTCTGTGTGTGTGTGTGTCTGTGTGTGTGTGTGCGTGCGTATGTTTTATGTGCACACTTGTGTGCGTGTACATTTAAGATAGAACTGCTCACTCAACTTGAAGCTTATCAATTGGATTAGGCTGGTTAGCCAATGAGTTCCAAAAATGCGCCTGTCTCCACCTTCCCAGAGCTGGATTTGACTTTGTACCACTGTGCTCAGCTTTTATGTAGATGCTAGGAATCTGAATTAAGTCCCCATATTTGCATGTTAAGCATTTTACTAACTTGATCCATCTCCCAAGTCCCCATGCTTAAATTGCAATTAAGTAAAATAACACATAGAAAGAACCTTGAATATGTCTGATCTATCATATGCCCTCAAAAAATGTCAACTTATCTTTAAGCTATTCTAACAGTCTTTAAGATTTCTAAAAGGTAAATATAACAATTCTTAAGTCAAAACTCTTCACTATTCTTGAATTCCTAAATACAAGTTACTGAGGCTTTAAATGTATTTCTTACCCCCATCTCTCCACTCTTCTCTCTACCCATAAATTTTAATTGCTTAAATTTTTCATAGTCTTTCATACTTATAGGGTTTCCCAAATTTATGTTTTATTTTCATTTGAAATATTCTTCTTCTGCATGTTAAACTCTACCTTCTACTAATCTCTGGTAACTTAAGCCAATTGAGTATTTATTCTAAGGAAGCATGCCCAGACTTATTAAGTTTTGATTAAATACTGTTCTGTGTAGTAGAATCTACACAGGGGGTCAACATTACAGCCTTCCAGTGCCCTTTCTTTAATGGACTCCTTTATTGTAAATTCCATAGTAATTCTATTCAGATTATCCACTAGCCACAATGACCGACTTAGAAATAAGTAAATAAGATGAACAAGACCATAGTCTTCCTTTTTTTTTTTTTTAGTAATTTTAAGACAATTTTTAGTAGCCTTCCAAATGATTCTAGTGTCTTTCAACTCTCCTCATTTCATTCTCAAGTATTTAAACATTTTACCACCCCAACAAAACTTCAGACCACTTCTGCCCACCAAAGTAAATGAAATCTAAACTTAGCACCTAGAACAGTAACTAGGGACATAGTTGGAGTTAGATAATACTTGTTGAATACTGAAGAAGCCTTCATAATCAAGCATGGTATTTCAACTTTGGCACAATTTTCTCCCACTCACTCTATATGCACTATACTATGTAATCATGTGACATACTTTATACTCTCATAGTTTTGTGACATTTTATCTCAACTTATTGAAAGCATATTCAAACACAATCTTTTTAGTACATTAAATATTATCACAATGTAAACTTTTAATTTTGCCTAGGAATGCAAGTTAAAATTAAATACTAAATATTTGGGGCTAGATGGATGATCTTCCAGAGAACCTGGGTTCTCAGCACTTATTGGCATCTCGCAACCATCTGTAACTTGAGTTCCAGGAGATTACTGGCCTCCATGGGCACCAAACATAAGCAAGGTACATATTCACACAGGCAAATACCCATATACATAATAATAGAATAAAACCTAAATGAACATTTTTTAAATATGTTTAGAATTATATGACTATTTCTTACAAATATATATCATAAGTAAAACAGCCCAACTTAAACCATATCATTTAAAGATTTTGTGTTTTGCTTGTATGTATATGCACCACATGTGATCCGTGTCCACAGAACTCAGAAGATGGTATCAGATCTCACAGAACAGTTATGCTATCAGATCTCAGACAGTTATGAGTCATATGGGTGCTAAGAACTGAACCTGGTGTTCTTTGACAAGAGCAGCAAGTGATTTTAATGGCTGACTCATCTCCCTGGCCTCCTTTAACCTATATTTAAATGTTAATGGCTTAGTACCTAGAACACTAGTTATTTAGTCACCTTATTGTGTGTATTGCTTTTATAATTTAAATTTTCTAATCCAATCTATTGTTAAAAATATAACATACATTTTCTTCACTCTTGTCCAATTTACATTTAACTTCATCTCCTTGCTGTATGAACTCTTTTCTTACTGATTCCAGTTCATCCCTAAAAAGAAAATACAAGATTAACATCATAATCCAAACCACATTTTGTTACAAGCAGGTTTACCGGCCAGCCTGGTCCCACAGCTGCGCCAGCCCCGAATAACACACAGAGACTACAGAGATGCTGTATTAGAGATATAAAACTGTTGGCCTGTTTCTAGCATTTCTTATTGACTAGCTCGGTCTTAAATATTAACCCATTTCTATTAATCTAAGTATTTCCACGTGGTCTTATCTTACCAGAGAGAGGGTCAGGAGTTCTTCTCTCAATCCTACATTTTGAATCTCCTCCTACCTCTCCCTGAATTGTCCTTGTCTCCTAGTCCCGCCTATCTTGCTTTCCTATTGGCCAACAGTGCTTTATACATTAACCAATAAATGAAACATATTTACAGAATGTTATCTCCCATCAACATTTTCATCTCTGAAGATTTTTTAATGATTGCATATTAACTTTTTACGTTTGAGTTCTCCTTGTGACTGGTAATTTTTCATGCATGGCTATTAACAGGTACATTTCCATTACCACTATACTACTTACCTTTAAATTATCATGCTTGTCATCATTCTCCTACTTTTAAAAAACCATAGGAGTACTTCATTTTTATCTGGTCATCACTCTAACACATATATAAAATGTCATACAAATAAATTAAAAACATAAGTACAATTTCTATTTGAATACACATATATCATTGTACATGCCCAGAGAATTTTCAGAAACATAAAGAACAGTGATGAAAAGGCAAAAGAAAGATACTATTCTTTCCCGATGTGTTCCTTTGTCCCTTGGAATTTTGTATTATATTCATGTATTACTCCTTTAAAAGTATTTTCATTAAAATCTTGTATATTACTGATGAAAATATTGGTGATTATCTTAGCCTGCAATTGAAGATATTTTTCTAATTATAGTTTCCCTTTGTACCACTACTAAATTGGCAATATAATCAGTGATTTGACCTTACAAAAACTGAATCCAGGATATGATTTTTCTTAAAATTTTTCACATGTATCTATATTTTACTTAATGAGAGAAAGAGACAAAGAAAGAAAACATGTGTTTTCAATAATACATGTATGGAGGTTTAGATTACAACTTATAAAGGTTATTAGTTTCTCCTTCCACAATCTGGATTCCAGAGATTGGACATGAAACATCAGGTTCAGCAATGAGTATCTTTACCACTAAGACACCTCTCCAGTTTTATTCTTTAAATGAGTACAAATTTATAACCTGTATGTTCACTGTTCATAAATAATTTACACTTAAAGGCCCATAAGTCCGTAGTATAAGTAGATATTATACTCATACCATATTACTCAGATAATTTGAATTGTATTTTAAAAACAGCCTCTTGAACTAAAGTAGCTCAGCAGATGAGGTGCATCCCTTGCAAGCATAAGGACCTGAGTTTCATCCCAGAAACTACATAAAAAAGCAGGGATTGTTGGGGCATGTTTACAATCCCAATACTGGAACCATAAGGCAGAACCATAAGGATTGCTTGTTGACCAGCCTAACCTACTTGGTGAGTTCCAGACTAGTAAGATACCATGTCTTTTTTAAAAGGGAGGGAAAGGGTGTATGTAATACCTGAAGAATGACAACTGAGGTTATGCTCTGGCCTCCACACACTCACATAATATACATACATGTGCACACACATAGTCTCTTGATGTAGATGTGATAGCAAACATCTGTAATTCCAACACTTGGGAGTCTAAAACAGGAAGATCAGCTAAGTCCCATCCTGGGCTATATAGTTAACTCCATCTCAAAAACTAAGTGAATGAATTTAAACTTTTTTAAAAATCATAGAAAAAAAATCAAACAGCTTCTCTTTAAATTTTGTTTTCATATTTTAACCAAAAAAGTACAGTGGTTTAAATATAGATATCTTTAAATAACAGTTGCTTCTGAAGAAAGCTGAGCAAAAAAAAAAGGCAAAATCAAATATTATTGGTACGGGAAAAGATGATTTCTAAGTCTGGAAAATAGTTAACAGCTAATAATTTATTAAGTGTTGTCTGTATCAAGCACTATATTCAACACTATTCACAATACCTCATGTAGTCCCCAAACAATTCTATGAAGAACTGTACTAGTTGTAAAGATTTCAAACAATTTCAAATAGTTTTCAAATGCACATTCCTTGACAAAACATAAGAAATCAAAATTTCAATGTAAATAAGAACACACACAATATTTGGAAATCATCCAAGTTACCAACGAATTAAAAAGAAATGTAAAATACACACACACACACACACACACACACACACACACATATGATTTAGAAAATAATAGTAAAACTACATTATCAAGTCAGGCTTAGAGTTCATATTTCCAACAGCCAGGTGACAGACAAGAAAGATCACTACAAGTTCAAGTCCAGCCTGGTTTACATAGACCCTTTCCGTTGGACCTATGTACTATCTAGCTATGGATTCTTGGCCTTGGTAATGGTGCCAGATATGGGTTCTATCTTGTGGAGAAAGCCTTATATTCAATCAAAATGTGGTTGGTTACTCCCATAACATTCATGTCACTATTATACCAGTAGGTGTATAATGTAAGCTAGTCATTACTATAGTTCACAGATATGCAAGACTGTTAACACCTTTTATTCTTCTATAGTGTACATAATACTTTCCAGTACTATGAAATCTAGCCAACGGGGATAAAGCTTCCAGGTCTACTAGCTTGATTTCTCCATGTTCTATGACTCAAGTATATGCTGTCCTCAGTAAATAGTGTCTTGCCATCAAGTTCTGAAAGGTAATAATTGCAATAACTGCCTATAATGTTCGGTGGTCTATGGAATCCCACTGGCCAATATCTTCAAAAGTATCACCCCATTCCTTATAGTGGCTTTTTATTTGCTAGCCTGTAGTATCTAGTATGGCCATGCCATAACTATTTAAACTCTTTTTATATGTATATGTATTTTAGGAAGCTTCTATAATAAAAGGTTCCCATATGAGTTTATTAAAGGTCCTTAATGTTAGTTACCCTTCCTCTTACTCCCTCCTCTACCCTGTCCTCCCATCCTTATCCTACTTAACCCTTTATGTCCCATTTTCCCCTTTTCCTCTTTTGTCACTTCATTCTATCACCCTGCCCCAGGAACCCCAGCCCCTCCCCCCCCATTCCATGGTTCTTTAGTAGTTTCCTGACTGCTATGGGTATTCCAAGTGAAACACACATATATAAAGATTCAAAGCTACCAGCCACATATGGTAGAAAGCATGATACGCTTGTCTTTCTGGGTATGGTTTAAATACTAACTATAATTTTGTTTTCAATTATTTAAATATAAAATTACTATTATTTCATTTTTAGGCAGGATTTAAAAACATTAATATAAACCTAGTATTTTCACAACACAATATTCAACAATAGAAAAGAAATTCTAAAACCCTTTTTGAAACAGAGACAAACTCATTACTCTTGCCTTAAGTTCGTTTCTTTTTCTTCCAAGTTTTCTATTTGTTTCAACATCCTTTCTTCTTGCTTTTTGCTATTCTAAGAAGATAATTAACAATGCTTATATTAATCATTTTGCTTCAACAAAAAAATAACTAAAATATTTAAAACCTTCATCTGTCAGTATAAATTTTGTTTCATTACACAAAAAGAACATGACTGCACTCTTTTATTATTTGTTGTTAACCTGACACAAGTTAGAGTTTATGGGAAGATGGAACCTCAAAAAACTGCTTCCATCAGACTGACCTGTAGGCAAGTCTGTGAGACATTTTCTTCACTGATGATTAATATGGGAGGGCCCAACCTACTAATAATGGCGCCACTCCTAGGCAGGTGAGCTTGGGTTCTATTTTTTTTTTTTTTTTTTTTTAAAGCTGGCTGTACAAACCCTAAAGAGCAAGCCAGGATTCCACTCTCCTCCATGGTCTCTGCCTTATTAGTTTCTGCCTCGAGGTTCCTGCCTTGAGTTCCTGCCCTGACTTCCCTTCACGATGGACTAAGCTTGAGATATATAAGCCAAACAAACCTCCTTCCCCCAACCCCAAACTGTTTTTTGTCATAGTGTTTTATCACACCAATAGGAAGAAAACCAATACAGTGAACTATTTGAATTTTACAGTTCTGCTTTATAGACTTGTATTACCAGCAAACCTAATAATGTGTAGCAGCTAATAAAATAAGTTTGATTTCCCAGTGGTACTTGGAAACTTGTATCCTTTATTCATAATGTTTCACTAATCATTACCTATCAAACTCATAACTCATCTTTCAAGAACAAAATAATGTTGTCCTCTGACAACTTCTCTTTCATAAAGGCAGAAATGAACTTCTAAACTCCATTAACACTTTATATGCCGTCATCAATATATATGACATACTATTTACTTAACATATTTGAAAACTTACTATTTTTATATTCACATGTTCTAGAAGAAAAATGTCAAGATTATTCATTATTATCTTTCACATAAAATCTATGACTAGATAGAATGTTACTAAATACAAACTGTTAATGCCTAAAATTATATTAACTTTATATACTGGAAGTCTCTATTTTCTGTTTTCCATTATTACTATATCAAAGAATAGTACATAGTTTTTCTTTGAAAAAATACCAGGCTCTAAGATAACCCAAATTTTAAGCTAAAAGAGTACTCAAGAGATCATGTATTTTAAAGTCCCTCTAATTTTGAAGATAAAAAAGCAAAGTCACTGATAACTCTGTCAACTCACTGTGATATCTTCTTGATATTTCTTGAGTTCTAGTGCCATATCATTTGTTTCTTGTGCCAATTTATTGTTCTCAAGGGAAAGCTTGCCGCAGCTTGCAGTTAATTCAGCATTCTTAAGTCTATTTTCAAAAAACATATACAGAAATATAAAATATGATGATATATAAGATTTAATTAAAAATCTTAGGGAAAAGAAAAGGCAGGATTAAGTAAGGTAATATTGGTCATTAATTCTTGAAGCAAGGTTATAGTTTTATGCTACCTACTTCATTACATTTATTTGTTCAAATATATTTCAGTTGTTTTCATATTAACATTTCATTATGTCACACATATTTGTGTATTCCCTATACACTAATTTTTTCACAAAATATGAAGGGCACATCATTTCCTTCACATAATTGTTTTGCTTCTGATAGCTTAGTTCAAATTTTTGAAATTTTGATTGGAATAGTCCTTGAAGCATGAACTATTAGTAGTTAAAATGCAATTATTCTTACAATATCTCAAAATTTCCATTCTGGAGGCTGGAAAGATCTCTTAGAGGTTAAGAGCACTAACTACTCTTTCAGAGGTCCTGAGCTCAATTCCCAGAAACCACATGGTGGCTCATAACCATCTGTAATGAGATCTAGTGCCTTCTTTTGGCTTGTATAGATACACACAGGCAGAAAGCTGTATACATAATAAATAAATCTTTTAAAAAAAAATCCATACTGAAAGAGAAATAATTGTTGCTGTTGGCTAAAGTTGATACCAATTTTAAATAAGTGCAGTACAGTGCCTGGTACCACCAAATGATTTCAGGAATATATATCTGCTACTTCCTCATATTTAATATTATTGAAAATTCAGTAGAGAAAATAAATAAAGGGGTTTTTTCCCTAAGTTATCAGTGATTAAAGAGCAAATATACCCAGGGCAACATAGATTAATACTAAAATGTAAATAACCACTCCATTCTTAAGGGAATTTTTGATAAAATGAATGTTACCTAGGTCTCCTGAAACAAAAAACACTGTTGAAAGCACATCAGAAGGAGGGAATAAAGCTACAAAAAAAGGGCTAAGCTGTAGACTGGCCTGGGACTTATGATGTAACTCAGGCTGCTCTCAAACACCCAGCTATCTTCCTTCCTCAGCCTCCCAAGTGTTAGGATTCCAAGCATGAGGCATCACACCTAATATTGTACTTAGCATTTTTATCTATACCTGAGAGGCAATCAAAAGGGAAAAATAGTGTTTACCACCAACAGGCACTCAAATTTACTTCTTTCTCGGTGATAATTATTATCAAATTAAACTTGCTGAAATCACTCCATTGAATACTTCATTTAGGTATTATTAGAAATAAATTTATATATTGAATTTTATCAACACAAACTTATGAAATAATTTATCAAGATAAAAAAGCAAAACCACACATAATTTTCTTTATGAGAAACTAAATGCCTCCACAAAAGTAATGTTAGACCTTCTGCATCTAGAAATTCCATATTCATGAACTTATCCAACTAAAGATTGAGACTACTCAAGAAAATATGTCTGAACTGAGCATATAAACTTCCTTGTCATTATTTCCTGCATACAGTAAAACAAACATTTGAATAGCATTTACATTATATTCAGTACTGTAAGTAGTACAAAGGTAAGTTAAAACTTTTCTTGCAAGAGACTATGCATAGTTTATACACAAATACTCTGCTCAGTTTGCACATAGGACTTGACTACAGATTTGTATATCTTCTGGGTTTCTAGAACCAATCACCAAGAGATAACTATATACTGATATGAAGTTATTTAATTTTGTTATTTATTCTTTTATATAAATGATAAAAAAAAACTTTCTTCAGCAATGAAATTTTAAAATCATTTCTTTCTAACATAAGATCTTACTACAAAACCCAGCCCTTGAATTCATAATTTTCTTGCTTCAGCTTCCAGAGTACAGAGATTACATTTGTGCACTACCATACCTGGCTTTCATTTTTATCTTTAATTAGGAATAAAACTAAGTTTCAAATCCACTGATATAAATAATAAATGATTTATTTTATTATAAAACTTAGAAATTAAACTATACATAGTTATGGGGAAAACGTACTTCTCTTCTTCAAGCTTTGTTTTCAGTTCTTCAACCTGCTTTGAATAATGCTGATCACTTGTTTTAGTGATAGTTAATTGTTCTTCTAAATCATGGACTTCTCTCTGCAAAATAAATGTATGTATTTATGACAAATTATCTACCATTTGTTTTTGTTTTTGTTTTTCATGTAAAATATATACTTAGGCTGGGCGTGGTGATACAATCCCAGCACTTAGGAGGCAGAGGCAGGAAGATTTCTGTAGGTTCAAAGCCAGCCTGGTCTACATAGTGAGTTCTAAGAAAGCCAAAGCTACAGAGTAAGACTTGTCATAAATAAATAAATAAATAAATAAATAAATAAATAAATAAATAAGGTTGCTCTAAGTAACTAAATAATACATTTTGGGAAAATCTGACAGTATATTTAAAAAATATTTTTGAGACAGTCTCATTCAGCACAGGCTGGTCTCAAACTCAACTATATAAATGAGGTTGGCCTTGAACCTTTGTGTTTTGTTTTGTTTTAGAACAGCATTTCTCTGTGTGTAGCTCTGGCTGTAGTAGAACTCACTTTGTAGACCAGACTGGCCTCAAACTCAAAGAGATCCACCTGCCTCTGCCTCCAGAGTGCTGAGATTAAATACGTGTATAAGCATTATAAATAGTATCATAAAGAATCCAGCTTAATAATAGGGCTAAATTTAAATGTATCAAGAAATACTGAAAACATCAAGAAGCAGAATTATTATAAACCACAGCACACTGGGTGGTGGTGGCGCACGACTTTAATCCCTGCACTGGGGAGACAGAGGCAGGCAGATCTCTGTGAGTTCGAGACCAGCCTGGTCTGCAAGAGCTAGTTCCAGGACAGCCTCCAAAGCCACAGAGAAACCCTGTCTCAAAAACCCAAAAAACTAAAAAATAAATAAATAAACCACAGCACACATAAGCTAGAGTCTTAAATGTTGACCTTTCTCTCCCATATTATAATATGAAGTTTCCCTGTTTTAAATTAATAATTAACATGTTAAATATAATAAAAACACATACTTTTAAAAAAGAAATTTGTGAAGAAATCCTTCAGAAAACAAATTACTACAGCATAACCTATTTTATAAATCTATATTCTCTTAAGAAAACATTGGAAACAGACATATCCTTAACAAACCTCTCTGGTTTGCAAAAGGAGAGTTAGTTCTTGTTCTTTCCCTTGTAATTCTTCAGCAAGCTTCTCAACTTGTTTCTTTTCATCTAAAAGTTTTTGGTCTTCTGCCTGTTTAAAAACAGTAGAGAAGAAATAAAAGCATAACTGTCAAACTACATACATATAGAAAATAATTAAACTTCCCAAACAGTAAAAAACTACAGTGTATTTCCTTGACTAAAATTGCTTAAACAGAAAATCAAGCTAGGTGTGGTGGCTTGATTCCAGGACTAGGGAGGAAGAGGCAGGCAGATTTCTGTCAGGATGGTCTACAAAGCAAGTTCCAAAGCAAGTTCTAGAACAGCCAGGGCTGTCTTTGTTGCACAAAGAAACCCTGTTTGAAAAAAAAAAAAAGATAAAAATTTTAATGGACAGAGCCCTAAAATAAAAGAAATAAATTGTTTATTTAAAACCTGAGGGGTTTTTTTTTTTTTTTTGGTAAAACTGAGTTAGAAATCGCCTCCATAGGACAGGGTAAATGAGAAAGGTGAGGCTAAGGAAAGTCAGGCTCTGTTCTAAGGGGGGGGATAATTGGAAGAGCAATGGAAATCACAAAGGAGGTGACAGGATGGCTGAAAAACAAGAAAACAGAAAAGGCTAAGCAGCAAACAGAAATGGGCAATGCACTGTTCCAGCTGAGTCTCCAGCACTGAAAGGAAGCATCAAAAAGGTTAAGTCAGATGTCCCTAGAGAAAACAAACTGCCAGTCTCGCACAGAGCAAGTCCACAATGCTTGCTAAGACATGGATCCAGTTTTAAATCTGGTAAGACAGCGACTATGAAGAAGACAGCCATTTTGTCACTCCTCTTATCTCAGATGCTGTCCTTGGGTGCCATCTTGAGAATTAGATTATTGGTTGAGACTAAAGCTACTCTAGGGGTCTTAAAACAAGGCATAATCACAATTTCAAAAGCCAGGCAATAGCCTGCGCAAAGCTCTTAGATGTGAAACAACAGTCATGCCAGAGAATAGCATTTTAAAAAGTTCAGACAGTTTAAGAAGTTCAAGGGAGGTAGGGGGTCAAGCAATGAAGAGCACAATCAAATTTAGCCAAACCTTCCATGGGGGGGGGGAGTAAATGGATCCTATTACTTGAGAATAACATGGAGATTGATGGCTTGAATCTGAAGTTAGTGAATGGCTAAACTTTTGGGGCGACCTACCTACCAAGTGGTTCACTATTAGGACTAATAACTCTGAAGCTCGGTTGAGGTAATCCAGCATACCTTTTGGGTGATGCTATTCTTTTATCTAACCTTTCAATTTCCACAACCATCTCCCTCCTACATAGTATTGTATATTGTGTGGGATTGAAAACACTAAGACTGATCCTACAGTACAGCTCTCAATGATCTATTTGCTTCAGATACTCTCCAATGCACTTAGGAGATACCACATTTATTACACTACAGTGTGTACAAACAACTGTCGAAAGTGCTTTAAAACATTTAGAAACTGCCCTACCCACAGCTGCAAAGCTAAGTCTGGCCAGCAGATTCTTGATACATAAAGAAGAAAAACTCCTAAAGTGAAGGCAATTTACTATACCTATGACCCTAAGCAGGGTCTAGGTTCAGCACCAGTCTAAACATTAGAAAACACAAAAGACTCCAACATCAACTGACAAACTAATCTACCTAGAAGAATCCAGCACTAAAAACCTGAAGTTAATTCAACTATTTTGTCTTTTGTGTTAGTTTTTATTTTTTTGAGTTGAAGATACTTGAAATTTATCTTTATCAGACAGATGTCAGGTGTTTCGTTTGGGTTTTTTGTATGCTTGTTGTTTTGTCCACTATGTTTCTCTTTTCTTCCTTCTTTCCATTCTACTGTAAATATTTTAAAGCACACTTTTAAAAATGTAAGATAGGCTTTAAAACCTTTTGTTTTGTCAGGTGGTAGTAGCAGCACATGCCTTTAATACCAGCACTCTGGATGCAGAGACAGACGGACCTCTATGCATTCAAGGCCAGCCTGGTCTAAAAGTGAGTTCTAGGATAGCCTGGGCTGTTATACAGAGAAACCTTGTCTCAACAACACCAAAAAACTTTTATTTTTACTTTTTATTCTTCTTACATTCATCAATGTTTTACCACAATGTTTTGTTTATTGTTCAATTAGATTTTAATACTTCTTTTCTCCACCATTTCCTAACATTTCTCATTTCTTTTTCTGTTCTTTTAATCTTGCTCCTTTTTCACCCTTCTTTTGTTCCCATCCTTTATTTCATGTATTTATTGTTTATTATTTTTATTGCTACTCATTATATTTAACTTTATAGCTAACTCTGCATTACTTTTGCTATTTTATATTTTATGGCCATAGAATACTAAAGACAAAAATATTTAATAAGTAAAAGTTCAAAACTTCAATAAAATACTGTCAAATCAAATTCATATGAAATAAAGAAATCATGCACCAAGGCTGAATTGGTTTCATTCCAGGGATACAAGAATGGTTCAACATATGCAAATCAATAAATAATATAGCACATAAAAAAATCAAGGATAAAAATCACATGATCATTCCAATAGATACAGAAAAGGCCTTTGGTAAAATTAAACATCCATTCATGGTAACATCACTGAATAAATTAGGTATAGAAGGATAATACCTCAATGTAGCAAACCTATATTTGACAAACCCATAGCCATTATCACACTGGAAAAAAAACTGAAAATATTTTCAGTAAGATCTAGAAAACATGCATGTCCACTGTTCACTAAACCTTTATGGTATAACATAATACACATATTTGCTCTTATTTTAAGTGAACTGCCAACATGTTTAAATAATATAAACATCCTAACCTATAAAAATAGATACATACAAGATTAAAGCTTTACTCAAAATCAAATGTAAAATTTTTATGTTTTAGCAGAAAAATTAGTATGAAATATAGTTTGAAAAATCAAGCCAGTAATTTCAAAATTACTTTTAATTGCTGAATAGTAATAAGAAAGAATATGTGCTTACCAATATTTTTTTCAATTCTTCAAGTTCCACTTCTTTGTTATTTTTAAACTTAGTCATCTCATCTGAAATAAAATAAAATGTGTTAACAGCTGGATTAAAAGGTAGAAAAGAAGAAATAAGAATAATGTCATTTGATAAGAAGAATCAACTCATATCTGGCACCATTATCAGACCAAGAACCCAGGATATTCAGCTTAGGAACAAACTACTATTATGTTGCTAAATGAACACATATCCCTAAAAAGAGATAGACTAACACACAAAGGAAGCTAAAACAACTATGCAAAAGTAATAATGGGTAAATACTAACAGTTGTGTTCTAGGCTAATTCATAGCCAAATGAAACCAAAGTTCATGAAGCAAAATAATCAATGTATCTACATAAAATGATTTCGAATGGTGTCACTGTGTACCTTTACTTTCAACTCCTAAATCTACCTTCTCTCCAAATTTAAAAGAACTGATCTCCCCTCAAGCTAGTTCTCATCATTTTTCTTTGAATTTCAACACCCCCACTTCTTCCGTGATTTTATCTGCTCTGAAACATACCAACTCTGCGCTAAGAAATCCTTATTTTCTCCTATACCACCAAGCACTCTATATGAATATAAAAACAAAGATAGCTGATTAACCTCTGTTTTTTCAAGCTACTATTTCTCATGTTATCTTTCAAATTCCTGCTTGCTAACTACACATTTAACTCCATGTAAAACTAATACCTTCCTCCATGATGTTAATAAAGATGTTGAGACTTCTCTTTACTTCTGTGAATTCAATAATAATTTAAAAAATCTTTTCAGTCAACATTCCCATTTTTATTTTTTCATTTTTAACTTCCTAAAGTATCCTAATTTCCAGCTGTCACCTAAATTGTATCTGACATATTATTTTTGTTCATTTTTAAAGAGTTTTAATTATTGGAAATATAACAGAACTAGTGAATGTTCCTCAGACTTTTCTTTGTTTAAAAAACAAACAAACAAACAAACAGCCAGGCACATGCTTTTAACCCCAGAACTGAGGAGGCAGAGGCTGGCGGATTTCAGTGAGTTCCAGGCCAGCCTGGTCTACTTGCAGGACAGGCTCCAAAACAATACAAAGAAACCCTGTCTCAAAAAAATTATTATTAATCCAGGAATAGAATAATGTTGGGTCCTTATGTAATTGTTAATTTGCACTCCCATACATAACATTTTCAACAATCTATCATCCTACAACTATCCAAAACCTCTCTATACTTTAAAATCTATCTTTAACATTTAACGCCTCTCCTAATTCTTTTGCTTCCTTTTGGTATCAACATTAACATTCAATAAGAAACCTAAGCATTTACCTCAAATATATAATAAATATGTAAAAAATGTGTATTTATATTTTATACAAAGCTATGATATAATATGTATTATGTTAGTCACCATAAATATAACAAAAATGGAAGTTCTCATATTTTCACTTCTTACTCTAACATAATTTTTGCTCAACCCCCCATTCTGGATACTATTACCCTATTGGTTTTATGTGTTTAATGTTTCTGTTATAGTAACTAAAGATTTCTCAAGAACATGGTATTTTACTTTCATCTTCCCACAAAACACATAGCACTGCTTCACAGTTCTCAAATTCCTTATCCAAACTTCTCACAATTACTTTGGAATGAGAAAATATTAAAATTACAATATGATACATAATAGCTACTTCATGGTAAACTGAATTGCTATAAATTTACATTAAAGATGGTTTAAGTACTAAAATTACTCCATAATCTACAACATTCAACAATTCTAAAGAAAGTAGGTAAGTGCAATGATTTAAAAATAATTCTTTATGTTCTGACTTTTTTATTAATAATATAATTTAAAATTTTTACATGTCAATCCCAGTTTCCTCTCCCTCCCTCCCTCCCACCCTCTTGCCCTCTTTCCCCCTTCACATGCTCCCTGACCACCCTCCCCCCCATCCCTCCACCTCCATTCCACATGTAGAGCTATGCTATCCAGGTGGGGTCATGTAAATCTGTCAAGTCATTTGAAGTAGGACTAGGACCTAGTATGTCTAGGACTTCTCTCCTGTCTCTAGGTTAAGGGAGTATCCCTCTATGGAGGATGTGTCCCCAAGGTCCTTTTGTGCATCAGGAATACATCCTGGTACTACTGTCTCAGGTCCCTTAGACTGATCAGTCCCTGAAGAACTTTTTTAATTAGATAAAAAATAAAATTTGTCTTTAACCATTGTATTTTGGGGATGGATGGATGGATGGATGGATGGATGGATGGATGGATGGATGGATGGATGGATGGATGGTGGTGGTTGGTTTATTGAGACAGGTTCTCTCTACATAGCCCTGGCTATCCTGGAACTCACTATGTCAACCAGGATAGTTTGAACACACAGAGGTTCACCTGCCTCTCTCTGCCTCTCAAATGTTGGGATTAAAGGTATGTGCCACCATATCTGGCTGTTTTTAACAATTATGCTATGAAGCAAAATTATGAATAAAATGATTTAGACATTACAATGTATTCAACATTATTCTACATTGGAAAATTAAGCATTGCAAAAGGAAAGGCATATATATGATTCAAAAATTCAACCAAATCTTATGAGATAAGATAGTATAGGATAGACATTTTCTTCGATAATGTAAACACTAATAAAGTATTCATGATCCAGTATACACACCATTACCTACACTCCTCTGAACACTAAATGAAACTCACTGAGTCACACACACACACCATGAAACTAGAAACAGGGCTAGTTGGAAAGAGTAAAAAGACTATCAGGAATGGACTGGCACAGGCAAAGGTAAATATGATCAAAACTTATGATGCATGAAAAAAACATGCTGTTTATGTATAATTAAAATATGCTTATAAAAATTTTTTCAGAAAGAGATGCAACCAAAGAGATTAACTACTTATTAAATGTTAAGCAAGCATTTCATATACTAGGCAATATTAATTGTACTTACTTAAATTTTACAATTCAACTAAAAATACAAATATTCAAACTAATAGTAAAGTTTATAGAAAATTATAAAAATAACCTAAACAAATACCTGTCAATTCAGGAATATTAATCTACTAAAAATACTTTTTAACTAAAACTGGGAAAAAACTTGTTTTTATTTCTTTTAGTTGTCAACACTTGCAGACAGGCTAAAAAATATGAAGCATAGACTTACAATTAGCTAACTACATGATCATAAATTCACAAAATTATATAATTGTTTTGCCTGTATGATTTCTTGAATATTAACAATACTATATGATAATATAGAATTGTTTTCCCTAAAAATATTTTATAATCAAATACACTACACAGTGAAGTCTACAAAAATCAGACATGATCCAGGTGTGATGGTGCACATTTGTAATCCCAGCATTTGGGAAGCCTAGGCAGGAAGACTATCCCAGTCAGAGTCACATAGCAACACTCTCAAAAACCAAACAAATAAATAAACAAATCTAGGCAGTGACACATTCCTGTAATCCAAGTATTCATGCCTCTGAATCCTAAAATAAGGAGAATACAAACATCTCAGGTTTCTAGACAGCGATAAACTGCATAAAGAAATTTAAGTCTTCTTAAAATATAAATATTCTATATTAAATTATTATTTTCCCTAATTTTTAAATTTATTTTTATTTTATATGCATGAGTATTTTATTTCACATAAGAGCATCATATGGGGAAACCAAACCTAGGTCCAGATCCTCTGCAAGAGCAGTAAATGCTTTGAACTGCTTGTTAACAGCTTAACAAATTTAACAAAAGCCCCAATTTTGTTTTTATAATTAGTTATCAATGTGTTATCAAAGTACATTATTGTCTAAGTCTTACCCAGTTCACTTGATTTCTTCTGCAGCTCCAGGGTAAGTAGTTTCAGTTGATCTTCATTTTTTTCCAATCTTACAAGATATATTATTTTAAAGTTTAAATTACTATTTAGTCAGAATTCATCTAAGAACTAAAACCAGCACAGTGTAACAACTGATCCATCTAATAGATTTATTTAATTAGACATTATTGAATATTAATCTACATAAAACAGCTTCAAATGAAAATTATGTAATAAGTATATCTATCTAAAACCTGAAGGTTTATAATGTGTATCTTAACCACAGGGTGGTGATGGAATGCACCTTTAATCCCAGCACTTGGGATGCAAAGGGAGGTGGATCTCTGTGAGTTCAAGGCCAGCTTGATCTAGAGTTCCAGAGCAGCCAGGGCTACATAGAGAAACTCTGTCTCAAAAAACAAAAATAAAATTTAAAAAAGATATCTTAACTATTGACAATAATAAAATTTATACATTAGTGGATATGTAATTAGATTAAATGCATATCTATTATAATAAATTCTTTCTTTAAAAACTACAAATAAAAGAACATACATCATTTTATTGGCTTCTCTGATCCTCCATTTTCTTAAACTATCAAACTAAGTTAACTGCTGGGCCAGAAAAATGACTCAATGGATAAGAGGGCTTGCTATCAAACCTAACAACCTAAATTCATATTGTCCTCTGATCACCACATACAGGCATACATAACACATACATGCGTGCATGCGTGTGTGTGTGTGTGTGTGTGTATACATATATATATGTATACACACACACACACACACACACACACACACACACACACACACAAAATTTGGTACTGGAAAAATGGCTCAGTTTTAAGACCACTTGCTGCTCTTCCAGAGAACCAGACTTTTATTCCTATTACCCCCATGTGGGCTCACAACTCAACTCCAGTTCAGAGGGATTCAACACTTTCTGGCCCCAAGAAGCACTTCATTCGTGTGATATACAGACACATAGGCAAAACACCCACATACATACAGTTTTTTAAAAAATTAATGAAGTAAATAAAAAATTTACTAAGGTAACTGGAACAGATGATTCTATAGGAATTCACAATTTTTCTATTTGAAAATCACCTTGACAAGTTAATCAGAAATATACAGAAGAGTTAGAAAAGCTACATTTTCTCCTTACTATGTACAGTAGTGGAAAAAAATTAAGTAGACCCAGGATATAAATTGGGAGAAAAAAATCATCCCTCTACTTACTCTGACAAATTTAATTAAGTACTGTGCTAACAAAATAATTACCTAGAACAGGAATAATTATCTAGGCCTCGACATATTTTTATATAAAAATCGTATAAAGAAAAAAAAAGAACCAGTCAATATTCTAATTTTAAGTAAAATGCTATTTAGTGTTAAAGGTAAATGAGTAATTTATCTCATAAGAAGTAATATTTGCTCTATTCCAAGATAGTTACTAAGTTTATAGACCTCAGTAAAAAAAAAAAAATTCTTCAACCTGGACATTATTCCTATGAAGCTAATCCACATGCAGTGGTTCTCAACATGTGGGTCAAATCCCTGTGACAGCCCTCTAGTTCCAAAACTGCTATTACTATAATATTACTATAATAAATACTACAAAAAATACTATTACTACAATACTTCATATAACTTTAGCAAAATTACAGTAATGAAGTAACAACAAAAATAATTTTATAGTTGGGGGTCACCAAAAAGGGTCACAGCATTAGGAAGTTTGAGAACCACTGATTCACAGTATTAATAAATAAGTCCTATTACTACACCAACACATAGGGACTTCTCTATGTAGCTTGACCCCATTGTAAAGTATGCATGGGGAAACATTCAAGAAAATACCTGGCTTTAAATGGTACTGAATATTTTTTAAAAAATCATTTTTATGTCTTCACTTATTTTTTTTTTTAATAAGAAATGTTTCACCTTTGCTGTTCTGTTCTCAATAATTCCTCCAAGGTGCATGTAGTAGCTTTAAGTTCAGTAACCACAAATGAGTGATCAGTTTTAGCTTTGTTAAATTCTTCCATTTGAGCTTCTTTTTCTTCAGTGAGCTGATAAATTGTTTTTGTTGCTATCTGCAAATCTTCTTCTAAAGCCTTCTGAGTGTTCTAAGTGAAATAATGCATAAAACAGAAAGAAAAATGCAAAGGCCTAAAATGTTTAAAAGGCTTAACTCATGTGCTTCTATAAATTGGATTGCCCTTTTGCCCTCCATACTTTTTCCCTTTCCTTTGTCCCTCCTTAGCACACTGGAATAATCCACCCACTACCAAATTTCAAATCAACATTATCTATACTTCTGATCCCTCCATAGAGTTTTCCCAGACAGGTTAGTCCACACAGTTCTCTCCATTCGTAGAACTGTTTTAACAATCTATGAGCTTGAATCACTCTATTGGTACTAAGGTATTTTCATCCAATGCCTTTTATTAGAAGCATTTTTAGAGTAGTATTATTTCTTCCCTATTTGAGTCATTATATATTTTAGTCATATCCAATTAAAATGTTAACTGATTATGTAATACACACTATACACTAGTTAGAAGTATCATCTTACCATACTCCTTTGCAGTGACATTTTAATATCTTCAAGTTCTGATGTTAAATGATTCTTCTTTTCATTTAATTCTTTGAAGTTTTCATCTTGTAATTCTAAAAGATAAAATTATAGGCACTGTTTGATAGAAAATGGCTTTCAAGGAAACTAATTACAATAGCAATTACTCCTCTCCTCTACTAGAAAATAGTCCAAAAAAAAGAACAATGCAAATATACACACTAAATTTGATAAGATTATTTTTCCCAAAAACTCAAAAATGAGCATTTATAACCATTTTTAGTATCTTCATTTATAATTAGAATAAAAGAGACATATAACCCAGCTTTAACAGGAAGACTGACAAACTACTCCTTATTGTTTATGTTTGCTTGTTTGTTTTGTTTTTTGTTTGTTTGTACTGCTGTCAAGGATTTCTTTAGAAAGAGATCTTTGAATTTAACTTTTTTATGTAAATGGATGAGCAGCTTTTCTGTCTCAACCACTGGTTCCAAATAATCACACAAAAGCTTATATTAATCACAAAAAGTTCAGCCTATAGCCCAGGCTTACTACTAACCATGGACTAGTATATCATGTGGTCACTAAAAATAATAATAGAAATCTTACTGACAGTCAAAAAACATGAGAGAAAAAATGACAAGTTCAAATCGTATTTATGTAGTACATGAACATAAAGGAAAGGATATATAAAAAGTACTTTTTCATTTATTTTCCAGTGGTAAAATTATTCATGATTTTAACAATTTCCTATCTTTACTTCTAATTTCTAACCACAAATATTAAATATTTATTAGTGGGCTATGTTATGTAAAACCCTTTTGATTAGACTTAATAACTAATATTTACTAAATTTGAAGTCTCACTAGTTTATGTGCCTAATATGTGTTTTAAATCTCATATAAACACTAAGGGAAAAAGTTCATCATCTTTTCTGGATTCAAATTACACTATTGTTTCTTACTACATTTATTCATTTATTTGCACATGTGTATATGCATGTCTCTGTCTGTGTGGGGGCATGCATATGCCACATATGGAAAAACTTGCAAGACTGGGTCCTCCCTCCTTCCACCATGTGGATCCTGGGGACCAAATTCAGGTCATCAAGCTTGGCAGCATATGCTTTTAGCTGCTGAGCCATTTCACTGTCTACTACTGTCTTTTCTTATTAGCTACCAGAATATTTAACTATTTTGACTCTGCTATTTTCACCCACTTAGGAAATTATAATATTGATTAATGACATCTTAAAGACTTGCTGTTATAACTAAATAATACAATTTAAAATGTTCAACCACAATGTGTAATATATAATCAATAAATGTAATTATGATGATAATAATGATGATGTATGCTAGAAAATGAGGTTAAATATGTTAACTCATCAGGGAGACCAATAAAAAAACAAGTACTGATGAGTACTTACTAGAAGTTACAGAAGTATTTATTATATAGGGGCTGGGAGAAGGATCAGTAGTTAAGAACACTTGTTGCTCTTGTAGAGAATCCAGATTAAATTCCCAGCACCTATGTGGTAGCAATGTTGCTTTTCAATTTGACTACAACTGTAATTAACTAAGCTGGGCACATCAGTAACAGATTTTTTTTTTTTTAAATTACCTGAGGTGGAAAGACTCATCCTAAATTCAGATTATTTGAGATGCAAAGACTCTTCTTAAATCTGAATCAACTGAGGTCAGAAATTGGTGGTCTGAATAAGAATGAATAGGCTTATATAAGTGATTCTTAGTCACCAGGGAGTGGCACTATTTAAAGGATTAGAAGGATTAAAAGGAAGTGTGACACTGGGGATGGGCTTTAAGATTTCAAAAGCCCAGAATCACTCAGGGTATAGTTCTCAGCTACTGCTTCAGCACATGCCTTCATGCCACCATGCTCCCTGCCACGATAATAATGAACTAACCTTAAAACTATGAGAAAATTTCCAACTAAATGCTTTATTTTAAAGAGAAAAAAAGTTGCCTTGGTGATGATGTCTCTTCATGTCGATAAAATAGTGACTGAGACAGAACCCACCCTAAATTTAAGCCACACCTTCTGGTAACAGCCCACATAAAAAGACATGGAATAAGGAAGTTTTTGTTTTTGTTTTTCCCACTATCAAGTTCATCTATTAAGCCACCGAGTATTACTTCCTGAGTATCAGAAACTACTTCAGGATTCCAATGTGGACTGAAGACCAGTTAAGACATCCAGCCTACTGTCTATGAATTTTACAGAAAAACCAGTAAAGTACATTAACTGTCTTCTCCTATAGTTACTACTAGAACTTCTATCATCAAATATTTTTGTTATTGCTGTTACTGGAGTTAGCTTCTCCCCTGAAAATAAATCCAAGTGAAGAAAACTCAACTTGTAGAACAAAACAAACAAAAACAGTGAGGAAAGGGGAAAAAAGTGAAGATTACATTCATTCATTTTGACAAATATCCAAAACTCAACAAAAGAACACAAAAATCAGATGGCTATCAGCTGAAATACCCGAACAAGCACACAATTTCTCAATACTGGAAAACAAAAATAATGAAATATTACTAAAATATCACAAAACATATCCCAGTTCTACTTTTAAAAAGGATCAGTGACCATATGGGTTACTTAAATAAGCAGATAAATGAAGTAAGTAGTCAATCAATGCAGGACCTAGAAAGAAAGTTATATACTGGATAAAAATGTCAATAACTTGAAGAAAAAAATATTAAAAACATGAGGGGAAAATTCAATAAAGTTGAGAAGCATAAAAAGAACCAAGCAGAAATGTTAGGATTCAGGCATGATGCTGGCCTGGCCCCTGGGCCCTGTCACCTGGCAGAATGCACTCAGCCAGTACCCTGACCAGCCCAGTGTCCTATGGCTGCTATGTCACTATGTAGTCTGCACACAGGTGCAAAGTTCCCTTTAAGAGGCAAAATCCACCCACTTCTGCTCTCTATTTCCCAAAGGTCTTCTGAAGGGGCAGACAGGACTTTCCTATCTCTTTCCCTTTCTTTCTTTTCTCCTCCCACCTTCTCTTTCTCCACTCCCTTCCCTTTCCCAATAAAACTTCCCCCTTAAGCACTGTCTGCCTGGCATGTTTGTCCCTCATCCACCATGGGATTCACCATAGTTCTACTTTGGCCCATATTATAACAAGAAATACTAGAAAAGAATACATCAAATAAAAAACATAATGGAAAGAACCATCAACAGATGAGAACAAGCAGAAGGAATTTCAGGGATGGAGAATGAAACAGAGAAGAAAATATACAGATACATATAAAGAAAAAAACGGTGGATGTAACCAAAACACTTAAGAACTGTGAGATAATATTCAACAGATCAAATTAAAATTCATAAAATACAAGCACTGCAGAAAAATCCTTAAAGAAACACTATGCACAGCAAAAGAAGAAAAATACTCTCACCCATAAAGAAACAGGAATAAGTATATTTTATGAAAGAAACAGGAAAGAACCAATCATGTTCTAACATAGCAAACCACCAAACCCCTAATACTAACAGGGGAAGAAGAAAAACATCAAATCAGAACAACAATCAAAAACAACATAGTAGAAAAAGCAAATTTCTTTAAATAATAACTTTAAATGCCAATGACCTTAAGTTGCTAGTTAAAAGATGCAGAGTAACTGAATAAAGTAAAACAAATTAGATCATGAAACTATTATTCCCAAGAAATATACCTAGCAAAAACACATACATACCTAGTAAAAGACATCCAAAAGCTGGAAATCAATCAACCAAGCAAATAACATGACACACTGTTACAATTCTCTTATCTGATAAAGTAGACTTCAAAATTAGTTAGAAAAAATTATCACTATATATTAATAAAGGGAACAATTCATCAAGAAAATACAATAGCTGGGTATAGTGGTACAGGTCTTTAATCCCAGCACTGAGGATGCAGAGGCAGGTAGATGTCTAGGAGTTCAAGGATAGCCTGGACTACATACCAAGTTACAGGTATGGCTAGCAAGGCAACAGAGTGAGATACTATCTCAAAAAGTAATAAAAAGATAAAATATAACTATTATAAATATTTATGAATCAAGTATTGTATATTCTAGGTTCTTAAGACAAACTTTAAAAATACCTAAAAGTTCACATATGTCCAAATACAATAATAAAGGGAGTCTTTAATAACTCACTCTCATATTTAAACAGGTCTCCCGCTCAAACTCAGCATGATGGTTCAAAGGACTTGCCACCAAGCCTGAAGACCTTAGTTCAATACTGGAAACCCACATGGTAGAAAGGGTTTAAAGATATCTACGGAATTTATTCCATCACAGAGAATGCACATTCTTTCAGTAGTGCATGAAAACTTGTCAGACCACAGAGAAATACATTTATAAATCAACATAGCAAGAAACTACACAATTGGAACCTAAACTAAACACTTTTGAATGAACAATTAGTACTTTAAGAAATCAAGAAAAAAAAAGTTTTAATTCCTAGAAGTGAATGAGAACAATAGCACAATCTACCAGAACCTCTAGGATAAAGCCAAATCTTAGAAGGAATGTTTACAGCTATACCTGCTCAAAAAAACAAACAAACAAACAAAACAAAACAAAACAAAAAAGAACAAATAAAACAGGAAGGAAGGAAGAAGAAAAAAAAAGAGCAAACTCAAATAGCCAAATAACCAATGATCACTGACTAAAAAAGGAAACCAAAATCAAATGAAGAAGATGGCAAGAAATAGAGACTTAAAGAATGATATAATGACAACATCAACAAACCCCTAGCCACACTAACCAAAGATGACTCAAATTAATAAAATTAGACGAAAGAGCTATTACAACAGACTCAAATGAAATCCAGTACATTAGACAATACTTTGAAAATTTATATACCAAAAAGCTAAACAGCAGTAAGAAATAGATGAATTTATAAATTTACATGACCTATTAAAATTAAATCCTGGCTAGCCTGGTATTCACTGTATAGAACAGGCTGATCCTGAACTCCCATAGATCAACCTGCCTCTGCTTCCCAGTTGCTGGGATTAAAAGGCATGCTCCACCATGCCAAGCTCAGAACATATAAACTATTTTTTAAAAGACCTATAACAAGCAATAATACCAAAGCAGTAACTGAAAGCCATCCCAACAAAATTCTAGAACAAGGAGGATTCATTGCTGAACTCTTCCAAAGTTTTATGGAAAACCTAATGCCAATCTTCTCAAACTATCCCACAAAATAGAGAAAGAAAACTTGTTCCATTCTATAAAGCCAGTATTGTTCTAACATCAAAACTAGAAACAAACATTTTATTAGAAAAAGGGAGTGGGAAGGAAAGAGGAAGGGAAGAAGAAAGGGAGGGAAGGAAAACTACAGACAAATTTATCTGATGATGACAGTACAAAAATTCTCTACACCAAGCGTTGGTGGCACACACCCTTAGTCCCAGCTCTCAGGAGGCAGAGGAAGACAGATCTCTGTGAGTTTGAGGCCAGCCTGGTCTACAGAGCTAGTTCCAGCACAGGATCCAAAGCAATACAGAGAAACCCTGTCTCATAAAAACAAAACAAAACAAAAAATAGAAAAAAAAAGACCTACAAGGATGACCCCAACTGACAATCTGAGCAATAGTGGAGAAGCTACTTTAAATGCCCTTCCCTGATAATGAGATTGATAACTAACTTATATGTCATCCTTAGAATCTTCATGTTCTAGCTGATGGAAACAGAAGCCGACACCCACAGCTGAACACTGAGCTGAACTCCTGGAATCCAGTTGCAGAAAGAGAGGAGTGATGAGCAAAGGGGTCAAGTCCAGGCTGGAGAAACCTACAGGAACAGCTGACCTGAACAAGGGGGAGTTCATGGACCACACACTGATAGCTGGGAAACCAGCATAGAACCAATCCAGAACCTCTGAACATGGGTCTCAGTTAGAAGGCCTGGGGAGTCTATGGGACCTCTGATAATGGAACCAGGATGTATCCCTGGTGCACAAACTGACTTCGGGAGCCTATTCCCCAAGGAGGGATACTCCCTTAACCTAGAGACACAGGGGGAGGGCATAGGTCCTACCCCAAATGACTTAACAGATTTTGATGATCCCTCCTTGAAGGCCTCACCCTCCCTGGAGAGTGGATGGGGGATGGGATGGGGGGGGCCAACGGGGGACATGGGAGGATGGGAGGGAGAGGGAACTGGGATCGATATGTAAAATAAGAAAAAATATTTTTTAAAATTCTCTACAAAATGCTTGCAAATCAAATTCAAGAACACACTAAGAAAATCATACATCATAACAAAACTGGTGTTATACAAGTTGATGCAAAGTTGGCTCAAGATATACAAATAAATAAATGTAATATACTATACAAATAAGATTTATAGAGAGAATACATGATCATCTCAATATGTGCAGAAAAGGTATCCCACAGAGTTCAACATTTCATGAAAAAAATAGATGAATATACCTCAACATTATAATAAAGGCTATAAATGACAAACATTTATAACCATCATTATACTAAAAATAAGAGCATTCCTCTAAAATCTGGAATGAGGCATTCTCTTAACTCTTATTCAATATAGTACTTGAAATGTTAGCTAAAATAGTAACATAACAAAAAGACATAAAGGAAATACAAATAGGAAAAGAGGAAGTCAAATCATCTATAGTTGCAAACAACATATTTCTATATTTAAAACACTCTATTTACTATACCAGAAAACTTTTAGGTCTGAGAAACACTTTTAATAAGTTACAGAAAACAAAAGTCAATGTTAAAAACTCAGTAGTTTTTATTACACCAATAATAAACTTGAAAGAAATTTTAAGAATATCCTATTCATAAAGGCTTCAAAAAAGTAAATTCCTAGAAATAAACCTAATAAAGCAAATAAATAGCTCTAAAGTGAAAACTTTGCTAGATTATAGAAAAACTTCCAGGCTGGAGATACGGCTCATGGGCTGGAGAGATGGCTCGGCAGTTAAAAGCACTAGCTGCTCTTTCATAGCACGCCCATGACACCTCACAGTTGTCTGTTACTCCAGTTCCAGAAGATCTCATACCTTCACACCAATACACATAAAATAAATTATTTTTTTAAAAAAAGAAATTCTTCCACGCTCCTCAATTGACAGAATATTGTGAAAACAGCTATATAACCAAAAGTAAACTATAGCCTAAATACAGTACACATCAAAATTCCAATGACATTCTTCAAAGAACTAGGAAAACATAACCCTAAAATCCATGTGGAAATACAAAATACTGTAAATACAGCAATGCCTCAAATTATACTGCTGAGCCACAGTGAAAAAGACAGTACAATACTGATCCAAAAGCAGCCATGTAGAACAATGGAACAAAATATAGAACACAGAAATAAACAAACAACTATATCTACCTAATATCTTTAGAAAAGTATAAAAACATACAATAAGAAATAAAGACAGCCTATATTATATGTATTTGAAGAATGCTAAATTCTATCACACAGATTCTTGCATATCAGTGTTCATTGCTGCTCTAGTCACAATAGCAAGGAAATTAAATCAGCCCAGATGCTCAATGTAAAAGTTGCAGGAAAATGATTGCATCTGGAAATTGAGTTAACCCAGATTCAAAAAGACAAACATTTCATGTACGTGTTCACATATGGACAATAGCTTTTAATTTTTATACATGTGTATAAATGAGAGTGGGTCTAAGTGTGGGTCAAAAAACTAGGAAGGGGACCACAGGAAGAGGGATAAAATTTTTTTTAAAGAGGAAAACAAAATATATGGGACATGGAAGTAGAAAGAGAGTAAGTAGGTAGTGGATTACAATTTAGGGGGTAAAGATGATGGGAGAGATTCAATCCCAAGTATGTATGAAAATGCCATTATAAACCCTATTATTTTGTATATTAATTAAAAACAGACAGAAAAGTAAAGACAATTTGTAACAATAAAAAATGTTGCTGGATAGTGGTGGTGCACACCTTTAATCCCAGCACTCAGGAGTTAGAGGCAGGGAATCTCTGACCAGGTCTAGCCTGGTCTACACGGTTTCAGAGTTTAGCTTTTGCTCTTGCTTTTGTTCCTGCCCTGACTTCCCTCAAAGATGAACTGAGACCTAAAAGTGTTCATCAAATAAACCCTTTCCTCCCCAACTTTCTTTAGGTCATGTTGTTTATCAGAGCAACAAAGATGCAAACTACATCTATCATAAAGAAATGATAATTGAAAGTGATCAATATGCAATAAGTACATTAATCAAAACTGCACATTGTACATCATAAATACAGGAAATAAAATGCATTGTCTAAAACAATAATAAATCAATGTCTTTTTAGAGCATGTTGTTGAAACTGAAGATTAAAAGTATGAAAAGGTGAAAAGAAGGGCATATGTGCTTTGATAAAGATCCCCAAGTGACCGGGTGGTGGTGGCACATGCCTTTAATCCCAGCACTAAGGAGGCAGAGTCAGGCAATCTCTGAATTCCAGGCCAGCCTGATCTACAGAGTGAGTACCAGGACACCAGGGTTATTGAGAGAAACCCTGTCTCTGGAGGTGGGGGAGGGAAATCCCCAAGTGATTCAAGTATGCCCTCCTTCAACTGCTCCAAACCAAGTTGAAGATCACAGCACTAAAAAATACCATTAAAAAAATTGTGACCACACCCAAAAATTTAGAAAAGGAATACATAAGACATGGTTATATTTTTATATAAATACTTACTTGTTTTTTCCTCTAATTGATTAACTTTATCTCTAGATTCATCTAGCAGAAATGTTAAATCTTTCATTTTATTTTCTTTCTCAGTTCTTTGGATCAATAGTAGTGATACCTAAATTAAAAAAAAAAAAAAAAAAAAAAACACTGTAGATGTAAGGAATTAAAATTATCACCTTAGCACTTATTATCACCTATAATTATTTTATATACTTATTTTATATGCATTATACAGTTCTACATGTCATTTAATACATGCTTATAAAAAATATTGAATGAAAGAGTAAGCTTGTATAATATACTCAATATTAAACTACTCATTTCAAACTTTTAGAAAAAGTAACAATGAAATAATGATTCATTCAGTCTATAAATGCTATTGAACACTAGAAACTGTAAGTATTAAGTATATAGAAATGAGAAAACTCACCTTTAAGAAACTCAACACACAAACAACTACACCTGGGCATCACCAGTAATAAAACAAAATGTTTTCAAAATTAAGAATGAAGAATCTATCTTTTATTAGTATTGATATTAGGGCTTTTGTTTTGTTTTTGTTTTTCAGACAGATGAAGCAATATGTAGCCATTACTGTACTGGAACTCTATAGTGTCTAACTCATAGAAATCCACTTACCTCTACCTCCCATATGCTGGGACTAAAGGCATGTGCCATCAAGCCTGGCTAAGAAAGGAGCATCTAAATCAGTCTCATGTAAAGTAATATGCTAGTTTTGATATACAAAAATTAATCAGGCAAGCCAGGCATGGTAACACAGGCCTTTAATGCCAGCATTTGGGAGGCAGAAGGAGAATCTCTGTGAGTTCAAGGCCCAGCCCAGTTTACACAGCAAGCGCCAGAACAGTCAGCATTACATAGAAAAGACCCTGTCTCGGAAGAAAGAAAACAATCAGACAAATGTGGAGAAATGGTTGTTCTAGGCTGATTTAGGAAGACAACCTATTGAAAAATCTTTATTTAGATAACTGATAGTATTCAGATAGCTGCAGTTAACATAAAGAAACAGCAGAAGTTAAAGTCTCTAACTAGAAAAAAAAAAAAAAAAACAACCTTCCAATTTTTATCACCAACTCACCTAAAAAACAGCAAGAAAAATATCAAAGACAAACTTTCTCTACAAAGTCACAAGACTTTGTAATCCAAGGCATAATATATAAAGAAGGAAAGCAGTTGGGAGAAATGAAAAATGGCTTAACTTAGAAAGGGAGAAACTAAATAATGAGAAGATAACTTAATCCAAAGAGTTCTTAAAATTTTTAAGAAATAGAGGACATAGACACTTACTTCATTAGATGGACTCAAAACCAAAGAATAAGTACAAGGGGGGAAAAAATCAGCTTCTTCACTCTGGACTCTACCACCTACCAGCCAATGCCATCAAAGAACTAACCCTGCTCCACCTTTGCAAAAGACACAGGCATCCAAACTTTAAAAGATAGGTTTGGGATAGAGCTAGCTACTTAGCATACCCAAGACCCTGGGTTCAAGCTCCAGAACCTCAAAAAAAAAAAAAAAATGATCACCTCTAAAATGGATACTGCAGAGGTAAGGAAAAGATAGAATGAAAAAGTCAGAAAAAATAAGGACACTCAGCTGACATTTCCTATCCTGTCAAGCTCTGTTCCATAATGTCATCTGTCTCATTTCTATCCCCAGGAAAGAATTTAGAATGTCTGAAAAATTCTTACAAACAATGGTATTAACAAATCCATAGGAAAAACACTAGCAGGCCAATGACTTAGCAAGAAGGTCCAACAGTCTAAAGGCTCAAACATGGCACCAAGAATTCTAAAATGATCCTTTTTAGCATTTTAGTCCATCTTTATGTTTTTTGTGGAATAAGCACAATCTTTTTGGTTTTTTGTTTTGGTTTGGTTTGGTTTAGTTTTTCGAGACAGCGATCCTCTGTATTGCTTTGGATCCTATCCTAGAACTAGCTATGATGACCAGGCTGGTATCGAACTCACAGAGATCCACCTGCCTCTACCTCCCAAGTGCTAGGATTAATGGCGTGCGCCACCAACGCCCAGCAAAATAAGCACAATCTTAAAAGACTTCCTTCTTTTGGAAATCTGGTTTAAAAGTAAAGTTAAAATATAAGAAGACTGTTTAAAAACTGTTTCACACAACATAAACATAGCTTACAACTGAAATATCTTTTAGTCACAATTTAAAACTCTAAGCATTCCTTTCTGAACTTCTAATTAATATTTATTGTTTAAATATATATTGTCCTTAACTATGACTGCAAGATATCTTCTGGAAAGCCAGAGAAGGTGGGAGGAAATAAAAGGGGATCCCTTCCCCCTTTTTAAGACAAGGTCTCTCTATGAAGCTCTGGCTGTCCTGGAACTCAGTATGTAGAACAGCCTGGCCTTGAATTCACAGAATTCTGCCTGCCTTTGCTTCCTAAGTATGAAGACTAAAGTAGTGCATACTATGCTCAGCCAGGATCACCTATTATATATTACTTTCTATTCATCATGAAAAAGATAGCAATACAAACCTAAAATTGACATTCTTGCAAACATACAGACTTATCATTTCAAATCTTCCACTATGTGAATTATTAATAGAAAGAAGCAACAGAATGTTTTAGCTTTCTTTTAATCAGTGTTATAGAGACTAAATTTCAAAACAAACTGCGAAATGTGCAGTTATCAATGATCATCTTTACATTAGGTTTTTTTTGTTTGAACAAAATTTCTCATATTTTTGCAACATGTAAACTGATATAAATATTATAGAGTCATTGATTCAAAAACACTGAAGGCTGACCTAGTAAGAATATAATTGAGTCATGAAAATTAAGCAAAAGGCAAAATATTTGAATATATAGTATTAAAATATATAATTATCTCATATGTCAAAAAACAATAATTTTGTTATTTTAGATATTTTATAAAGTAGCAAATATAAAGAATGTAGCATTAATCTTAGAACAGGTAGGATTTAAATGAACCTATTATAAAATTTAAGTGCTAAATATGCTAATTTACCTGTTATCACTACTTAATGTGGACATAAACCAAAACATCACACTTTATGTCATAAATAAACATTATGTATTTATCAAAAATTATTAGTTCATTTTTAAAATAAATAGTTGGTTATTTTTTTTAAACCTGATTTTCCTTGTCGTTTACTTCCTTCTTATATTCTTCTTCAAGGTGTTGGATTTTTTCATTATCTTCCTTTACTTTAAAAATAGAATAAATAAACCTTGTCTTAACACATTGTATAAACTTTTCCATGGCCAACAAAATTTAAAGATTTCATTTCCTTGTCTATCTCAAAATTGCTTCTAGTACACTAAAATTGGTATTTTCTTTCTGCCAATTCTGTTTAGTAAAACAGTGACTATATATAATATCAAAGTTATAGCTTAAAATCCTATAGCTCTTATAGCAGCACTTACATAAAACTTTATTCTTATAGTTACATAAAGTATCAAATCTTAGATATACATCTTAATAATTTGCCAAGAAATACATAATGCAAAACTATGCCTCTAAAAAAATCTAAATATAAGCTAAATAAATTTTAGAAAAGGTAGTTTCAAAACCAAGAGAAAATTTAACATGTATATTAATTTCCTACCACAATCAACAAGATTTTGAGGTGCTTATTACAAAAGCAAAGATATGAAATATAAAATAGTTGAGGGCATCAAATTAAAGGGGTATAAATACTAATAGAATCTAATAAAACATAAATAGCAGAAAAGCAACATGAAAAGTTAAAAAGGAACCCTACACTTAAAATGCATTTCCAGTCTGGCATTCTCAGCTTGCACACGAAGTTCCTCAAAAGCTAGTATCATTTTCTAGAATACAAAGTTTAACTTTTAAAATGAGACCTTTTTAAAATGTTAATTTTACTACATAATCATTGGATATAAATCATACAACTTTGAAAACTGCAAACACTGTAACAGAATTTACTGAAGAGATACATGCTATGTCTATAATGAAGCCAGTGTGATACCTTAGCTGACAAAGGTATCTGCTAACAAAATTTCAGCCTGAGTTTGATCTTTGGAATACATATGGTAGAAAGAAGGAAACAACTCCAACCTCTATATGTACCCTGTGGCTGGCACACCCACACACATACACATACTATTTTAAGTTTTACTTACTATGCCTAAGAGATCCATAAAATAAAAATGCCTCCAACCTGTAAGCCCCTTACCCAAAGACAGATAATTCCTGAAATGCTGGAGGCTATTATTTATGGTACAAAATTAGCCATGTTTTTTTTCAATCCCCTAAAGTTTATTTGACTCATCTGTACTAGATGTGCTTGATCACATGTAGGCAGGTGTAGTGAAAAATTCAACAGATCCACTGTATCTGGCTTTGAAGTAATCTTTTGTAAATAGAGATTGTTATCTGAGTTGCTCTTTTGAAGGATTCACAGAGCCTTTGTATAACCTAGTTCTGAGACATAAACCAGGAAGTTTAGTATGGCTGAGAATTGCTTAGATAATGGCTCCTTCAAACAATTACAGATAAGAGGTTTTATTATTCGGAAACTGACTTGCTAAAGGTATCTCTTGTGTAACAATAAAGAGGCTTTTTGTGAAGCCATGAGGCAGTCACTCCCTCAGAGGCTGACTCCTCTGCTGCTGCTAAGCCCTTAACATGCTGGAGTGACTCTCTTCAACTCAGAACACCAACTGGAAGGAGGTACATGAGCAGGAAATATGTCAGGATGTGTGTTTGCCCCTGATTAGATGTAGGCAAGAGGTTAAGCACATCAGGATGTATGCTTCCCCCATTGGACCTGGTGGAAAGCCTTATGGGTTTGCCATTTTAAGCTTCAGTAAAATGTGACTAGTCCAGAATCCATCAACCTGCCCAGTATTTAAATAAAGCTTGTTTCAAATTTGTCTTAAAATTAAAGTGGTCACATGATAATACATATTTACTCAACTTCAATAAATTTGCCTTATAAAAATCAAATTATTGTATTCATCCACTAAATATTTACTGAATGCCTATTATGTGTCTAGAACTATTTTAGGCACTTAGGATATAACACAGAGCCTACTGTACTAGAAATTTTATACTGAATATGAGAAAGAATGTACATACATATAAAATAAAAAAATGTGTGTATCACACAATTGTCATGAAGTTTTAAATAGTCTTCATAAAAGTTAAATGAAATAGGGAGATAGAGAATAACTGAATAATGATGTTTTAGTATAGCTAGAGGGAAAAAGCAGCATTCATAAGCACACATAAGAGCTTGAATACACAGGTTCTGGAAAGAGCAAACAGTCAAAATCGGAAAGTATCTTATAAAGCTAAAAAAACAAAACAGAAAAGGATTATATCACAAAAACAAAGCAGTGAATAGCAGAAGACAAAGGTAAGCATAAGCAAAATACAGATTAGTAATACTCAAGGTTTTTTTCTTTAAATCAACAATTATATGTCACAATTTTCTGGTCTCTGACACAGCAGCCAATAAATATTTAATAAATTATTAATAAACATGTAATGTTATTAGTATGTTAATTTAATCACTTGCCATCTAGAAAGGGGACCAGAATTTGAATCCCTATAACCTACATAAATTCTAAGTGGGAGTGCTGGCCTGCCTGTAATTCCAGTCTTGGAAGGCAGAGACAGGCGATCCCTGAAGCAAGCTGACTAGGGAGATTAGCCAAATCAGCAAACTTTGGGTTTGATTGAGAGGCCCCACTTCAAATGATAAGGTGGCAGAGCACAGAAGGGAAATTCCTAACATCAACCTTAAACTTCTATATATAAATACATAGACATGCACCCATACTCATGTACACATACATATACACACACATGTGAACACCACACATATATATAAAGGAAAGAAAGAGAAGGGGGAAAGCTCCTATAATACAGCAGCGTGTTACACACATGTAATCTCAGCATTCAGAACAGTGAGGCCTGAGGATAGTGAGCCTTGACTACATAGTGAGACCATATCTCACATTCCCCCCTCCAAAAAAGGGCTGCTATATAAAAATCATTAGTTAATATTCATAGTTTAGAACCTTAAAAGTTTTGCTGGTGATCCAATTATACATAAAATAAATAATGATCTTTTATTAACTGCAATTAAGAAGACTCTGTAGCTACCACTCTGCTAGAAATTCTTTTATTTAAAATAATCATATTTTTACTAACACTTACCTCAATGTTATTATTTAGATCCACATAAACTTGTCTGGTTTCTTCCCGTTCATATTCATCTGTAATTATCATTAAAAACTTCAAAATTAAATGTTAAAAGATAACATCAACAAGATAATACTTATCTCAGGAAAACATTAAAACACTTAAAATTCTGTGAGTATATAATTTAGTTCTGAGTTTCTCAAACTCATTAGAAAAAGTCTAGGTTTTGGTCTGTTATGCAAGAAGCTTGAAAGTTCCTATTCCAAAAGTAAGAAGGTAAATTCAAAATTCTTTGACCCAAAAGAGAAGAAAGGTCACAGAGTAAAACACTATCTTCAAAATTCGAGACATGGATAGACAAAAATCACAATTGACAATTTATCTGAGCAGAAAGTCAAGAACAGAAAACTCTGGATGCCAGAGCCAGCATTTTAAAAAGCAGGACAGAGAGGGAGATCAAAGAAAGAGATATAGAGATATCTTGATTGAGGGAAACATTATGGGGCTAGAGAGAAACCTGGCACTAGGGAAATTCCTAGGAATCCACAAGGATGACCCCAGCTAAGACCCTAAGCAATAGTGTGGAGAGTGCCTGAACTGCCCTTCCCCTGTAATCAGACTGATGACTACCTTAATTGTCATCATAGAACCTTCATCCAACAACTAATGGAAGCAGATGTAGACATCCATAGCAAAGCACTGAGCCAAGCTCCCTGAGTCTAGTTAAAGAGAAGGAGGAATAGTAACATGAGCAAAAGGGTCAAGACAATGATGGGGCTACCCACAAAAGCGGCTGACCTGAGTTAGTGGGAGCTCACTGACTCTGCACTGACACCAGGGAACCTACATACGACCAAACTAGGCCTTCTGAAAGTGACAATTGTGTGGCTTTGGCAGTTTGTGGAGCCACTGGCAGTGGGAACAGGATTTATCCCTAGTGCCTGAACTGGCTGTTTTGAGCCCATTCTCTTTGGAGGAATATCTTGCTCAGCCTAGATATGGGGGTAGGGGACTTGGTCCTGCCCCAAAGTGTTGTGCCAGACTTTTTGACTCCCCATGAAAGGCTTACCCTCTCTGAGGAGTGGATAGGGGGTGGGGTGGGGGAAAAGTAGGGGAAGCAAAAAGAGGGGAGGGACTGGAAACTGGGATTATATGTATGTAAAATGAGAAAATATTGTTTAAAAATGAATAAAAATAAGCAAAAGCACATGAACTGTAATTGGCATTGCTAGTCACTCAATATGAACAAAACCAAGACAAAAACTTCAAAGGGATAGTCATGGTAGGCACAACATCCTTACAAGTTTAACTTCTCAAAATTTTCCTAGGTTCAGAGAAACATCATCTCACATTCCAACAAGAGGAAATGAAGAGAGACTATTTGAAATACATTAAAGGCATCCTGTTTTTAATAGAGTTTCCCTGTAGGAGAAACCTATTTGACCAGGGCAAAAATCATAAACTGACTGACTTAGGGAAGGAGAAAGAATTGATTCCAGCCCTCCATACAGAAGAATAAAATATACTATTCTAACCACTCTAGACTACCATATAGGAGAAGAAAAGGAAGGAAAGGAAAGTGAGGGGAAAGGGCAAAGAATAGAAAGGGGGAGGGAAGAGAAAGAAGGTAAGAGAAAGAAGAAAGGAAGAAGAGGAAGAGAGAGAAGAGAAGATGAAAGGGAGGAAAATGGAAAATACCAAACTCTAGCCATTTTTTTATCTTGTCCCATATAAAGGGAAGGGAAACTTCTTAAAAAGTTCTTAACTCATGGGCAAGGATTTGCTAAAAGACTGAGGACTAATCAATCACAGTTCTACAGAATATTCACTTCTCCCTTTCCTCTATTCAATACAACTGTAACCTGAAGACCAATTGATGTAAGTTCCATGTCCAACTGTAAAGTAGTAAAGCACAAGAACAAAAACAAACAAAAAACACAGAGCAAACATCAGAACAAGGACTAGAAAGGACAGAGATGATAGAAATTACCCATACACATAAAAAACAGTAAATGTAATAAACACTTTAATGAAAAACCAAGAGAAAGCTTCAGAAAGAAACAACAGAATAAAACTGTAAGATATAAAAGATGAAATATATGCATAAGGAAACACTAAAAAAAAAGGAAACAAAAGGACTATTTCAAACAATAGCAAGTTAGAATCTCTCTAAATTAATGTCAGACACTAAACCTCATATCCATAAGATTTGAGAACAAAAGCAAGATAAAACCAAAAGAGAAAAAAAGGAAAAAAAAAATTACATCTAATTCTATCTTGTTCAAACTATATGAAACCAAAGAAAAAGAAACTAAAGGGGAAAAAATACCAGTGAAGAAACAGTAAGAATTAGAAGTAAAGATTAATTAAAACATTTTAATTTGCAAGGTTTGGGATCAGAAGACTGAGGCCCAAGGATGGTCAGCCTGGACTAAATGGTGAATCAGAGCTATTAACTCCTATAAGTTGTCCTCTGACCTCCACAAATGTGCCACAGCAAATGCATGCATGCACACAGACACATACACACATAATGTGATTTAAAATTTTTAACTATTTGTAAAAAAAATAAATTTATTGTCAGTAGTCAAGCTTTAAAAATGCACAAGTTCTTTAGAGAGAAGGAAATAACACAGGTAAGAAATTCAGATCTACATAAAAAACAAACACCAAGAAGGAATACATGAACGTAAATTTTTTTAGATTGTTCAGTACTAGGACCGAACTCAGGCCTTAATTACGGTAGACAAACATTTTACCACTAAGCTGTATTACCAGTCCTTCACTTTTTTAAAAAAAGGTCTCACTATGTAACTCAGGCTGGCCTTCAACTCAAAATCCTGCCTCTACCTCCCAAGTCCTACAAAAATAGGGAAGTTGCCACCATGCCAGTCTTTGCTATTCTTAATTGATGCAATGCATGTGAGTTTTACTGAGTCAATGAATGAGGGGTAAGTGAATGTGGAGGCTTAGAACAGTACTATATACTGTTGACTTTATAAACATTATCTGTACACTAAATGTTTTAGGGTTTTTTTCTTTGATAATAAATTAAGTGAAGCTTGTTAAAACTATTTTATTTTATAAATTTAACTTTTTATAAGACTCAAAACAAATTATTGCACAGCCATACAAAAATATTTTCTTTACATGCTTATTATATAAATAAATACTTTTGTTCTTGGCCCTTTGAAACAGATTCTCACTACATAGCCCAGGCTGGCCTCAAACTTGAAATCTTTCAGCCTCTGCCTCCCAAAATCTAGGATTAAAAGCATATATCACCATGCCTAGTGCTTTTGTTTGTTTGTTTGTTTGTTTGTTTTAGAACTTCTGCTTAAAAATCAAGATATGTACACACAATTTTATCTGAGGCCTACACACTATCGAGATAATAACCATCACTGTATTCTACTTCCACATCTTGTTCCATTGGAAGATTTTCAGGAGTAGGAATACACATGGAGCTGTCATCTCCTATGATAACAATGCCTTCTTCTATTCTGGAATACCTCTGAAGGACCTGCTTGAGACTGTTTTAAAATTAACTTTTTATGTGGAAGTACACCATTAAATACAAACCTAAAATATAGGCTAGAAAATGTAAAAAAGCAGTAATATATTTGATTATTAAATATTATATAATTAATGTCATACAACTGGCAGTGCTAGAGTCTTGTTACAGCAGCATTGTTACAAATTATACACTACAGTGTTACAAAGGCTCCATTACTAGATGAGTAACTTTCAATTCTTCTATATTCTTATGGTACCAATATCTTATGTATACTCTACCATTAGCCTTAATGCAGTTATAAAATGAATCACTATACCATGCCTACCCCACAGCATTATTTTCTATTATGAACATGGATTTGTATCTTGTTCTTGATTCAATGCCACAGTAGTTCTAGACAGAAAAGGCTACTATTAAAATTACATTTGAAGTATTAATGCAAATATGTACACATATTTATCACCTTTCAAAAACAGAAAACTAAACTACTAGTTACACAAAATATAAGGTCTGAGACACATAAAATTAAATCAAATCAAAATTAATTACAAAAACTGAAAAGGCAATTCTCCTCCTGTCTCCACCATTAAATGAGTAATAAATTGATACAACCACATAAAATAAAAAATATACCGCCCCGTTGGTGGCGCACACCTTTAGTCCCAGCTCTTGTGAGGCAGAGGCAGGCAGATCTCTGTGAGTTCGAGGCCAGGCTGGTCTACAGAGACAGTTCCAGGACAGGTTTCAAAGCAAAACATAGAAACCCTATCTGAAAACCCGAAGGAAGAAGGAAGAGGAGGAAGAGGAAGAGGAAGGAGGAAGGAGGAAGAAAGAAGGAGGAGGAGGAAGAGGAGAAGAAAGATACATACATTTATTTGTCTTTTCTGCAGATCTAGCACAGGTTTCCTTAAGAAGATTACACAAATGTCTTGTAGCATTATTCCTGAAAAAAAAAATAATACATGCAACTACAGACATATAGTTACAATTTTAGAGAAATTTTTAAAATATTATATTTTGTATATACCATATATCAAACAGTAACAATTATATCAAGAAAAAGTAGAAACAAAATCATTTAATAACTGCTTTCCTCTAAGTAACAACTCATTCCCAGTCTCTAGCAAGTTATTATATTAATACCCTCTCAGAAAAAAAGGTTCAGATTTGTCTAGGAGAAATGATAAGACAGGATTAAACTTATCATTTACTAATTACTGCTAAACTCTTCTTGATGCCTGTTCTAGTTTGAGTTCTATTGCTGTGCTATACTATGACTAAAAGCAACTTGGAAAAGGGTTGATTTACATGTCCTAATCACAGTCAATCACTGAGGTAAATCACATCAGGTAAGGAACCCAAACAAGAGCAAAGGCAGGAATCATGGAGCAGTGCTGATTATTGGTTTGCTCCTCATGGCTTGCTCAAACTCCTTTGTTGTACATCCCCAAGCATCTGCCCAGAGCAGCACTGCCCAGAGTGGCAAGGCCCTCCCACAGCAATAATCAATGATGAAAATGTACCACAGACTTGACCACAGATCAAAAGTAAGGTAATTCTCTCAGCATTAAGATCTGAGAATTAAGATCTCTACTTGTATTAATGTATTAATAATATAAACAATTTGGTTATATTTTCCAACATACAGTTTTTGGTACAAACAAATTATTACATTGATCACCTCCCCGCCCCCAGAAAAAAAAAAGGCATTTGAGAGGGAAAAGTAGTTCCAAATTGGGCTGACTCTATTTTACCTGTGTTGCCCCTAGCACAATAATGACACAGGAAGATGGATAATACGCAAAGGTAGTTCTAGATAACAAATTTTTAGGCATCTTTTCTGATTTCAGGAAATGATTCCTCTTGACACCTAACATTTTAGAAAGTGAGAAGTTATTCATCATTAGTCAGCTTGCTAAATCTAAAAAGATAGAATGGATATATTTCCTTTTTCCACAGCACTGATGCCATGTCCTGATTGATGGCTTAGTCCTGGAAACCTAACTGAAGTAGCAAAGGAATGATGAAAGGACACATAGACACATATACAGAAAAACTAGCATCAGGTGAGCTGCACTCACTCTGATGAAGCAATACCAACAATGCAACAACTGGAAACTTCAAAGAATTTATTATGTACAACACAGAAGGAGGAGCTAGCTAGTCTTAGTAGGACTCTGAGGAGGAACAGACTTGGGTTTTGATCATCCAGTAGGAAGAAGCAGAAGTTACTAGTATTTAAACAATGATCAATCATTCATAAACATTCTTCGTACAGTCAACATTCACTTTCAAACCAGAGGAAGGCTTTGCCATCCCCTCACACTTCCCCTGGAAAGGTTTAGCCACTCCCAAAGGTCTGAGGCTGTGCCCATGTCAAACAATATATATTCACTCAGGACTTCTATCTACTTCCACCACAACCACTCAGGGCTTAATCTGACTCCCCACACACTAAGGTAGAAATTATTGTTATGTTACATAACACAAAGAAAATACTCACAAATAAAAACTATTTTAATAATAAATTTGGAAGTAAAATCATTAAATTACTACTTACTCCTTTATTAAATCTTTATTTTCTTGAATTTCTTCTTCTAATTTCAAGCTTACTTTTTCATTTTCAAACTAATTTTAAAAATATAAAAAGTTAATCACATTTTGTTTTTAAAAAAATCAGTGAGTGTAATCATTAAGCAGGTTTTCTTTACTAGCACATTATATAAATTCTATAAGATTCTTTTCTTTTCACATAAGAAAGTTTTGTCACAGCTTATGACTTATCCATAAAAATATGGGTTTCTTTGGAAGGTGGGATGTTGTGGAATATTAGTTTGGGATGTGTTAGTTTATGCTGTAGAACATTTTGTTTAGTGATGCAAAAATTGTTGCATTTTTTTTTTATGTTGCATTTGTTTAATTCTGTGAAGCTGAGTTACTTTGCCTGTCTAAAACACCTGATTATAAAAAGAGCTGAGTGGCAGGAAAAAGGATAGGTGGAGTTGTGAGGCAGAGAAAATAAATAGAAGGAGAAAAAGAGGGATCAGAAGGAGGAGCAAGATAAGGAGGACTCTGGGGGCCAGTCACCCAGCTACACACACAGCAAGTCATGCAGTAAGAAGTAAAGAAAGGTAAAAGCCTAGAGGCAAAAGATAGAACAATTTAAGAAGAGCTGACAAGAAACAAGCCAAGCTAAGACCAGGCTACAGAAACGCATAGAGGCAACTGACCTGAACAAGGCGGAGCTCATGGACCCCAGCATGGGACCGGGACCGACTCAGACCCCCTGCATGTGAGTTTCAGTTAAAAGGCCTGGGCAATCTAAGAGACCTCTGACAGTGGAAACAGGATGTATCCCTGGTGCACAAAAAGACTTTGGGGGCACATTCCCCATGGAGGGATACTCCCTTAGCCTGGAGACAGGAGGGAGGGTCTAGTCCCTACTCCAAATGTCTTGACAGATTCTGATGATCCCTCCTGGAAGGCCTCACCGGGAATGGGATGGGAGGGGGGTTTGGGGGACATGGGAGGATGGGAAGGAGAGGAAACTGGGAACAATACTTAAAATAAGAAAAAATAATTAAAAAAAAATGTCACATAAACAAAATTAATCCAATTTGCTTTGAATTAATATTCTATTCCCAACAATATTGTGCTAAGATTTACTGTGTGCCATACTTTTATCTTTTTTCTTTTATTTTTGATTTAAATAATATTTATTTGCCATATTTGTAATTCAAAACTTCATTATACCTGCAGTTCCTGAATGGCTTTTCGCTGGACTTCAATTATTTTTCTGTTTTCTTGCAACTTATTTTCTTTCTGCTTCAGTTCAGATTCTATGCTCACTTTCCACTTTTTGATCTTTTCAGCCTCTTTATACAGCTTTGAATACAGTCTGCTCATTGGCTCTGAATTCTATTTAAGTGAATTTCCAGAGATTAATTGTCTAAGATTTTAATATAACTACAGTTACCTACCACAAATACATATATATTAATGGTGACAAATTGTGTATTCAATTTATACTCTAACAGTATTAACTCTGATTTCATAGTATCAAGCCAGCATATGCTACTTCATTAAAATTACTGAATAAAATCAAAACTGAAAAATGCAAAAGTTAGAAACAATGTAATCAATGAATCAGACTGGATAAAAGCTAAAATACATTACTCCACAAGAAATTATAAATGCTAACAATTATCTTAAAGCACTTTGATTAGAGAAATAATTTGAAGATTAAGAGTGTGATATTTAAAATGACAAGAAAAATACAATGTAATTTTCAATGAGCTTAAGATTTTATTTAGATTTCTTGCCCTTTTTATCCATATCATATTATAAATGTCAAAGGAATTTGGGTTTGTTTTTCATTTTGGAGCTGGGGACTTGGGGCATCTCATGTGCTGAGCAAATAATACAACTCTAACGTGAAGTTATCCTCAAGCTTCATTAAAAAAAATAAAAAACTGAGCTGGGCGTTGGTGGCACACGCCTTTAATCCCAGTACTCAAGAGGCAGAGGCAGGGCAGACCTCTGTGAGTTCGAGGTCAGTCCTGTCTACAGAGCTAGTTCCAGGACAACCAGGACTGTTATATACAGAAACCTTGTCTCTGAAAACCATAGATAGTGAGGGAGGGAGGGAGAGAGGTAGGGAGGGAGGGAGGAGGGAGGGAGGGAGGGAGGGAGGGAGGGAGGGAGGGAGGGATGTAGACAGACAGACAGACAGACAGAACTATTTGTTTACTGATATCCTCTTATCAAAATATAAACTGGTTCCAATTTTTTCATTCTATGACACAAAGTTTAGTAATAGATATATAACACTTATCAGGCCACTTCATTTCCATAAATTTAGAAGACATGCTACAAGAATGATTTTTATAACGATTATAAAAACTATGCCATATCCTACAAATAAATTTCTTAAACAATAAAGCATCCAGGTAACAATTTTATTAAAAGATTACTTTTGTAAAATAATGGCTTTTTTACGTATTACATCCATCTCTACTCCTCTAGTCTTAATTTATTTAAAATTAAATTTCCCCAGAAGAACTGGTTGCTTTTACCCAGAAAGATATAAAAGCTTAGCATGTCAAATCTTTAAAAGGAAAAAAAAAATATTTGGAATGGAGATTCAATTTTGTGGTAGAGCAGTTACCAAAAATGCAGGAGGCTCTGGTTTAGTCTCCAGAACCACCAAAAGAAAGATTTCAAAGAATACACTTTAAAATAGAAACCAAATATTAATACTTAAAAAGGTGTATTCAAATAATGAAATTCCAATAATAAGAAAATATCTGACCTCAAAATCAGAGTCGTTGAGTCCTTCCTGATAGTGGCAACTGCCAGAATTAGCAACCTAAAAAATTAATATTTCCTGTAAGATTATACTTTTAGAACTAATGACAGTTATATACACAATACCATGTGGCCAGCAAGCTAGCTCCCTAAGTAATGGCACTGACCATAATGATAACCTGATCTGAATCCTGGGTCTAAAAATTGTCTGACCTCCATACACCATGGTATATGCACATGCACACACATACAAATATACACAAGCACATATATGCATAAATTAATGTAATAAAAATTAAAGTGCACAATACTACTAATCCCACAACTAGCAATTTTTTCTTCTTCAAAAATTCAGTGTTTAACAGATTGTATGTACAAACTTTCACTAACCTGTTCAAGCATTGGCAAAATGCTAAGTTTTTGTAAAGCAGGATCTGGGGGAAAAAAAACTGATATTAAAAACAAGAATATGTTTTATATTATTTTATCTAGTTGAATGTTAAGAATATCAATGTTAATACTTATACGGTATTTTCAGTAACTGGCAATGTATATAACAAAATGTTTCTATGAAAGCTGATATATTGTTTGTCCAATCCTACCTGTATCAATGTTTTCCCGACTTTTTGAGAGACTGGACATTGTAAATGGAACACCAAAATCACCTTCCATACATTTGTTGACAGACTAGAAATACAAAGAGGTTCCTTAAATATTCTGTTCAATACCACTTTGATACCTAACAGTATAATACACAAATATATAGTAACCATCTCTACTTAAAGAAGCCACTATAATTATAAATCCTTTAATGTTTAGTGATTAAAATATCAAATGCTTCCGCTATGCAAAGTAAAATTTTTAATTACATATTTCTCGTATTAAAATGTACCTAAGCTATAAATTACATAACAGAAGCTTTGTAGATATTTTGGAATAATAGTAATTTTAACAGTATAAGTTTCCTTCAATCTCTCTTCAATCAAATTGAGATGTAGCTTCACTGAATCAAATTTCAGTAACATGTTTTGACTACAGCAAAAATTTTCTGCAGCATATAAAATTAAAATATTAACTATATAATTCTTACTTCCATATTCCATTTGAGAAGATTAAATAATATAAAAAGCTGCTTCACCTGAGAAATCTGGTATAATTCTCTTCAATAAGAATTTTACTAATAAATATATTTCTCCTTCACCCTATCTTCCTGGAAGCTCAGTCACAATATTAATTACTAACCACATATAGTCATTTATCTAAATAGTCTTAATTTTCCTTGTTAAAATTCCTAATTTTCTCGTATTTTTACTTTATAAATTGCCTCAAATACTGTGAGACCTTTTCTTCAGTGGTACAGCCACTGGTTAAGTACTCTTGTTGATGTAAGCAACACTAATAAAACACACTGGGTCACAGTCACACTCACTCACACACACACACACACACAACAAAACAAACGAGAAGGGGGACTAGTAGGGAAGAGGAAAGGAATTAGTGGGAGGGAGATTAAAAATAAGGACAAAAGTTCTTAAAAACACTGTTCAATATCACTTTGATATTCAACAGTGCTAATATACATTGTTTATGAATATATAACTCCTTAAAGCCACTATAGTGTAAATCTTTTGATGTACATGCAGAGTTTAAATTATATATACATAAAATGTCATAATGAAACCCATTATTGCCGAATGTTGGTGGTGCAGGCCTTTAATACCAGCACTCAGGAGGCAAAGGCAGGTGATCTCTTGAGTTCGAGGCCAGCCTGGTCTACAGAACTATTTTCAGGTCAGGCTCCAAAGCAATACTGAAAAAGCCTGTCTCGAAAAACAAAAATAAATAAATAAATAAATAAATAAATAAATAAATAAATAGGAACCCATTATTACCTACAATTAAGATATTACGGTTAATAAAACATTAAAAAATGTCATTTAACCAGGAAGATAATTTAAATAAGCAAATACTACTTTTACAGAGTGTTACAGCAGCAATTCTTTTAGATTTTAAATATTCGTGCATACACATGTGTTTGTTTTATGCCTGCAGAGGTGATGTCCAGCCTCCTTAGAGCTGGAAATGCTAGGAGCTGTATGTGCTCTTAGGCGCCAAGCCATCAGCCCAGCAGTGATTTTACATGAATCTTGTCAACACACAGTAAGGTCTGTTATTCCATGGAAGTAAAGCTATTTTCCATTATATCAGCTATTACTATAACATACAAAACGAGAGAGCACGCTTTTCTTTCTAGCCTTTATTTATTGTGTGTCTACTGGCCCCGCCTATGTGCCTGTAGGTATGGAGGACAGAAAACAGCTTGCAGGGTTTGTTTCTCCTGACCACGTGGGCTCCAGGGATGGAACTCTGGTCTTCCCCGCCGAGCCAAGGTGAGCGTGTGCAAACTCACCTTGAAGTGGCTGGGGTCCCCTCCCGAGGTTTGGGGTTTCACTGCGGACACCTGACTGCTGCTCAGCCTCGGTGGGACGAACAACGTGAATGGCTTCTGCTTCTCCATGGCGCCCTCCTAGGCCTCGAGGGGAGGGGAGGAGTGCACGGGGCATGGTGAGCAAGGCTGATGCGAAGCCAGCTGGGTACCTGGGAGGGGTCCCGCGCCCGTGCCGCCCCCACGGTCCCACCAACTCCCCACTCAGGCCGCCACTCGGCCTCGGGCCTGGCCGGAACCTCGAAGGCCGCCGTGACAGCCCCGAGGCCCCCGGCCCCGCTAGGCCGCGAAGCCACGCGCCTGGACACGCGCGACGGAGCGTTGCGTGGGGGCTCACCGCCCAAGCAGCCCTCCACAGCCTCACCGTCCGCGGGCTCCCTGCCTCGTGAGCCACCGCTTCTCTATGAAAACATGGAACAGAACCGCGAGCTTCGGCCCAGAACCTCCGAGAAGCCGGAGAACTCCGGCCCCGTGCGCGGGGCAGCGCAGGACTGGACAGCCAGTCGTTAACGGAATATAACGGTCGGTCAGCTCCGCAGCTGGCCGGGATCCCGCGGTGCACATCTCGCGAGACTTTCCATTCCGCAGGCTCCAGGTTCTGATTCTCCACCAACTCTGTTCTGTGAGTGGCTCATGTTGTCAGAGAACCCTGAGAAAGCCCTCGTTGAGTAAGCCAAATGAGCTGAGGAGCCCACAGCCTAAGCATGCCAACCATCACCTTGCCATGTAGTCATTTGAGGGAGTCATTTCTTTTTTTTAGAGGGCTGATTACTTTCTGGTTTGTGTGTGCAAATGTGTGTGTGCACACGTGCACCACGTGCATGCTGTGTCCTGGGCGGCCATACCTGCGCATAGGGTGCCCTGGAACTGGAGTTACAGATGGCTGTCGGCTACCAAACATGGGTTCTCCGCAGTGACAAACCACAAGCTGGACAAAGCAGTAGAGCTGTCTGCGAGTCTTACAGGCCCAAGGTGCAGGCATATGAGGACTGGGGGGAAAGGCAAGAACCAAGACTGGAGATAAAAAGGAGGGGCCTCAAGTGTGTGTGGGGCGGTGTTGCAAAGGAGCCTCGTGAGATAGTTTGAGCAGCAAAGCTGGCTTGATCAGGATGGGAAAAAATTCATAATATGAAGAATGCTTCAGATTAATGTAGTGGAACCGTTTTCATAGCTTGGACAAGATGTATGGACCCAAATGATCACAGAGTCAGTGGAGATAGCGTATCAGCTGGAAAATACATTTAGTATGTCAAATCAGCGTGTTTTAACTTAAGTAAAAGGGATGTCAAAGGGGCAAGTTTGGATACCTAGATGCATTATTATTACAGTGCTGAGACAGCTGGAATGACCTAGCTGTCCCGAAGATACAGGTAACCTTTTTCTTGGGCTGGCTCTATTTTCATGCCTACAACTTTCCTGAACAGCCGATGTCTCACCGTCTTGGCATCTCCAACAAGCTAGCATCTCCATCATAATTTAGGCTTCACCTTCACAGCTTCATACGATGGCCTCTGGGGGCTTCCTTGCTAGTAATCAGACCACCCTACCATTCATTGCTGGCCTCTGTGGTGTGGTCAGTACAAGTTTTCAGGACCCCTTACTCTTGCATCTAACCTGCCTGCAAAATCAGCACCGCTGGCCAAGTTCTCTTGCTATCTGGAGACATAGGCTGGTCCCTTGGACCACAACTCCAGCAGCCTATATGTATCTTCAAGGCCAAATCTAGGGAAACATTTCTTTAGGAGAATGTTTTCAGGCAGGAACCCCTTCAGAGAACCCCTTCAGATACATTCTCAGTTGAGATCTCCATTCCAAGTGAATTTGGGTTTTTTGAAAGCTAGAGCCTTCGATGGGTGAGCCATTGTTCCCAAGCCACCTCTCCTACTGTCCCAGAGAAAAGCAGAAGGCTCATTCTAAACTGCAGTAATATTTTTAACAATTGTACATTCCTGTCTGCACCTTTAAGCTTTATCAAAATCCTTTCCAAAGGCGAGGGAAACCTGCAATTTTTGCTCAATTGCTGCAAGCATTGCTAAAAGCTTGCATAAATAGCAACTACGTCACAGCCTAATGCATGCTTATGTTGAAACAATTTCTACCTAATTTGTCCATTCTTTTTCTAATTAAACCTCAATTTCTCAGGATATGGGATTGATGTGGCCAGGTTCTTTGCCCAAATGTAACAAAAGTGTTCTCTAATCCAATTTCTGATTGTCTTTGTTTCCCTCTGAAACCTCATGAGCCTGGACTTCACTGTCCACACTGTGGTTCTTACACTTAATGTCTTTTTTACAGCAGTCGAGGGTTTCTATAGCCAGCAGCTCCACACTTTTCCCGATTCCTCCTACAAACTCCTTGCAAGGGACTACTAACCACGACTTCAAATTTGCTATAGATTTGTTGTTTGTATATCCCACTTCTCAGAACTAATTTTCATCTCTTGTCCTTGTGATGAAATACCAATAGTAACTTTGGTTCACACCGTCACAGTGAGAAAGCCTGGGAGCGGGAGCAGGAGGCAGTGACTCCTGTGGATCACGTGGTATCCACTGTCTAAAGTTCCCTGAGGTACCTTGATAGCTATTTTTAGTTGCTTTTTGCTCTATTTTTTTCTTTTTCTCTTCTCACCTTCTCTTTCCCCAACAGTGACCTTGTGATAGCAGTGCGCTCTATAAATATGTTCACGGGGGTTAAGTGCCTCTTTTTACATCCTACACTACTGTGTGTATGCTATAAATGCAAGCGTGCTGTTTAGACCCACAGTTTACATTTAGAAAACAGTTGCAGAGGCTGTCATCGTACATCCACATAGAGACCATTTAACCTGCATCTACCTGTTCTGAAAGGAAGAGAAGTGGAACTGTAAAACACTGATTCCCAGAGCATTTCAGCTTTGCCTCCTCAGTTTTACATTCATTTCGACAAGTTCACCATGCCTGATGGTTTCATCAAAGAGCTAGACAGACTCTCATTAGCACTTTTCAGACCTTCCTTTTAAAATTCAGCTATGAAGGCAAGCTGCAGTGGGTATTCTCAGGGTGTTTGTATGTATGACATTACAGAGTATTGAAATGTATTCCTTTATCTATAGCTGATATTTTCTTCAGTGGGATAAATTCAGCAGTGTAAGTCAGAGACAACCCAGAGTGAATGTGGATTATTGACAGGAGTGCAGCTATGTCAAGGACCAGTGCCTCAAACCCATGATAATAGCAAAGCTTTCCTCTGGTCCACGTGTGAATATTGACGGTGTATAAAAAACTGCCATCTGTAGCTTCCCCCTCCAGAATAACCACAACTTGAGACTGCCCAGCTACAGAGACCTTCAACCAAGACTAGCTAACCTGGCTCCTTATGCGATGCACCAAAAATATGCTAAGTTTCTAGGTTGTTGTATAGTTGCTGCCCTCCATCAGAGGCCTACTTGTGTTGATTTGAATGAGCATGGACCCAGCTCTCTCCTATGTTTGACTGTTTGATCCCTACTTGGTGGGCCATTTGAGGATTCGGTGGGGCCTTGTTGGGGAGGATGTGTCACTGGGGATGGGCTTTGAGATTTCCAAAGCCTATGCCAGGCCCACTAGCCCACCTCTTATCTTCCCTACCTACAACATGCAGATCTGAATGTAAGCTCTCAGCTACTGTTCCAGTACCATGCCTACCTACCTGGTGTCATGTTCCATGCCACGATTGTCATGGACTCATTCTTTGAAATCATAAGCAAGCCTGTCCCTCCCTCCCCCCCCCTAATTAAATGCTTTCATGAGCTGCCTTGATTATAGTGTCTCTTCACAGCAATAGAAAAGCGTCTAAGACACCAACCAATCCCAGCTTTTCTGAACTGTGTCTTAATGTCTGTAATTTCTTCATTCACTCATCACCCCGGTCAGGCTTCCAGAACCAAGCCATGAAGGATATGACAGTGTTGGGAGCCAGCCTTGAGTTACATCCTCTAGCAGAGTTGCTTACACCTTAGAACTCTAATTGAGCCTTATCTTGGTATACAGGAACCTGCTTGACAGGTGGTCTCTTCCACTCATCCCAGGTACTGAGATAAACCGAGTGCCTGGAACTGAGATGGGCCTGGCGCCAGGAACTAAGATAAGCAGACGTTTATGGTCTGGGATAATTACCAGAACCCCAGAAATAAGCAGAGCTACCCCTCCCCATTTCCTTCCTGCCTGCTACCCCTCCTCATTTTCTCCCTGTTTTGCTTTAAAAACTGCCTTTTTCACCAATAAAGTGAGACTTTGACAAATGCACTGCTTGGTCTCCTTTCTTCTTTCTCTCCCATTATTTTCAGGTTCTAGCCCACCTCGACCCATGAATAACTAGGCCCTGCGGGTTAGGGCAAAGTGGCGCCCAAAGTGAGGCCCTGAGGGAGGGCTTTTACCAGAAGGGACTCCCCATCCCTGAAGAAGAAACATTGGTAGCACGCAACCGAGAAGCGTGCCGGACCTGTAGGCCAGACTTGGGAGCTGCAGCAAGGCGAGTTGGAATCTGTTCTCACCGCTCATGAGCACGAGATTCCTGGTGAGTTCCTCCCACCCCCCACCCCACCCCCCACTTTCCGTTCAATAATGATGGGTTAATCCTTGCCAAGAAGTTCATTAGGGACTTATAAAGTATTCCTTTTGAGAAAGAGGAAGTTGAGTTTCATATAAAGAATTTAGATAGTAGATCTTCGCCTAAAAAAAAAAAGGACTAAAAGATGTATGTATGTATGTATGTTCGGTATGTATGGTGTGGCCACACAAATGCATGTATGGAGTGTGATTATGAATGTGTAAATCCTAACAGAAAATACCATTTGAATTGCTTGAGATATGGTGGAAGGAGACATCAGATTCACACAGGTCCGCAGGGAATGGCCAGAGCCAGGATGGCCTGAGAGCCAGAGAAATCTATATGGATGGTTCAAAAAAGTTTAACATAGGAGAGAATATAGAAATCTTCCTAAATTTTGATGGTTAAAAGAGAAATTGAAAGAATGGAGGTCAATGTAAGATTTTCAAAAAGCTATTGAGAAAAAGCCTCAGGGAACTGCAGCCCTGTCAGGCTCCCCGCCTAGAAAGGTGTCAGTGAAAATGCAAATGAGACCTTGTCAGCTAAAGAGAGCTTTACAGGTCAGAGTAGAAAAAGTTTTCAAAAGTATTTGGGACTTATGTTACATCCTAAAGAAATTAGGTTTCAAATAATAAAAATTAAAGATAGCTTGTGATCACTAAATGCTTTTCAGAAATTATTGGGAAATATTCAATGGTTACGTACTTTTTAAAAGCATCTACTGGCAATTTAAAACCTTTAAGCGATATCCTTAAAGGAAATAGTGATCCCCAGTCACCAGACAGCTAATTAAAGAGGGGAGACAAGTTCTTCTACGATTGGAGAATGCAATCCAACATCAATAGATATGCTATATTGAGTATGCTAAACCATGGGAGGCTTATGTGCTTTCCACATAACATAGTCTGACTTCTTTCTTATGGCAAGTGTGTTAGAACCCTGCAGTCTCCAGACCCTGTTGGGCCATGCCCAACCCCCACCTTTTTAATAACAATAAGAGGTGGGAATGTTGGGGCTCAGCAGTCTGTGGACCCTGCCTTTGATAGGCAGGACGCCTATGGCCACGTAATCACTATATCAGGCTTTACCTAGCTGTTCAAGCTTCTACCTGGCTGTGCAGGGGACCCGGTTAAGCATGCACAAGCTCCCCTTTTAAAGCAAGCGTGCCAAGCGCACCTCTCTCTTGCTCCTGCTCTTTCTCTCTTGCTCTCTTGCTGTATCTCTCTCTGGGGCCCCTTCTGTCTTTCTCTCTCTCTCCCCGCTTTCAGTTGGCCACCAGCTATCCCCCTTCTTTCCCCTCTCTCAATAAACTCCGCGTGGGCGCTGAGTCTCGTGTTTGTGTTTCTTAGGCAATAGCAGCTGCAAAAGAACAACATTGGTGCCGAAATTCGATCGGGCTCTCCTCAAGGACTTGGCAGCCGTCTGCTGGCTGGCGGCTAGCCAGAGACACTTGGGGACCCTGATTCCGAACCAGAGGCCCACTTCCATCCACCCGTTCGCTGGAAATACCATCCCACAATGGCTTCAATTAGGTAAGGTACCCTTTAAAAAAAAAAAACAAAAAAAAAAATAACAAAAAAACTTTTTCAACCCATTTCCTTTGGGCCGGGTACATTCCTCAAGGGTGGAAGACGTATTGCCCCAGGCAATATATCTGATTCCAGCTTCAAGCCTCTCGGATTGCTGAGTTCGCTGGCCTCTGCTGGCCCTGGCAACGTTTTCGGGCTGACAAGCTTCGAATAACTCTCTGTCATTCTCTGCTTATTGAGTGGCCACACTCTTGAGCTGACGAGTTCCAAGACTGATTGGTCACTTCTGACTCCACCCATGGGGAATAAACCGACCAAGGAAATGCCTCCCACCACTCCACTGGGATGCCTAATAGAAAATTTAAAACCCTTTCACTTAATGCCACTTGTTAAGGCACCCAGACTTATTTAAAGTGGCCTAGATATCCCCTAAAAAATAATTAAAATTGGCTGCATAACGGCTTTCTAGATCCCAATATCTTACAGGATCTTTCAAATTACTGCCAGCGAACAGGTAAATGGAAGGAGTTTTTTCTACCGCTCTGCTAAACAATATCTTTCCCTAAACTTGTTCCTGTTCTCTTCCCGCCACTCTAAAACTCTCCTGCCCGCTACAGCTGCAGCCTGTCTCAGAGCAGTGGGCAGGGCTGAGGCAGCATCTGCTCAAGATAATGAGAATTTTTCATTTTTCTACACGAATGAGGTTTTTGGATTTTTGTGCTGGGCCTAGCACCACTCATGCTGACTGGTGCATTCGTTTCTCAGACCCATGAGGGGTCTCTCAGGTTTTATACCCTAGCACTGCCCTTAGACAGGTACATACATTTCTCAGACCTACAGTGGTCTTTTTGGAAGTTGTACCCCTTGGACTCCGGTGTGCTGTAGTTTCACAAAGCCGTCTGCCTCACTCGTGGAGAGAAAAAGCCAACAAAATTATATCTCAAAACTTTGAAATTTCTGCCACCTGTTGGGAATGTATTTATGGCAGCCTCCATCTTGATCATGTGGCCTGCTAAGCAACCCCCCCCCCCCCGTTCTTTAATCTGCTACACCAGACACCTGGGCAGAGGGACAGTCTAGCCAGCTTCTGCCACCAACAGAACCTGTAATTCATTTACCTTTTGCCTTTTATTCTTTGTCTCTAATTTCTTTTTTACTATGTTATATCTGTACATGTGATATAAAAATAAGCTAACTCTATACAACTTAAATTCAACTGTACTAAGTCAAATATTTCTAAATTGTTATGTGTCTTTAAATGGTGGTAAACATTTAAGGTTATAAAGGTCTGTTTCAAACTAACAAAATATTTATGCCACCCAGTTCTTCCTCTATGCTGTTTATAAAGGTTAAGACCCTATTATCAAAGGGAGGTTTTCTCTACCTCGTTGTCCTTTTCAAGTGTATGTTAACCTACTAAGTTAAAACCAATTAGAGTCAGGCTGGAGGGCTCTGAGTATAACATCTCTCCACAGCCTCTCAGCTTGGATCCAGTTTTCCAGACAGATTAATTACAGGGATAAAGCCTTACCTAGCCACCTATATGCTTAAGGCAAGTAACTAAAGACAAATTATGTATACTAAGATATATTAAACAGACAGCCCTCAAATACTCAGAGATCTAGAGAATATGGCATTTAAAATGTTTCATTAAAAAGCTTTTATAACAGAGAGACAGGCCAGCTGCTGGCACCATCCATTTCCTCCAAGAAGACTGATGGACACCAAAAAAGCTCCACCCACGAAAGTGTCAACACTAGCCACTGAGCATCTCAACTGCTACAAAGGGCTCTAAGGACCGTGGACAAAAGGACAGTGGAATCGACTTTCTCCACGTTGCTTGGGCCAACGGTAGGTAAGTCTTCCAAAAGCTCCTAATCCACAGGTCATGTGCCATCAGCAAAAGGCAGATGTCCTTAAAGCCTCTGACCTCAACAACTGTGGAGGACCTGGGGGTGGCTGTCCATGTTGCCAGCTAGTGAGTCTCTGTTACTCTCTAATCATTCAGGTAGAACTTTATCCTTCTCAAGAACTCTGATGCTTTTGACAACTGGTAGTTTTGTCAGCTTAAAGCAGTAGCCAAGGTTCCAATTGTTATAAAACATATTTCAGAAACGCATATTTTAAGGTTGCTACTGTTTATAGTCTTAACATTAATCAATAAAGTCTTAATGAGCTACTAATCCAATTCTGACAGAGTACTAAACACCATACTATGGCACTATACAATCATAACTATAACTATTAGCTCAAAACTAAGGTGCTTTTCATTGTGCTAAAAATCTGTCAGTTGTACTTGTTAATTCTTTCAGCCAAATCATTTCTAACATGAGTATGCTGCTAATGTGTCTTAATATTTATGTTTTCACAAACTCAAAGGATTCTTGTAAGTTCCAGGGAGCCAAATTGGACCCATCCAACAGGTCAGATTCACTCCAAATAAATATTACTCTACTTCTTCCTGGCCTCAGGACTTCCTTCCCTTGTCCAGGGACCCCCTTGGGAACTCCTCCCCCACCTTACATTTCTCCTATTAAGTACTAAGACCTAAAAAGAAAATCCTAACCTTGTCCTCTGCTCTGCTAACATCTCGCCAGGTCTCAGAGAGTCGCCAGAGTTTCATACAGTCAGGACTGCGATGAAACAACCAGCTACCAGGACGCGGCAGCACCCCAGCTTTCTCCAATCCCCCAAAAGATGATCAACGTCCCAAGTCAGCAGGAAGCCGTCTTTTGAGAACTCAATGTTCTTATTCCCTAACCTGCCACGCCCAACCCCCAACTTTTTAATAGCAATAAGAGGTGGGAATGTTAGAAACCTGTGGTCTCCAGACCCTGTTGGGCCATGCCCAACCCCCACCTTTTTAATAACAATAAGAGGTGGGAATGTTGGGGCTCAGCAGTCTGTGGACCCCGCCTCTGATGGGCGGGACACCTATGGCCATGTAATCACTACATCAGGCTTTACCTAGCTGTTCAAGCTTTTACCTGGCTGCTCACGGGACCGGGTTACACATGCGCAAGCTCCCCTTTTAAAGCAAGCGTGCCAAGCGCACCTCTCTCTTGCTCCTGCTCTTTCTCTCTTGCTCTCTTGCTGTATCTCTCTCTGGGGCCCCTTCTGTCTTTCTTTCTCTCTCTCCCCGCTTTCAGTTGGCCACCAGCTACCCCCCTTTTCCTCTCCCCTCTCTCAATAAACTCCACGTGGGCACTGAGTCTTGTGTTTGTGTTTCTTAGGCAATAGCAGCTGCATCAAAAGAACAACAAAGGGGACTATTGTTATGGTTACATTTACATTACTTTGGTTTCCTCAACCAAAACGTTAAATCATTATTTTAAAACAGTAGCTTGTATGGTACAAAATGCTGTATGGAGTCTGAGAGATATTTTGCCAGAGAACCAAGTGTAACACATGTTTCCTATACCAGATAGTAAGTTAATTTATTGTTAAAGGTTATTTTAAACCTTTACAACCGGGAATTAACATGGAAAGGCATGTTTACTCAGATGGTGAGGCACTCCTGACTTAAGGAATTAACTTTCTTTTATCATTAGAAGTTCCCTTAAATGCACTGCTTGGTTTCTTTCTTCTTTCTCTCCCATTATTTTCAGGTTCTAGCCCACCTCGACCCACGAATAACTAGGCCCCTCGGGTCAGGGCATGACAGGATAAGGGCGGATATGAGATGGTTTCAATGATAAAGGCTCTTGTGTCTAAGCCTGATAATCTGTGGAACACACATAAAGATAGAAGGAGAGAACACACTCCACAGAGCCGCCCTCTGATGTCCACAAATGTGCTTTGTCATGTATACACACACACACACACACACACACACACACACACAAAACAAATGTTGTGATGGGAAAGAAATCTTTATACACTGTTGAGAAGACATAATCACTGTGGAAGTCACTATATAATTTTCTTCAAATCTAAAAATAAACCTACCATATAATCCATACCATTTCTGGCAATACACCTGAATCAAGAGCCACACAAAGTAGCAACACCTACATATTCATGTTTATTACAGCACTATTCACAGTGGCCAAGACATGGGATCAAACTTACGAGGAATGAAACTGTCATTTGTAGAAAAATAGATGGACATCTTCGTGTTAGGGGAAATAAATCAGACTCCGACTAGGATCAGATGTTTGCTTCATGTGTGAATCTATTAAGACACGGAAGTAGAAGGGGACTACCAGGGGGACAAGAGTGGCATCAGCATTATGTGGTAAATACAACTAAAATACCTTATATACATGTATGAAATTTTTATAATGAAACACTATTTTGTGTAATTAGCATATACTTACTAAAAAATACAAAGCAGATACCATTTGAAAAGGCCTTGTTCCTCTTTAATCATTCATGAAATGCCATGACAAGAGAGCATTAAGCATCAACTTCTTATTCCATCAGCGTGTCCTTAAGGTGAGGCATATGCACTGCCTTATCCTAATACAACTAACCTTTGTTCACATTTATACATTAGATATTGAAAAAAAAAATAGTTTCCTTAGGTGAAGACTCATGAAAAAGCAATGGCCATCAGTTATTCTTCTCTTTCTTCTGAGATGAGGTCTTACTATACAGCCCAGTATGGCCTTAAACTCAGGATCATCCTATCTGCATCGCCCAAGCATGGGGATTGTGCCACCACATGGCTCCATTGGGAAGAATCCTAGGATGTTCCTTAAGTGAGAGTCCAAAATTCCACAAAATCTGATGAGACTTAGGATCTCCATTTTATGACACTGTATGATAACAATGGTTTTCTTTAAAGTTTTCAAATCAGTAATCCAATTTTGATTTTGAAATTTTAAGGCAAGCCGCAACATTCTAAATTTTCAGTTAAATGAGTTCAAATTCCATTTCTCAGAGAGTATCGTAACTAGTCTGGGGTCCTTCGTTTTCCAGGTGCTGAGGATTTCCGAGTGCCTGTGACTCAGAGTTCTCAGTTCAGTAAGCCTCCCTATGAGGTGAGCAAAATGCTGTGGTTCTTCTGGATGATGCAGTTTTGAATACTTGAATAAAAGCTGCAGAACTGGTTCTTGTAGGTTTTCTACATGCTGCTTATTTTTAAGGCATGGACGATCTAAAAAACATATTTATCTTATGTTGATTTAAAGTGATGGAAATAATTCATTTAAAACAATAGTTATTAAATAATATAAATCACAAGTACTTACAGAACCATAATACACATTAGATTTGGTAATCAAATTGTCTTTGTTCATCATTTTATTTAATCTTCATGCTATTCTCTTATGCTACATTCTACTTTTACCACATTTTTTCATATTAGCTCTCTGAAATGTAGGGAGTTAGTAATTTTCATAAGGTCACATGGGAAGGAAAGGATCAGTGAGTAATGTTGGGAATATAACAGATATGAAGGGCTTTCCTAAAACTTTAAAAGAGCAAGTAAAGTTTCTACAGTCAACAGGGAGAAAAGGGCAAGACGTTTTAGGTTGCTACCATAAAATATAAGCTAACCAGGAAGTTCTGAAAATTTCAACAGCCTTCATTCATCAAGTCACTTTAATAACTATGCAGCAATAAACCTCACAGGCAAAATTGCCTCACTTTATTGTACTTATAGTCTTAACATAGAATGGGCAGAGAAGGGGAGAGACAAACATCTTTAAAAAGCAAAATAGAAGGCTGGAGAGACCACTCAGCAGTTAAGAGCTCTGGTCACTCTTCCTGAATACTGGGGTTTGATTTCCACACCCACATGGTGGCTCCATCCATCTGTAACTCCAATTCCAGGAGCTCTGACACCTTTTTCTGGACTCACAGGCACTACACACATGAAGTATATATGCAGACAAGGGAGACACACACATCAATAAAGCTAAATAAATAAAAATATTTTTAAAAAAACAAAATTAAAATAGTGATGTGCTATAGATTAAAAAATAAAGAAGGAAACAGGACTCTGGGGTAGAGGGCTAGTGGCTCTTTTGCAAAGACTGATTAGGAATATAGCATCATTTAACAGAAACCCAAAATGGTAAAGGGGAAAAAAACTAAATAAAATAAAATAGCAAAAAGGTGAAAGACAGCATCATGTGGACCTCTGATCAAAAAGAGGAAAAGATGCATCAAGAATAGTAGAGCCTGTATCATGAACTTGCAATGCTCAATGGATTTCTAGGTTAAAATCAATGTGGCCAGGTAAGGATGAAAAAGGAAAATAGATATAGATATAATAGAGAGACTTGGGTTTTAATTTATGCAAAATAGGAAGCCACAAACAGGTACAAACAGAGGAATGACATGATCTGACTTACATTTTCAGAGAATCCTCCTCAGTGCTAATAAAGAGAACATCTATAGAGCATAAAATCAGAAAATCTAATCAGATAAGTGGATTCAAGTACACTGCTCAGGCTAGAAACAGTGGGAAGCAAACCAGGCAGTGGTGGCACACACCTTTAATCCTAGAATTCAAGATGCAGAGGCAGATGGATCTCTGAGTTCAAGGCCAGCCTGGTGTACAGAACAAGTTCCAGGACAGTCAGGACTGCACAAAGAAACCCCGTATCAAAAAAATAAGGGAAAGAAGGAAGGAAGGAGGAAGGGAGGGAGGGAGGGACGGAGGGACGGAGGGAGGGAGAAAGGAAAAGAGTAGTGGGTAAGAACTAGATATATTTGGTGCATATGTGATATTAGTATAGGAGAAAGAAAAGTTAAGAATTTTTAAATTTTGCACATGTAATTTGGAAGGTGAAGATAGAGTTTAGTACAGGTGGAGGAGAAATATAATAGAAAATTCTCAGGAGTTCAGCTTTGGGCTTTTAAACTTGATATACCTGCTCAGACACATGGAAATCTGGAGGGGGCTATTTAACACACTCTGGGGATATACATCTAGTTGGTATCAGATACACACAGGTTCTTAATGTCAAGAGATAGGATGAAGTCATGAAGGAAGTGAGTGCAGAAGAAAACAGGGCCTTGTCACAACCTTCTGTAACTCCAGTCCCAAGGGATCTGACATCTTCTGATCTCAGCAGCCAAGGCACACTGTGGTGCACTGGATGCAGGCAAAACACACACATGAAATAATGAGTTAATTTAAAAGAAGACTGAGCCTTAGAACAACTTAAACATTTCTCATTGTGAGAGATGAAGAGTACAGAATAAAGGAGACACAGGAAGAATTGCCAATGAACAGGAAAAAACCGAGAGAGGATGACGTTCCTGAGAGTCAGTGACATAAAAAAAGGTCTCAAAGCTGGTGGAATGGCTCACCAGGCCTGACTATCTGAGTTCAACCCCCAGGACCGACATGGTGAAAAAAGAGAACCAACTCCCATAAATTGTTCTCCAACCTCCATATATGTGACATGTACACACATACACACACAATAAATAAATAAATAATAAATAAATAAATAAATGTTTTCAAATGTCTATCAAAAGAAAAACACCTATATGAGTTAGTGGTCAGATTGTTTGGTTTGGTGTGGAAACTTCTTGAGAGTATCATGCTTTTGCAGTTTTTTGCACAATTACAGTCCTGTTTGTGGTGTTGAATATTAGCAAAGTTGGAGGCAAGTTGTTAGTTGGACTGCAGTTTACAAGGAGACCCTAACATTTTCCAGGTGACAGTGAGTAGGAATGCCAAGATTATGAAGGGGTAAATTGTTGGGAATAAAATTATCAGCCCTGAAAAAGGCTTATTTTTCCTCCACCCTTTTTTCACTGCACAGTGGCTTACAAAGCTTCTTAGAATGAGGCATAATACTAGAAAGTGGAAAATGAAATGTAGCTGCACTGGAGCCTATGTGATTGAATTTTCAATGAGTATACCTAGTGAGCCTTCATGTACCCTGATGCCATGGAAAGTTAGAATGAAAAAGAACCCAAGTATTGTCCTGATCAATTAAGACAGGGCAGTGGCCCAGGACGATTTCATTGGCTTAAAGCAGTAAGTTACCCATGCTAATCAACTGTCTCACTTTGACCTTGAGCCAGTATGTAATGCATGCTACAGATATGAGTTGACACAAAAACCATGAAGATTCCAAGCATGAGATCTTCACTATAGCTGCAAAACTCCACCCAAAGGCTCACAGGAAACAGGACCTCCTCTTGTTCTCTTCTAAGCACTTATGAGCTTCTTTACCAAATATAGATGGCTCAAGTAAGATAAGGACTGAGAATTGACCAATGGGATCAGCAATGCCAAGATCCTGAAGCTATTGACAGGTTGTGGTGGACTAGATAAGATGGGGTTAAATCAAACTGTGAAGATTCAAGTGTAAGAGGAATAAGATGGAGATTAGACTATAGCTAAATCCCTAAGAAACTTTCCCCATCAAGGACTTGGGAGAGTACATCCAAGGGCAAGAAAGCATTTTTAAAGATGTAAGAAACTACAACACAGTGGTGAGCTTAAAGGAGTACTCATAGAGCAAACTGTGATGGAATGAAATCAGTACCTCCAACCTCAGTTGAGTTTAATAACCAAGAATACGATTTCCCGTGCAGATGTCCCCTTCCTGCTGACAGTGTTTACCTGAGAAAAGCACTGTTGTTGCTGTAAGCAGAGCGTATTCCGTATCCGTTATATTGAGTTCACTCATTCTTCTGTAGAAGTAAGACAGTGAGGCAACAAATTCCTCAGTAATACCTAAGAAGATTAATACACGTGTATTTTCATCACCATGTAGCACAGCAGCAATCACATCAAATATCTTTTTTCTCTCTCTCTCTCAAGCTAGAATAAGAAAAATGAAATGGGAGTGGGGCTCAAGCAGGCTGCCTGTGTGATGGCCAGCAAGGACAGTTCCCTTTGCTGTGCCCTTGAAGGCCATGCCTGAACCTCAGTAGTGGGCTCATTGGGTGTGCTACTGAGAAAGACCAGAACAATAGCAGAGTGTCACCATGGGGACCAAACAGGAGGCTGTGGACCTGAGAGCCTTTAGCCTGCAGAAGCCCCTCTCTGAGTGTTTCCACAGTAAGGCTCACCTTCTACCTATAAAAGTGGTTGATACTGTCATGTTGGCTGCATATGACAACATCAGCATCCCAGGGAACTTTGAAAAACACCCCAAAGAATGATTTAGAGGCCCCAAATAGCTTCCCACCTAAATAGAGAAACAATTGCAATGATATAGTCCAAAGAAAATGGTTACAAATAGAATGCTCACTGGTTACCTGCCTAAGGTTAAATACATCAGCTGTGTCTACAAATGCTTTCCCTGCCATGGAAGCTCACTTAACAGAGAAAACTATGAACTGTGAAAAAAAAGCCCATGGCATTCTCCTTGTAATAAAATGGAACGAAGGGGAGGAAAGGAAGCATAGTCACCCAGTACAATACTTTATATTGCATAATGTTACCAGTTAGAGTATCAGAAGAATGGCCTTCCTTGAAAAAGTTTTCCAAAGTATAAACATCACTGCTCTGGTTATGTAGCTCCAGTGAACGAGCTGAAGGCTTTAGTGGTCTCATAATGTCTAGCAGAAGAAAAAAATACAAACTCTGAATTTTTTACCCTAACCATTATATATGTAATAAATCAATATCTTTTCAGAAACCAACATAACTATTTTGTGAAAAACAATCCCCTAAAATAATACCTTTATCTTTTTTGGTCCTGGAACATAAAACCAGATTGATTACTCATGTTTTGTAGAAAGTGTGTATAAAAGACCCTCCAAAATGAGTTTTCCATGATGCTCTAGAGAATGACTTTCTTAAACACATCCTCCACACATCACTCTAGAGTATCAGAGGTTGTGGAGGCTCTTATGAAAACACTATTCAAGTAATCATGGGCAGGGTCATCAAGGGGGCCTCCCTTTAGCAACCTTACTGTCTAGTGTATGCAGGGAAGAACACCAGTAAATAAGTTTTAAAAGGTTAGCACTATAGCAAGTGCAGTTAGTGAAGGCAGCAGTCATTGCTGGCAAAAATGTTGTATTGTTCTTGTTTTGTTGTTTTTCATTTTGCTTCTTCCCACATCATCAACCAACAAAATTAATGGTTTGAATTATCACGTGCACACACTAGAACAATGATGGGTTTCCTGCTCTATTCAAAGGGTGGTTGGTTTTTAAAAAACATGCGCCTGAGCCAGGTGGTAGTGGCGCATGCCTTTAATCCCAGCACTCAGGAGGCAGAGGCAGGCAGATCTTTGTGATTTTGAGGCCAGCCTGGTCTACAAGAGCTAGTTCCACGACAGGCTCCAAAGCATTAGAGAAACCCTGTCTTGAAAAACCAACCAACTAAACAAACAAACAAAAAATCCCATGCTTCTGTTTTTTTATGGAAGTGAGGTAACTGGACACTAGGCTTAACACTAGCCTAACTAGCACTTTACCCCATCACAGAGGTGTTCCACAATTAAGTAGCCCATAGTTGTGAGTTTCAAAGCAAGCATTCAGCCTTCATCCAGAACTCCACTGTCTTAAAATCACCATTGCCTTAGTGGGGTTTTGTTTTTGTTTTTGTTTTGTTTTGTTTTGTTTTTGTTTGTTTGTTTGGTTAGTTTGGTTTTTCGAGGCAGGGTTTCTCTGTGGCTTTGACAGTTGTCCTGGAACTAGCTCTTGTAGACCTGGCTGGCCTCGAACTCCCAGAGATCCGCCTGCCTCTGTCTCCCAAGTGCTGGGACTAAAGGTGTGCACCACCACCGCCCAGCCTGCTTTAGTGGTGTAAATGCTTGTAAATGTCCTCCTCTTTAGAAAAGCCTGGCTTAGGGGCACAGAAGTCCCCACCCAAGCTAAGGAGTTCTGGGCCTTTGACAGCTGCTAGGGAAGGAAGAGTCCAGTTTCTTTCTTTAGGGGTCTGGTCCCTCCAAGTTGACAGGCTCCCATGGATGAGCCTACACCCATATGCATATGAGTAGAACTAATTAGAGTCACTGGGTTATTTTTAAGAAGAGTGGGAGAGGCATGAAATTCGGAGAAAGATTTGGGGAATTCTGGGGTAGTTCGTGGAGGAGGAAGTGAAATGAGAATGATCAAAAATACTTTGAATACACGTATGAATAAAAAAAAACTACAATTTTAAAAAGAATGACTTTGTTGAGAGAAAATGCTAGATGAATATATTAGAAAACTATTTATACATAGCTTTCATGAGACATTTGTTCCTACACTAACTGGTAAAATTAAATGAAAAAATAAAGAGACTAATGAAGCCACTTAGTTAGTAGAGTTCTTGCTTAACATGCAAAAGGCCCTGGGTCCCATCCTCAGCACCTCATAAAGCAAATGTAGAGGCATCTGTACTCTCATGGATTGGCAGGTAGGAGCAGGAGCACCAGAGGTTCAAGATGCTCCTTAGCTACATGAGTTCTAGGAGGCCTAGGTTGCGTGTGTGTGTGTGTGTGTGTGTGTGTGTGTGTGTGTGTGTGTGTGTGTAATATATAATTTGCTGCCACGTCCATGTTAAAGTTACATGCAATCTTTTTTTTCTTTATACCTCCAGAGGTTGATTTTTTCCCACTGAAAAGATGGGCTACATGAAGAAACATCACTTCAGCTTTTGACTCCCTCTGTAATGCAGTCTGATCCTCACTGGTTAAATTTTCAAATCCTTTAAAAAAAAAAAAAAAAAAAAAAAAGCAAAAAGAAACATGACAATTAAAGGATAATGTTCATAAATTAAATGTTTAAAAATATTTCTTTATTTATTATTCCCAAATGCTTCTTGGGAATAACCATAGCATATAAATTCAAATCTGAATAAATTATTGATTCTACATGGTAATATTTTAGAGCACTTTTATCAGAACTAGATGATGCTTTTCTTATGTGGCAAGAACAATTCACACATAGTTGCTTTAGCCTTGAAGTATAACAATGAGTTATTGTATCTGCAAATATATAATCAAACTGAGTTATATATTACTAAGTTCTAGTCCAGTGTGGCTTGTTCTAGCATTATACAGGAAATTTTTTTTTTTGTTTTCTCTTTCATCTAAAAAAAAAAAAAAACTACATCATTATAATAATTTGTAAATATTTAAATTGTCACCCAACTGATTAAGTAGATAAAATACGCACTTTTTTTTTTTTAGCTAGAAGCATTACTAGAAAAAAATAATCGTTTTCTATTGAACCCAGAGCCCCACACACATTAGACAAATGCTCTGCCAGTGAGCTGTAGATCCAGCCCCACATTAGAGGTTTTTGTTTTGCTATAACTACCCCTTTACCTTAAATATGGAGAAATGGGGGCTGGAGAGATGATTCAGTAGTTAAGAGTACTTGTTGTTCTTACAGAGGACCTGGGTTTGGTTCTCAGCACCACATGGTAATTCACAACCAGTTCCAAGAATCCCACATTCTCTTCTGGCCTCCATGATATGGTGTGTACATGGTATACTTGCAGGCAAAACATTCATAACACAACAAATAAAAATAAATAAATCTTAAAAAAATAATGAAACAGATTCTTACCTGGCAGTCCCTTTGTAAAATTCATCAGCCCATGTATATTTAGAACTGCTGCCTCTGAGAGTCTCAGAAAACTTAGTTCAGTGTTGGAATCCTCCTGCAGCTAATCCATAAAAAGAAATAAAAATGATAAATAGAATTTTCTTTCATATAGTTACTAAAGCTTTAGCCATTTTTGTTATCATTTCCTAATAACATTCATTACAAGTTCTTTCTTGCCTGTAATGGATACATACAAGTGGACTCACTTCCTCTAAAGGAATCATGAATTGTTGATGAGCAGTCACTATGGTATTCATAAGATGATGTTCCTCTTGAGTTAGTGCCATGCTTTCCTGAACCTATAAGGAAACAGAGGGGCACCTGTAATGTGTACCTATTACACACATTGTCAATAAAGAAACCGGAGATGTATAGAAGAAAGGTCTTGCCCCTTTTCCAGATCTGGTGGTGGATGATACAAGCTTGCTGTCTGTGCCTTCATCTTCCCCTTGGATGTCAGAGTAAAGGGCAACCTTCTGCTTGAAGTTCTTTCGAAGTCTCTTTGACTTACACTGGATCTCTGTGAGCAAACCTGTGATGTTACAAAATTCACACAGAGTATTTTTGTCTCAGAAAATAAAATATAAGATTTGATGAAAATGCTCTTAAATGAGTAAATGATCATAGACTTCTCATGTGCATTAACTGCCCTATATGCCTTTCCCTTTATAGCTATCTTGTCTGCTTGAAATATAGTTACACCAGACAAAAACAAAGAACTAATTTTTCATTTCCAAATTTAGATTTTCACATAAGAAATTTACATATTAATTGCATCTTAGAAGTGAGATAGATTGTCATTTTATAGAGTAGTAGAACTACCTTATCTATAACTTTTATCAATGGTTTGATGTAAGGAAGACTATCTTAGGATTTTCAAAATAAGCTAAGTCAATTTTTCCTATAAGCCAGACAAAACATTTAGTTACTTTTCAAATGTGGATGATATTTATTTGAGGATTATTTTGTCTATTTGTTTTTAAAGATTTATTTTTAATTCTTTATATGATTCTGTGTGTGGGTATGCACACATGAGAACAGATGCCAGAAGTGTCACATCCTCTTGAGCTGGAATTATAGTTGATCGTGAGCCACACAATATGGGTGCTGGGACCTGAATTCAGGTCTTCTGACCTGAGCAGTGATTGCTCTTAATTGCTGAGCTGTTTCTCCAGCCTTGTGATTATTGTTTTTATAGAAGGTTTAATCTTCCATTAGTGCCTTTACTGGGGCAGCAACAGCTACCATAAATCACTACTAAAATTATGCTAGTATTAATTAGTATACCTGTCATTTTCATAAGTGTTTAAAACATACCTATTAAGAGAGAATGAAGAACTGAAGTATAGAACAAAACAAAAACCTTCAAATCCTTCCATATTATTATTTGTCAGAGAACAAGAACACCCAAAAATATGAAACCATTTTAAACATATCAAGTATTGGACATGGTAGTACACACCTGTAACCCCAACTATTCAGGAGACTATGACAAGAGGAACACATGTTGAACGCCAGCCTTGGAAACTCCGACAGACTCTGTCTTCAATTTTTTTTAAAGTAAAAGAGGCTGTGGATGTAGCTTAATGGTACATTGTCAAGCATGTGGGAAACCTGAGCTCAACCCTCAATGCCACAAGAAGGGAAAAGGAGGAGGAGGAAGAAGAGTCAAAGAGAAGGGGAAAGGAGGAGAAGAGGAAAATGTACGCTCAAATACTAAACGCATGGCAGTGTTGGGACAATTAGGTAAATGTCGTATGAAGAGCTGTAGCAATGGTGGCAGGATATGGATGAATGGGAATAACATGTGAATAAGGCATATGCTCACCAGTCACAACAACTACACTCATCAATTCCCTTGTGCTTCATCTTGCTGTAGTTCCTTTAAGTTAAAGTGAAGGAGGTTCATTTTATTATAGAGTCCCTCGGAAAACTCTGAATTTCCTTTCACACACATTTCTGACACAGGTGTGGCAACTTTTGGCCCAGGTGTGGCAGCATACATTTTTAATCTAGAACTTGGAGGGCAGAGGCAGGGGGATCGCTATGAGTTTGAAGCCAGTCTGGCATACTTAACAAGTTCCAGGCCAGCTACCTAATGAGGTCCTGTCTATAAACTAAACTAATAAATAGAAGACAACATTTTCAAAGGTTTCTTTGGACTGAACTGTGTCTCCAAACCTCATATGTTAAAGCACTAATCTCTAATGTGAGGATACTTGGAGACAGGTCTTGATACTCAAGTGTTAACTATTAGTGGGCTGTGCTTACCTGGATATCAGGTAGGCTTTTGACAATTACTGACTTTAGATTTTGCACGTTTTCTATTCAGTATATAATATTACATTAAGTAACATAAAAATACAAGATCTTTTAAAATCGTTGTTTAGATTTAGTGTGTGTGTGTGTGTGTGTGTGTGTGTGTGTGTGTGTGTGTGTGTGTGTTGCTTGCATGTATGTATGCACACTGTTTGCAGGCCTGGTCCCTGCAGAGGTCAGAAGAAGGCATTGGAACTATGGATGATTGTGAACTGCCATGCAGAAGCTAGGAACTGGGCCCTCTACAAGAGCAACAAGTTCTTTAACTGCTGAGCTGACTCTCCAGGGTCAAAAGACCTTTCTAACTAAGATGAAACTATGACCAATTCTAAAATTAGAGCAATACAGTACAGAGCAACATTTATGGAAATCACTACTTAAGTTTAAAATGCCAACCATGTTGAGCAATTGATGTACATATATGTGTGGTGTGCATGTGCCCATATAGAAACAAATGTAACAATGTTCAAAATAAATATGCTTTACATTCAAAAATGCTTTTTGTTCTCAGTAAGTTTCTTTTATTATTTTTAAATTCAATGTTATTGTAAAGAGTAGTGTGAAAGCAGTCCCCCCCCACTAATACAAATCATTCAGCCAAGTTTCCCACATTTGTGGAAATCATAGGGGTCAGCACATCCCAGTGCAGTGGGTGGGCCTTGCCCTGGGAAAACCACTGCCATTATCATGATGTCTCCCTTGCCAGGTAAGTAAAACTGGAAAAAGTTAACACCCCTCAGAAAAACAAAACCAAGTGAGAACACAAAGGCACTTACATTCTGCCAGCATCCCCACTGCCTTACACTTTTTTAGTCTGCACTCTTGGCATTTTCTACGCATATACATATCCATTTCACAGTGGCCACCATTCTTGCAACTGTACACTGCATTTTTGGTGATGCTACGTCGGAAAAAACCTAACAACGAAAGTTTTCAAAGTTTAATACTGATATTTTTAGTGACTTCTCCGTTTATTAACATTTTACATTTATAGTAATCAAGTTAACTAGATTCTTTCAATAAAATGAGGGGTTTTTTTCCTCCCAATAATTTTTTAAATATAAATTAACCTGGAAAAGTATTAAATTCTTTCCAGTTGGTATACTCAGTCAATTCTGAGGATGTTCCTAACATCTGGAGATTAAACTAAATACCCTTACCACATTAAGGCAACTCTCAATCTTACTATAGCTAAATTACCTATAAGAATTTTTAAAATTACATTCTACAGAATATTAAGATCGCACAAAGCATCGCTCAAGGTTCCTTTGAGAGAATATGAGGTCATCTAAAACAAAAAGGTCAGAAAGGCTAAGCCATCTCTCCAGCCCTAGACTCTCTTTTCTAAGACCCTCACAATTTGATTTCAGCCCACAAGAGGAGAGCCCCTCCAAACTGCCCCTCCCCCTTCTGAATCACTAACCCTTGTGAGAAAACACTTTTCTCCCTTTCTTCCTTCACTCCTATTATATAAGGTAATCCCTGCCCTTTCCTGCTCTCTCCAGTGAGGTGGCCAACCTTAGTCAACGCCCCTTTTAAAGAGGGATGGAGTTTCACAATTTCAATTCAACAAATGAAGTAAAAGCTCAGCTTCCGTTTTCTAAAACTGCCTCAGGTTGGTTTCAACAGTGAGATGCTGATTTTGAAAGCAGGCCATCCATTGTCCAGCTACCCTACTCAGGATGCTGTTACCTCATTTCCTACACTCTCCATTTGGCTATTCTTTCGCAAGTGTCGAGTTGCAAAATTTAGAGGTAAAATTTAACCCTTTACGAACACGTTTATTTATGCTATATTGGCCTGTTTTCTGTTGTTTGGGTTCTGGATGTGCTAGGATCAAATCCAAAACGAGGTGCTAAGTGCTCTAAGGCCTGCCTGAGTTCCCATCCCTACATTTATTGATTGTGCTGGACTGCTTCAAAATTCTTTCACTCTGCAAACACTGGCCTTTGCTTCCAGACTTTCAGTTTGTGCTCTCTCTCTCTCCCTCCCTCCCTCCCTCCCTCCCTCCCTCCCTCCCTCCCTCTCTCTCTCTCTCTCTCTCTCTCTCTCTCTCTCTCTCTCTCTCTCTCTCTCTCTCTCTCTCTCTCTCTCTTCCCCCCCACCCCCTCAAGATTTATTTTTTTATGTTTACAGTGTTCTGCCTGCATGTATCCCTGAAGGCCAGAAGAGGGCACCAGATCCCTTTACAGATGGTTGTGACCACACCTCTGGAAGAGTAGCCATTGTTCTTAGCCTCTGAGCCATCTCTCTAGCCCTTGTTCGCTTTCTTTACAAAACATTTTTAAAAATCTTTTGCCTTAGAATCAGAGAAGTCATTTATTTCAGAGTTTCTCCAAGTGTGTAAATTATTTCAACCACATGAAAAAATGTCATGGTTAACATTCTGATCTTAATGAAAGCTCATGTTTTGTTGCAGTATTGAATTCTGGGAATAGGGAAAACTTGCTTGTATGTATTGAGTTTTATGCTGAAATGTGAAAGTCATCTTGAAAAATAGAGAGGGAGACCTGGTAATGAGGGCCTTTAATATCAGCACTTAGAAGACAGAAGCAGATGGATGTCTGAGAGTTCAAAGACATCCTGGTTGAGTTCCAGGACAGTCAGGGCTGCATAGAGAGATCTTGTCTCAAAAAATAAATAAATAAATAAATAAATAAATAAATAAATAAATAAATAAATAAATAAATAAAATAAAAATAAAACGAGAAGGGAAAAAAAGAGGAAGACAAAGTGGAAGGGGAAGAGAAAGGAATTAACCCTAGGACCTGGCATAGTGCCCCATGCCTTTAGTTCCAGCACTTAGAAGGCAGAAGCAAGCAGATCTCTGTGGGTTCAAAGCCAAAATGATCTACATAGTGAGTTCTAGGCCAGCCAGAGCTACACATTGAGACCTTGTTTTTAAAAAACCAAAAGAAAAACAGAAAGGAAGAAAAAAAGGGAGGGAAAGAAGGGACTAGTCTTAAACTTAACACTTTATTCTCCTACCTTTGATCACAGATTGATCCTTTTAAACTTGCTTCTCCCTGGTTTTGTTCCTCATGTTTTACACTTGCTCTTAGCCTAACAAGAAGTGCTATATTCCTCGAGTTTTATGAAGCATGTTTTATGTGTGTAGGTGTTCTGTCTGTATGTGTGACCAGGTATGCAGTGCTGTTTGTTTTGTGGTGACTTAACCTTTACCTTTGCAGCCTTCACAGGTGAGTGCATTGTAGTGATATCCTGATGCCTTATCGCCACAGACCACGCACAGCTCATCTTGTCCCTTCCAGCGTAAAGAACAAGTTGGTCTGGACCTTTGTATCCCAGGGCATCCATCTTCGTCATCGTGAACAACCATGTGAGTGGACTGACTCCATTCACGGGCATCGAGTCCGCACCAACCACCACCTCCGTACTGTGGATCCAAGCCATATGTGTTGAAATGACTTTGAAAAGATGGCGGATGTAAAGCTGGAGGAAACTGAGCGGTAGAATACTGATAATAGGGTGCTTCTTGGAAATCAGCGTCACACAGTTGATAATGGATTTGTTCTGGCAAAATATCTAGTTTTAATAACACAAAAAAAGAATAAATCACAAAAAGTCAAATGTTCATAATTGTTTTCAAACTTCAGAATGTTCTATACTCAACAGAAAGTTATTTCAACACTACATCTTAGGGCTTGCTGCCCAGTATAATAGGAACACAGTAAATGGAACTACAATATCTAATAAATGCTATCACCCCAGAAGTGGCAGAGGTGGATCAGGAGCCAGTAGAAAGGGTATTAGTTGTTAGTAGTGCTAGTCTCTCTCCTTAAGGAAGAGGGAATCTTTCCCAGATTCTTGAGTTTATTTCCCCTATCGTTTGCATTTCCTTTATTATGGTTATTGTCACAACACATAAGTGGGAAGTCTGTCCCTCTTGAACACAAGTTTTCTGGTAAGCAAGTCCCTAAGCAGAAAAGGCTGCAGGCACAGTAAGAAGACATTCAGCATCCCACACACACAGGCCCAGAGGCAGGTTGACCACAGTCACACCCCGTAAGTTGTGTGTTACCTAGGCCATTGCCTGGGCCCCTTATATAGAAATGTTCTTGGGACTTTGCAAACACCTGCCCACCCAAGCCGCACAGAAACAGTGCCTCTTGACCTAATTTGGAAATATCAACTTTGATCCCACTCCCTAGGGGCACAAAATCTCCTTCTCCCAACTTCCCAATAAGGGACCTTAAATGAACACCCATACATAATAAGACCTTGCCTCACAAACAAACAAACAAACAAACAAATAAATAAAACATTTTTAATTACAAAATAAAAGAATGTCCTTTTTTCTCCGTAAGCCTGCTGAACTTTGCTTCAGACCCCATCATGCAGTCAGCTCTATCTAAAGAACAATTCAACTCCATCTACCTATTGAATCACACCTGTCTCTGACCCTGTTCTAGCTGTTTTTAGCACAATCAGGCCATAAACCATATAAATTAACCAATTAACTCACCCCAAAAGGAAAAAAATATGAATTGCAAATAGAACAAAACAACAGCAGATAACCTTTTGTGTGAACTTCTCATTTATTCCATCTCAGCTCTTTTAACATTTGTAGCCTAGTTTAAGTTCCTAGCTTCTTTTTGTTGTATATATAGAGATCAACTTATCTACCTTGAAGAGTTACTGTGAAAATAAAATGAAATATGATAGTTAAAAGCACATTTTAATGGGACTGGGAAGGGGGCTCAGTAGACTAGAGTGCTCATTGCACAGCATGAAGGTCTGATGGGTCTCAGAACCCACTTACAGCTGGACTGGAGATGAGCATCTGTAGTCTCAGCACCTTCAGCAGGATGAGAGAGGGACATAGAATGGCAATAGCCAAAAAGAGACCCTATCTCAAACAAGATGGAAAGTGAGGAATGATAATCAAGATTGGCCTCTGGCCTCTACATTTATGCTGTATCATGAATATACCTGTATGTATGTATGTATGTGCTTGATCACACACACATGCATGTGCACACGCACACACACACACACACACACACACACACACACACACACACAGGATTTTTTTAAAAGCACATTCTGGGGTCCTCAAAATGGCTCTGCCCATAAAAACACTAATCACATAAGCCAGGTGACTTCAGCTCAATACCCAGAGCCACCTAATGTCTGATAAAATGGTGTGCATTTGTGATGTCAGCACTCCTACAAAGAGATGAGAATTATAGAATTCCTAGAATTTCAGAGGTCAAGTAGCCTAGAGTACAAAGCTTGGCAAAGAAAATAAATAAAAATTTAAAATACATATAAACTATAAGATGATAGCACACAGCATAATATTGTCATGATCATCAGAATTTTCAAGAGCCAACTTACTCCCTGCTTTCAGGAAAACCACTGGACTTAATTAAAAATATTAGCTCCAAAAGAACCCAGCGATGCTTGGTTACTCTGCATCTGTGGCTGGTAATTGAATTCTCCTGGTGCTGAGTCATTAAACTTAACCTTCAAAATTCTACCATCAAGATCAGCAAGCAAGACACTTTTTATTCACACAAGTCATTTGCAACCCTATAGCATCCAACACCAGTTCAGTGTTGAATACTGTCAAATAAATAGCCTAACACAAGAAAAATGTTTCTGGGTAATAAATGTTCGGTAGTACAGCCTTTCTATAGCACCACAAGACCTGGGTCCAATTGCTGGCACCACAAACAAACCAGGAAAAAAGAAAAGAATCAGTAAGACAGTTACCTTTTTTTTTTTTTTTTTTAAAGAGAAAGGGGCCAATGCTACTGACTGTCCAAAGTAAATAATTAGCCCTTTCTCACCCTGTGGAAAGAAGAGTTTAAGTTCCTTTTTAAACTATAAGTAAGATTACATCTATATCACAACTTTAGTCTGTATGTAGAAAATTCCTAGTGTCACTTGCATTCTCTTTTCATTTCTTTCTGTTTTACAAGATTTATATTAAGATTAAATTTTCAAGCATAACTGGGTTCCAGTAACTAAGAGCCCTTATAGTTCTTTCAGAGAATCAGGGGTTCAGTTCCTAGCACCCACATGGTAGCCCATAACTGCCTGTAACTCCAGCTCCAGGGGACCTGTAATCTTCTTACTTTCCCAGGCACCTACACTCACATGTACACAAAAGATTCACACAGTCACATACAGAGATACACATAAAATAGAAAATAAGTAAATAAGTCTTGATAATTTTATGCAAGCACTGGAAAAAATGGGGCTCAGCTGTTAAAAAGAGTCTACTCCTTACAGAGGACTCAGTTCCCAACATCCACATGGCGGCTCACAACCACTGTAACTCCAGCTGCAAGCAGATCCAGTGTCTCTGGCTTCTGTGGGAACCTGTGTTCACATGCAAATAACTACACACACACACACACACACACAATTAAAAATAATACAAATAAATCTTTAAAGAAAAACAAATTTATCAGCCATGACTACTGTAAGGCTCAAGTACAATTTAACATTAAAGTTTGCCTCTATTTGACCTTAAAACCAACTTCAATTTTTGTAAGTTAAATTTTTTAATTGAATACATTTTTTACATTTATTTATTTTGTGTGTGAGAGAATTGTGCATTAGTGTATGTCTGTGCACTTCTTGTGTGCCTGGTGCCTGAAGAAGCCAGAGAAGGGCACTGATGTCTCTGGAATTGGTACAAACTGTTGTGAGATAGTATATGGGTGCTGGGAATGAAACTCTAGTCCTCTGGAAAAGCAGCCAGTGCTTTTCTGCTTAGATTAGCTGCTAAGGCATTCTCTCTCTCTCTCTCTCTCTCTCTCTCTCTCTCTCTCTCTCTCTCTGTCTATCTCTGTCCCTCTCTACACACACACACACACACACACACACACACACACACACACACACACACTTTATTAACAGTTGTACTGCAGTTTTTTATTACATACCATAATACTGTGTGGGTTCAGCAAGACAGTACCCATCAGATGCAGTGACATAGGTATTTGCCATTCTCTGGTCCAGGGTCCACAATTTTGTTTTCTTCAGCAATGCTAGACACTTTCAGAATAAAACCTGAGGTGGGGGAGAACTGCAACAGATTACTTATGATTTTATTAAGTTGCAATGTAAAGCCAGTCATGGTAGTACATGCCTATAGTTTCAACACTCTAGAGACTGAGGCAGGGTAATCTTCCTTCCAGGACTACATAGTAAGTTCAAGACTAGCTGGAGCGATATAGCAAGCCTGACCAACAAACAACTTTAGTTACAATCTTTAATAAGAATTTTAAACTGATTATATGGCTCTAGGGGTAGAGAAGCTTGCAACAGACCCTGGCAGCCTGAGTTCAATTCCCAGAACCTATGTAAAGTTGGGAGAAGGGAACCAACCCCACCAAGTTGTCATCAGCCTTCCACCTGTGCTCTGTGGTACATGTACATGTACCTACGTATACCACATATGTGCAAGTGAAAAAATAGTAAAAATTGCAGAATTTACACATGAGACTTATGCTTCTATTTTAATCAAAAAATTTTTCACATCTTCAAATACAAAATTAATTAATTTCACTACTTTCTTATTGTCTAACCTTTAAATAACTTAATAAATTTGGCAATAATCATTAGAAGCATACCAAATTTTAAGTTCAACTCAAACGCCGTTTCAGCACTTATTTATAGATGATTTATTATACCTCTTTGAACCTTGGCTTCCTTGGCTGAGTACCAACACTCTCCACAAAAGTATTGGGAGGAGCAGATTAGTGCATGTAAAACTCAGCACAACTCTTAACAAAACTCATTTCCCAAAAAGGTTGTTCTAGGAGACTGGAGAGATGGCTCAGCACTTAAGAGCACTTGCTGCTCTTGCATGGAACAGAGTTTGGTTTCAGGTTCATAGCTGCCTGCAATACCAGTTCCAGGCAGTCCAACACCTTCTTCAGGCCTCCATAGGAACACACACACACACACACACACACACACACACACACACACACACACACACGCAAGAGAGAGAGAGAGAGAGAGAGAGAGAGAGAGAGAGAGAGAGAGAGAGAGAGAGAGAGAGAGAGAGCGCATTGTAATTTCTTGTTGTGGCTCAGGCAGGCTTAGTGGCACATGCCTTTAAACCTAGCATTCAGGAAGAAAGGGGCAGATGGATCTCTCTGAGTTTGAAGTTGACATGGTCTAGTAAAGAGATCCAGGCCAGCAGACTTACATTGTAAGACCTTGTCTCAAAGCAAATAAATCTTTAAAAAAAAATTATTCTAGGCCAGGCAGTGGTGTCATATGCCTTTAATCTAGCACTCTGCACGACAGAAGCAGGTGGATCTTTGAGTTTGCAGCCAGCCTGGTCAACAGAGCAAGTTCCAGGACAGCCAAGGCAACACAGAGAAAACCTGTCTCAAAACAAAACAAAACAAAACAAAACATTATTCTAATGGTTTCCAGATCTCCATGTTCTAAATTAAGGTGGGATTCAAAAATAGACTTTTTCAATGATACAGAGGAAGTTAAAGAGTGAGAAACAATAGCTTTCATGTTATCTTCTTATCATCTAGGTACTTAGTAAATACATTTTCTCCAGCACTCTGACAAGGTAAATATTAAAGCATTAATTTTGGCGCTGCTAGAATAATGACAACATCAGATTTTCTTTTAATAGGAAGACACAAAAAGTGAAAGTTATTAGGAAAAATGATCAAAATCTAAGACTATTCCTTATGGGTAATTTGTTAGTTTTTGTTATTTCCTGAAAAGGAACTCCAGAAAGGATGTCTTTAAATAGCACTAAACAGGAAACCACAGTTTTGAAGCTGGAAGTCATTTGGAGGAGAGAAAGTCACCCTAGAGGCTGTCATATTTTGTAGCTTTATCCCATCCTTACAAGATAAGGGCTAGCACAGTGGCGCATTCCTCGGGAGGCTGAGGCAGGAGGCATGAGAGTTTGAGGCCAGTTTAGGGTACATGGAGAGACCTTGAGTCAAAAAGAAGGAAAAATGTTATCCCAAAAGAAAACAGCAAAGAAGAAAATGGATTTTGTTGTTTTACGTGAATTTTGGAAGGTTTTCTTTGATTTGTTTTTATTTTTTGAAATTATGTTTTCTGTAACCAACCTGGCCTTGAGGTACTGATCACTGTGCCATCATGCCCAGCAAAAATGTGTATCTTTTAAACATTTATTTATTATACAGTGTTCTTCCTTCACACCAGAAGAGGGCACCAGATCTCATTATAGACGGTTGTGAGCCACCATGTGGTTGCTGGGAACTGAACTAGGGACCTCCGGAAGAGCAGCCAGTGCTCTTAATCTCTTGAGCCATCTCTCTAGCCCCAAAATAGAATTTTTAAATCATGCCAATAATGCATTTGATGAAACTTCTGAGAATCTGAAATTATTTTTTAAACATTTCTTTTGTGCGATGTTCATGTGAGTTCTGTAACTAAAATTTCTCCTTCCGTGAAGATAATTCCAATAGTGATATGCCTGAAAGTTGTATCCTGTTTCACCTTGAGGATGTAGTTGCCTTTAAAATCACACAAGCCTGCCCTCCCTCCACTAGTCCTCTGCTAGTACAGCAACAGTCATATATGGTATATATGAAGCAGAAGCGATGCCTCTGGGTAAGTGTACTTTCAATATGAAGTCTCCCTTGCGGAGTAATAAACCAATAATACCAAGGTGTGTGATTGCTTTTCCACTACTATGAGTCAACTGACTCCTCTTATATATAAAAAGAACTCTGAGTTGGATGTGGAGGCATAGTCCTGTAATACCAGCCCTTGGATAGTGGAGGAAGGAAGCTAGCCTCAGCTACAGAGTGAATTCAAAGCCAGCCACAGTTACATAGTGAGTTCAAAGCCAGCTGAGGCTATATGAGACCCTATGTCTCAAAAACAAAAATGCTATTGAACTAATTTGTATAGTAATTTTACTACTATAGAAAAACACCATCTGTTTCTTTCTAAGCTTCTCTTTTGAACTCAATTAGATATTGAAACAACGCAGTTGAAGATGGAATATTTGAAACTGTTATTCACTTTACTTTAAACTAAACTTCATATAGCATGGCATTAAATAACTGAAACAGATTGAAAATGAAAAATCAATCAGCACTATTTACATAAGACTCTCCTGGATAAGGGATCACTTGACAAGTCATACTGAGCAAAAGTGGTGACAGTCTGACCACACAAAAGTACCTTATAATGCCACTGTCGAGGCTCATGTTATAAATAACAACATTCTAAAACCACATTCTTCTAACACTGGCTTTTAAAAAGACCTTCAAAGACTGGCTACATCAGATTTGTTCCCATCAGATCTGGACCAGTTATAATCCAGGATGTATGGGAGATGTATACATAAATTACCCTCTTGCAGAGAAGCCTTTCAAAATATGAAATGCATATTTGTTTTATATGTTCACAGTAATGCTTGCACCATTTGCTACCTCTTAGTATTTAATTTCACTGCAATGTTTTTATTTGCAAGTTTTTATGATAAAGTTCTGAAGTACTTAATAGGAGAGCTATATATAGATACATAGCAAAATAAAACTTTTAAAAAAATAAAATGTTATTAAAGTAGTTTAAAAACATTCGATAGAGTCAACAAGATGGTCTTTGAATAAAGGCACTTGCTGTCAAGCTTGAAGACTTGATGACTACACCACATGATGGAAAGAGAACCAACTCCCAGTGGCTGTTTTCCACCCTCCACACACGCTCCATGGTACACGCATCTGCATGAGCATCCACACTCACAAACGACAGAAATAAATAAATAAATAAATAAATAAATAAATAAATAAATAATTTAATATAATATAATTTTTAAAGCACTCAAATAGACCATTAGTAAACTAGAGGCATGAGAAAGTTTCCGTCTGGCTAGAGAGGAAGTTTTCTGTGGATCTGGAAGGATTGTGTCTTGTTATCTTTCATAGTAAATATTTATTTAAAACAAAATAGCTTAGCTAAAAGAGGACTTTTTATCAAGATAATCAACTTGGCATGGATAAAAAAGTCTGGTTTTCCTTTAATGACTATAACTTACTAAGAAAGTGTATTTTTCACCATTGTCACTGGTTGTCTGGTAGAAAAAAAAAGATGCTTAATTCTTCAAATCCTTTTCATTTTCTCCTCAATCAAAAATTGGTCTCAAAAATTTTCAACTATCTATAGTTTTAGCAGGGGAAAAAACACTGAACTATATGTACATAATGGGAATTTCACAGTTTTTTGGATTTACTCTTCTAGTGTTTATCATTTGAATTACGAGTAAATGAATGGCACAAATTAATATAGCTGAGAAGTACATTGCTTTAGAAGGAAAATATTTTCAGTTTTACACTATTTTTAAAAGAATAGCACACCATTACAAAAATGCTCTGAATGGCAGAGTTGTTCTTTGATGCAAAATCATAAAAAAGTTTTACATTGTGGTACACCTTGGAGCCAAAGTTCTCCAATCAGAATCTGCCCTAACCAGAGAAAATGAGAAGAATGTCTTTGAACAACATAAAGTAAGTTTATTAATTCCTTAATCAGAATTTGTTCTTTAGAATACAGAAGGCACTTCTGCTGTATATGTTAACCTATAGCTCTGATAGCAATTTATTGTCATATAATTAAATCATAAAATTCAGCCTTAACTATAGGATTCTGAATATTCATATCCAATGCAGCTGCCATCACTGTGTAACTTCAGAGCACCTTAATGCCTTCCTCAGGCCCCAGATCCGTCAGATGTCACCACTCATCCTCTTTCCTGAACACCTGCCATCGCCGGTCTCCTTCCCTTCTCAACAGATTCATCTAGCCTAGTTAGTTCATGCAAAAAGAGCCACACAATTGTGCATATGGTTTTAAAAGATAAAGTTAATTCATATTATCTCAAATAATTTAATAGATTAGTCATAGCAGACGAAACATAATATTTAGAAAATTAGTAAAATTATGAAATTAATATATTCTATATTTCAGAAACAAAAGGCATAATTTGCATATATTTCCCTAGTCTAGTCTTTCTATTTATATCATTATAACAGTTTCAACAGAGATGTCTTAAACAGAATATATTTCATGTTGTTTTGAATCTATTTACACTCTAGCCTTTCAAGACTACAAACATTATCAGTAAGTTCTTGATTTAAAAACAGGTTTCACTTAGCGAATGGAACAGTAAGCATCATTCCTGGACAACTCACATTACTAAATCAACTGTCAACTAAACCAAACCACAGCCCAAAGTTGCTTTAAACTTCTTTAGACAAAAAAGAAATTACTGTGAAATCTACTTGTATTCCCCCAAAATATCCTTTTTTTTTTTTTAAAAAAAAGAAAGGCGTTTTAGAGCTTAATTCTTATAGTAATAATCAGCTTATTCAGTTTTGCAAAAAAGAACTTGGGAAGATCGTTAATTCCTTTATAAAAATTAAGGAGGCTAAAGATCTCAAAAATGCCTTTTTTGTTTTAACATTATACAGCTTAGTAAACATTTACACTGACAACAAAATTAACATTCATATTCAATCCAGACAACAGAAGATTTAAAAATTGTCTTATTTTAGAGAAAGAAAACATACTCACAATTAGGTGGTATTACTATGCTCTGTCCTCTTCCTCACAGAATGAGTACATAGATTTAGCAACTCCACTGCCTTCCCCGCTGAGCAGAGTGGGCACTCTCCCTGCTTATCAGAGCCCAGATGGGGACACTGCATCCACTTAGGCTCCAGACACTCTGCAGAGCACTGCTTCAGCTCTATCTCACAAACTTCCCACACAATCCTCTCTTGGGTCAAAACAGGGGCAATTACAGGCCGACATAAATCAAACCAGAACTGGACGGTCAGGGATGGAGGCCTTTGGGACCTGCAGGTCCCACTCTTGAGAGCCCCTTACAGTTTACTTAACAAATGCTTTGTTTTCTTGGTTGAGTTTCATATCCACCTCAGTCTTAAAGCACTGAGTCTCTACAAACCAAGTAATGTATGCAGCAGAAATGGGGGAGTTGTGCAGGAAGAGGTGTGGTCCCATTGACTGAAAGCTCCATTCACACAGGTGCTGGATAGTTCTACTTGTTTGCCTTGTGTCTTCTTTTCCATACAGAAAAAGAAGTTGCTAAACCAATTAAAAATACGAATAATGCCAGGTGTTGGTGGTGGCACACACCTTTGATACCAGCACTCTGGAGACAGAGACAGGCGTATCTCTGTGAGTTCAAGGCCAGCCTGGTCTACAGAGCGAGTTTCAGGACAGTCAGGGAACCTTGTCTTGAAAATAAATACATATATGAAACACATAAATAAAAATAAAAAATAGTGATTTATAAATTAGTACAATGTTTAGTATGTATATTACTGTATTTCTCTCCTCTTCCATTTAATAAAAAGTGTAATAAAAATAAATACCAGTGCTTGCTTAGGTTCTCATAGCTAATTAGTAGCAAAGATGAGATTCCACAAGAATCCAAGCAAGATACATAAAAAACTTTACTATCATTGTAAGCTGTCACTTACATAAACAAAGTGTGTGGACCCCAGGCTCATGATCTGACCCCTACGAGGCATTCTTAAGGAGGCAAGGTCACGAGTTCCACTGTTAAACTCGGATTTTGTTGGTCACATGTTCTCTGAGGTAATGACTTACCTGCTCTGACTCGATGCTTTATTCTTAGTCCAGTTTCTGACTTTGTAATTGTTATACTCATGCTGACTTCTTCTACTTCCTGTTTTCATGGGGAAGAATTCATGATGAGCCTTCCAAGTCATGGTACATTAAATTATGCTGCTTTTGTCTTTGTTTTTGTTTTAAATTGAGACACTCTTATGTAGCCCAGGCTGGCCACCATCTTGCAATATAACTGAGGATAACCTTGAACCTCTGATCCTCCTGCCTCCATCTCCCATGTTCTGGAATTACAGTCATTGAACACCATTCCCTGCTGTACTCACTTCTTTAAAAACAAAAAGCAAAAGGCATGTTTTGTTGATTATTTGGGAATTTCACATAATACACCCCATCACCCTTACTTCCCAGCTGTCTCAGGTCATTCCCCAACCCTTGTGGCCTCCCCACCAAAAAAAAAAAAAAAAAAAAAAAAAATTAAAAACTATTTGTGTTATCCATATAGTCAGTGGAGCATAGTCAAACTCCCACTCCTTAAAAAACTGAATTTTTCTCCACCCCTGCCAGTAGCCTTCTATTGTGGAGAATTATACTTCTGCATCCTTATCACAATTTTTATAATTTATAATTTATTTAACTTTATTTTATGTGCATTGGTGTGAAGTTGCCAATCCTCTGGAACTGGAGATACAGACAGTTGTGAGCTGCCATGTGGGTACTGGGAATTGAACTCTGGTCCTCTGGAAGAGCAGACAGTGCTCTTAACCACTGAGCTATCTCTCCAGCCCCCCTTATTATAATTTTTAAGAGTCCTCTTCCATGGCTTCTGGTCCAGTTTCTAACTGTGGTGATGAACACTGATGAGCACAGAGGTGGAAAGTCAGCGTGACCCTCACAGGTGGGTTACATGGGAGTGGAATGATGAGCTCCAGGTCTAGGTCACAGGACCTAGACAAATAGCAGCATAGTCTGTTCCCTCCGTGTCTGTCTGATTTCATCATATAACAACCTTAGGGGCATCATGAACCATGAAGAAGCAAAATGAAAACACAGAGGAAGGAAAACATTGGACTTCTTTTCCTGGGGATATAAAATGTACATATAAATATAATGCCTCAATGAACAAAACTTTAAAAAACTAGCAATCACACATTGGATAAAAAAACAGACATATAGTGCTTGGTTTGTTTTCAAAACAATGTTTAACTTCATATATATTTATCTATATTTATTTGTCCTCATTTTGTTTGTTGTTTGTTTTAGATAAAGTCTCTATGCTGTATAGGTTGTTCTTGAACTCATAGTCTACCACTCAGAAGGTGAAGACAGCAGGAGTACAAATTCAAGGATAGTGTTTGAGTACATACATACATACATACATACATACATACATACATACATACAAACATAATGTAACATACATAAATACATACATACATACATACCTGACTGGTGGGATGGTTCAGTAGGTAAAGGAGCTTGCCACCAAATCTGGTGACCTGAGTTTTATCTCTCAGACTTACATGGCTGAGGTAGAGTGCTGACTCCCACAAGATGTCCTCTGAACTTTATACAGGTGCTATGGCACGCACACACATGCTTGTATGAATTCATATTAACATGCATGCATACATACACACACAAGTAAGAATGTGTAAATGTAAAAATAAATAAAATTATGTATTGTCTATCCAATACATGCACTTTTAACAATCCATATACCCTTAATTCTGCCCTATCAACACAAAATTATTTTGAATCATTATTATATAAAATGAGGAGGATGGACACAATTCTTGCTGCCAAGCATTGAAGGCCTGAGTTCATTCCCTTGGACCCACATGGTGGAAGAAGAAAATGAACTCCCAAGAGATGTCCTCTGACCTCTACTGGTGCACCACGTTGCTCTTCTGCCCCCCCCCACACACACCTATGCAATTTTTACATTGCATTTGAGCAAATCAGCCTGTTGATAGTAACCCTTCAGAAACTCAGGGTATCGCTTGTCCTTCACCTTTCCACTAACACCGTATACATCTTACATATCCTCAGAAATGTCATCTCTTTAACCCAGATTACACCTGAGCTCTTCCAGTTCACTAACAACCAACACCCTAATTCAGTTTCACAGAAGATCATTCAATCTGAATTATCCCATTGCAGATTTTTACACGTGCTTTCCTGGTTTATAGAAAACACACAGTGGGATTAGCAGAGTGTTCATTCCAAGGCATTTCAAGATATGTGTAAATATATGTCAATACTCTAGACAGGGAAACAAAACACTTTTTCAAATTTTGCACAGGCCTCTGTCACCTGCATTCTACTTATAATCACATAGTTCACCAACCTGTTCTAAAAGGGTAGGTGAGGAAATCTCTTCACACTTATTCTATTTAGACTGTCAATCAGTACACAGCCATCCTAAATAAACAGAAATGTATTTATAGTAAATATTAACACTGTTGCCTTGCCAGCAATGATCTGAAGGACTGGGAATCTAACCCATTTGTTTTATTTATGTATCTGTGTTCAATATCATTACTTGATTGACTACTGTGTAGAAACAATCTCATGTGGTTTTAATTTGCATCTCTCTCATGGCTAATCATGCTGAACATCTCAGGTCTCATTTGTCACTCATCTCTCATTTGCCTGCATTCGAATTGGTTATCTTTTCACTGCTGATATTTAAGCTTTCTTTAGCTATCAGCCAGCCCTAGATATCCCAGGCTGGCCTTGAATGGTCTGCCTGCCTCAGCCTTTCTTTCCCAAGGATTACAATCTGTGCTAACACACGCAGTTAGCACTCTTGCCGTTGTGAGGCTAGTGAAAGGATTTTGTAGATGCTCTTATCAAAGGCTCCTTTGTTCTTAATCTTCTACACAAATATTATTTCACTTTAATCCTTGACCAAAACTGTATCATTCGATGCTCAGTTGCAGGTGGGACTAGGAAATGGCTACTTCATTTCCTCAAGTCTCCAGTAAAGAGAAATTTGTAGCAGTGAAGGTCAAATAAGCCACCTCATAATATCTGCCACATTATGAAGAGAATTATGAGTAACTTCCAGGTTTCTGATTGGTGAATTACACTAAGATTTCTAAGACAAATAAGAGGAGAAATTGGTTTTTAACTTAAAAAAAATAAGTCTTGGAAATGTTGAGATTAAAACATTTGTGAAATACCTAGAGTGTTAAAGAATCTGATATTTAAGGCTTGAATTTAGAAAAGAGTTCAACACTTGGGGCAATAGTCAGGAATTTTTCAGGATATAGACAGAGTTTGAAATCATAGAAACCTTTAATAATGTCTAGGAAGAGAGAAGTAGTAGAGTGTGAACACAGGAAATCCAATGTCTAAATGATGATTTGAAAGCCAGCTGCCAAATCCATTTTAGTCACTTAAAAGGTAAAAAACAGACCAAAAACAAAACAAAACAAAACAAAACAAAACAAAAAACAAAAACAAAAAAGAAAAAGAAAGAAAAAAAAAAAAAACAAAAGTGGGGTGGTGGTGCATGCCTTTGATCCCAGCACTCTGGAGGCAAAGGCAGGTGGATGTCTAGGAGTTCAAGACCAGCCTGGTCTACAAGAGCTAGTTCTAGACACCCTCCAAAACCACAGAGAAACCCTGTCTCGAAAAACCAAAGTAAACAAACATGCAAACAAACAAAAAAAAAGCCAAACAGAATTATATAAAGAAACCAAGGGAATTAGTGGGGCAGTGGTGGCTCACACCTTTCATCCCAGCCTGGTCTATGAATCAAATTCCAGGATAGCCAGAGCTATCCTGAGGAAACCTTGTCTCCAAAAAAAAGGAGGAAAAGAAGAAAGAGGGGGGAAGGGGGAGGGAGGGAGGGAGGAAGGGAGGGAGGGAGGGAGGGAGGGAGGGAGGTTTGAGACTAACAAATATAACTAAGTGTCCAGTTGTAAAGAGCTAAAGGCATGGTTTGCACACAGTGCCTGGGCCTGCTCCTATTTCCAGTGACCTACAACATTGATTTGCTCCGGACTTGATCACTACACACAGCAAGAAATAAAGATGGTGTAGTCCCAGTACCTCATGCCCTTTTATTGTATGTAATAAAAACTGAGGTGAACCCAAGCCTAGCCAAGCCTGCATAATGTAAGTGGGAACCCCAGGGCTCTTCTTCCCTGAGGTTTCATGTGGGGTAGGGTGAGTCAGCACCAGGCCTAATACTCTTAAGAGTGATTTGAAGCTGACTGGAAATGAGCCTCTGAAGATAGGGCATTGGGACTGTTGGGAAATAAGTGAAAGGGAGAGCTTGACTGACTATCATGCATAGTAAAGTTTAGTTACCAGGGACTGGTTAAAATGGCGGGTTAGAGACGCTGGGCACCTTCTAATCCTGCACGATGCTTTAGGGTGTGACAGTGAAGGGACACAGTTAGAGACCAGGTGAACACCAGGGACACTGGGCTTTAAATTTGCAAAAGGAACGATAAGAGAGGGGAACAGAAGAGGGTCCCTGCCACCATGCACCAAGCAAAAGGGGAGCGTTCTCGTGCAGATTGCCAGCCTGTGTGTGCACTGCATATGGTGCTTATGTCTGTAATCCCGGCACGGAGGAGGCTGAGGCAAGAGGATGGTAAGTTGAGGTCTAAGACACAAAAAGATCTTATCACAGAAACAACAAAACCAACAAGACATCAGTGATATGTGCAGGGAATCATTGCCACTGACCTCCACCTCTGCACTTCCCCATCCCTCCACCCAGCAAACCCCCCATCCCTCCACCTCTGCATTTCCCCATCCCTCTACCCCGCACTCCCCCATCCCTCCAACCCGTATACCCTAGCTTGCTCTGTGCCAAAGTGGGCACTCATCTTCATAGAGTCCCAGAGTCAAGGCAGGAAACAGAAACCCTATGGTTTTACATGCCCTCTGAGACTGGTGAAGTGATCATCCACCCCAGAATCAATGTGCTGGTGACTTGGACACAGAGCTATAGATGAAGGTCCACATATAAGAAGTGTGGGGACACTGCAGAGGAAGAAGATGGTGATTTCAGCAGGACACTGGTCCTCACCAATTAGGAGGGTGAGATCAGTTGTGCATACAAAACAGCACTGCTTTAAGCTGACTACAGTCTATACTCTCAGAGAGCCAGGGATACTTGATAGGATAAGGCTGCTGCTCCAGCATTTCCCACACCCACATGCCCAATGGCAGGCACCTCTGCTGCAAGTAGGTGCCCAACCCGCTAGTCCACAGGCTTAACTGGCACAATTTGAGAGCAGCTACTACGCCTGCCACACTGTGGGTCCTATAGAGTCAACACTGGCAGGACTCCAGCCAAGCAGCAGTCACAGTAGAGCAAGGGCTGTGGCTGGAAAAGTAGGACAGGCTCAGCATAGGCCTTTCTGGTCTAGCCTGTTTAGATTTAAGAGAGGAAAATGAATCTCTATTCCCACCCACCCTCCCACACCCACACACATACATCATATAAACTGTGGATCTATAAACATGGGGGTGGTATGAATCATCTCCATCCTCTATCTGCCCAGCAAGAATGGAATCTCCTGCACTCCACACATAATCTTCCTCACTCCATTGTAGAGAAGCATTCCAATTTCCCCATGGTAATCTGGATCAATCACTCCTCCTAACACTGCTGTTTCTTTCTTAGCCTGTTTTGGCCTGGAAGTCAATGGAAAATTTGTTGTGGCTCCTGCCAGGAGCACTCCCCTCTCTGAAACCAAAACTTCTAGGCCAGCAGAACTTATGGTCACAGGAATAAGGAGCTAAACTTTTCCTAGTGGGTCCCTAGGGGTAATAGTGAGTGGGACAATTTCCTTTTCCACCCCTTAATTCCTAGACCTGTGGGTCCTGGCTCTGGGAGAAACAGTACCACATATTGGATACTGATTCAAATCATATGCTGCCTTCTAGAGAACCTGTCCAGCCCCGCAGTCTTCAGCCACCTTGTTTGTACTGTAACTGAGTCTTCAAAAGGCCATCCCATCTTTCTATGAGGCCAGCTGCTTCAGGATGGTGGGGAAGATGGGAAGACCCGCCAATTCCATGATTGTAGGCCCTCTGTCATGCTTATCTGCCTAAGAAGTGAGTTCCTTGGTCAGAAGCAATACTGTGAGGAATACCATGTCTGTGGATCAGGTGTTCTGTAAATCCATGGATGGTAGTTTTGGCAGAAACATTGCATGCAGGGAAGGTAAATTGATAACCCAATAAATATTTACTCCAGTAAGACAAAGTATTGTCCTTACCATGGAGGTAGTGGTCGAATGAAGCCCACCTGTCACCAGATTGCTCACTGGTCACACCAGGAAATGGTACTGTATCAGGGGCTCAGTGTTGGTCTCTGATGTTGGCAGGTAGGGCATTCAGCAGCAACTGTGGTCAGGTCACCCTTGGTGAATGGAAGCCCATGTTGTTGAGTTTATGCATAACCCCCACCTCTGCCACAATGGCCACTTTTTTCATGGGCCCATTAGGCAATGACAGAAATGATTAGAGAAAGAGGCTGACTGTCCACAGAACGGGTCATCCTACCTACTTGATTATGAACTTCCCAGTCGAAGTCACCTTTTGGTGAGCATTTACAGACACAGCTATCTTCACATCATTCAACCATTTGGAGAGATCTATCCACATACTTCTTATTTATCTTTCTCACCAAATTTCCAATCATGCTCTAAAGTGTGGGAAATAAGATTCCAGGGCAAACTATTGTCTGATGGATGTTTATTTGGGGAGAAATCACACCAGAAACAGATGACCTCCTTAGGTCCCATTCCAAGGATGCCTCTGGATGTTCTCTGTTTCCAACCAGGAAGTAAAAGAGTAAGCTAGGGTATGGGGCCCCAGACCTAGTCCCCCCCCCAGGTCACACCTGCACCTACCCCCATCCCCCAATGGGTATGATCAGTGCAACAGGTTCGGGCTGGGTAGATATCTCACTACAATGCTCTTTCCAAGTCCCTGACCAGCCAGCCAATCCATTGGCTACAGCTGCGGATCAGTGAACAACCACATACTTGGCCATTTATCCTTCCAAACAAATTGCACTGTCCAGTCATGTGTACTGCTCAAAGTTCTGCCCCTTGTGAATATTTCCCTTCACTGGTATCTTTCAGGGTTGTTACAGAAAGGGGTTGTAATGCTGTAGCTGTCCACTTGTGGGTGGTGGCTGCATATCATGCAAAACCATGAGTAAACAAGACTTAGCTTTTTCTTCTTCAGTCAGCCGATCATAGGGAACACCCCAGGAGGATATAGGTGCATATTTGGCAACAGACGACATTGTACTGGGAGTAGAAACTATAGGTATCTTGGCAACTTCTTCATGTAACTTGCTTTCGCCTTCAAGACTTGCTCGGGCCCAATCACATATACACCACTTTCAATTGATAATAGTTTGCTGCTGGGTACTTTTTTGACTTAGTGGATCAGATAACACCCAGTTCATGATGGGCAGCACGGGTTGCATGGTAACTTAGTCAAATATTCAGTTTCCACTAAGGTACATTAGCAGACCAAGAGCTGTCTTTCAAAGGGAGAATAGCTGTCTGCAGATCTCAGTGATTCACCTATACCCTACAAAAGGCTACAAACAGCGTCCCTGTCTGCCACTGGCACCTCAAGTATCATCAGGTCTGCTGAATCATACGGTCCAAGTGGTAGAGAAACCTGCACAGCAGCCTGGACCTGTTGAAGAAACTTCTGTTCCAAGCCTCAAACAAAGCAGGCAGCTTTCTGTGTCACTTGGTTAAAGGGGCTGGAGTAACAAACCCAAGTGAGGAATGTGCTGTCTCCAAAATCTTAATAGGCCCATATAACATTGTGCTTCTTTCTTGCTGGTGGGAGGGACCAGGTCAATAACTTATCCTTCATCTTAGAAGGAATATCTCTGCTTGCTCCATACAACTTGACTCCTAAGAATTTCTCTGAGGTAGAGGGCCCCTGAATTTTGGTTGGATTTATGTCCCATCCTCTGATGCTCATATGTGATAGCAATGAGTTCAAAGCGATTGATATCTCCTGCTAACTTGGTTCAATCAGCATGTCATCAATATAATGCACCAGTAAGATATTTTGTGAAAGAAACAGATGATCAAGGTCCCTTCTGAGTTATGACACAGGGCAGGAGAGTTAATATATCTTTGTAATATATATCCTGTAAAGGTATACTGCTGCCTTGCCAACTGAAAACAAATTGTTTCTGATAGTGCTTATGGACAAGTACTAAGGAAAAGGCTAAATCAATAGTTGTATACTATGTTCCAGGAGTTGTGTTAATTTGCTCAAGTAAGGACGCCATACCTTGTACAGCAGGTGCAACTGAGTCACTACCTGATTGAGTTTTTGATAGTCAACTGACATTCTCCACAATCCGTCTTCTTCACCAGATAAAACAGTTAAAGGGAGATGTGATAGGAACAACCTTCCCTGCATCTTTATGTCCTTGATGGATGTAAGGATTCAGGCAATATGCTGGCCTGCCCTGTCACCTGGCAGAATGCACTCAGGCAGCAGCATTGTCAGCCCAGTGTTCCGTGGTTGCATGGTCTGCACACAGGTGCAAAAGACCCCTTTAAAAGAAAGACTGTTAGAAACCTGCAGTCTCACCCTGTTGGGCCATGCCCAACCCCCACCTTTTTAATAGTAATAAGAGGTGGGAATGTTGAGGCTGGGCAGTCTGTGGGCCCCGCCTCTGATGGGCAGGACGTATAATCACTAAGTCAGGCCTTACCTGGCTGGGCGGAGACTGGGTTATGCAAGCCCCACTGCCCAAGCTACCTGGCCGCAGAGACTGGGTTACGCATGTGCAAGCTCCCCTTTTAAAGCAAGCGCGCCAAGAGTCCCTCTCTCTCTTGCTCTCTCTTGCTCTCTCCTGCTCTCTCTTGCTTCTCTTGCTCTCTCTTGTCCCTCTCATCTCCCTCTCTCTTGCTTCCCTCTCTCGCTCTCTCTGGGGCCCCTTTATCTCTCTCTCTCCCCGCTTTCCTCTCCCCTCTCTCAATAAACTCCACGTGGGCGCTCAATCTCGTGTTTGTGTTTCTTAGGCCATAGCAGCTGCATCACAGCAGCTGTATCAAAAGAACAACAAAGACCCCACCCACAATCTCTTTCCAGCTCTTTTCCATGCTCTTTCCCAGCTATTCCCCCAGGGCAGACAGGACTTTTCTTGTCTCCCTCTTCTCTTCTGTCCTCTCTGTCTCTGTGTCTCTTTACCTCTTTTTCTCTTCCTCCCCTCCTTTCCCTTTCTAATAAAACTTCTCACTAAGCCTGGCAGTTTTGTCCCTCTGCCTCACTCACCTCACCTTCCATGGAATCCGCCAAAGTGTGCACTAATTTCTGCAATTCCTCCAGGGATACAATACTGCTTTGAAATCACTATTTTCCTTGATAGAGGCAATCCTTTTAATTATTTTTTAATTTTACATATCAGTTCTCCCTCCCTTCATCCTGCTTCCTCCAACTTCCCTTCATCCCATGCCCCATCCACTCCTCAGAGAAGGTATGGCCTCCCATGCGGAGTCAACAATATCTGTCCCATCACCATGATGAGGCCTGACCAAGGCCCACCCCCACAGGTCTAGGCTGAAGGAGGAGTCTTTCCATGGGAAATGGGCTCCAAAAAGCCAGTTTGTGTACTAGGGATACATCCTGAGCGTACTGCCAGTAACCTCATAAACTGCCCAATCCACCCACTGCCACCTGCATTCAGGGTGTCTAGTTTGGTGCTATGCAGGCTCTGCTGCTGTCAGTCTGGAGTCAGTGAACTCTCACTAGCTCGGGTCAGCTGTTTCTGTGGGTTTCTCCGTTATGGTCTTGACCCCTTTGCTCATATTGTCATTCCTCCCTTTCTTCAACTGGACTCTGGGAGCTTGACACAGTGGTTAGTTGTGGGTCTGGCAGAGGCAACTCTAAAGGCTTCTATTTAGCATTTTCAACCATAATAGCCCTTACTCCACATGTGAGGGAAACCAGTGAGAATTCTGCCAACTTCTAAGTGTATCTATCCAAATTATACTTGTAGGACTGGAAAAATAAACACGGGATGAGTTGGGGACCTACTACTGTACCTACTGTGAGTTGAATTTAAGCCAAAATTCAATTAATCACCTGGCCTCCATAAGCCCTTACTTTTAAGTGGAGGACCACAAGGTTTCTTGGAGTCTCCTGGAATCAACATCAATTCAGAACCAGTATCCAACAGACCCTGGAAAGCTTGGTTGTTCCTTTTCTGCCAGTGTACAGTTACCCTTGTAAAAGGCCATAGATCCCACTGGGAAAGAACTGGAGAAAGGCTAACAGTAAAACTTTTAGGTATTTTGTCAATGCCCTTCCTCTTCAGTCAAAGGGTTCTGTGTCCTGCAAACTGGCTCACGTCTGGAGATTGATTCACAGGATGGATTCCCCTTTGCCATGATCCAGTGTGGCCTTTCATTTGTTTTGTTGCTTTCACTTTTCCACTTCTGATGCCAGTGAATGAATGGACTTTGTAGCAAGAAGAGAGCAAACAGGCAAAAAGCAAAAGCTTCCTTCTTCCATGTCCTTATATAGCCCCCAGTGGAAGGCATGACCCAGATTAAAGGTGTGTGGTTCCCACCAGATCTGGATTTAAATTGTATCTTCCTACTTCAAAGTAAGCAAAATCTCTCACAGGTATGTCCTCCAGTTTTGGATTTTAGTTAATTCCAGATATAATCAGGTTGACAACCAAGAATAGCCGTCATAAATACATTCTAAGCCATAAAATAAATTATAAATGCAAAACACCTGAAATAACTCATTATTATATATTAACAGAAGAAAAACTAAAATTTAACAGCAAAAGAATCAATTATATGGAGCTGGAACAACATACTCTGGAAAAAAATTAGTGAACATAGAACTTTCTAGAACCAAATGAAAATACCACTTACCACAATTTTCGGTACATAAAGCCCATCCAAGAGGAAAGTTTATAGCAACAAGTGTTTACATTAAAAAAATCATATTGCTATCAAAAAAAAAAAAAACCAGAAAGGCATCCCAAGTTCTTAGGAAAACAAAAACAAAGCCTTGTGTGGTGGCTCATGCATTTAATCTCAGAATTCAGGAGACAGAGGCAGGTAGATCTTTTGTGACTTTGAGGGCAGCTGGGTTCACACAGTGAGTTCCAAGATGGCAGAAAGGTAGAAAAGGAAGGAAGGAAGAAAGAAAGGAAGGAAGGAAGAAAGAAAGGAAGGAAGGAAGAAAGGAAGGAAGGAAGGAAAAAGGAAGAAGGAAGGAAGGAAGAAAGGAAGGAAGGAAGGAAGGAAGGAAGGAAGCCCAGTAGATGGAAAGAAAGAATAGAAAGAGCTGGAATTAATGAAATTAATGAAATGGAAATAAAATGAATAACACAAAAGATCAGTGGGGGGAAAATGTCTACTTGAAAAGACAAACAAGATAGAAAAGCCTCTACTTACACACACACACACACACACACACACACACACACACACACACAAGATCAACCAATAATATTGGACACAGTACAAACTGAATAAGATTTAAAAGCCTCTACTTAAACTAAAAGGAAGATCAATCAATAATATTAAACACGATACAAACTGAGTAGGACCAAGTCAACTATGTTAGCAGCCGTCTCACAGCCTGTTGCCAAGCCTTTCTTATCATGGACTGCTATATCTCTTGTTAAACTGAAAACCCAAATAAAACTCACTCTTCCTTCCCTCCTGTGGTGGTCTGAGTGAGAATGACCCCCACAGGCTCATATGTTTGACTATTGTTTCCCAGTTGGTGGGACTGTTTGGGAAGGATTAGGAAATGTGGCCTTGTTAGGGGAGCTGTATTCCTCGGAGTGAGCTCTGAGGTGTCAGAAGATTCACAGCATTTGCCCTCCCTCTCTGCCTCTTGCTTGTGGATCAAATATGACCTCTCAGCTGTTCCTGCCACCATGCCTATTCTCCGCCATCATGAACTTTAAACCTCTGAAACTGTAAGCCCTATTAAAATGCTTTCATCTATAAATTGCTTTGGTTAGTGTGTTTTGTCACAACAGGAAAGTAAGGAAGACAACTCCTCAGGATTCAGACTAAACTGATTTGCACCAGGTATTCCAAGACCACTCACCAGAAAAGAACAGTTGCTTTAATGCTGTGCAAGGACAAAACACAAACTTGGAACCCACCTCACATTTATTAAAAATTAAATCAAATGGGTCTGTAACATAAACATAAGCACTTTTAGGAGAGAGCACAAAGGTAAATTATTGTGACCCTGTAATTGCACATGGTTTCTCAGTTATGCTACTAAAACACAGGCAACAAAAGAAAGGTGAGAGAGAATGAACATCATCAGAACTTAAAGCCTAGGCCAGCAAGTTGGCATATCTGGTAAAAGCCCTTGCCCTGCAAGTCTGATGACCAAACTTAGCTTCTCACAGCACACAGGAGAAGAGAACTAGCTGCCGGAAGTTGTCCTCTGGCCTCCACACGCACACCATGGCACACACACACACCGCAACGCACTCTCTCAGAGCTAAACAATGATAGTAAAATGTTAAAATAATATTGAAAACTACAAATAAAAACACTTAATGTATAAAGAGAAAAAGACAATATACATACTAAGAGAAAATATTTGCAAATATCCAGAATATTAAATAACTCTTACAACTCAACAACAAAGACAACCTAAATTTTATTATTTTTATTTTTGTGTATGAGAGCCACATGCATGCAGTACCTGAAAAAGCTAGGAGAATGGACCCTCTAGAGCTGGAATTACAGACACTTGTGAGCTGCCTGGTTGTGGGTACTTGGAATCAAACCTCTTCAAGAGTAGCAAATGCTCTGAACTGCTGAGCCCCTCTCCAGCCCCAGGACAGTCTAATTTGCATACAATCCTTACAGAACCTCAAAGGTATCTTTCTAAAGATACACAAGTGGAAAAAATGCACACACATAAAATTATGCTCAATACCATTAGCAACTAGGTAAATGTAGATCAAAACTCTAATGAAGGAATATTTTATACCCAACAGGATGTGCATAACAGAAAAGAAAAAAAGAAGTATGGAGGAGCATGCAGAGAAATTGGAAGGCTCAAGATTGCTGATAGGAAAGGAAAATGACCAAAGGCAGTTTGGTGGCACCTCAAACAACTAAACAGAATTTCTATATGACCAAGCAGTTCCACTCCTAGAAAGATAACCAGAAAAGCTTAAAACCAATACTACAAAACAAAAAGGCCAGGTTCAATTCACAATACCCACATGGCAGCTCACAACCACGTGTAACTCCCGTTTCAGGGGATCTGGTGCCTTCTTGTGGCCTCTAGGGGCTCCAAGCATGTACCTGCATGAACATAAAAAACAGGTAAAACACCCACACATGGCAAATACTCCAGCACATAAAAAAAGATAAAGACACTTTTTAAACAGTTGATGTTTTATGACTCTAAGATGATTTTTTTGGTAAATCAGGCCTTGTGGCCAGTTCATATTAAGCAACCAGAAGGACATCTCTAACAGTACTGGGTCACTTTCTCAGACCAAATGAACTCCAGTTTGTTTTGAGGCTATTTCAATGGATTTGAAAACAATACTAGATGCAGCTCCCAGTCCTAAACAAAACAGTATGAATCAGAGCTAACATGATTTAGTTGGACTTTTCCTCAAGTGTTTTAAAACACATATTTGAGGTTTTTAATAGTGAAAGGAAACCACATTAAATACAGCTGGATCATTTCTATGTAATTGGCTTTCCAGTCTTAATCTGGCTCTGAACTGTTTACTCCACTTTGGTAATTAACCATTATCAACCTCATTAATGAAACAGAAACCACCAATCATTAATAAAAAGCTTGTCATACAGAATTTAAACAAAGAACAAGATTTGGGCAAGCAATAGGCTGTTAGAAGCTGCTTCTACTAATTACAAGAGTATTTTAGTTATTTTGTTGTTGTTTCCTGAAAACTCACAAAGTTTCTTTTGGCATAGCTGTCCAGCAGTCTGTGTTCTTTTATACAAGAATAATAATTTAACAGAACTTTTTTATGCAATAAGTTTCTGACTACTTATCAACATGTGTGAATAACAAAAATGAGATTCCCTTATGCAAGCCACAAGGAAGACCTTGCTTTCTATGTAGCTATTTCCAGTTAAAGTGAAAGTAAGCATAAAAGACTTTTTTAGCTGAAGATATATTTCTAGGATAAAAATCAGTAAGACATATTTCTCATCAGATGGCACAACAATATTATAGTATACATACTAGAAAACAAAACTAAATTTCCAGTTATAAAATTTTGTTTGCTTTAGCCAGGTGGTGGTGATGCACACCTTTAATCCCAGCACTCTGGAGGCAGAGGCAGGCGAATTTCTGAGTGTGAGGCCAGCCTGGTCTACAGAGTGAATTCCAAGACAGCCAGACCTAGTTTAGAAACCCTGCCTCAAAAAACCAAAAACAACAAACAAAAAAATTGCTTGCTTGGATTTAATGAAAATGCCACAAAGTTTTAATTAGTAAGAAGATAAACTTCATTACTGTGGTCATTTTCCCCAAAGCTTAATATTGTATAAGGTTAAGAGCATTAGTATTTTAAGGTAAGGGAAAATGCTGCAATGCAGCTTAGAACTCATGAGACAATAAGAAGATGCAAGCTCCACACGTGACAGTAGGGACTGGTCACCAGCACAGTGTGACTTTTGAGCTACTTTTCTAGTTCATTACCACAGTTGGCTGGCATAAGGGACCAAACTGTAAATATAGAGTAACAAAATGATCCAGAGTAGAAAGGGCAGAACTACTTTTTTAGTTCATAACCACACTTGGTTGGCTGAAGGAACAAATCTGTAAGTAGAAAGTAAGAAAAAACCATGAGATAGCTGGGTATTGGTAGCACACACACTTTTAATCCCAGCATTTGGGAGGCAGAGGCAGGCAGATCTTTGTGAGTTCCAGAAACCCTGTCTCAAAAAAAAAAAAAAAAAAAAAAAAAAAAAAGGAAAGAAAGGAAAAAAAGTCATAAAATGACTCAACAGGTAAAGACACTTGCTGCCAAACCTGACCTGATGACCGAGTTGAATCCCCAGAACCCTAATAATGGAAGTAAAAAACCATTCCTGCAAGTCATCTTCCAAGTACAACACACACTATGATGTGGAGACACACACACACACACACACACACACACACACACACACACAGTGTTTTTTGTTTTTTTCAGGACAGGGTTTCTCTGTTACAGCTCTGTCTTTCCTGGAACTCATTCTGTAGACCAGGCTGGCCATCTACCTGCCTCTGCCTCCCAAGTGCTGGGACTAAAGGTGTATGCCACCACCACCTGGCTATTACTGTTATTTTTAATTTTTTACAAACAAGAGAAGCTCCAATATATGGCTAGAGATTGAATCCATGCTCTTTCTTTCTTTGTTATTCCACCAGTCTCTTGGTCTATCTTCTTCATGACTGACTGAGCTTCCAAGTCCCACAGGCCCTGCCTCATGGTGAGCTTAGTGTTATAACAACGAATAGATATGTATGAGGTTTTTTCTTTTGGGCCACCAACCAGCCCCCAAATCATGACACAGAGACCTAATATTGATTATGAATGCTAAGCCTTATCTTATGCTCATTTCTTGCTAGCTCTTCATCTGTTTTGCTTTGGGGCCTTTTACCTTTCTTTCCTTCAGTATGTCCTACTCAGTCTAGCTGGTTGGTGTCTACCTAGCTGACTCAGTCTTTTCTGTCTCTTCTCTGGAGGTCTGTAAAATCATCTGGGAGTGCTATATCCATTAAATGTGGGCTTTTTCTAATTTGGTTTGATTTGGATTGCTGCATCAGTGGAAAGGTTTATGGAGTGCAGAAACTTTTCACTCACTAGTTTGCTTTTTTATAGCCCAGGACTACCTGCCCAGCAATGACACCATTCAATGCCCTCTGGACCCTCTTACATCAATCATTAATAAAACGAAAACAAAAAGTGCCCCCATTTACTTCCTACAGTCCAGTCTGATGGAGGCATTTTCTCAACTGAGGTTCCCTCTTCCCAGACGATGTGCAAAAAACCTAATGAGCGCATAATATTTTTTCTGACTATTAATGGTTATTTTGTTTAATTTATGCTAAGTGGAATGTAGCTGTTGTTAGTGGAGGATGGTTTCTGTGGTACTTGAGATCCAATCCAGGGCCTCAGACATGCTAGGCAAGTATTCTGTCATCAAGCTATGTCCCCATCCCCAGAAATTGTCTTAATTTTAAAAATGACTAAAAAAATATGGCTTCTAATTAAGACTAGATAACATTTTAATAAAATTGCTCTAGAGGTCTTTTACATATACCTTCCAAACATATCAATAAAAATGAGCGTAAAGGTTAGAACTATGACCTGAACTCAGATCTCCAGTATTCAATGAAGCCAGCATGGTGGTACCTCTAAGGAAGCTCTGGAGCCATTAAAAAAAAAAAAAAAAAAACTGAACCAAAACCAACCTGAGGTGGAGGTAGGAGTAGGCAGGAGGCTCAACGGTAAAATACTTTGTCTGTCAAGCCTCACAGCCTGGTTTGTGTCCCCTAAGCCTAGACAAGGAGGGAAGAAAAGAAGAGACTTCACAAAGCTGACCTCTGACTTCCTCACATGCAAGTTGACATGCTCCCCAAAACACACACATCATTCACACACAATAATCATTCCCACCTTTTATTTTATTTTATTTTTTATTTTTATTTATTTATTTTTTTTTTTACATATCGATCCCAGTTCCCTCTCCCCCCCTTCTTTTAATATAAACTAACACCTGCCTTAAGCGACAGAGGACATCAGCATAATCCCTTATCCATCATGGGAGAGGGCACCCAGGCCCGTAACCTTCCTGTCTTAGGTTGGATATTTGCCCCCTTCTGCTTTACCCGTCTCTGGTGATTAGTTCATCTGTAAGTTCAGCCATACTTGGGTAGAGGCATTCTCTTGAGCTAAAGACAGTAGAATCTGCATTGTTTGAAAGTTGGCCTGGGCCTGTCTAACGCTGTGGCATCATAAGCAGATCAGGCAGATAGCACCAAGGGTAAGGGTGATGAGCCCCAGTGAGAGAGAACTTGCCCATTCTCCTAATTAATCTGCCCACAGGTTGAAGTCCTTGTAAAATGCCTTCTGCACTGGCAGGTGGTACTCAGGTTTCATTGATTTTAATGATCTGCATGGATAAAGTATGTATATTATTTAAAAACTGATCACTCCAGGACCCTTAGAGAAACCTAACTACAAATGATGCATTCTTAACTTTAGCAGGTGTAACACAGATACAAGTGAAAGTGGGAGAACAAGAAGCCATATGGGCCTCCCACAGTAAGTCCAATTGTTGAGTTTCAAAATGCCAATTTGTACTAGATTATCGAGTGTGTTTTGGATGGCTATGGCTTCAACCACTTCACCTGATAGTTTATCCACTGTGCTTCTGTATTTACAGATTGGAAGAGGGCTATACTTGAAACCATTGTTGCAGTAATGGAGGCGGCAATGGCAATAACAATTGCAGCCATGATCCTGAAGTCTCTTTTTCCTCTATGTCTCACAAGTTGGTCATCTGTAGAGAAGGTCTCTAGCATAGGTACCACCCTGGGTACACGAACCACGACAGCTGTTGTTTCATACATCTAGTAGCTAACCAGTGGGCAGACCTGCTGAGAACGATTGAGACTTCCTCCAAAATTAGTAGCATTAGTTACAATGAAAAAGAAGGGAGCCAGAACACAAGTGCCTGAAATGAAAGTGGTATTCTTATCCTTTAGACTGCAGTGTGATTTTATAGCTACTTTACCCAAACTATAATTAGTGGTCAGGAAAAAGGGCCACACCTGTGAGCATCTGAGACCCATCTGAGAAAAGGTAATAGCTAGCACCTGGCCCCCACTCAGTGTGGCTCTACAGAGCTGCATCCATTCACTAGGGGTGCAATTTAATGCTGCGAAAGACTCAAAAATTGCCTGAGTGAAAGGACATGGGGCCCATAAGCAGTGACGGCCTCCTTAAGTCGTTTTATATCCTTGAAATTTAGTAGGTTGTGCTCCCTAACCCTGTTATACTGAGGATCCACTGTCTGAATCACAGGAAAAGCTTGTCTTTCCTTTCCTAACGCTTCTACCTTGGTTATTAAATCTTTGACCTCCTCCTCTATTCCTCGAGGTGCAGAGGCCCTTCTAAAGGGATCACTAAAGGGGTTGTGCTTTGGTGGACGGCATTTGCGCTCATCAGCTTCAGCAATTCTTTGTTGTTCAATTTCTGCTTCCAAAGTATCTTCCTCATCAGTTAGGTAGAACTATCATCTCCTAGTTGGGATCCCTCTTGTTCCCTGATAGATTTCACAGATTCTACATCTTATACTTCCTTGAAAGTCTTATTCATCCCTGCCATTTGTCCTTTTACTTTGACACTGTTGCTCAGGAGCGAATCTTTAACTAGACACCAAAGGGGAAAGGTGGCAATAGGGAAATTATCAGGCCCCTCTTCTTTATAAGCCTTACCTGTTTCCAATCAGAGATGTTTAAGCCTCCAGAGTGTAAAAACCAGGGACTATGTTTTTCTAACATGGCAATGAATGCTTTAGCCATCTTAATTTTAATCCTGGTGCCTTGTCTTTTCAATAGGGCCACTAATTGCCCACTGAGACTATCCTTAGAGTTACTGGTGTCCACCCTGCAATGCACCCTCATTCACTTACTTTGCCAGCCGGCCTCCAAGGGTGATCTCTTAGGTGATCCTTTCTTCCTGATCTCAGTGGGACCTCCACTTGTAGCACCTGTACTACAATATATTCCAATAATTGAGCAAAGGCCTAGAGATTTAAATACAAGACAAGACAGTGGGTCATCCACTCAACAGGAATGCCAAATGCCATTTATTGAGGGGAAGGTGCGGGCTTATATACTGACTCACAGCACAGTGGAAAACAATCAAGGGTCAAGCATGCAAGTTCTCGGGCTTAGTTCCTCCCCAGCAGATGAGTGTTAGCAAATCAAGAAGAGAACCAAGAACAACCAACAGCTTCAGGCTTGCTCAAGGTGCCTCTGAACTTCATTCAGGGCCCTACAAACCACCCACTTATGGACACACACACACACACACACACACACACACACACACTCACACACACACAAGGGTTTTGAAGTGTTTTTGTTATGTGTATGATTGTTTTGCTTCTGTGTCAGTGTGTGTACTTCATACACGCCTGTTGACCATAGAAGTTAGAAGAAGACATCAAATCCCAAGGAACTATAGTTATGAATGGTTGTGAGCCACTATGTTAGTGCTGGGAATTGAACCTGGGTACATGCTCTGTTACCTCCACAAAAATCAAACACACACACACACACACACACACACACACACACACACACACACAATGTAGAATTTAATTTCAAGGACAGTAAATTTTCTAAGTAACCTCAGTACAATCTTTCCATCTAGAGAATTGGGGAAATGAACACTGCCTAATACCTTTTTCATAACAGCAGTCAAAGTATGTGAGCACTCACCAGGACTGGAACCATCAAGAACACTGGCATCTAACAACCATCTGTGACTCCAGTTCCAGAGTATCCAACACACAAACACACACACACACACACAAACACTATACATACAAAAAATAAAAATAAAATAGAAATTTAAGAGAACATATTAAGAGAACTCATCTTAAAAAATAAAAAGCCACTGGCTGAAATGCTTTTATGTGAATTAGAGAGCTGAACAGTATCAGTGAGAATTTGGGCCCCTTACATTTTACTTCAAAATCTCATCTTTATTTTTAGATTGTCTATGTTTTTATAGAAAGTCGATTAAATACTGCCATTTCATTGCATTCCCTAGTCAATCACGTGTTTGGCATAATGGTGCAGAAACACACGTGGTTCATGGTTCCTGGTTCCGGCAGCATTCTCTCTTTCCTTTTGTGTGCCTGCACAGCTGGGAGCTTCCCTTTGGGGGCACTGACAGTTTGCTTTGTGTAATGGGCAGGGATGGATCAGTGTAAGCTCTGAATATTGGGGGGAGGAGTATTCACATTTTGAATGCAGTGTTTATAACTACCAGGGACTTTTATTTATACTAATGCCAGAGTCTGAATGGGCATTACAAAATTATCTACGAAGGCAAATGTTTGCCTTGACTGTTCCTTTTTTTTTTTTTTTTTTCCAACTAAATCAACGGATCCTCTCTTAGGAGCTCTTCTGGTTCCTGCCACAGTGAGGGTAAATCACCCTGACAAGACACAGGCATGCTGCTAATAGTTATTAAAAGCATTAAAGCATTAACCTTTAGCAACCTCATTTTTCACTTGGTACACACATTTAAGTATTTTTATCAAGCTGAAGCTAAACACTAAGAATTCAGTTAAAAAATGATCTGTTCTCTTCAGTCTAATAGAAAAACATATGATAAAAAGTGAAGGCACTGGAAGAACGAGGCAGCATAAATAGTCATTCTAGGGTCAATTAACATAAATCTATTCCCTTGAGACTGTGGAGATGAAAACGCCAGAGACCAACTGACTTAGAAAATTTACAATTATTTAATCTTCAGAATTCAAGATTAAAAACTGTTGGATATCCAAATTTCTTTGTTACATATTAAATATGAACTCTAGATTTAAAAAATTCATATCACAATATTTAGAACAGAAAACCCCTATGAAAAATGTAACTCAGTAGAACATGCAGCTTTTTACAGCATTTCTCAACAGCAGGTACAACAACAGATATTAATGTCTATCCCAAAGTCCTTCCCACTTGACAATAAACAAGGAACTTTATTGGTTACTAAAGGAATGCAAAGATAAATACAACATAATTCCTTTCAGGGTGAAAAGTAAAACATGTATACATATATACTACACAGGCAGAGAGGGGTCACCACTGTATAAACAAAGAATCATAAGGACTATGCAAAAGAAGAAATAATTTGTATTTCCCACAATAAATATTTATAGTTGACATTATTCTTTTTCTCTACTTGCTATCAGAGCTTTTGACTATTTTCATAAAATTTCCCCATCTATTATTCTTATGCAGTATGGCCCCACTTTCACTATAGAATTTTAATGATCCTTCCTTCCAGTTGAAATACTTAAGTTCAACTCAGATATCACCACCACCACCCCCAATCTGGTCCAGTGACAAACACTATGCAAAATGTCTGTCGCACTGGCTGTAACTGCAAAGAGAGTTTGGGAGTGAGTACTACACTTGAACACTGAGCACAAGAATGGTGGTTGGAAAATCCTTACTGGACCAAATCTACAACATAATTTGAACTTTCCTTTGGTACTCACAAATTTTTGTTGTAAACTTGATCTGCCATCTTTCCTAACCATTATGTAAGCAATACATAGCCTTGAAGTGGATGATTCTCTACTCAAGAGGCAATTAAAAGCAGTTAACAATAGTGGCTGGCTTTTCTTCTCCCATAGTTCTACCTGTTGACCCAAGCGAAGATGTTAAGCAGAACCCTCTACCACACATATTGGAGTCACATGAATTATCTCCAAAGTAGACTCACCTCCAGAATCAAGGCAAGGAGCTTTCAATTTCAAGCTAAAGGTGATTAGAAGGCCCAGAGAATACCATCCATTCTTTAACAATATTGAATATGGACTACTTTTCATGCACTCTATAGATAGATGCTAGAGACCAAATGTAGTACAACTTTTGTGGCAATTGTTATCTTATATAGAAAATTAATCCTATAACCATCCCAGGAAAAAATATAATTATAAATAAAATAAGCATTCTGAAAAGCACAACTTATGGCACTATGGAATAAAGGAATGAACCAAAACTGAGAGTGTCTTAGTTTTGTTTTCTGTTTCTGTGATGAAATACCCTGACTAGAGCAACATGGGGCAAGGTTTCGATTAGTGCACAATCCTGGATGACAGTTTAGCCCGAAAGTCAAAGACTCAGGACCTTGGAAGCAGCTAGTCACTTCCACTCTTAAGAGCAGAGAGACAATAAATACACACACACTTGCTGGTGCTTAGTTCACTATTTACTCTTATTTTGCTTGCATGCATGTCTGTATGCCTATATGTCAACTGTGTCGAAAGAGACCAGAAGAAGGCATTGGGTCCCCTGGAACTGGAGTTACAAATTATTGTGAAACACCATGTTTATACTAGAAGTTGAATCTAGGTCTTCTGCAACAACCATTGCTCTTAACCTCTGAGTCATCTTTCCAGCCCTTACTTTCTCCACTCTTATACAGTTCAAGAGTCCCTGGCTAGGGCTGGAGAGATGGCTCAGGGGTGAAGAGCACTGACTGCTCTTCCAGAGGTCCTGAGTTCAATTTCTAGCAACCACATTGTAGCTCACTACCATCTGTAATGAGATTTGGTGTTCTCTTCTGGCTAGGTGTCCTTGGCTAGGGAATGGTGCTACCCACAGTAGATGATTCTCCCCACCTCAATACACTCAAAGATAACCCCTCACAGACATGCTTCTGGGCCAACCTGATCTAGATCACCCTCCTTGGTACTCTCCAGATTTTTCCAGATTTTGTCAGTTAACAATTAAGACAATCACAGAAGGGTTATAGACACTTTCTCTAATGAAAGATACTTGAATTGGAGTTCAAAAAATGAGAGATATTTGAGTTGAGCTTTAAAGGATCACAGTCATAAATAAAAGAATATATCAGCTTAGCATGCAGAAAAAAATGTAGCAATTTCTGAAACTATAAGACATAAGAGCCGGTTATGGTGGTGCATGCCAGTAGGATTTGCTGAAGGAGTCAGAGGCAGGAGGATCATGAGTTCAAGGCCAGCCTGGGCTACACATTTAGCAGGTCAGTAGTAGCAGCAGCGCATGTCTTTGATCCCAGCACTTGGAAGGCAGAGGCAGGCAGATCTCTGAGAGTTCAAGACCAGCCTGGTCTACAAGAGCTAGTTCCAGGACATCCTCAAAAGCCACAGAGAAACCCTATCTCAAAAAAAAAAAAAAAAAAAAAAAAAAAAAAAAAAGAAAGAAAAGAAAAGACATAAGAAAACATCTGTTGGGCAAGGTGGCACACACATTTAATCCCAGCTTTCAGGAGGCAGAAGCAAACTATCCTGAGCTCCAGGACAGCCAGGGCTATATTGTGGTTGGGGATGATGGTCCCCTCTTGATATTTAAAAGAGAAATTATTTCAAAAGAGTGATATGGAAAATATATTTGAAGAATTTAGAAAGCCAAGATTCACAAAAGAAAGAATGATCTTAAGGGAACAGTGCAAAGTAATCTCCAACCTGGTAGCAACCCTAGCTGTTTATACATGTTTAGAACACAGAAAACAGCCAATAAGTAGCCCTTTTGCTATGATGGTGATAAAGGTGGAGGAGGGTGAGGATGTGATGACAAAATGCACTTTAGGGGATGGAAAGATGCCTAAACAGTTAAAACCTCTTGCTGCAGTTTCAGAGTGCCACACCAGCCCCAGTGGAGACAGTGTAGCAATGCTGAGAGAAATCTCAATGGCTATCTGTCCAGAGGTTCGCACCACACGTGGTTACGCCTCCTGGGGAAAAGTGGTTCAGGTCCCTGCAGCTGCTTGCATGGCTGGCTGTTTGGAATGGGTGCTAGATGTGTTTTGTGCTATGATAACAATATTGCCTTTTATTCAAGGGATATTTTATTCAAGGGATATTTTAGCCTGTAAGCTCCACTAGTAATTCAGAGATGCCTAGAGAACACTTAGATATAGTTTCAGGAACTGAAAGAGATACAGATCAGCAGCAAATAGGTGGGTATTGCCCTCTGTGCCTTCAGACACAGATCCTAAGGCGCCAGTTGTGACTTCAGATGTCAACCAGGGCCTGATAAATCAATTAGGGCTAAGGCTATAGGAAGCAGCCCACAATGAGACCCTGCCTCTAATTAACCTGCCCACAACAAACATGCTGTGGGATTCACAACAATACTCTAATTTGGGATCTTAGGGCCCCTAAATCAACACTATAAAAGTTTACTATCTAGAGACAAAGATTAGCCTCTAAACTCAACAAATCAAATCTCTGATATGCTGACCACAAGCAGGCCAAAATAAACAGAGGTTCCCAATTATGCACTTGCTGAGAAACTTCAAAGGGAATTGTTAACATCTATAGAAAGCCTGTTTATCTTTAAACTGTGACCAAAGATCTGTTCTTTGAGCTTTCTGTATAAAAAACCCAATACTTTGAAGTAAACTTTGCAGCAGTTCGCAAACCTCCTCAGGTGTGTTTGTGTCTGTCTGTCAAGCCGAAGCCACTCCTGACCTGGTCATCCGAGTCTTGGTCTCCACACAGACCTGCAACCCATTGAGCAGTCTGTGGCATCAGAGGGCTTGGATTCATTTCCTAGCACCACATAGCAGCTCACAACTGTCAGAAACTCCAGTCCCAAGGGGATCTGATGCCCTCTTCTGGCTCTGATAGTACCACATACCCTCAGTACACTTACATGCATGTAGACGAAACACTCATACACATAAAATTTAAAAACAAAAAGCCAGACATGGTGGCACATGCCTTTAATTCCAGCACTTGGGAGGCAGAGACAGATGGATCTCTGTGAGTTCAAGGCCAGTCTGGTCTACAAAGAGAGTTTGGGACAGCCAGGGCTATGAAGAGAAACCCAGTAAAAACAACAACAACAATACTAACAACAAAAGTCTAAAGGTAATTTGGTGCTTTGGGTAGATATACTTAATTTAAGTTTTAATACTACTTTTCTATTTTTAAATTGTATTAATTTTTACATTTATTTTCTGTTCAAACACTTGTTGGGGGACACAAAGTGCATGCTGAGGTTAGAGGACAGCTTGCCAACAGAAATTCTCTTCAATCACATTGATCTCAGGACTGAATTCAGGTTGCCAGACTGAGCAGCAAGAACCTTTACCCTCTGAAACATCTCACCAGCCCTATTTTTTTTCTATTAATAAAGATGACACACTAAGTCAAACCTACCAGAAAATCCCTCCTTTACTTTTTAAAGAAAAAAAGATGCCCCCCAAAAATGCCCAAAATGCACTGTGTAGGAGTCACTTGACATTCCTTAACATTTACTAAGAATACTGACAATCTTGAAACCTTGCAGAAGCATTGGCAATGGCCCAGAAATGGAATTTAGCAACTGATGAGCCACATGGGAATTGCAAAGTGAAGTCATAACCCTGTCAGTATGCCCCACATATACAAAACTACTTACAATTTTTACATTTTATTTATTTATTTAATGAAAGAGAGAAAGTTAGTTCAGGTGGCTAGTGGAGGTCAGAGGAAAACTCTGGGCACGGTTCTCTCCTACCAACTTAGAGGAAACAAGAGTCAAACTCAGGTCGTCAGTCTGTGTGCAAGAACCTCTAACTGTTGAGCAATCTCACGTATTATTTAGTATTTATTATTTTATCATTTATTTATTATCAGCTATGTATTTATAGGGCTTTGGGCACAGAGGACAATTTATGAGTGCATCCTGGAGATAGAACTCAGACAAGCTCCTTTACCCACTGAGCACTCTTGCTGGCCCCAGAAGGTTTTGTAAAGAAGAGAGTAGCTAGGAGGTGGTGGCATATGCCTTTCATCCCAGCACTAGGAAAGCAGAGACAGGCCTGGTCTACAGAGCTAGTATCAGGACTACTAGGGCTACACAGAGAAACCCTGTCTCAAAAAACCAAAAAGAAGAAAGAAAGGGAGGAAGAGAGGGAGGAAGGGGAGGAGGGAAGGAGGGAGGGAGGAAAGCATATAAATTTACCCAACACAATTTTTCCAATTTATTAAAAATTGAATTTGTTCTGTTCATGGAAATTGTCATTTACATTGGGTTTTGTTTGCTTTGTTGTTGGGTTTTTGGTTTTGTTTTGAGATAAGGTTTCTCTGTGTAGCTTTGGCTGTCCTTGAACTTGCTCTGTAGACCAGGCTGCCCTCTGCCTTCTGAGTGCTGGAATTAAGCATGTGCACCACCACCACACCCGGGTTTATACTGCATACTGAAATTAAAAATTTAGTGTATCGCTGGCTGTTGCCCCCACTTATTCCCTCAAGTCCTCTGCCTTCTACACTCATATTTATGATTATCCCAAGACAATAAAAACCAGTAAAAGATGATCTGAAATCCATACTGTTTTTACTTCTATCCTCTAGAGATTCAGTTCTTGGATGTGTTCTACTAAATAAGGGAACTGCCACCTCACTTGCATGTCATTATATCCGTGGGTGCCACATCCCTAAGTCCACTGCCACATTGGTAAGTGTACTCTTCAGTAGTTTTGCATACAGTCCCAGAGCTCTACAACCCTCACAATCTAATCTTAAAGCATTTACAGCATCCCTAAACATAGCTTCAATTTGAGACCCAAGGTACTAATGCAAGAGCGTGCCCACTCATGCTTGCCAAGTCTTTGAGACAAGGCAAAGGATCCAACAGGTACAACCAAAAATAGAAATATAGATAGTGCCATATACGTAAAAAACAAATCAACTATCCTGTCCACTAGTTTGATATTATCATACATTGCAGCTGGCATCAAGGGAGGTCCCTCACTCCCCACCTTCAGACCTATACTGTTGGCAAACTAAAAACCTGTCCCCATTTCAACCATTTCAAATGTCCTATACTAAGCTTGTATGCCTTAGTTAAGGTTATTTGGGCTACTAGCATGACCTTCAAGTGTCCCCCAAGTTCTCCAAAACCGAGGGGATCTTTATCCCTTAATATCCACCTCACATCTTCTAAGCCTTCATTCTATATGACTTCAAGAGAGTTGTCCACTCCTCAAGTATTTCTAAGAATCCTGGGAAATGCTCCCTAGGAAATGTATACAAATATATTCTAGTCTTTGTTGCAAACTTATTCCAGGCTATTATTGTTTCTCCAAAATTCTCTTCCTTTTGCATGACAATTATTTCATTTTCCCAGAGGCAATCTCTTAACACTTTTTTACATGTGTAAAATTTTTGCAACAGGCACCTCCCCAAATCCCAAAGTACAGCTAACATCACATGTTTGTACATTTCACTGCTGAACTCGAGATAAAAGAGACTGTAGCACTGGGGGAGGGGAGGGTTCCTGAGGATCAAAACATTATATTCTATTGTCCTAGAAATTCTGTCTATACTTTACCCAAGAATTCCCTGCCAGCCATCTTAATCTTACTCTGATTCTTAATCTTACTCAGATTCCTTCCCAAAGTCAAGAGGCTTCTCGACACTGCATTGAGGAAAGCTTCCCATTTGTGTGTGCGTGCGCGGTGTGTGACTGTGCCTATCTGTGTGTATTCACAGGTGCAGTTGTATCTGTGGTCAGAGGACAACCTCAGTCATTGTTCACCTTTTAAAGGGGAAGGGAGGGAGGGAAGAAGAGAAGAGAGAGGGGAGGGGACTGAGAAGGGAAGAAGGGGTGGGAAGGAAGAGGAAGGACAAAGAGGAAGAAAGGGAGGAGGAAGGGGGAGGTTCTAGTGTATTTTACCACTTGTTGGGGAGCGTTTGTTTCATCGATTTGTTTAAGACCCATGACTAAATAACAAACCACATCCACCAACCAGAAGAAAAGGATAACTGAGACAGGAACATCTGTAACACCGTGAAGAATCAGGATATAGGAGCAAGACGACCCCTGCTACTCCACCCAAGAAAGGCTGTGGCGAAGCCTGGGACAAGGCGAATCCGCCACTGCGCAGGCGCCGGCCTGGCTGCCAAGGCGCTTTTAAAGCTTGCCCGGAAGTGACGCGGTCGCGCTGATCTCAAACTGGGGAAGGGCTGAGCGAATCGCTGAGGCTAGCGGGCCGGGCGGGCGTCCTTGGCCACTATGAGCTGTACGATCGAGAAGATCCTGACGGATGCCAAGACGCTGCTGGAGCGGCTGCGCGAGCACGATGCGGCGGCCGAGTCGCTGGTGGACCAGTCGGCCGCGCTGCACCGGCGGGTGGCGGCGATGCGGGAGGCGGGCGCCGTGCTGCCCGAGCAGGTCGGGCCGGGCCGGGGAGCCTGGGGTGGGCGCTGCGGGGAGCGGGCAAGTGAGGTCGCCGCCTCAGTTATTCTGTCCGGAGGACAGGGCGGGCATGAGGGCTTCCTGTGCGATGGGTGGGACTGCTGCCGCTTCAGCAGCGCCTGCCTGTGTTTGAAGCGGCTTTATCCTTCTCTCTGTCCAGTATCAAGAGGATGCACCCGACGTGAAGGACATGTCTAAATATAAACCTCACATTCTGCTGTCTCAAGAGAATACCCAGATTAGAGACTTGCAGCAGGAAAACAGAGGTTAGTCGGGGTGTGTCTGGTAATACTTTGAACGTTCTTACACAAGTGCCTGAACAGTTCACAAGCTTGCACATCTCATGACTTTATCTAGGGTCAGTGCTTAAGAGGGTCATGTGGTAACAATAAAGTCTATTAGGTTACTCATTTTTAAGTCTTCGAATGATGGCTTTAAAAGAGTTGTTCAGTAGACTGGAGTTGTTAGGTGGCTGGGTTGGACACATATCAGATGGAGGCTTATATAATTAAAATTCAGAATCTCAAAATGTAATATTCCGACACTAGAGTTAATATCGAAGTGGAGTTTTTGTTGTTGTTTTGTTTTGTTTTGTTTTTTTAATGTTCCTGGGAAAGATGGAAGGCCAGAATTTTATCTCGAGTAGGGTTGGGAATGACAACAGTATTGCAGTTGTCTTGCAGAGACCTTTTTACATCTTCCATTCCATTATATTTCACTGTTGTCATTTTGAGGTCCACAACCCAAGTATTTACACAACGAAGTTAAGAAACAGGTTCACATGAGGCAGCAAGATGGCCTAGCAGCTTTAGAGCACCAGCCTTAGAGCCAAGCCTGAGGACCAGAGTTCCATTCCAAAGACCTACATGGTGGAAGGAAGAACTGACTCATGGAAGTTGTTCTCTGGCCACACCTGTATACTGTGGTGTTTGCACAGAAATCAACAAAAGTGTGATTTTACTTTCTTATTTATTTTTTATTTATTTTGTTTTCGAGACAAGGTTTCTCTGTATTGTTTTTGAGCCTGTCCTGGAACTCAGCCTGTAGACCAGGCTGTCCTCGAACTCACAGAGATCTACCTGCCTCTGCCTTCCTAGTGCTGGGACTAACGGTGTGCACCACCAACACCCGGCTTAATATATATATTTTTTTTTTTAAATGGGCTCATTCTCATTTTGCTTCTGTGTCTTAAGCAAGTAAATGAGAAAACTGAATTCAAATCTATGTCTTGTGATTACATATTTTATGTTACTTCTACAAAACGCCACTGCCTAGAAAGTTGTTTTTCAGGTAGACTTTACTCACTTCTGTGGGCTGGAATACCAATTTCCAAGTTTGGAGGCTTGCCTTGAGACCTGTTTGCTTTTTTGTTAGAGCTTTGGGTTTCCTTGGAGGAACACCAGGATGCTTTGGAACTCATCATGAGCAAGTACCGGAAACAGATGTTACAGTTAATGGTTGCTAAAAAAGCAGTGGATACCGAACCAGTTCTGAAAGCTCACCAGTCCCACTCTGCAGTAAGGAAACACTGATGAATAAATTATAAATAAACCAAACTGAAACCTTGAGCTTGTTTTGTTTGCAGAAAAGCATGTTCCTCTTTCGTGGTTTTTATAGTCACTGTATCTGGCTAAAGCTTTGTGAAGATATGAATAAAAGAATGGGGGTGGGCGGGCTTCTCACAACCTCTTGAGTGGTATCACCTCCCTCACCAAAATCTCTTTTTCAACCTGAAATAGGACATTTTAGAGTTGTAGGCCAACTTGGGCTCCATAGCAAGCTAGATAGCAAGCAAGATGGCAGCTAGCGTTGAAGGTGTTCCGTGAATACTTTACTGATTACTTATATAGTCTAATAAACCATACATTTTGTAGTGCTGAGGGCATGAGTTTAGTTTTATCTATATCTTCCACATAGCAAGTAGTAACTAATTTCATTAAATTATTCACTTTACTGGTGGCGTGGGGGGAGTCTTGTTTGTTTCCTGGAAGTTCTTCCACTTTAATTGCTTACTATTTAATTTGGAAAAATCAGTAACTAGTTTTCAGTTTCTCTGGTCCTTACTTGTTATATATTTGTGTGTATTATGTATTCTAATTTTTAGTTCTTAACTTGGAAGCTACTATTTACTACAGTGATAGGTGCAATACATTCACCTTCCATTCCATTGGATGCAATTTACTGACATAAGTTTTAGGGAACTTGAATGTTTTAAAATATCTAAATATTTGAGTTATTGTCTGTTTTGTTATTTTTTTTGTGGGGGGGGGAGTGCTGGTTCCCATTTAGTCCAGGCTGGCATCTTAACTCCTAATCCTTCCTCCTTAGCCTCCCACACCTGGTGTCTGGGTATCAAATACTCTTTAGAAAAATGGAAATTATTTGACATACTACAGATTTATATTATTGTGGCTCAAAATATAGTGTAATTGAAGTGTAATCTGTAGCATGTACTAAATGAACCTCTCTAGTTTATTTCTGCAGGGCTTTTAATAGACTTAAAATTCATAATGCACATGATTTTCATGATCTTCATAATGAAAAGCTATTTTTTTTCATCTTACTTTCACAGGAAATTGAAAGTCAGATTGACAGAATCTGTGAAATGGGAGAAGTGATGAGGAAAGCAGTCCAGGTGGATGATAATCAGTTTTGCAAGATTCAGGAAAAACTAGCTCAACTAGAGGTAAGGTGGGTGCTGTTCTAGGGTCTCTATAGGATCTCAGAATATGTCATCACTATACTATCAGTGCAGTGCATTAATATTTTCTTTTTTATAAGAATGTCTCAATAAAGGGGAGAGGGTTGTCTCAGAATGTGGCCTGGGCTGGCCTAAAACTCAAAATTGTCCTGCATCAACCTCCTGTGTTTCCTTAGTAGTAGTATGTTAGCAATAATACTAGCAGTGTTGATGTCCTCTCTGCCCTAATGATTTAAAATTATACCCTTTTCATGGAAAAAAGCAACGCAATCAACTGCAATCAATGAAAGTGTCAACTGTGGGGCTGAGAACAGAGCTCTGTTGGTAAAATGCTTGTGTAGCATACAAAAGCCCTGGTTCAGTACCCAGTGCCACAGATAGACTGAGTGTGACAGTACATAGCTAGAACCCCAGCTTTTGGGAGATAGAAAATTGTGTGTGTGTGTGTGTGTGTGTGTGTGTGTGTGTATTATTAATGTATATTTAGAAAGCAGAGACAAGGGAGAACAGGTCATATGTAAGCTGAAATCCTTTATGTGCCATAATAGAAAGTCAAATAGATAATATCTAAAGTTAATAATCAAGAAGTAGCAGTACAGAAGCTGGGCAGTGGTGTTGTACACCTTTTATCCCAGCACTCAGGAGGCAGGGGCAGGTAAATCTCTGAGCAGGGCTATACAAAGAAACTCTGTCTCAAAAAAAAAAGTGGGGTTGGAAAGATGGCTTAGTGGTTAAGAGCTCTGGCTGGAGGACCCAGGTGCAATTCCCAGCATCCACATGGTGGCTCATAACTGTCTGTAACTGCTGGCACAGCAAGTAGTACACAGGCATACACGTAAAAAAACACCCATACACATAAAACGAAGAGGTCTTTTAAGAAAATAGTGTGTCATAAAAGAAAGCTGTGGAAGTGAGGCTGGGGTGTAGCTCAGTTAACAGTAAAGTGCTTACTTAGCAGTCATGAGGCCCTGGCTTGGACCCCAGCACTTTATAAACTAGGTGTGGTAGCACGCACCTACAGTCACAGAGCTGAAGAGTTAGTGACAGGAGGAGGATTGAGAATTTCCAGGCCAGTCTGGGATACTTAGTGAGTTTGAAGACAGCCTCTCCTGTATCAGACCCTGTCTCAAAAAACATACAAGGGGCTGGAGAGATGGCTCAGCAATTAAGAGCACTTGCTGCCCTTGGGAGGGCTTGGATTTGGTTTCCAATACCTACACGACCACTCACAATCATCTCTCACTAATTCCAACGGATCTGACTCCCTTTTCTGACCTCCAAAGATAAGATACCAGATAAGATATGTACTGACACACACACACACACACGCATACGCATGCAAACGCGCATAAATAACATGAGTAAAACTATGTTGTTGATTTTTAATGTTATTTTATGTATCTGAATGTAAGAAATATGCTGAAGAGAATACATTTCTGTAGAGGATTTGAAGGTTTGACTGCTTATTTCAAGTGCTGTCATGGGACCTTTAAGAAATTCCAAACAGGAAAAGATAAGGTCCCTGTCCAAATCTAGTGAAGGAAGGACATAGTAGGAAATGATATGTCGATGTTAGAAGAAAGATTCAGAAGACTGAGACTGAGGGGGCGGCTCGGCAGTTAAAAGCACTTACTGCTTGTGGAGGACCCAGTTCCCAGCACCACATGGTGACTCACAAGAATCTATAACTCTAGTTCCAGGGCTCTGATGTCCTCTTCTGGCACTCATATGGTGCACATATGTAGGTGCAGGCAAAACACGCCTACACATAAGTCATAATGATTCAAGAGTAATGAGAGAAGCAGTTTGTATGATGGAGGATTTGTTGGTCATACTGTTCAACTCTTGGGTGAAGCTAGAAACATTGCAGTTTATCAGTGTGCCCTGTAAAGAGCTGAACATGGTGGCACACACTTGTAATTCCAGCACTTAGATAGGAAAAGAAGGATCAGGAGTTCTAAGTCAACCTCCACTACATTAGGCTGTATCCCAAATTAGAAGAGAATTTTCTACAGATATGATAAAGATAGAGTGTAAGGTGCCCTATCTAGATAGAAATCAAAGGAAGTGACAGGAATTGTGAACCAGAGAGATGGCTCAGTAAAGAGCACCTGTTGCTCTAACAGAGGCCCTGGGTTCGATTCCCAGCACCCACATGGTGCTAACTCACAACTTATGTAACTCTAGGCCCAGGGCATCCAGTGTCCTCTTCTTACCTTCTGGGGTACCAGGCATTTACATGGTGCACAGACACATTCAGGCAAAACACTCATACACATAAAATAATGAATCTAAGAAGAAGAAAAAAATTTCATCATTTAAGGTCCTGATGTGGTGGTATATGCCTCTAATCTCAGTACTCAGGAGGCAGAAACAGGCAGATACCGGTGAATTTAAGGCCAGCCTGATCTACATATCGAATTCCAGGCCAGCAAAATCCACATAGTGAGACTCTATCTCAAAAATGTTTTTTACTCACTTAAAACTTTAAAAATATTTTTCTTCTTTTTGGCCCCAAATAATATGCACAGTTTGACTGCTAAAATACAGCAAATATCTTTTTTCCCCAGCTTGAAAATAAAGAGCTTCGAGAATTATTGTCCATCAGCAGTGAGTCTCTTCAGGTTGGAAAGGAAAATTCTGTGGATCCTGCTTCCCAGCCCATCAAATAACTGAACTTGTGAGTGCTGGCTGCAGATGGCCCGGCAAGGAGAGGAGTGACAGCCTCCCCTAAGATGCGTCCATTCAAGTGTCTTGCCGCAGACTTAATTCAGGGTTGATCAGAACTGCCGCTTGCTGTCATTGTCCATAAAACAATTTGGGGTATATTAGTAAAAATAGAGATGTCTCATCATTCCTTTGTCAGAAATTACATTTAGTTTGACTCTGGGACCTGAATTTATATAAACTGTTGTTTTCAGTTCATTTTTGTTTTTCATATCTCTGAAACTCTGAACATTTTATTACAAACCAGTGATTTTATTTTATATAGGATTATTAAATTGACTTCTAAGGATTCTTAAGAAATCATACTTTTAACAAGTTCATGTTTGGTGTAAACCTGAATATTTTTTTTTCCACTTCAAAAGTATGATTCACAGAAGCAGATTGGCAGACCCTCGGAGTTATGTCACTCAACTGTGGAGTTTGGATTCTCTTTGGTGCTGAGAGTTGGCACTTCATAGTCATGTGTCTTTACTCTTAATTTGAGAGGATCTATTAGTAGTTCCCAGGAAATATACTTGGAAACAAGTCACCTGAGTTTGTGTTGTTTCTCCTCTCTCCCCCCAAGGATCACTCAGTCATTCAGAGAGTTCTGGAGAACTTGGACCTGCCCTATCAATGTATAGTCCCACGTGAGCACTTGATTTAAATGCCAACAGTAGCTTTTATTTATTTGATCAAGCAGTCAGCTGTCCATTTTGTTTGACTGGGGAATCTTCAGCTTAGGTGGTTTGCCAGCTATGAAGAACATATCAGATTTCCTCACATCATAGTTCGGAGGCACTGTGTCCCACTATTTAATTGAAACATAGCTGTGGTGTTGAAGATGGTACAGCTTGGATGGCTCATCTCAGGCAGGAGTAGTCTGTTGTCTTAGATCTGTTTGGTTTTTACTTGGAAGCACTTTTATCATCTACAGAAAGTTATTATGTTCCTGATGCCAAGGAGACAGTTGAGAACAATACTGAGATTTGGGTGCAGGGAGAATCTACTAGTTCCCTTGTCAACCTTCCCCTGTCTTGGTTTATTCAAATTTATAAATAATTCCTTTTACACTATTTGTTTGCCCAAAATGGCTGAAAAAAATCTTAATGCTGTCAATATTTGCTGATACTAAGCAAGATACCACATGAGAAAAATTGTCTTTTTAAAAAAGAATCTAGTGTTTTATTTATTTCTAAAGCTTCTTTTGTATGATCCAAAGAGCTAATTCCAGTTAAAGCAACAAAATCTATCCAGAATGTTCTGAGTCCATCTGATCCCATTAATGCCTATGAACTTTAATTAGAATAGGGGACAGCTCCAGCTGTTTGCCTTGAAGGATCCCTAAGTGTCCAAGTGTACTCCACACGCCCATCAGGAGCAGGTGTCCTTCCCCACTTGCCAGCCGGCAGTCAGGTTTCAGTGAAAACGGTAGTGCTAGCAGACAGTCTGTTTCAGCGGGGTGCACAATACACTTTATCTGCCTTACCTTCCTCTTTACATCTTAGCCACCACAATCTCTTCCTTTTAGTCCTGGGGATATACTGATCTTTCATTGCCCTGTGTCATATAAATTCTGCCTGGTGTTAATGCTGTGAAGGTAATACAGAGCTAATGTGTTGAATGGAGAAGCAATGCTCTTCCTTTGTGTGAAGATGTTAATGTCTCTTGCAGTGGATGGAAGAATTTAGTGTATGAAATTTTAGTATGAAATTATCTTTGCTAATAAAAACCTCTTGGGAAGATTGGCTAATTTTACTGAGTAATGTGTCTAAGTGTAGAGGAGCTGGGCAGTGGTGGCACACACTTTTAAAAAAAGGAGACAGAAATAGGATCTCTGTGAGTTTGAGGCCAGCCTGGTCTACAGAGTTCCAGGACAGCCAAGGCTACACAGAGAAACCTTGTCTTGAAAAATCAAACAATTTATTATGTTCCTTATAATGTGGCTCACTCCCCCACTGAAACAGAAATTTATGGGTGGAATCTGGAATTTACATTTTAATTATAATTCCAGAAAATGACAATACTACTTGAAGAGTATATCTTTTAGGGACAGTGAGATGACTCAGCAGATAAAGGTGTTTACCATGAAGCCTGATGGCCTGAGTTCAATCCCTAGAACCCATATGATGGAAGGAGAGAACTAACTCCTGCAAGTTATCCTCTGACCTCCATATACAAACAACAAATAATTATGTGTATTGGCCTGTGCAACTAGGAGTTATGACTGGGGGAAAAATACAGACTAAGACTTTTAAAAAGAAAAGCATGATAAAGGGAGTCAAGTATGCACAGAGGGTTTGGAGATATAGCAACTGGTGTGGCGCTTGCCTGGCATTCAGAGTGGTAGTTTTAATACTCAGCACCAGATAAACTAGGCTTGGTGGCACACACCCATAATACCAGAACTTGGAAGCAAAGGCAGGAAAATCAGGAATCCAAGGCTATCTTTGACTACACAATAAGTTCAAAACCAGCCTGGGTTGCAAGAGACCCTGTCTTAAAAAAAAAAAAAAAAAAAAAAAGTGCATGTAATTATGATGTAGAATGATAAATCTGATATAAGTGTATATAGCACACAGAAAGGACTGTTTAAACTTGGGAACCCAACAGCTGGCAGAGGTGTAGCTAGGAGGAGAACTAGCTACAGAAGAAAATCTAGGTAGTCTGCAACGATTAAACCTTGTACTGAGGGCTTTTCTTTGTCGGATACTGACAGTCTCCATTTCAACTCTACAGTTCTTCACACACCAAAAGGTTCTTGTTTGTCCAAGTAGAGCCAAGATTCACAGCCAGGCACTTTCTAGTGCATTTCTTAAGCACTAAGTTAAGATGCCTTAAGTGCCAAATACTGTGTGGAGCTCATGGATTTTGATTGGCAAAGTCTGCCAGGGCAAGAGAAACACCATAGCCTGTGTACTGAGAAATGCCATGAATTCAGTTTAGTTGAGTCAACTAATAGCAATGTGTTGCATATTTCCTATAATGTTGTGCAATTGCATGGCCCTCACAATGGAGGAAAAAGGGTGCATATCTTTACAGGGTGCCATCTTACTATGCTGTTTTTCATTTTTCATGCTGTTTTCTTGTAGATTACCACTGTGTCAGATGTCATGCCCATGTGGAAATCAGGGGAAAATAGGAGGCTGCCTGCCTTGCAGGTACATGGGAAAAGCAAAGGTTTCCACAAAATCTAAATGGAGTACTCTCCATATTTGCCTCACATACCAAATAGACATGTCTTATTGCAAAAATGCCAAATAAATCAGTATTCTCTTAGCAAAGGGCAATCATATTGAGAAAATAGCAATGCCTAATTGTTATATTAAGCTATTTTACTTTTACTTTTTAGCAAGTTTAAATTATTAGCTACAGAGATACTTATGTTGAGTCACCAAGAAAATGGGCTGTAGTGGACACCAGTTATTTCTTTACCGACTGCCCAGTGTCCTACCTAGGTAAGTTTTCCCTTGCCTAATGTGTCAGAGCCATCCTCTTTCCCAAGGAATTTAGAAGTACTAGATATTTTCTAGCCTCCTTTGTTGCAGCTAAGGAAGATACAGCTGCCTTGAATTTCAGTTAGTGATATGGCAAACCAGGGAACCACACTGAATCCTTTGAAGCTGATGACCAGCAATACTGACTGACATTCAACTCCATACAAAAGCAGCAAAAATGGGTTTGGATTGCTAGCCATCAGCTTCTATGTCTGTAGTGGAGACTGGGGACTTCACTGCAAACATCCTCTAAAAGCATCAGACACAAATTCTCATTTCCTGGCTACCCAAGAGATCTTAAGAAATACCTTTAATAGTCATTTTTATTAAAACTACCCTTAATTAGCCAGGTGATGGTGGTGCACACCTTTATTCCCAGCACTTGGGAAGCAGAGGCAGATGGATCTCTGTGAGTTCAAGGACAGCTTGGTCTATAGAACAAGATCCAGGACAGGCTCCAAAGCAATACAGAGAAACCTTGTCTTGAAAAACCAAAAAAGCCTGGTCTACAAGAGCTAGTTCCAGGACAGCCTCCAAAGCCACAGAGAAACCCTGTTTATTTGAGTTCCTACCTCTCCCTACTCCTTCCTTGCTTTTTTTTTTTTTTTTTTTTTTTTTAATAACTTTAATCATGGGTAAAAAGACTCAAATAAAATAATCTATTCTTCAGTTTTGTTGCTTTATGAACTTTATAGAAATGGCATCATATTGTATATAGTCTAGAGATTAAAATTTTCTTCACTTGGTGTATTTATAAGATTCATTTGTTGTAGACAGTTGTCATTGTTTTCAATAACACATGTTTCATTATGTAACTATAAAACATTGTTAAGAAATACTGTATATGAAGTTGGAGCTTAGTGGTAAACATGTGCCTAGCATGTATAAGGCCCTGAGTTCAACCCAACACACACGTGCACACACACAGGAAGGGAGAGAGATATGCTATAATAAAGTACATTTTTTTTGGCTGGATGATATTGGTGTATGCCTTTAATCCCAGAATTTGGGAGACAGAGGCTCGCAGATCTCTGTGAGTTCGAGGCCAGCCTGATCTACAGAGTGAGTTCAAGGACAACCAGGACTGTTACATAATGAAGCCCTATTTTGAAAAACCAGGAAGAAAGAAAGAAAGAACATTTTTGTAAGTTATCTACTGTTGTCTTCTTAATTCTCCAACTACCTCATATTAACCACATTTATTATTTCCTATCTACTGTTATTTCGCTAGGATGCCTCATAATGGGCTTTTAGGGTGAATTAAGGATTAATAGTCACCAACTCAGTGACAAGCAGACTAGTGTTTTCACTTTTTGTCACTCTCCAAGCATGTTGAAAAGGAAACAGAATCTTCAGAGTTTAGCTAATCCAGCCGTGCCCAGCATTTCTTTTAGCTTTTGTTCGACTTTCTTGGAAAATCTACTCCAAAGAAATGATTATGCACAACCAGGCAGTTGTGGTGCATGCCTTTAATCCAAACACTCTGGAGGCAGAGGCAGGGGGATCTCTGTTAGTTCAAGGCCAGCTTTGTCTTGAGTTCCAGGATAGATTCCAAAGCCACACAGAGAAACTCTGTCTCAAAAACAAAACAAAAAAAAAAAAAAAAAAAAAAGAGAAAGAAAGGAAGGAAGAAGGAAGGAAGGAAGAAAGGAAGGAAGAAAGGAAGAAAAGAAAAAGAAAAACCAAAAAGAAAGAGAGAAGGAGGGAGAAAAAGAAAGAAAGGGAAGAAAAAAAAAAGACAGACAGATGTTAGTTAGCTCAAGACTAACTAATGAGCCAATAAGTTTTGTGTAGATACAGAGCATAGGCAACTTAGTAATTTACTGCCAGTTGCATCAAGGAAGACCTCTCACCCTGGCCCAGGCAGTTGTAACTGCTTGTATATCCTCAGGGAGAGGAGAAGCCTTCTGAGTTGTGCCAGCTGTTACCCTTGCATGCCTGGAGGACAAGATTCTTCAACACTTCATATCTTTCCTCTAGCTCCTTCATTCTTTCCACATCTTCTGAGATGTTCTTTGAGCCTTGGTATAGATTATGGTTATTTTCTGAGCATGAAGCCATTGTGTCGCAGCCACAGACCATATTCCCAGCAATTTGACCAGTTGTGAATCTGAAATCACTGTCTTAGTAAAAGTGTTCTTGCTACATGGGCAGTTTGTTTAACTGCTTTCTGAGTAATGATGTTTATATGCATAGATTAGTGCTGCTCTCAGTCTCCAGCAGCAAAACATCGTTTTGATTAGTTTTTTTTTTTGTCAACTTGACACAAGCTGATTTCTCCAGGAAGAACATCAATTGAAAAAACATCTCTTAATTCAACTAGCTTGTAGCCAAGCATGTGTGGCGTTTTCTAGATTAAGATTGGAGGAAGAGCCCAGCCATTGTGTACACAATGTCATCCCTGGGAAGTATAAAAAAGGAAACTGCTTACTATGGCTGTTCTTCAAATGGGTCTTCCCCTACTCAGTGTGACCTGTGTAAGTCCTGGTTACTACCATGATGAGAACCAGAGACTATGGATTGTTGCAAGCCAGGGATTTACTCCCGACCAGAACACTCAATTCAGGATTGGCGACATAGAGCAACTGGCCCTAAACATGGCAGTCTGCACTGGTCTCCAGTCTAGCAGTCCCTCCTGCTCAGCTCAGCCCTGAACTTCAGATAATCTGCTTCTGTGAGCCTGGCCTGTGTGTGTCCTGAGCCTTCTCCCTTACTGGGTAGAGATGTGGCTTCCTTGCCCGCTTTGTGCCTCTGACGCTGACCTCACAGATGGTTCTTCTAGAGACCCCTCGTCTCTTTGAACTCCTCTCCTGGGTTCCCAGTGCAGCATGATTCTCAGGTGACTCTGATTTGGAGCTTCCTGTGGAGCAGGTATGGATGGGGACTTCATGCCCTGAAGATCTCTGAGCCACCAGTGCTAGATAGAAGTTGACCTGGGGCTGGGCAGAGGACCCTATGCTAAGTGTCTTGAGGGCACAATGGGATGTGTACGAGGAGCATCTGGTCACTTCTCCCACATGTTCAGTACATGCCTCTTAGAAGTGATGCTGACCCTAGCCCCCACCCCAAACTTGGTTTTAACTAATTAAACTTTACTGCTTTTACTTAAAAGAAAAAAAAAGGAAGAAAGAAAGGAAGGAAGGAAGGAAAGAAGAAAGAAAGAAAGAAAGAAAGAAAGAAAGAAAGAAAAGAAAGAAAGGAAGGAAGGAAGGAAAAAAGAAAGAACTGAAGCACACCTTTAATCCCAGCACTCAGGAGGCAGAGGCAGGATCTCTGAGTTCAAGAAGGCTGGCCTGGTCTACAAAAACTAGGACAGCCAGAACTGTTACACAGAGAAACCCTGTCTAGGGGTGGGGCATGAGGGGGACATGACTGAATGTGAGCCCGGGGAACCAGCCAATAAACAGTACTCCTCTGTGGTCTCTATTGAGTTCATGACTCCCCTTCATGATAGACTGCCCAAGTTGCTTTTGGTCACAGTGTTTTATCACAGCAATAGAAACAAGCTACCTCTTGTAGTGGGAATCATTTAATGCAGAGACTCATAACTGATTGGAGTGCTAAGAATAAGTGACTGTGAAGTGCTCAGCCCAAATGCGCCATCTATCCCACCTTCTCCAAGGTTCAGAAAAGTGTGAGGGAAAGATGTAAGTGACAAAGATGGGGAAGGGTGCTGTGAACCGGTGTCTTCCAGAAATGATATGGCTGAACTCACAGCTTAGATTACCTACACAAAGACCTGCCTAGAATCAAACCAGCTAACATTTCAGCATGGATGAGAGAGGGTTTTATGAGGGTCTCTAGTAGAAGAGCTGGTATAAGTTGGATGGCTGTGAAAGGAGGTGATGTTATATTTTTTTTCCTGGGCTTTTAGGCTATCCATTTTCCTGTGAACTCACACCCATACCACATAAACAGCATGAATTAGGCTTAGCAGGTTATTAAAAAAAAAAAAAAAAAAAAAAAAAAGACATGAAAACAGGAGGCCAGTGGGCAGGGAGGTGGGATTTCAGGGAAGTAAGAGGGAGGAGTTGGCTGTGGATATAATCAAGACATACACACAGGTATGAAACTGTGCCACACCAAATCCAGTGACAGACTGAGGTGACCACTTCAAAAGAAGGAGGTCTCCTGGAAACTGTTGTGGAACTCTTGGCCAGAGAAAAGTATTGAGCCCTAGTTCTCTTGGCAATCTCTGTTCCTCTATTCTTTTTCTCATATTATCAAAATGCTCCTGAGAGCCATTTTAAGCAAAAGATATAATTGTCTCCCAAGACATGGTCATTGACCATGACCTCATCTCCAGGTAAACCAGCACTTTTTAAATCATTCACATGATTCACATAAGTATAAACAGTGTTGATGAAAACTTTCCCAACAATAAAACTTCATAGGCCTGTACATGTATAATTGACAGTAGATTTAAACATTCGGTAAAGAAAGTCTTTTGATAGGAAAAAGTCAAAATATCTCAATATTTTAAAGATTCTTAAGAGCTAGGCAACAAATATTAAACAATAGCTGACCATAAAGATTTATTAATCTAATCTTAGAAAATAGGAGGATAGTTGTGATTAGCCTTGAGTGATTTTCTGATTTATTGTTAGCTTTGAATAAGTTGTAGGTTACTGTACCTAACAATGGTGATGTCATTTGTTCTATCTGAATTTGCTTCAATGAATACAATTTCTGAGAAACTATTCTATATCCTGGATAAAAAGCCTTGCTTGAAAGCTGCAAAATACACTCAGATTCAAACTGCCTCTGTGTTTGTTTCTGTTTGTCACCCCCGAATCCTTACCCACCTAGTCTTCGAGAACCCTCATCCCAGGAACCCCCATACCCAGCTGGGGTGGTCTGTGGTGAAACTATCAAATAATTTCAAATATTATTTTAAAAATGAAATTCACTTTCCTAAGATTAATAGTATTGGATTTAGGTCCACCCTAATCCAGTATGAATCTAGCTTCTTTACATATACAAAGGCACAAACAAGGTTACAGTCTAAGGTTCTGTATGGGTTTTGAGTTTAGCACAGGGGTGGGAGGGGAGGATAGTATGGTATTACCATCAATATTTAGTTACCAAGGTAAAAATAGTAATTTTATGATAGAAAATCCCAGCAGACCCCAAAAGATTTAGGCAAATTTTAAGGTAATAAATTTAAATTCCTTGTACACCAGGTATAGTGTAATGAGGACATCTGTTCTTTAGTATTCCTCCAGATGTCATCATAAACTACTTAATGAGGGGAAGATGGTCTTAGGAAACAGTTTAGTGGCTTAGTTATTGTATAAACACCATAAAGTGTATTTACACAAACCTAGGTGGTGTAGGTCAATAGTTATGTAACAGAACTTATCTTTGACTCTACTCCCATCCCACAGAAATGAAATCATACCTTAGCAGTGTCAATTTCTGCTTGACTTTACTATTTTTTTCTTTTTGAACAGAGATTTACCCCTAGCTGGCCTGAAACTCTATGTGGACCAGGCTATCCTCAGCCTGCTTCTGCCTCCATGGTGTTGGAATTAAAGGCAGGTGCTACCATGCCTGGACTATTTTTGCTTTTTGAGACAATATCTTACTATGTATCCCAGGCTGACCTTGAATTCATGATTTTCCTGCCTCAACCTATAATGATTGGGTTATAGGTTCCAGTAACAATGGAAACTAGAAGGAGGCCCCAGTCACTATCCATTTTATGATACTATTAACTGCATTTTATTTCTGAAACTATGTTGTTTCTGAGCCCTCATGATTCTTCCTCTTTGACAGTTACCTTGGGTCCCAGAAACTATAGGCTTGATTAACAAACCCTTAAAACAAAGGACTGAAACTACTTCTAAGCAATAGAGACTTTCTTGATGCCAACATAGTTCTGCATCCCAGATCCCAAGGCCAACATAGTTCTGCAATTGTGAACTAGACCAAGGCCAGTTGGTCTACACTACCCCAATCCTTGCTTTTGTTTCTCTTCTCTGTAGAACTCTAAAATGATTGCAAGAGCTTTGAAGATAGATCTGAGTCAGGCAAGCACAGAGGACAGTTTAGTAGCCTGGAACTCCACTTGATTATAAATTATGAACCCACCCCTTTTAAAAGAGACTCTGCTGGGGGAAATGGTAGGACAGGAGGGAGACAGAACTGGGACTGGTATGTAAAGTAAGACTGTTTTTAATTTAAATAAAAATTAATTTAAAAAATAGATTCTATTGTTGTCTCTTTGCTTGACCAACCTAAAAATGAAGTATCTTTTTTTAACCTTAAGAATTCTTAAAAAAAAACAAAAAAACAAAAAAACAAAAAACAAAACAACAACAGCAAAAACCCACTAAGTTGAGCTGGAGAGATGGCTTAGTGGTTAAGACACCTTGCCACTGTTGCAGAGGACCCAAGTTTAGTTCTCAGTACCCACACGGTGGCTAACAACTGTTTGTAACTCCAGTTACAGAGGATCCAATATCTTATTATAGTCTCCTCAGGCATCATGCACACAGGTGTTGTATAACAAACATGAAGCCAAAGATATAAAAATCATTAAAAACAAACAAACAAAACAAAACAAGGCAGTAGTGCCCAGTTTTTATCTTGCTTCTATTTACCCAACTAAAAAAAAAAAATCAACATTATTCAACAAAAGCACGTTCCAAATAGCCATTATTTGAGTATGCTGTGAATAAACCTTCTTCCAGTCTTTACCAACGCGCTTCTCTCTTAAAAAAAAAAAAAAAAAGTTTGTCTCGTCACTGGTGTGGGATATTTTGATTGTACTTTAACACTTTCTGAAACCAACAATAAAGTTTAACCTTGAATCAAGGAGCAGAGTTAGCAACTGGCTGACCAGAATTAGCCATAGAAGTTTTGGAGGACCCATGATACATCTAGAGAAACACAGGAAGTAGTAAGGAGGGGCTTAGAAAGATTCACAGGCCCTTTTGAATGGAGAAAAGAGAGAGGGAGGAGGTCACTGGTCACTTCTCCACAGCTTCTTTGATCAAGCAGAACTTTGGACTCATCAAGGTAGAATTAATAATGGAGTATTTTCTCCAAATATGCCAAATACAAATGGACTGGACATTGTAAATGTAATTCTTGCCTGATGGGTTTTTTTTTTAATTGTTTATAGTTTTACTATATTAGAGTTAAAACCTTTTCCTTTTTCTTTAGACAAAAGGGGGGGAATGTGGAATAATCTTTTTGTACACTGTGAAGATGTGTCACTCATATGGGTTTAGTAAAAAGCTGAATAGCCAGTAGCTAGGCAGGATTTTTCAGGGCAGAGAGAACACTGGGAAAAAGAAGGCCGAGTCACCAGCCACACAGAAAAGGAGCAAGACATGCAGGAGGACAGGTAGATGTCAGGAGTCACATGGCAATACATAGATGAATAGAATAGAAATGGGTTAATTTAAGTTGTAAGAGCTAGTGGAGCTCTCTCCTCTTCTGCTCCCGGTGTCTATATGTCTCTTTACCTCTTTTCTCTTTCCTTCCCCCTCACTCCCATTCCTAATAAACTTCTCACTTAAAAAAAAAAAAAAGCCAATGGGGCAAGACTAAGCTATAGGCTGAGATGTCATAAATTAATAAGTCCCCATGCAGTTATTTGAGAGCTGGCTGGTAGGACAGAAAAATCCAACTTCAGGGCATGGTGAGACCGTGTCTCAAAAATAAATTAATTTTGAGTGTATGTGTACATGTATGGGAGGGCAGCAGGCAATGTGCCATGGTGCTCATGTGGAGGTCAGAGGGCAGCCTCAGGTGTTAGCGCTTGCCTTGTTAGCAGGGTTTCCTGTTTCTGCCTGTGTATACAAGGCTAGCTGGCTCCTGAACTTCCAAGGTTTCTCCTCTCTCCACCTCCCATCTCACCACAGAAGAGCTGGGATTAAAGTTGTGTTGATACCTCTTTTATGTGGGTTCTGGGGATTCAAAATCAGGTCTTCCCATTTGTGTGCATTTAGTGAGATATTCACTCTGTCTGCAGCTGTTGCACTGACCATGCCCATTGGGCGTGGGGACAGGTGTGGATGTGACCTGGGGAAGCTAGATCTGGGGTAGGGGACCCCAGAGCTGTCTCTTGCTTGCTGGACAGAGACAGAGTGCATCCAGAGGCATCCTTGGGACTGCAACCTGTTGGCGTCCATCTGTCTCTGTTATAAGTTATTGCTCCCTGAATAAACATCTATTCAGCCTATGTTTTTCTCCGATCCTTATTTATCCACTTTACCCACTGCCTGCTCCTCTCGAAGTGACTTTCTGGGACTGGTGTGAGAGACCAGTTGGAGAAACTCCTAGGAGCTGGGGCTTTGGCCCTAACTGTGGTAACAACTCCTTGTAGCTTCTCAATACAGTTGAGAGATGAGAAAAACAAATATGAAGCTGCTGTCCATGTAACAGGACATACTAGCTTACAGTAAGCTTTGTGTAAATAGGAGTATGCTAATTTTCAAAAGCATAGATTACTACATGAACCGGTAACAATCATTTAATTTCATGATCAGTTATGTACTTTACATAATTGTGTTGCCATGCTCTTCCAAGACCAGCACTGCAGGTTTGTCTACACCAGCATCACCATAAAGACATGACTAGTGCTCCTCCCTACCACTTCACTACCCCGTGACATCACTGGGCAATAGGACTTGTTCAACTCCTTTATAACACAACCACCTTCCTATGTGTGGTCTAACACAGATCAAAAGTCATTGTGTGGTATAGAATTATCATATATAATCTCTATCTCATCAAGACAAAATATCAGACAAACCAAAATTGGGGGACGTTGACAATGATGACTGACATTCTTCCACAGAACTAGAGACAGAGGCCCAGAGAGATCACTGGCTGTTAAGAGTGAATATGCCTTTGCAGTGGAATCAAGTGTGATTCTGTCAGGCAGCTCACAATTAATTGTAATACCAGTTCCAAAGGATCTGAGACCTCTGGCCTCCATCAGCACCCACACACATGTGCAGTGTACCTGTGAAGAGATTCATACACACACATATCTATAAATAAAATACATCTAAAAAGTAAAGATAAAAATGGAAGAGCCCGAAGAACCACTCTAGATTGAGAACTGTGGATAAGGCAATGTATAGTCCTAAATTTGATCCTGAGAAAGAAAGCGAGCATTAAAGAAAAGCCTGGTGAAACCAAGACTGGTTTGATCTATATTGTTATGTCAAGGTTAATTGCCCAACTCTGAAAAAAATGTCCCTTTGTTCTGTGAAGGTACACAGAAAAAGCTGGTTGAAGTGTTCCTGGGAGTTTCCTGTCCCTATAACTGAGTCCTCTGGAAGTCTAAAATTACCTCAAAACAAATGCATTCCTGATTTCTGACAAGGCTTTACATAGTTTCCAGTGTTTACTTGCCTATATTGTTTGGCTTTCTTTCTTTTTGTTTGTTTGTTTGGTTGGTTGGTTGGTTGGTTGGTTTTTTTGAGACAGGGTTTCTCTGTGTAACAGCTCTGGCTGTCCTAGAATTAGCTCTATAGACCAGGTTGCCCTCAAACTCACTATTGTTTGGTTTTTAAAATAGAAATTCAAGTATTTCCTCTATTTTTTCTTTGTTTGACTTTTTCTTTCTTTCTTTCTTTCTTTCTTTCTTTCTTTTTTTATTTTCAAGACAGAGTTTTTCTGTGTAGCTTTGTAGTCCAGGCTAGTCTCAAACTCAGAGATCTGCCTGCCTCTACTTCCTGAGTGCTGGGATTAAAGACATGTGCTACCACCGCCCAGCTTGGCTTTTTCTTATTATTGATTATATATTCATGATAACACATTGTTTAATATGTGGCTACTTTCCTAATCTGTTAGTTTTGAAAAAAAAATAGTGGGTTTTTTTGTTGTTGTTGTTTTTTGTTTTTTGCCTACATAATATATGTTACACAGATGACCAGTACCCAGATCCTTTGAGACTGGAGTTACAGACAATTATGAGCCTCCATTGGTCACCAGGCCAGAACAGGAAAGAAGCAGATGGGGTTACAGCTTTAGCAACTCATCAGCATGAATGGAGACAGCCCTCTAGGAGATGGATTTTGGTGGATCAGTTCTATTTTATTCCAGAATATAAGGCATATATAGGATTGGGGAGCCTGGGAACAAATCCTAATTTGCATTAAGTGGCATGCTCCTATCACAAAGTCCTATAGCAGAGCCCCTAGCACAAGTCTTCTTGGCAGGAATCTATGCCAAGGGTCAAGCTAAAGATGAATCAGGTATCTGGTTTAGAGACAGCTTTCAGATAAGGTCAGCCTCCAAGTTCAAGAACTCCAGATAAGAGCAGGTAGAGGGCAAGAAGCTTTGCAGGAGGGAGGCAGCTCCATAAAGCTATTGAGATTAGTTGCTAGGCCATTAGGAGCTTTTGACCTCTGACCAGACTAATATCTCCCCCTGTTCTATTTTCTAATAAAGAGGTGTCATTGTGAACCTTGACAAACCTGTCTTCTCTGTCAGAAGGGTTCTGGGCCTGGTAATGAAGCCTGCCTGACCTGAATGCTGGTAATTTTATTAATGGTGTTGATCTGTAACCAGAGACAACAAATAAGGTAGGGGCAAGTATCAAAATAAAACAGCACAATAAAAAAATAATAATTAGAGAACTGATAAAGGTCAGGAGCCAAGAATAGGGGGTTATGGAACCAGCTAATTTGATCTATGCGCTTGAATTTTTAAGAGTAGGTGTTTGTGAAGTCTTTTAGTTTGTTTTGGGGTTTTTTGTTTGTTTGTTTTTGAGACAGGGTTTCTCTGTATAACTTTGGAGCCTCTTGTGGCTCTTACTCTGTAGATCAGGATGGCCTTGAGCTCACAGAGATATGCCTGCCTCCTGAGAGTTGGTGTGCACCACCAATGCCAAGCTCTTTGTGGAGTTTTTTTTAAGGGTGTTGACATTAGTTTTAACATTTAATTTGTTTTCATAGAAGCAACAATTTTACCCAATACCAAGCAAGTCCCCCCATGTTCAGTAGTTATTAGGTCTAGTGTTGTTTGGTTTTGGAGCACAACCCTGGCAAGAGAATTCTTCTTCTTTGGAGTGACTCAATACTCTTAGATGTAGATGTGATGGCTTGATCAAGTCTGTATCTGGTCTCCAGCCACATGATGTGTCTGGACAATGGCAGTTGTTACAGCCCCAGAAGATCCGAGGGAGATGACAAGTCTCATTCCTATCAGTAAAGGAAGGAGTACCTCTTGTTTTTGGTTAACAGCAGTGTCGATTCTTCCTCCTCATATAAATAGACCTGTGGAATAATCACAACAGAGGTGCAAAACCCTGGCAGGGGTGTATATGTAGGTTATTTCTGGTGTCATAACACACACACACACACACACACACACACACACACACACACACACGTAATAAGTCGTTCTCTCTGTATTGCCAGCTCCCAAATAAAAACACAGAGACTTCTTATTAGTTATGAAAGTTCTCGGCCTTTAGCAGAGGCTTGTCTCAGCCAGCTCTTACAACTTAAATGAACCCATTTATTTTAATCTTCATTCTGCTACATGGTTCATTACCTCATCTTTCCACACTGCTCATGCTGCTTCCTTCATGTCTGGCTGGTGATTCTACCTTTCTTCTTCCCAGAGTTCTCTCTCTCTCTCTCTCTCTCTCTCTCTCTCTCTCTCTCTCTCTCTCTCTCTCTCTTTGTCTCTCTCTCTCTCTTCTGAAGTCCCACCTATATTCAGCTTTTATTACACCAATCACAGCAATGCACTTTCACAGAGTACAAATATGTCCGCATGAACGCACAGAGTGGTGGCTTAGAACTGCATGTAACTCCAGTTCCTGTGGACCTGGAGTGGTTTACATAAATTCATATGGGCACATACTCATAAAAGTAGACAAATACATCCTTTAAAAAAAGTAAGAAAGGAGCTGGGCAGTGCTGGTGCACGCCTTTAATCCTGGCACTGGGGTGGCAGAGGCAGGCAGCTCTCTGTGAGTTCAAGGCCAGTCTGGTCTACAAAGCTACACAGAGAAAACCTGTCTCAAAAACAAACAAACAAACAAAAGTAACAAAGAAAGGACTGGAGAGATGGTTCAATGGTTAAGAACATTTACAGTTCTTCCAGACAACCCAGGTCCAGTTCCCAGAACCCACATGGTGTCTCCCAGCTATCTATAACTTCAGTTCCAGAAAACCTGATGCTGGCTGGGCACATGCCTTTAACCCCAACATTCAGGAGGCAGAGGCAGGTGGGTCTGGGCAAGGAAGAGTTCAAGGCCATACTAGTCTACAAAGCTAGTTCTAGGACAGCCATGGGCTACACAACAAAGCCTGTCCTCAGAAATCCCCCCCCCAAAACAAACAAGCAGACAAACAGAAAGATCTGTTTGTTGCCTTTTTCTGATTCCTACAGGCATCAGGCACACATACACAGGGGTTCAGATATACACAGGCAAGTGAAACACTCATACACATAATATAAATTCCAGCCTGGTGAGGGAGCACGTACCTTGTAGCCCAGCACTCAGGAGGTGATGAAAGAAGACTGGGAGCTGGAGGCCAAACTCAGCTATGTAGCAAAATAAAAACAAAATAATTCAAATAAAGTATTCAGGCATAGTGAAAATGGCAACATATCTTCTTCTTTCTCTATTTTATTTTATTTTATTTTATTTTTGAGACAGGGTTTCTCTGCCTAGTCCTGACTGTTAGCTCACTCTGTAGACCAGGCTGGCCTCTAACAGAGATCTGCTTACCTCTGCCTCCTGAGTGCTGGGACTAACAGCATGTGCTGCTGTTGCTGCCACCACCACCACAAGGTAAAAACTGGCAACATACTTAGTGATCATCCATAAATAATGTCACAAATCAATACAGCCTTAAATTCAGTAAAGCTTGTTAATTCATTCACCCTGCTAATATTTATTGTTTACTATATATGAAAGTTAATGATCTTTAATGCTATAGGGAAGAACCACACAGAAAGCTGAGCTTTGTGCTATAGTTCATGCAGACAGGCAATAAACAAATTCATAAGGACGTTAGTTTTGGATAACAATACATTCACTGAGGACAATAAGTAAATAATGTTGTGGAGAGTGGTTGTTGTAAATGGCGAGCCAGAGGCAACTGAGCCAAATCCTGAATGGTGAGAACAGACAAGATAAGTGATGATACAGGAAAGAGTCCCAGGCCAGGCAACAGCAAATCCATGGTTTTTGAAGCAGGAATATACTTGCAGTGTTGGAAGGGCCAAAATGGTAGTAGAAAAAAAAAATCACAGTGAACAAGGAGCCTAGAGAATTGGATGGGTTATAGATCATGTAGAGCCTGTAGATCATTGCAAAAAAGTTTGCACTTTATTATAAATATAGCTGATTTTTTGTCAGGATCTAAGATGAGCTCAATTAAAAATATATTAGAGCTGGCTGTGAGGGTGCATGCACCTTTAATCCCAGCACTCTGGTGGCAAAGGTGGGATCTCTGAATTTGAGGACAGCCTGGACTATATAGTGAATTCTAGACATCCAGGACTATTCAGAGAGAGCCTGTCTCAAAAGAAAAGCAAGTGTGTGTGTATATATGTGTGTATATATATTATGTTACCATACTAATATACAACAATATATTTAATAAATAATAAAAATATATAGTGTTATGTTTATAATATAAATTTACAATGTATTTATATTTATAAAAATGTATTATATGATAAAATAATATGTAATAAATAAAATATATAGTCTAGTGTAGTGAGTATTTGCTCCACCCATGACCCTAGCTATCTAGCCTGATAGAGGCAGTGCCTCTTGCCTGCCCATGTGACCTCTTAAAAGGAAAGGAGGAGGGGCTTGAGCTCTCTTGGGTGGTGAAGACCCGGTTGGGTGGCATAAAGCAGGTGTGATCGCTCCCCAGCTTTCCAAGGACTCTGTAATTGGATTTACTATATCCTGTATTTGTGAGTGTATTCTTTTCTTTTTTCTTATCTTAATAAATTCTTGTTAACCCTGAAACAGATGCACATGGATTTCTCACTACAGTATATAGAATAAATGCTATATTGTGTTATATTATAAATATAAGTATCTAATACATTATATAATTATATTACAGTATTTGCTAATATATAATGTTATTGTATTACATATATATGTAATATATAATATACATATATTAGGCCCAGAAAGCTGGCTTCGCAGTTAAGAGCACTCCCTGCTCTTCTAGAGGACCCAAATTCTGAACCTTCTGTACCTGCATCTTCTTTGGTTGACTCACAATTTCTTGTAGCTATAGCTCCAGGGGATTCAACCCTTGAGTCTGGGACCCACAGCAGGAGCTCAGGTGCACACACACAGAGGAGATGAACAGACAGATAAATGTAAACACATGTGTTTGTTCCACCCTCCTATCAGGTTAACTGGCTCTGAGCTATAATCTCACAGTGACTGCTTCAAGGTGTTAACAGTTTTGTGCATTCACACAATCCTTTCTTTAAGTACAATGCTGAGGTTTTGTGTCCTTTCTCCCACACTGTTACTGACATTAGTTTTGTTTTTTGAACAGACTCTTGTTTTGTAGCCCTGGGTAGTTTTGTAGTTTAGGCTGGCCTTGAATGCCAGATCTTCCTGCTATAGCTCCTCAAGTGTTAGCATTACAGGTATGTTGTACCACACTTGGCTAATATTTTCATATTAATGTCATTCTTTGTTGTTTTTGTTTTTCCAAATATAGTTTCTTTGTGTAGCTCTGGCTGTCCTCGAACTCAGTATGTAGAACAAGATGGCCTCAAACTCAGAGATTTGCCTGCCTCTGCCTTCCAGGAGCTGGAATTAAAGTCATAGGCCACCACTACCTGGCTGGCTAGTGTCATTCTTACTATGTTATTAACAATATGACATAACATAATTTGTTGGTTAAGGAATGAAAACATTTGGATGGTAGTGTTCTAGAAGAAAATAATTATTTACATCAATTTTGTTTTGTTTTGTCTCACAATGTAGCCCTGGGAGCTGGCTTGTAAACCAGGCTGACTTTGAATTCACAGAGAGATCTACATGCCTCTGCCTCCTAAAAGCTGGGATTAACAGCATACATTACCACATCCAGTTTGTTTTGTTTTTGTCTGAAACAGAGTCTTTGTGTCTCAGCCTGAGTTTCAAACCCAGTATGAAGCTGAGGATGTTCTTGAAGTCCTGGTCTTCCAGCTTCAACCTCCCCAATGGTAGGATGTGTACACCCACTCTTAGTCTCCATAGGTTTAGGGGAGATTTTGCTCTAGTGTATGTTCCTGCTCTGAAACAATGAGTGTGGACCTCTTTCCCATCCTCTATCACCATAGTTTCCCAAAAGAACTTCACTTTTTAACTTTCCCACATAAGAACGACATACTGACAGAACAAAACAGTGCTCAAAATGTTGAGTAAAATTAAACTTTCTAAAGGGCTCCCCACTGAGTTAATTTCCCTCATTTAATGGAAAACTGACCAAAAAACAAAACACCTGGTATACCATTACTCAAGAAATCCTCCTATAAGCCAGGTGTGATGGCATAAACCTTTAATTAGTGCACCAGGAGGCAGAAGTAGGTAACTAGCCTGCCTGAGTCCCTCTAGAAGAGTAGTACCATGATACTGTGGCAAAGATCGCCCCCCCCCCAGATAAGGTATTGTTCTGGAACTCACAACCCTCCTGTCTCAGAAGCTAAAACTTACACCTCTGGGTCTAGATTTACTTACACTTTGTGTTAAATAAAAATTGATAAAGGAATTGGGGCATGCCCAGAACAAGGTTAAATGACCATTAAAGCCTGTAACTTTAGAAAACACATTATTTAATTTTTATTCAGATGATTATATTGATAGAACACAGTGACACTATTATATTTAACATTTCCCTAAACTGTGATATTTCTGAATGTGTGCTTCTAGACCTAATTCTACTTTTAGTTCAGTTTCACATGACCTTGCTTCTAGTATAAGAGCCCAAGTTGGTTCTTTTGTAACATTAGATGAGATTTCTTATACTTGATGTGTAGCCATGGAAAGGAGAAAATATCTGTATTTACAAAATAGGTAAATAAAACAAAACAGCTATTTTGAAATGTTTACATTCTATACTTCTCTAGTAGGGCACTGGGTTTTATTTTTTAGTGTAAGTGTGTGAGAGAGAGACAGAGAGACAGAGATAGAGTCTCATATACCATTAAGATGGCTTGAAATGTATGTAGCCTTGCACTGATTCTCCTCTATCTCCGGAGTACTGGGATTACAAGCCTGCACCACCACACCAGCTCCCAATTTCTAACACCTTCCCTGCTATCCAAGGAACAGCTGCCCAGTGCTATGCATTGTCTAGGCCAGGCACCATCATTAACCAGGGATGCAAAATAAGTGTCAGCAGTCCTGTCCCAAAGCATTGATCACTATCTGGTACAAACTAATAACAGATTAAGTATCGGTGCTTAGGAAAGTATAGCAAAACATCAAAGAGGGCACTGAGGTGATGATAATCCCACCAATGGAGAATAAGACCACTATCACAATTTAAGTCAAATTTGAAGCAAGCTTTAATTAAATACTGGCCAGGTAGAAGATGGTCTCTGGCAAGATACAACTCTGGTTCCCCCAAAAAAATGCCCCAGTCAGTTTGCAATGGCTTGGTTATTTCCCATCAGGCCCACTCAGGGCAAGCATACATTCTGACATATTTCCTGCATGTGAACTTCTTGCCCATATGTGATCAAGCACATCGGGTGCAGTTCGTGGGTCAAATAAACGTGAAAAACGTGGCTTGTTACCTCTCATAGACAACAGCCTCAAACTATCTGTCCAGCATTTCTCAAACTATCTGTCCTTGGGCAAGGGGTTTGCAGATCAGAGGCATTTAAATTAATTAAAACTCAAAATGTAACTTGCTCTCACAGTGGCATGGATGGAATTTCACCACCAACAACAGAGATGGAGAGGAAATTTTCCAATAGAAAACTACTGCTCATAACTGGAGGTTGTCTATTCTAATACTGTGCAGCTTCCCTTTATTGCACGTACACATTTATACTTGCTTTGTGATTATTTAATGAATGTAAGCTGAGCACTCTTTGAGAAGAGGACCATATCAATTTTTCTTTTTCCTTTCTGTGTGAAACTAGGACTACCGAAGTACATCAACTCTTTTCTTGCTTTTATTATTTTTATAGGAGAATAATAGTTTATTAAGAAAAGCTATGCTGAATGGAGCAAAGAGAGGAGTTACCAACTTACTTTTCATTTTTATTTTTAATTATTATTATTTTAGGAAGGGTCTCTCTACATAGTCCTGGATGTCTGTCTTTCATTCTGTCTTTCTTCCTTTCTTTCTCCTCCTTCCTTCCTTTCTTTTTTCTTGAGACAGGGTTTCACTGTGTAGCCCAGACTGGCCTCCAATTCATAGATGCACCTTTTTACCCTGATTTCAGCCTTTTAAATATTTATTCAGACTGGCATGCTACAAGTATCTTCTGGTAACTGAAAAGGACACATAAAGTGACTTGGATAGTTTTGTGATTTTATTGATTTTACAGCCTTGCTCACCTCCTTCCCTCCGTTTTTCCTTTTTCTTTCTTTCTCTTTCTTTTTTTTGTTTTTTTGTTTGTTTGTTTGTTTTTTTGGTTTTTTGTTTTGAGACAGAGTTTCTCTGTGTAGCTCTGGCTGTCCTGGGACTCACTCTGTAGGCAGTGACAGGCTAGCCTCGAGCTCAGAGATCTGTCTGCCTCTGCCTCCAGAGGGTTGTTGGGAATGAAGGCGTGCACCACCACTCCTGGCTAGCCTCGTTCATTTTCGTCTGTTTGCAAGCATTGTAGTTTCTGGAAGACAAACGGTCTCAGTTAAGATTTTCAGACTACTTTGTTAAAAACTTGCCTCTAAAACAATGAAATCCATTCTAGTGTAGGAGGCAGGAGAAAGGATGTCCGGTGACTAAAAAGAGACTGTGGTTTGAGGACTCCCGGATTATTGCTGAGAAAGTGAAATCCTTTTTTCATGACATTCACGGATATGCCCTCAGAACCGTTCCTGCTCGAGGTTTACTCGAAGACCAGAGACGCCTCCAGTCAGTCGCCACTCCGCCCCCAGCGTCCCAGCAGAGTCGGGAGACGCCGAGATTGCTTGTGGCAGTTCTGAGGGCTGAGACTATAAAAGCGCACAGTAACCATCTTGCTAGTGGAGAAACGCTGGTCACTCGTCAACGTCACTCAGCCACTGCGCGCAAGCGTACTAAGAGCACACCCCCCACCTTCCCGTGCACGCGCTCGGAGCTGCAACTCTCGCGAGAGAAGCGAGATTTATTCCTACGTACCGGGCCGTGCTGCTTATGGCGGCGCTGGAGAGGGGGCGCTGAGCTGTTGGGGTGAGTACGACCTCAGTGTCCAGTGTGGGGGTAGCAAGAAGCCAGGCTAAGGGCAGGTGAGGAGACCCTGGCTAATGGGTGAGACTTCTGAGTCAGGGTGGGTACTCTTGGAATTCCGGGTCGGGGAGCTCTCAGTGTGAGTTCCTACTTCAGGCTTCCTCATTCGTCCCCGGTTCAACCGTCCGGGCCTCATGGCAGGCCGCGGAAGCTTAGTGAGCAGCTGAGGCCCGGAGACGCGCTTGTTTGTGGTGGTGGTAGTGGTTGTGACTGAAGTGGGGGGAGGGAGCGAAAATGGAGGCTCCGGCCGCAGCCAAGATGGAGGCAGAGGGTGCGGGGCTCGGGCGCGGAGGCTGCCGGGAGCTGTAGTCTGTCCTCGTCCCCCTCTGCGGCTTGGCTGGGGGAAAGGAAACTACAAGTCCCGGCGGGAGGGGCGAGGGGGTGGTGGCGCGGTCCTTTGTGTGCAGCTGGAATAGGCCGGGGAGAAGGGCCTACTTTTTTTTTTTTTTTTTAAGGATCTTGTCTTTCTTGGCCGTCAGTTGCTTTGGGGATATGACTACGACTACCAGAGCGCAGTGCGGCAGTGGCGCCTTCTTTGTGTGTGGGTCGAGACCCTGCTCCTTCTAGGGGAAGTACTTAGGGACACCTCTTCCCCCCACCCCCAAAACCATATCTGACCCAAGCACGACCGAGTCGACATCTTTACTCAGTCACTTACGGCTAGGTCTCCACTCCTAACTTTGCCCCTTGACATTTGAGAAGGGAGCCGGGTCCCAGCCCAAGCACGTGTCTCCCACCCTTCTGTCTGGGGTAGATGGCATGCGTTTGGAGTTCCGTGATGCCCTCCCTACATGGTGCAAGCTCTGGCCTACATTGTGCAATGAACGGCTTGACGTTGTCATGTATATAGTTTTAGAGCACTACTCGAGACGAAATGGGACGATTTTACCATTGTCTGTTTCAGCAGCATGAAATCTTAGTGCTACGGTTCTTTGCTTTAAAGAATTTCCCTTAGAAACACCTGTGTGGCTGATCTCTTAACTTGACTCAGGTGAGCGGGAGTACTCCCTAAAACAGGCTTCCCACTGCAGAAAGCAATCTGAACATTATTAGGCCACTTAGTTTCCTTATTTTGCAACTAAAATAAGCAAAAAGATAGTACTATTTAGGCAGTTGAGGGGACATGCAGTTGAGTTTGAACAATTTTTTTAAATTCTGTTAGGCTGCTGTTCACAGAGCTGCCAAATTTGTTTTTCTTTCCTTTATTGAGACTGGTTATGCAGCTCGAGCTTGCCTTGAACTATGTAGCCCTGTGCTAGCCTTGAACTGTCCAGTCTCCACCTCTGGTCTGCTTGCTTCAACCTACTTTTTTTAAAAAAGTAAGTTCCAAATTATAGGGTCTTTTTGAGACAGGGTTTCTCTGTGGTTTTGGAGGCTGTCCTGGAACTAGCTCTTGTAGACCGGGCTGGTCTCGAACTCACAGACATCCGCCTTCCTCTGCATCCGGAGTGGTGGGATTAAAAGTGTGGTCTACCACTGCCCAGCCAAATAATTACAGAGCATTAATTCAGGCTCCATGTGTCTTTTTTTTTTTTTAAGATTGAGTCTCATTGTATATCCTTGGTGGCCTTGAAGTCACAGATCTGCCTATCTCTGCTTCCCATGTGCTGAGATGAAAGGCGAGTATCACCATGTCTGGTGCTCATTTCTCATTTTGAGGTACTGAAAGCCAAACTTAATACTAAATTGAGGGGCAGTATAGTTATTCACATGGATGAGAGGATTAAGTGTATAAGCCACCAAACACTCCTGTGTGTATGAGTGTAAAATTTAGGTGGTGGTGTGGCACACTTTTGATCCCAGCACTGGGATTCAGAGGCAGGCAGGTCTCTGAGTTCAAGGCCAGCCTGATCTACAAAGCTAGTTTCAGGACAGCCAAGGCTACACAGACAAAAAGCTCAGACATAATGTTTATCTTTATTTCCTTTTGATCTTATAACTGAAATAAAAAAAAAAGATGATAGTTTAGATTGCAGCTGCTCTGGATGTTTACAGTCAAGACGAGTATTTATAGCAACTGAGTTGAAAAGCAAAGTATTTGAACTACAGATGATAGGTTTTCTTTTTTTGTAAATAAGTTCTGACTCAAGTGTATCTAACCTTAAGGAGTGGTTGAGAATTATGGTAAATTTCCAACAGATGAAAATTTACTTGTTTTTCTTCTACCCGTTTTCCCTCCCCTACCTTCGGTTAGCCCTTTAGTCATCCCTTTTTTTATCTAGCCTAAACCTTAGTTTTGATCATTTTTGAAGTACATTGTTCAGTGGCATTAAGTAAATTCCTATTGCTATGAGGGATATACTTTTCTCAATAAGATAGATATACCATGGAAATTCCTTTTGGTTGAGTTTTTGTAGTAAAATAATTAGGACTGTGTTGCAATATCAAGTAGAAATGTTGATAAGACACAAAGAATTGCTGTGCCTTTGAAACCTTTCTAAAATCAGAAGGGAAAACATTTTGAGATTTTTGCCCAAACTTTGTTCCAGCACTTGGAGGCTTAGAGAGGAGGATCTTGAGTCAGAGGCCATTATGTAGCATAGGGAGACTAATTTCACAAAACAACACAAATTAAGAACCTTCCACAGTGATTTCAATTATAAAAACTTAGTGGGAATGATTTACATGGTCAAACTGCTGTGCTGGGAGTGGAGTGACTTGTGTTTTCCTTCTTGAATCTCATCATTTCATTCTGAGACAGTGTCTCACTGTAGACAAATCAGTCTGCTTCTGTCTTGGAGACATGCGCCACCACTTCCAAGGCCTTTGTTTTTAAGTCCCTTTTTTTACCCAAGCAAGATTTAGAAAGTCCCTTTGTCTTGGCATTAGATGTTTTCTTCTTAAATGTGGTAATACATAATTAAAACAAATGCAAAGCTTTAGAAATATTTAATGTGTCCTTTTATGGTAAGGTACAGTGTTAATATAACATTGAAAAAAAATGTGTCTGTTGTTCCTCAACATGGCACAAGTAAACTACCCATTAGTTTGAAACGTGGTGTTTCTGTTTCTCCAACTTAGTAACTGCAAGCTCCAGTGATCAGCTACAAGTTCCACTGTGAAGGTCTTTGCTGAATATTACTTCCTTTTATTAGTTGTAATCTCTGCCCAATAAACTTCTACTTTATAAGACATGCTTTCCTCTCTAGTTGATGGCTTATTCTGCATGGTAGCCACTAAGCTACATTTAAAATGTAAGTTTTAAGGTGGGCATGGTGATACAGCCTTTAATTAAAGCAGTTGGGAGGGAGGCAGAGGCAGGTGGATCACTGAGTTTGAGGCCATCCTGGTATACAGAGGGAGCTTTGGGACTGCACAGAGAAACTTCACTTTGTAAAAATCAAACCAAAACAAAAGTTGAGTTGAAACACACTACAATTAGGGTATATCCCTTTAATTCCAGCCCTCAGGAGGCAGAGAGGCAGGCAGATTTCTGTGAGTTCAAGGCCAGCCTGGTCTACAGAGCTAGTTCCAGGACAGGCTCCAAAGCAATACAGAGAATCCCTGGCTGGGGTGGAAAGAAAAAGAAATTCACTATAATTATAAACTAACACCGATTTCAAGAATGTAAGACTCTTGATTAATTAGGTCCATTACTTGTGGACATTAACATTTTTAGTATAACTAAATTAGATAAGGCAAGCTGAGGATATATATATATTATTAGTGTTTGATTGATATGCTCAAAGTCCCGGATTCAGTCTCTAGCACAGAGTGAAAACTCAGTATAGAAGCATAAGCCTATAATCCCAGCACTCGGGAGAAAGGCAGGAAAAGGAGTATTACAAGTTCAAAGTCATCTTAAATTTGTCTCAAAAATAAGATATAGCATAGAGTAGGCTTGTTGATAATAATTTCTTCCACCCTGTTGTATTTAATAGCAGTTACGTGTTAGATACATAATTTTAAATGTTCTAGTATCCAGGTCATTAACAACCAAATATATAAAAAGTATAGTTGAATGGATATCAATTTTAGTTCTCTTTAATAGGGATTGATTTATATTTATTTTATATATTTATTTTTACTTACTTATTCTAGCTTTTCTGGAACTCCGTAGACCAGGCTGACCTCAAAATTACATATCTGCCTGCTTCTGCTTCCTGAGTGCTGGGACTTGACTATTGGGGGTCTTCAAGACAGGGTTTCTGTCCTGGAACCCACCTTGTAGACCAGGCTGGCCTTGAACTCAGATCCATTTGCTTTCAGCAAGAGTAAGGTTCAATGACACCAAGCCCAGCAATTTAGATTATATTGTTTGTATCTAAAGCTTATTATTAATCTTAATTTCAAAAGTTAAGTGAGAGAGGTATAGTTTAATAGTAAAGCATCTGCCTAGCATGACTAAGATTTTTAGTTCAGTTCTTACCAACACAAAACACACAAATGAGGAAGAAAACAAAAAAGGTCCAGGCAAATCACAGCTTCTGTGCTACAGTTATGGTGCATTTGTACTTAAAACTAGCTAATGCATCACAGATTTGAATTGTGAAGGTAAGGATTTTTTATTTATAATCACACATGTCTATGGAAAGTATAAGTATGATGTTCAGTAAAATGTCTGGCAGTGGAGAGTCTGACCATTTTGGGTCTTTTCCTCTTAAAAAAAAAAGAGGTACTTCCTACAGGAAGTGGGTTAGGAGGTACTCTGCACACTGGTTTAATTTTTCATTCTCATTCTCTCCAAGTAAATGCTGTCATATACTCAGTAATTTGTCAAAATTATAAACTGAGTGGACACATTGGCACAGGATTTTAATTACTTGGGAGGCGGAGGGAGACTGATCTCTGAGTTTTAAGCTAGCCTCTAACCAAGTGAATTCCAGGCCAGCAGAAGCTTCATAGTAAGAATCTTGACTTTAAAAAAAAACAAATCTTTTGATATATTTTATATGGATTTATTACCACATAGATAAATTCCTTCAGCCTGTATTATGATAAATCTTTGAGATATGCAGCTGTGGGAAATAATAGGACAGGTACCACTCAGAATAACAATTTAGTAAATACTACTTTAGCTCCTAAAATAACATGACATAATATTGATAAGTAATGATACTGTTTTTCTTTGGAACAGTGGGGGAAAGAGTCGAGGATCAACAAGTAGACTCTTGTCTTGTTCCCTACTCTTAGAAGTGTTTAGCTTTGGAGGAATAAAGGGAGATGGATTTGTTTTCAGAGAACTAAAGGAGTCAACACCACTGATGAATGATAATATTATTTGAGATAGCTAGCCAATTTTATACAAATGCTTGACCAATACCTACAAGCACTTCAGAGTTAATTTGGTTGAAAACCATTCAGTTACCTATAAATCTCATAAATAAGATACTAATTTATTGGTGGTGGTGGCACACACCTTTAATCCCAGCACCTGGGAGACAGAGGCAGATGGATTTCTGTGAGTTCAAGGGTCTACAGAAAGTTCCAGGACAACCAGGGCTACACAGAGAAACCCTGTCTCACCTCCCCCCCCCAAAGAAAAAGATACTAATTTACTTACTGGATTCTTGTTTGTTGTAAGTTTGTGCTTAATATATACTGCTGTGCCTCATTCATGATTTCATGATGAGCTCTGCAGTACTTCTGGGTGTGGATTGTAGGAGTCTTGGTTATCAGACAGATAGTGACATGATTTATCACCCTAGATTGAGTTAATGTAGTTCAAGTTTAAAGACTTTTTTGAGACAAGGATTCTATTTGTAGTCCTGGCTGTTCTAGAATTCCATCCGTAGACCAGGCTCTCCTTGAAGTCAGAGAATCACCTTTGTTTGCCTCCCCAAATACTGAGATTAAAGTCTTGTGCCACCACTACCCGGCTGTCACTGTTTTTCTTTTTTTCCAGTAATACATGTGATTTTGTTGTAGTTTGTTTATTTGAGGGGGGGGTGTCATTGGTTGGTGGCAGGCATAAGTACTACTGATAGATTCACCTAGCCCCCACTGTAGTTGTTTAAAAAAAAGTTTTTTTTTTTGTTTGTTTTTTTTTAATTATTTTGTAAGGCTGGGCAGTGGTGTGGCCTGTCTTTAATTCCAACACCTGAGGCAGAGGCAGGCAGATATCTCTGAGTTGGAGGCCAATCTGGTCTACAGAGTGAGTTCCAGGACAGCCAGGGCTGTTACACAGAGAAACCTTGTCTCAACCCCTCTCCCAATTATTTTATGTATATTGATGTTTTGTTTGCATGTATGTCTCTACACCATATTTGTATCTTTTGTCCATGGAGGCTAGGAGAGCGTGTGATTCCTCTGAAACTGGAGTTACAGGTCATTGTGAGTTGATAGCATGTGTTGGAAATAAATAGAACCTGGGTCCCCTGACTGGGAGAGCAACCAGTGCGCTTAACTGCTGGTAGTGGTCTTGCTATCCTCAACAGTATTGTTCTTAATTTTGAGGTTTGGGGCTCTATAAATAATCTTTGGTTTTTTTGTTTTTTTGTTTTGCTTTTTTTGAGACAGGGTTTCTCTGTGTAGCTCTGTAGACCAGGATGGCCTCGAGCTCACAGAGATCCCTCTGCCTCTGCCTCCCAAGTGCCAGGATTAAAGGCCAGTGCTACCAATGCCCAGCTATAAATAATCTTATGATGTTAAGATAAATCCTATGCTAAATCTGTCTGCTTTTTTTTTGAAGATAAGTTTTGATTGGGTAATTAAGGCCTTATATTCTTAGAACTGTTAATGTTTGAATTTTGAGGTCATTTGCCTGTTATGGA